>JAVLUX010000009.1:10117500-10790000 GCA_032164185.1 Moxostoma hubbsi | reverse complement strand
GCTAAATACATGCATGGAAGACAAGGCCACAGTTCAGTGCAGACAGAGGTAAGAATCAATGTCAATGGCAGACCAAAACACTTTGGTAAATACTTTAGTTATGGGTTTAGAACAACCACCAACCAGAATGTTTGAGGAATATCAATATTATATCAATATAGGAATAGGAACAGCAATAAATTGCTGCCTTCAAGCACAGGACTGAAACCAATGACCAAGCCACATAAACAGTGAATTCTTGAAATAATACTGAGCTAACAACATATGGGTGTCAGAAGTACCAGTATTTTGGTTGCAAGTTGATATCAAATCTGAGAAATATGTACATAATATCAGTTTTTGACAATAGGCTATTTTGTTATGCAGGTGGACAATTTAGAACTCTACAAAGATGACTGCTTAGCATATCTTATGAATATGTGTTAATTAGGTAATACTGAGGTTGCTTCACAACCTTCTTGGAACATCCAGATGAGTAACCTCATTAATATTCCTAAGCCAAGACTCCAATATATTAGGACTGGAGATGTGGTTTCAAAATTGCACAGAGAATCATCAGATTTCACAGGTATCTGCATCATCTACTCAATTTTTTTTATCACGCCTCAATCCAGGTGGCGGAGGACAAATCTCGGTTGCCTCCGCGTCTGAGACCATCAGTCCGAGGATCTTATCACATGGCTTGTTGAGTGTATTACCACGGAGACATAGCACGTGGAGGCTTCTCGCATCCACCATGGCATCCACACACAACTCATCACACACCCCACTGAGAGTGAGAACCACATTATAGTGACCACGAGGAGGTTACCCCATTTGACTCTAGCCTCCCTAGCAACCGGGCCAATTTAATTGCTTAGGAGACCTGGCTGGAGTCACTCAGCACACCCTGGATTCAAACTCATGACTCCAGGTGTGTCAGTGTCTTTACTTGCTGAGCTTCTCAGGCCCTATTACAAAAATGTATTGTGTGAAAATAATTTATATACATTTTCCAAACATAACCACTGTCCCACAGTTCTTGCTTCATTTCCAACACACAATTTTTTTTTCCCCAATCAAGTTTTTTCTAAATTTTTTAACCAAGTCGACAAATGCTTTGATGAAATACGAGACGTGCAAAAGAATAGATTTTAAAAATATGGGCGACATTTCCAATCAAGCTATAATTTTCCCAAATGAATGATTTTTACATTTAGTCTTCTAGGCGATGCTTTTACCCAAAATGACTCGTAAATTAGGAAAATGTAGCAAAAAGGGACATTTTGTAGAAACTTTTTATTCAAAATACACAAAATGTTAGCTATGAAATTGGCCTATGCAAGACTGCAGTTGCTTATTCATTTCAAAAATGTAAAAAAAATTATTTCCACCACAGATATCTCTAATCTCGATGTGGTGGAACGGACCACGTGGTGGGTATTTTCATGACTTACAGAAAAAAATACAATCTTCAGCGATGCATATACATATCCAGTTAGACATTTTTAGTAAACAAATTTACCAAGTGAGAGTGTGAAAACTGTTTTAACTAGACTTTCTAGATGTCTACAGTGCTAAAAATGCCCGAAGTTGATTAAACACCCAAATCCAGAAACAAGAAGCTCGACCTGCAATGCAAACATGCTCTTTCCAGCTTACCGCTTGCATCTCGCTGAGCTCCTTCTGGTACTTGATGGCCATGTGATTGAACTTCTCCTTCTCCTGGTTGAGCTCCAGCTGCAGTTTGCGATTCTCCTTCTCTTTCTTGCGCAAGTCAGTGGTGCTGCCTTTCTTCTTCTGGTCCAGCTTCATGTCCTTACGGTTCATGATCTCCGCCAGCTTATTCACCGCCTGCAGTAACAAGAGGATGTGCAAAGAGCTTTAGAACGCCATACAAAAACATATTGAGATAAAAACATCCACAAATGGTTGACATTGTTTCTCTTTTAAAGTTTTGTCTTTTAATGCTCTCTGGTCATACCTGGGTCTTCAGAGTTCTTTCATTGTTAAGAGCCTTTTCATAGATCGCCTTGACTGTGTTCTCCACCTCCTCCTTCACTGCTGCAAACTCTAGAGGGGGGACAGGTGACAACAATCAATCAGAACAGTTATTACTGTAAACATGACTGAAAAAATGAGATCTTCCCAATAAATTGTATGGACTAAATGTGAGCAGGGCTTGATTACCCTCTTCTTGAGCTCGGAGTCTCTCACTAAACTCTGTCTTCTCCTTGGTGAGGATCTCCACGTCTTTGGTAAGGGTTTTATTAGATTCCTCCAGCTAAGTGAAACAAATGCAAGCTAATTATAATCACATTTAAAACCCCTCACATAACCTCATGTTTGACCATCATGACAAAACAATGTTAAGACCACATCCACACTAATCCATTTTCAGCTTCTTATCATCACTGTTTTCTAAAATATGCAATAATGGAGTGTTTGAAAGTCTCTATTTTCAGTGGAGGAAAACACTGATTTAATAAGGAAGAGCAAAAATGTATTAGTGTGGACGTGGCCCAAGGGAATAGTTCACCTGAAAATGAAAATTCTCTGTTCCTCCAAACACATATGACAACTTTCATGCAACAGAAAATGTGTTTACATGCCATATTTTAAGTGAATAGTGATTCCAGGCAATAAAACTCAAAGGACAAACATAAATACATACATCTTAATGCTATTTGATGTAAAAATCAAGCCGAGATGAGACTTGTGATAGAAATTAAGTATTTTTCAGCCTATGTACGGCATGTTTTAATTACCACAGAAGCACAACAAATCTAAACAATCACAAAAAAGCAGAATGAGAAGCAAGAACTTTTCATGGTGAGTTCAAAGTGCCGCTCGACACTGACGTCATGGACGCAGCTTCACGATTGCTGTAATAAAACGGAGAGTCACAGTCTACCGGCAGATTAATATTGTGGAGGATGACAGTTTAAAGGATTTAATGCCCATTAAAATGAATAATATGCAACCTATGTAGGGACTATTTTTTTCAATTAGTCAAACTCCCACTTAGACTTTGGGAAATATTTAATGTTATTTGAATTGGTGCTATTTTAGTGCATTTCTGTTTATATAGTGGAAGGCTTAATGTTAATAAGGAAAATGTTAATAAAGCATTTTATTGCTATATATTGTTTTGTTTTCTTTCCGAAGATGGAAATAAATGAATTTTGACAAGAAAGTAAGTATATAGTGTCAAATTTCAGCACTTTTAAAATCTGTGATTAGTCGCGAGTTAACCACACAAAAAATTATGTGATTAATTGGGTTCAAATAAATAATAATAAATACATAAAAATATATAGAAAAACCCAACATAATAGAAAACATAACGACATGGATGAAGTTCTCAAATTCAAAGATGCTTTACAGACCCGCATGATGGTTGATTCCTTATCAGAGATCTCTTGTTTGTAGCGGGCGGCAGCTTTCTTGTTCTCCTGAGATCTCTCAAAATACTGCTCCTCCTCTAGTGCCCGGGCCAACTGCTCCGACTCGGCCCTCGTCACAGTAAGGTCCAACTGAGCAGAGAGCGACTCCCTACAACAAACGCATAAATGGTTTGACTCTGGACAACACTGCACAGATGAACTGGTGAAGCATATAACAAAAAATGTATTCAGTTTGAACAATATTTCAATGTCCTAAGATGTCACTCTTTGACTCCTATTTTTCAAAAGCAGTCCCTGTACAGATGTTACTTTATAAAGAGGTTTACTTCTCAGAGTGCAGATCCTGGACTTTTCTATGAGTCTCCTGGATTTGTCGGTTCCTCTCCTCAATCTCCTCTTTCAGCTCCTTCACCTGAGTTTTATAGAGTGTCTGAAATAAAGTAAACAATTGCTTGAGAATCAAAAAATGTACACATTGATTTATTTTCATGGTGTTATGATGAGCCATAATGTGAGAAGAATTCTAATTTCAAAAGCCAGTGGCAGATTGTACAACAGTTATTTATTTAGGGTGGCAATGTTCTCTGGGCGTCAACACAAATCCCAAAATAAAATGCAAACAAAACCATCCTCACTATTTATATACATACACCTGGCATGCGGCTTAACTTGACGTATTTGAATCATATATATATATATATATATATATATATATATATATATATATATAAGCAATATCACACGAGTAAGAGTACGATATGGCCCTACATCAGCACTGCTGTGATTCGGCCGCAGGCCGAGTGCCGTAGGTAATCACAGCAGTGCTGATTAAGGGCTATATAGCACGATTGCGAGTGTGATATTGCTTATATACAACAGTTCAATGAACAAGTACATATAAAAAATTAGGAAAAAACACATTTGTGCATGGAACTACTTTCTTACATGGCGGATCAGAATCTGCTGTTGTTGGTCCAAACCAAATGATGCGTCCAAGCCTTCTTTAGTAATTCAAAAATGTCACTTCAGAAATAGTATCAAGGCTTGTGGTGTTATTGAATAAACAAGGATGGATGTGTGCGCACGTGTTAGACAGAGAGACGGAGCGTGTGCGATCACCTGTTGCCACACCCAAGCAGAGATGGTGTCAGCTTTCTGAAGTGTTCTCAGTTGAAAATTGGCCATCCAAGCGGGGGTATATCTCCCCATTTCGGGGTTGCCGGTGCGCAATTGTCTTTCACTATATAAACCACAATCTCCTCTGCCATTTTGAACAGTACTTTCTCTCCAATTTTCACACATGTCGATATAATATTTTTCCGTTTAACTCTAGTGCATAAACTCTATGGCGATACATCAAATATCATGAAAAACTGGTTTGGAAACACTTTTTGTTGAGAAAATTGGCATTAACGCAAAAATGTAGTCATTAGCCTGTGTTAATCATGACAACAGTATGCATCCTTGAAAGCCAATTTATTGTACGTGATAATGGATTGATCTTAACATATAGGCATATAGATCCGATCTGCAAACATGACACTTACAGGAGTGCCAACACAAATATCTCATATGATTCACAATTTGCCAGCTTGAACAGGGCCATGGCGATTTGCTTTCAGGTCGGAACCTGTGATTGGCGCAACATCAAGACCAATATTACATTCCTATCAGAAGGGCAAAACTTATACGACAATGTGTTTTTTTAGGCATGACGTCATCATGCACAACATTTTTACTGATAAAAGGTAATTCACTTCATGTCACCTAACTGGCTCATATTACTTGCACACAAAAATTATCTTTTGCCACCACCTGATGGCTAACATATGCAATGTAAAAAAAATAAAAAAATACACGTAAGAGAGACACATTTCTAACTTAAAGGGGACCCATTATGCAAAATTCACTTTTACATGGTGTTTGTACATAAATGTGAGTCGACAGTGTGTGTGTACACAACCACCCTACAGTGTTAAAAGTCCACCCACTCCTCTTTCTTATATTTCTATTAATCAAAAACAGTGTCAAAATTAAAGTTTTTTGTTTCTGCTCTAAAGTAACGTAGATCCTCCCGAGTGATCTACACACAGTCTGCCATTTTTTCCGCGCTGGAGCAGATACAGTGAGAAGAATAATGTCTCAGCTCCATAAGCGTCATAAGTGTTCTGTTGTTGGATGTAAAAGTGAACATAAGAGTCTTCATGTACTCCCGGCATCAGATCCACTGATCCACAAGTTTAGTTTTTGAAGGAAATGTGCCCCAAAACACAAATAAATTCATGTATGTTTGTGCAAATCATGTGTAAAGCTTGGATTGGACTGATCGCTTAGATTGACAGGTCTTGACTTATCATGCGTACAACTGAAACGGTGCTGATCTTATTACTTGTTACTTATTCTATGCAATTATGTTGTAGTCATCATGTCAAGCATGAATAATTAACAAAATTAATAAATAAACTGCATCACTTTCTCAGCAGTGTTATAACATAAGAGCATCCAAACATGAGTAAAATCTATTTTCTTCTAATTTTGAAAGGTATTCTGTCAAATAATACCATGCAATTGATCGGAATTTGGAAATATTTGTGCTTATACATATATCACATTAATGACTAAAGTCTGATTACACTATTCAGCACAAACTGTGCAAAAATAATATGAGCGAGATGTACATGTTTGCATTTTTTCGAAAATCAAGATTATGCCAAGATTAAGTCACTGAAATAAGGCCATGAAACACATAATAGATTTTGTAGACTGCAGTTTTCACTCACAAAATTAACTTTGTGAGACACTTTTTGTGTTAGAAAGGCCGTATCGTATCGCGCTCTTCTTCTGAGGTAAATTCACAGCGCGTCTTCTTACAAAAACGATAATGAGCTCAAACAAGATAGACTATACCTCTTGTAGGTTTCATATGGATTACACAAACAGAGAATATTTGTTTTAGATTTAAATTGGTTCATTTATAATTAGACAATTTAAGCTTTCTATTGACCAGGGGTCGGGAACCTATGGCTCATGAGCAACAAGTGGCTCTTTGTTAAAAATCAAGTGGTTCACATGATCATTTAAAACTTTCTAGAGATACTTTTCCAGCAGAAAGTGTGGGTGCGATTGCAAAGCTT
This sequence comes from Moxostoma hubbsi, assembly GCA_032164185.1. NCBI lineage: Eukaryota > Metazoa > Chordata > Actinopteri > Cypriniformes > Catostomidae > Moxostoma > Moxostoma hubbsi. The sequence goes on along the minus strand of JAVLUX010000009.1, from coordinate 10,783,480 downwards.
GAAGTCAATGTCACTGTTTTGGTTTCCTTTCTCCCGAATTTTACAGCCTACTCCTGGTGAACAAGGTTTGAAATGAACACCTGCCAAATGCTGATTTTTCATGCAGAGTATTTTGCTCTGAGTATGTACCAGCCACTGTGGAAGATGACCTGAAAGACTTCTCTGAGTGATATATGACAAGAAATTAGACACAAAACACAAGTTTGACGAAATGTGATTATATTTTGAAGACCAGATGAAAGAAAAGCCGCCGATGCGCGTCTGATTTGATGTGCGCACAGTGAGCTCCGAGTGCAATGAAAGCGCTTCTCCAACACACGCAAATGCATAGAGTTCTGGGACTCGTTTCCCAATAACTATTGATCTTAACTGTTAAGAGCATTTTCTACGAGCGTTTATATAAAAGCTCGTTATTTTTTGTGTGCACCCAGGGTGTGATATAGCACCCACCACCCGCAAAATGTGACGAGACTCAATCCAGTTCGCGAGCTCCTCGTCTGAATGCGGGTATTTTATGCGTCATTTTGCTCATCTAACGGACTATGACCTGTAAGACGATACATGACAAGAAATGCTGTTATTTAAAAAGACACGCTAGAAACACACTTTATTATATTTTTAAGAACAGACAAATGAAAGTCGTCAGTGCTCGTGTCTGATTCACTGTTTGTTCAGAGAGATGCTGTCTCGTGAAACAAATGCATGTAAGGAGTTCACTCATTTTCTCCGTTTCATTCAACTGAAAACAGTTTGCAAGAATAATGTAGTCTATGAGAATGCTGCAAATGATCTCTGATCATCTCGTGAGGTACTGCGAGTTTAATTCGCTCTTACACATTATGAACGCAACTCAGCAGGTTCAGTAATAGATACAGGTATAGTTTATATTAAATAAACAGTAATAAGACGAAAGTGATTAAATCATGAAGTAATACAAGACACGTTCACCTTGAACCTAAAATTTAGTTCCGTTTTATTTTCTTACGGAATACAAACACATTCGATAAGAACACACATTTGGCAGCATTTTTTGGGAACACAAGGGAATTTATTAAGCTTATTTATTATGATGATTATTATAATAATCTTTACATTTATAATTATCTTTAGTTTTTCATTTTTGATGGCAAATGGTCCGTTGGAGAAATGTTTGGATTTAAGGAGGTGGAAATATATATAAAAATACGTTTTTTTTTTTATCACTTCGTTATTTTTAATTGCTTTTTTCATTTCTTTAAAGTGCAATTTGAATTTAGAAATGTCTTTTTGTTTTTGTGTTTCAATAAATTAATTACATTTGTTTAAAGCAAAATCAATCAAGCAAAAGTATTAGCCATATAATCGGATATCACAATATTTTAAATGCGATTATCGTAAAATTTTTTTATATTTTAGTCCAAAAGGGAAGTTACATTTTTCATGAACAATTGCGGAGACCCGCACAAAAACGTGCACTCAATTCCATCTTGCAACATGCTACCTATTATGTTTGCATATTTGTTTGTTTTTCTCGAGTCTGAAGGACAAAAGACATCTTTATGTGTCTAAACTCCTGAAGAGAAATAGTCCAGAATCTCATAGCAGTCATAGCATGCATGCACCAAACACCCGTGTATGCGCATGGTCAAATGAAGGCTAGCGCTGGACTGTTAGCAGACACCAACCGTTCGCGTCAAAACCAAAGTATACTCTGGGCTTAAGAATGGAAGCATGTTGATCAGTCTGTGATACTCACTGAGAAATACTGCTCAGCCTCCAGCTGGTCTTGAAGTTCCCTCATCTGACCTTCATTCCCTCTGTACTGCCTGAGGACATACAGTTCAATCAGTCACAACCTCTTCAACTCCACAAACTTCATTTAGTCATTCAAACTTCACAAGTTAAAAGTGTTGCAAGTAATTTCCGTCATTTTGCTAGGCTCCACCAGACTTGGTGGACATTGACTCCCAATGGTAACACTTCTTTTTTTTGCTATTATTACGGTGTTAATGATTGATTTTAGAAAGGGCACCATTATCTAGAACAGTAGCCTAAAACACTGCCTAAATAGCTATCTGGCTATTATTGTAACTATTCGGCTACTGTCTATTGGTTATTTCCAGCCTACATGATGTGAGCAGAAAAGGAAAGTTGTTTCAGAGCCGGACAAGTTAATACATCGTTCACAATAAGACCAGGAACATGTATTAATTAAGTAAATAAAGTCCATTTTTATGTTACGTTGACATTAAAGAACAGAATATGACAAAGCTAAGCAGTCAATCTCCTGTCGAGCTGGGTAAACTATTAATAACCTCCCGGCATACAAGGGAGTTCTACCTGAACCTTCCACAGAAGGGAAGGTGGTGGATTAACAACAGTGGGCGGAATCAGACACAGGGCAATCCTTAATCCACTTGAGTAAATATTGGCAGTCAACAGCTTTGGCCATGTTTGAACATAAGCTGCAATAATAGCCTTTTCTACGATAATGCCCTTAAATAGAAGACTCAGAGCACTGCAGATACAGAGTATTGCAGTAGCGGGTGGTAGTAAGACTCAGAACCAAAGGAATGACGTTACTTGTCCAGTGCGGTTTAACAATTGGTGTCAAACTGAAAATGAATCCAACAGAAATGCCTGTACTAAATTAAGATCTAGCGATAAATCAAACGTTAGGCTTAATGCTCATGGACATTTATTACTTTGAACACAGTAAAAATGCCAAATTAGTCTCTGCTGAATAATGTACATGTAGCTTTATTCTTAGCAATATCCTGTTTTCCCTCAGAGACAATGGACTGTGCCAGGAACTGTTAATATGCTGTGGTTTATAATGAGTGTACTGTAAAAAGGCACTTTCCACGAATAGGGTAAAACACAACATTTTTTCCTTTTTTTTTCCTTCAGAAAATATTGTTTGTACACCATCGGGTGGGTCAAACTAAATATTATATGAGTTGTTATATTTTAACCTTATTTTACATAAGGTTTGTGATGTTTGCAACCCTGATGTGAAGTATATAAGTAATAGAACACAAGTTTGTGACCTATTTGTGGAAAGTGTCCACAATGGCCACTTTCTGATGACCCTGAGAGGACAAGACATGGCATAGGTCATACTTTGTGAGCTGTGCGAGCTGGAACTCGAGGGAGCGTTTGTTCTCTAGGGCGGCATTGATCTCTTGCTTCAGCTGTTTCTCTGATCCTTTCAGCCGATCGGCCTCCATTGCCCAGCTCTTCAGCTCGTTCTGGGCAAGAGCTCGTTTCCCAGACTCCTGCTCCAAATGCACCCGCAGAGCCTTCACCTGCAGAGGGGAGAGAAGACGAGAAAGACTTGAAGCTAAAACACTATGGTAGCCAGTCTATAAAAAAGCCTGTTGTAGGGATGGGAATCTTATGGATAAATGAATGATTCTGACTTCACTAAACTGTTCCGGTTTCAAAATGATTGCGTTAATGACACTTTGAGAACTTTAAAGAATGAATGGTTCCAACTATATACTTCACATATTTACTAAACAACATCACTTTTTTTTTTAAAGAACCATTTATTATGACAAAACTCTGTTCTCAATGTGAATTTTTAGCTGCATCTTTAACCACACTGAGCCACTCTGACCAATTCAGTCAGTGACTGAGTTGTTCAAGTGATTAAAACTGATAGCTTGTTGCGTTAGAGACTGATTTTTAACCAAATCGTTAAAAAGAAAAGGCTCTTAGTTGTTTGTTTCGTAATTTAGACAACACTCTTACCTCATCCTCCAATCTCTCTTTCTGCTTCATCAGCTGCTCCATCTTCTGAACAGACTGCTTGAGGTCAAACTCTAGCATTGAGCACTGCTTCTCCACCTCCACAACCCGGCTCTCTGCCCGCATCCGCAGCATGGTCTCCTCAGATACCTTCTGCTCCACCGCTAGACAGACCAAATGATGTCATTTTATTAGAGAAAGAGTGTTACATATTCACAAGATCCACGTTCACACTTGATTTCTCATTCGATCATACAAGCTCAAAAACATAAGAGTATATATGAGTATCATTATATTAGTAGTATTAGGTGTAATACAGTTATACATCTTTTCTACTGATTATTTACATTTTTGGGACAATATTGGCAACAGCCATAACTAGTGTTTTTTTCTTTGTTTTTATCCTATTGATCATATCTTATTGGTCTGATTAGGCAGATATTGAAAGCAGATAATATTGGACCTTATTTTTTCCAGTTTGTACAGTATACTGTATTCCAGGTTTCACAAGTGCTAAACAGCTATCATCTTTGTTTGTTTGTTTATATATATATACACATACACACACCGTTGAAGTCAGAAGTTTACATACACATAGGCCAAAGTCATTAAAACTCATAATATAACCACTCCACAGATTTCATTCTAGCAAACTATAGTTTTGTCAAGTCATTTAGGACATCTACTTTGTGCATGACATGAGTCATTTAGCCAAGATTTTAGCCAATTAGATTCTGATTGGAGTCAATTGGAGGTGTACCTGTTGATGCATTTTAAGGCCTACCTTCAAACTCAGTGCCTCTTTGTTTGACATTGTGGAAAAATCAAAAGAAATCAGCCAAGAAAAAAAATTGTGGACCTCCACAAGTCAGGTTTATCCTTGGGAGCAATTTCCAAACTCCTGAAGGTATCAAGTTCATCTGTCCAAACAATAGTACGCAAGTATAAACACCGTGGGAACAGGGGTTGCGTTAACTGAAAATTCTCCTTCATTTACAGAATTTTTTAAACATTGACGGATAATTCCAAATGCTGTTCGTCATTTTGACAGATAAAAAAAAAAGATTGTTTTAGCCTAGAGCATAAATTTTGACTTCACTAACTCTTTCACGTACACTCCCACTGTGTGTGCGCCCCGTTTATTGCCTGGTATTAAGATGAGTATTTAGAGACGTCATCACCATTAACACCTGCTATGTGTGGCGTCTCTTTTGACCAACCGTGTTTGGATTTCGAGAACAGTGACTATGAATTAATGACTACATACATCAATCATTACGTTAGTGTGTTACTGCATGATTAGTGTTTTATTTTATTATAATAAAGAACAAAGTATGAAATCAAAATGAATGCGCAACAAAAGCGGCACAGTGTTTCTGCTAACTTGAATTTTTCATCTTAGCACAAACATGACATTTAGAGCAAACTTGTCAGTTATTTTTGTCAAGTACCTGCATCAGAACCTCAGAGATGTGTGTGGTTCTCATCTGTGACATTATGTATGTATGTGCATTTTAAAATTTTCCATTCGGACGTTTAGTTCCTTTTAATGCCGCACATAACTGGAATATTATAAAAATCTTGTTTTAGCATGGTGGCTGATTGCCAGGTAGAACAAAAAAATATATATAATTTAAGCCTATCCACTGTCATGTATATGCCATTATAATGGATTCTACGCCTCTGAATGTTGTAGACTCTGACGGGTAAAAATAGACCATGACGGAAATTTTACAACTCAGCCCGGCAAAATAATGGATACATTTTTTCTAGCGCAAACTCTGCATGGGACCACACAGCCATCATACCACACGGGGAGGAGACGTATTCGGTCTCCTAGAGATGAATGCACTTTGGTGCAAAAAGTGCGAATCATTCCAAGAACAACAGCAAAGGACCTTGTGAAGATGAAGGAAAAATGTAGACAAGTATCTATATCCACAGTAAAACAAGTCCTATATCAACTTAATCTGAAAGGCTACTCGGCAAGGAAGAAGCCACTGCTCCAAAACTGCCGTAAAAAAGCCAGACTACTGTTTGCAAGTGCACATGTGGACGAAGATCTTACTTTTTAGTTTCATCAGTCCTCTGGTCTGATGAAACTAAAATTGAACTGTTTTGCCATAATGACCCTTGTTATGTTTGGAGGAAAAAAGGTGAGGCTTGCAAGCTAAAGACCACCATCCCAACCGTCATCATGTTGTGGGGGTGCTTTGCTGCAGGAGGGACTGGTGCACTTCACAAAATAGATGGCATCATGAGGAAGGAAATTTATGTGGATATATTGAAGCAACATCTCAAGACATCAGCCAGGAAGTTAAAACTCGGTCGCAAATGGGTCTTCCAAATGGACAATGACCCCAAGTATACCTCCAAAATTGTGGCAAAATGGCTTAAGGACAACAAAGTCAAGGTGTTTGAGTGGACATCACAAAGCCCTGACCTAAATCCGTGGGCAGAACTGAAAAAGCATGTGCGAGCAAGGAGGCTTACAAACCTGACTCAGTTACATCAGTTCTGTCTGAAGGAATGGGCCAAAATTCCAGCAACTTATTGTGAGAAGCTCGTGGAAGGCTACCAAAAATATTTGACCCAAGTTAAACAATTTAAAGACAATGCTACCAAATACTAACAACGTGTATGTAAACTTCTGACCCACTGGGAATGTGATGAAAGAAATAGAAGATGAAATGAATAATTCTCTCTACTATTATACTGACATTTCACATTCTTAAAATAAAGTAGTGATCCTAACTAAGTCCTTTCATCACTGACAGGGAAGAGCTGTCAGAGATTCTTTTATTTACAGAGATTACATCTGCGGCTCTATCATAGGAGAGAGAGTAACAGTCAACTAGCGTCTTGCAAAAGTTCCGCCCATAGAATGTATATGGGACCACCATGTTATGCTAAGCATGTAGGTTTAGCAAGGTAAAAGAGTTCTGGTGCTGTATGCTGTATTAACCGTAAAAACTTTAATCACGATTAAGAAAAATTAACATGTTAAACTTTTTTAATTGCATGCATTAACGCGTTAACTCTGACAGCTCTAAAAATACATACATAAAAATATCTTTGTTTGTGTTCCACAGTTGAAAAAAAGTCATACGAGTTTGAGACTGCATAATGGTGAGTAAATGATGAGAGAATTATAATTTTTGGGTGAACTCTTCATTTAAGAGCACATAAAATTATTATTATTATTATTATTATTATTATTTTAGTTACATTTATATAGCGCTTTATCTGAGACCTCAAAGCGCTTTACAAGGAAGGGGGGAATCTCCTCAACCACCACCAATGTGCAGCATCCACCTGGATGATGCGACGGCAGCCATATTGCGCCAGTACGCCCACCACACACCAGCTTACTGGTGGAGAGGAGACAAAGCTTACTGGTGGAGAGGAGATAAAATTCCAATCATGTCATTTGGTGGAGAGATGTTATTATATTTCTTTGTAAACTGTAATTGTCTAATTGCACCTCTTAGTGAGCTTCGTCTATAAAACACTAATTTCTTTTAATAAAGAGGAATTCTGGTCCTCCATATCTGTGAGTGTCGGAGGCAGTGTCTAGGCACGCAGCTGAATTAGATGCTGTACAGTGCCTGGGCATGCTGTCGAAGTGAAGTGCCCTAAAGCAGGAACAGCAACAGGTGGCACAGATGGGTGTGGTGCTTCTGGCACACAGACATACCATGCATAGCAGCTGACTTTGCCTCCTCGATGGACTCGTATTTGTCTGTGAGCTGCGCTCTGGTTACGCGGTGCTCAGTCAGTTCCTGGTCCAGACGCTGCTGCAGAGTCTTCAGCTTGTAATTCAGGTCGATTTCCAGACTGTTCTTCTCCTGAACAGAGACAGAACAAAGAGAAATGCACATTACACTATAAACTAATGGAAGTCCATGGAGCAAGGTATTCTGGAGGGTTTAAAATAGGGATGCATGAGTGTGAATGTGATTTAACGCATATATGTTAAAAAAACAGTAAGTGATTCATTTTGACCAAAATTAGATCATGTTTTGCACATAGAAAAAAAGCCATTATTGTATATTAACTTGACAAGATATTCATCTTTTTTGTTTTGTTTTTTGGGACCCATTAAACTTGAATATTATAGTATTGCAATATAATACTGAATAATAATAAAATAATAAACCACAGATATATATTACCATTGGAAAAATAGCATAATAATAATTATAAAATGTATATAAAATATTATACAATAATATTTCTGTAATATTTTTTCTTAACTTGCACATGGCATTACTACCATTACATGGTGGATGAGTCAAAATGAATTTCTGCGGTAGTATACAACATGCCACAGATTCTGCTGATAAGGCTAAAGTTATATTTAACCCAGGAAGAGTCTGAACTTGAATGGCTCTATAAGGTAAAGGGTTGATGTGAAGCGCAATACACACTGCAGGCAACAGGTAGACTATTATTAATATTGCAACTGCGAACACCCGCAAACCATGTCATGTGAATTTCAATGACACGATCACTGAGAGAAGGACTGGTAAGTGGTGTAGCAACCATTATAACCATAAATTTCAAGTTCAAACGCAGACTTTCTGGGAAATATTCACATTGAATTTTGAGTTTCATATGTCAACTTTAGGATTAAGCAGAAGGCTCAGCCAAGCAGTACCTCATGCCATCTCAGATGTGTGACTTACTTTCTTCTGCTGAACACAAATAAAGATTTTTAGAAGAATATTTCAGCTCTATAGTTCCATACAATGCATGTGAATGGGTACCAAAACTTGAAGCTACAAAAAGCAGTGTAAAAGTTATCCACACAACTGCAGTGGTTAAATCAATGTCATCAGACGTGATATGATAGGTGTGGGTGAGAAAAAGATCAATACTGAAGTCCTTTTTTTATTATAAATTCTTCTCCCTGCCCTGTAGGTGACGATGTGCACAAAGACTGCGCCAAATCGCCAAAAACAAAAAAATAAGAATGTGAAAGTGGAGATGGATAGTAAAAAAAAGGACTTACATTTGATCTGTTTCTCACACACCTATCATGTCACGTCTGATGACATTAATTAAACCACTGGAGTCTTATGGATTACATATGGATTTATGACTACCTGCCTTATATGCTGTTGATCTTCCGCATGCCGCCAAAACAGCACCAACCCACAAATACAATACTCTACAAGACCCCTGAAGGTCTCCTGCGGTATCTGGCACCAAGAAATATGCAGCAGATCCTTCAAGTCCTGTAAATTGCGAGGTGGAGCCATCATGGATCTGACTTGTTGGTCCAGCACATCCCACAGATGCTCAATCAGATTGAGACCTGGGGATTTAGAGGCCAGGGCAACAACTTGAACTCTTCATTATGTTCTTCAAACCATTCCCGAACAATGTGGCAGGGCACATTATCCTGCTGAAAGGGGCCACTGCCATCAGGGAATACCACTGCCATGATGGGGTGTACCTGGTCTGCAACTATGTTTAGGTAGGTGGCATGTGTCAAATTGACATCCACATGAATGGCCGGACCAAGGGATTCCTAACAGAACATTGCCCAGAACATCAGACTCCCTACTTGTTGTCTTCCCACAGTGCATCCTGGTGCCATAACTTCCCCAGGTATATGTTGTACACATATACAGCCATTCCCGTGATGTAAAAGAAAATGACTCATTGGACCAGGCAACCTTTTTCCACTGCTCCAAGGTTCAGTTCAGATGCTCACGTTCCCATTGTAGGCGCTTTCGAAGGTGGACAGGGGTTATCATGAGCACTCTGACCAGTCTGCAGCTACGCAGCCCCATACATTGCAGGGTGTGATACACTGTGTGTTGTGAAACATTCCTCCCATAAACATCATAAAAATTTGCTGTGACTTGTGCCACAGTAGACCTTCTGTCGGTTCAGACCAGACGGGATTGCCTTTGTTGCCCTCACACATAGATGAACCTTGGGCACCCAGCACCCAACACCCAACACCCAGTTGCCTGTTTGTGGTTTGTCCCTCCTCGGACCACTGTCGGTATATACTCACCACTGCTGACCAGGAGCACCCCGCAAGCCTTGCCATTTCAGAGATGCTCTGACCCACTCGTCTGGCCATATCAATTTGGCCAATGTCAAAGTCTCTCAAGTTTTACTCCTGGCCATTTCTCCTGCATTCAACACGTTGACTACCAGAACTGATTGTTCACTTACCATCTAATCTACATAGACCTTGATATGTGGCCTCTTTAGGAGATGATCAGCGTTATTTGCTTCACCTGTGAGTGGTCAATGTTTTGGTTCATCAGTGTATGTTTTTTTGACCTTCAAAGATCTGGCCACTATTCACTTGCATTGTATGGAACTACAGAGCTGAGATATTCTTCTAAATGTCTTTGTGTTCAGCAGAAGAAAGTAAGTCATACATCTGGGATGGCATGAAGGTGAGTAAATGATGAGAGAATTATAATTTTTGGGTGAACGGTCCCTTTAAAAATAAAGAATTTTTAATTTGCAATCCAATGGACAGTATTTTGAGTAGATTAAGGCAATAAGAAACCTTCTCAAGGGTGTTACATCTCTCCTGGACTTGTTTCCTCTCCAGTTCTACTTTAGAAAGACTCTGCTTCAAGTTCTTGTTGTCCTCCTGCAGACCTGTGATACGAGCTACAAAAAGAGATGAAAATTAGACTTAATAGTGGACTGTAAAGCAAGCTGCCTGTGTGTACCAAAACAAGACACTTTACTTGTGGGTATTTGGGTAGTTGCCATGAAATACTTTTGGAAAGTTGACATGTCCTGCGCTTGACATGCTATATGGTATCTAAAACTATTTTAAAAAGCATTTTGCTCATTCTTTTGCACAACTGCAAGCATCTTTTATGACCTTTCATTAATTGAGACTACATGGAATATGATGAAAATTCACGTGTCACACTCCAGTATTTAATATTAACCAGGAAGGCAAAAGGTCATTAAAAATGGTGCAACACTTATTTCAATTATATTCAAGATATTCAATTTCCCTTATGAATAGACAGATCCTGTATATATATATATATATATATATATATACACAAACATCAACTATCCATTTATGTTTTGTGAATGTCATTACCATGTATAATTCTAGTCTACTTCGCAAACATTTTGAGAAATTAATCTGAGAACATTCTTACATTGCAGTTCTCGGATCTCCTCGGAGCCCTGGCTGCAGGTGCGTTTTTCGGTGTCCAGCGTGGTCTGCAGCTGCAGCAGCTCTTTCTCCAGCTGTTGTTTGGCGCTTTCTGCAGCGCGGCTCTTCTCCTGCAGCTCGCGGTTCACTCCCTCCAGCTGACTCACAGATTTCACCATCTCTGTGTGACTTTTCCGCAAACGTGCCACTGTGTCTGACTCAGCCCGCAGAAGATCGTTGGCATCCCCCAGCTGTCAGTGACAGGGATGGGTGAGATGTAAATAACTGTGCAACAGTAAGTTCTGATAATTGGATCCGTTTGGATGAGTGCTGTTCCAGGAGTGCTAAATTACAGTCCAGCAGCACTAGGATGCTTTACTTTTTCTATCACTTTGCTTCTCCATGTTCAAGGCTTTTTCCAAAATCGTTCATTTAAATTTCATTCACTGATTTGTTCAGAGACCATTTAGGGACAATGCAAATTTACGCCAGTAGGTGGCGACAAATTAGTGTCTTTTCTGTTATCATTTGTAAAAAATGATTCACCACCAAAACAATGAAAGTAAATGAGAACATTTCAATCCGATTCATTCAATCAAAATATTTGTTCAAAAATACTGATTTGTTTATTAACTAAACACTACTACTGTGCTATCAAACAGGTTTCCCAAACACTTCCCTTGTCTGTCAAACGGATGGTCCCACTTTTTGAGGAAAAACAACTTACGAATGGGTTTACTTATAGTTGACTGCATATTAAGATGGGATAGGTAAGTTAAGCATTTTAACATTGAAAAAAGTGCTCATTTGTTTTAACTAACAGCAATTTACAACTAATATTATTATCAACTGATGATATAAAACTGTTGATCCAATTATATCTGAATAATATTTATCTTTATAATTCCAAAGATATATGGCTCACTTGGTTCTGGAGCTGGGCAATCTTGTCATTGTTTTGGCTACACTTCCTCAAGTCTTCCAGCTGCTCTTTTAAAGTTGACACTAGAGAGAATCAAAAAAAGACAATGAGAAAAATAGAATTAAGAAAGAGAAACAAATCTGTAATACATCTTTCCTCAAAAATACTCACTAAAATGTGTATTATACCCCCCTGCACATCAATATCAGTGTGAATAATGATTTAGTAATGACTTTGGGATCAAAGCTCCATTTCCACTAGCTAATGCATTAGGGACTTTTGTTTATCATTGTGCAGACCATGGATCAAACAGACCCCTATGGATCAGTGAGACATGTCTCACTGCTCTCTGCTGGTACTAAACTACATGAATCATTTTTTTGAACTGAACAATTTCTGAACTGAACCTTAGGAGATAGAAGTGTCAATTCAAAAATCTACGGACAGCACTGTAAATGGATAATGAATATTTACTCCTTTAAATCGTTTGATGAATTTTGAGCAAATATGGTGTAAAATGAGTGTTCGTTTCATTTGAACAATTTTGTACATGTCTCATTTGCTGTCAATGTAGTTGACTACACTAGATATTGCCACTGGTCATTGAATGAAACTAAAAACCTAAAAGTCTTGATGGATTTATATATTAATGGCTCACCACTCAAAAGCTAAATTGCTTTTATTTTTTTATTTTAAGTAAGAGGGGTGAGAGAGAGAAGATATTCTGCACCTTCATTTTCCAGATTTCGTCTTTTTTCGGCTTCCTGGTCAGCTTTCCTCAGGTGTTCTGTTGCTCTGTGCTGGATCATGATTTTATCTTTCTCCAGTGAAGACATGTTAGCCTCCACACTCTTCCTCAGGCTAATCTAAAACATGCCACGACAATGGAATGTAAAGATACCGGAAAATAAAGTACTAAAAATAAGTAATTTGGCTTTAATCATCTATTGGAGCATTGCATACAAAATACATACCTTTGTAATTATTAAGATTCATGGTTTAGAGATAAAATCATTCAACTCACCTCCTCATCTAACTCTTTCATTATCTTGTCTAGTTTTGTGTTGGATGTTCTGAGGGGAAAGTTAATCAAAAAATGTATTTCAAAAGCTTGATTTTTATTAAGAAAAACATTTCACTGGTTTGAATGGAAGGACAGGGAGTATGATTTGGAGTGAATGGAGGAGGTGTTTGATTGGTTTGTCTAAGGATGTTGTGTTTGGTTTGGAAGAATAAATAGATAAATTAACGGATGGATAGATGGCCAATTGGTTTAGAATAATGAATGGAGGAATGAATGGATAAATTAATGGATAGATGGATGAGGCATTTGGTTTGGATATATGAATGGATGGATGACGGATGGGCCATTTGGTTTGGATGAATGGGGCATTTGGGTGGATGGAAGTATGGATGGATGGATGGATGGATGGATGGATAAATGAATGCATGAACTGATGGGGAGTTTGGTTTAGATGGATGGATGGGGTGTTTTGTTTGGAGGAATGAACGAATGGATGGGGTGTTTGGTGTGGTATAGTGTCCCCCCCCCCCAAACACTGCATATTGTGTGCCTCTCCCTTTTCTGACACACCCAATTCAGGTCTTGGAGTCTCCACTAATGAGCTGAATCAGGTGTGTTTGATTAGGAAGGGGATCCTGGAACAGGGTTGAGAACCACTGGTGTGGTAGAATGAATGGATGGATGGGGTGCTTGGTTCGATTTGAATTGCTGGCATGCTTGGTTCGATTTGAATGGCTAGGGCATTTGGATGAATGGATGGATGGATGGGGTGTTTGGTTTAGAAGAATAATTGGATGAATGAACGGGTGGACGGGGTGTTTGGTTAGGATGGATGAATGGATGGGGCCGTTTGGTTTGGTGGATGAATGATGAGGAATTTGACTGGTATGGATGATTGTATGATGGAGGAAGGTTGGACAAGCTTGATTGGTTTGAATAGGTGGCTGGAAAAATGGATGGATGATGTGTTTGATGTTTTGGGTGGACAGGCAAACAGACAAACACCTGCACTTTTGTTCCATCTCGTCTCTCAGCTGCATCTCACTGTGAAGTTGTTCTTCTAGTTGATAGATCCTCTTCTGAAGATTCTCCAGCTAAAAGACCAGAGAACACATTCACTCATCCTCAAAACACAGTTTAATAGACATGCGCATTGCATTCATTCTGGAGTGAACTTTTGTTTAAATTCTCTGCTTGGAGTTTCTTACATGACTCTTATCCTCTTTAGCCGAACTGCTTTTGACACTTGTCTTTGTGGTTGATTCGCGAGGAAACCTGACAGCAAAGACAGAAATTGAAAATGAGCCAGTCACCTTTCTTCACCCTGGCAGATACTGATATGGATTCTAAGAGCTGTTCTGCAGCTGAATACTCACTGGTTATTGCTGTAGTAGGTGAAGCCCACAAACGGAAGCTGGTTGCCAACAAAAGCTTTAGGAATGGGGAACGTCTCCTCCTCACCTCTATCCTCCTCAATGTCATCAAAGTTACTTGTGTCTATGTCACTGCTCAACTCTGGCACAACTGGAGCAGCAGCTGCAAGCAATGAAGGCGCATTTTAATAAGACCAACCAAAAATGTTACACACAACAAAGTCAAGTAAATAGCTTCTCGGTCTAGAGAAGATTTTATTGGACAATAATTTGTGCGAGATAAATATTTGTGGTCCACTGTCAGGGAAGAAAAAGACTGAAGTTAAAATGTGTGGATCTACTAAAAGTGAATTTTGTCAACTTTTAAGAATAGTCATCACTAGTATAGAGATGGCACTCTAAAATGTTAAGGTAAAACAAATGGAAATACAAATAATCAGCCATAAAGTGTGAAGATCATAAGTTTGACTGACCCTCTCTGATGTTCTCCCAAGCCCACAGGTCATTCTTGAAAAACGGATGTCGCTTGATTTCGTCCACTCCATTGCGTCCTAACCGCACCTCCCTGATAAGAGGAGATGAGCAAAACAATTTAAAACAATTGGGAAAACATTCAGTTTCAGTTAAATAGCTTTAGTTAAAAGCTTTGCTACGCATATGAATAGCACTGAAAACATGTGCCCCTGCAAACTGATTCAAACAGAAAGCTCACGAGAGGTTGCGGTGCTACGAGAGGAGTCATAAATCAACATCTTATCATGTTACCCTGATGTTTTGAGATGGATGTGAAAGCTTTGAACTCCCTCACAGAAATATCCTCACGCAATGCTTGGCCTTACCCCGTTCAAGGCTTTGTGGCTATTAGCCTAATCTCTGTCTTAAAAGGAGTTCATTACAGAAGGGGTGAAAACAAGGAGGCATGCCCACAGGCTGATGAAATTGAACTACTGAGGTACTAAGAGCACTAAAACTATTAATGGTACCAGACAGATGTCATGTTGCCTGAGGGGACACCATCAAAGAGAAGCTTTATCTGATCTGCAGCGATTCGACACATGGGTTAAACTTGTTGCTAAATAAAACAAAAGACAAATCTCTGTCCAGACAGACAAATGTCTCAACACATACACCACTCACTGGTCAAGATGAAACAAAACAGAAGTCACAATGGTTTGCCATTTTTAGATGAACTATACCCATTAGATGTCACTCAATATGCTTTTTGTAACTAAAAATCTAGGTCGATAGTCTTTTCAACTAACTTTTCAAAATAAGAGTCCATGGAGTATTTAAGCTTGTTTATAGTTAAAATTCTTGCATTATGGACCAAATGATATTTTCTGTTTCATGGTTATTATTGGGATTTTAATTGCAATAATTGTTTTAACATTAATTGTAAATTTTTTTTTAAATATCAGCTTATTTTTAAATTAATCGGTTAATGGCCTCTCTCATCAACATAGTTATCGGTATCGGCAAAATCCAATATCGGCTGACCAAAATCCAATATCGGTTAATACCTGTGAGTATTTTCTAAACCAAATTGAAACTGTGTCCACAGAACTGTTATACAAACTGTATAACTGTACAATAAAAATAAGGACCTACACTAGGCCACAAGAGTTGCAAGAATAGATTTGACTTAAAATGGGAAAGGAGGCGGTGGGGACCGGCTGAAGAGTCAAAGTAATATTTAATTTAAACTTAAATTTAAACAAAAAGACACAAACACAAATGCACACACGGCAGATGCGTGTGGCTCTCTCTCTCCCGAACTTCCGTATCTGGCTGAATTTATTCCTCTCCTCGGCTGATTAGCTCCTCCTCCTCAGAATTATCTATTTGCTGAAAAAAAAGACGACAAACTTTATATGCAAACCTGTCCGTGAGGAAAGCACAGATGAGGTTTTTTGCATCCTTGGAGATGTCGCTGTCATCAGGGAAGGTCAGGGCGTTTTTGTGGTTCATAATCTTGCTGTAGGTGCCCACCAGCGAGTCGGCATAGAACGGTGTGTCACCTGAAGACACATTAAATGACACAGATGTTTATACATTTCCCTCAGTTCATCAGGAAGTCTCACATTCTTGGGAATCTCATCCTTTTCATGCAGAGTTTAGTTTAAAGGTTTAAATCAGAGTCTAAATGCACAATTACTGTAGTGTTTCTGCCTGGGAATCCTCCTGACTGTGGGGAACTACACTCTGAAGTGTAGCTTTTAATAGAAGACTTATGGAAATCTGCAATGTAAGCAGCATTCTGACTGAAAGAAAAAGCCTAACATATGCATCTAACCCTAATATCTACATCTATCTCATAAAAAGATAAAATAAAATAAAAATATTAAATTAAAACTGACCTTTTCATTTAATCCTGTCATCGTGTAAACATTAAGAAAATGCTTTGGGAAAAAAAAAAATTTCCAATTTCTTTTTCACATTTGCGTTTTCAATTTGACATGGACGACACAGTGTTACTGTGGGAAAAAATGTAATTACTCAATTTTGTTTTTAATTTTGGCACATACTTTGAAAACACTTTGCACAGAAATGTAATGGTTCATAGGGCTTGAATGTTTTTTACACTGTAATTATTTCAAATTGGCTGAAAATAAGCTCCACAGCAAATCAAAACACAAGATTATTAATAACACATAAGTCTGGCTGTGCAAAAGCAGCTTCACATTGTGTAACATTTGCATTAAAAACAGTCAAATTAACTATATAAATTGGATAGTTCCGATTGGATGAGCCACATTCGAAGCCATTTACAAAAGAGTTGCTTCGCGTTTGGCCTAAAACATCCTATATTAAAGATCTTCCATGTCTTGACTTGTTTGGGAGATGTCCCACACAGTTTTTGTAGTACTACATGTTTCCTCACCACTGCCAACTGTGCAAACAATATCTAAAGACAACAGACACCCAAAGCAGATCTATAAAATAAAAACTTATATAATTCAAGCTGACTCCATGTGTACCCAAATATTGATTTATTTTTTAAATGCAAGGTCTTCTTATTCATGATTAAGTTCAACACTATCTACCCATTTAAGTTTAAAACATAAAGGTGCTGGAAGCGATTTTTCATGGAAAGGTATGCAAAAAATGTCAAACTCCCTGAAAGATTTTAATGAAATAAGTGTCCTGAGATATCTCACTGGTTTCTGTGACAGCTCTGGTAAACAGCAAAAAAAATGTGTCCACGGGCAATGACGCTTTCTGCCTGTCAATCATTTTGTGTGTATTCATAGTATTGTACTGTAGTTGCAGGGAATTATTGAGGCATAATGGCAATTTTATACCATGTTGTCCATAACAATAGTCAGTTGAGGGTGCTATTTTGCAGCGGTTATTTTTAACAACCGTTTCACTCTCAATAAAGCTCATTAGGTATCTTTGATGTGCAGGGATTTGGATAGAGGGGGTGTGGCTAAATCAACAGCTCAGTCTCATGGAAGTAGAATGGCTGAAATCGCTTCCAGCACCTTTAAATATAGGAAAACTGGCCATGGAAATAAGGTCAGCCAACCAATCTTGTTTATTGAGGATGAGATATAGTCAAGGTTAATTTGATGGAGTAATAAAAGCAATTTATTTGGTTGTTGTTTTTTTAACCATCACTTACATGTGACACGGAATACAATATTAGCAGTAAGTTTTCACTATCTTGCGTTTCACTTGTGCTACATACTGTACTATCCAGATTGCAAAAGCTTATTTCTTACAACGTAACGTTTAAAATGTCCTTAATCTTCTGGACATTTCACATGCTAAGACTAGTTTTCATTATCTAGTTTAACACGATCTACCCATTTCAGTTTAGAACTCAATTATAGGAAAACAGGCCAAGGAAATCAAATATTTTATCTATTCAAAAACAACATCTGGATGCCAATTTTTGTGTAACACGTAATACAATAAACTATATACAGTAATCACAACATTGAGACAAGTTTTCACTCTTGAGTTGAGCTAGAGCAGTTGCGGGCATTGTTGCGCTTGTGGCTTTTTCTGCAATTTTGTAATCAAGGAATGTTTTTCATCAAATAATCAAATTAAATTGAGTAATCGTGATAGCATTATTACAAATATTAACTGTAACTTTAGGTCAATGCAACAACCAATCGAACAAGGGACAGGAAGCTCTATTGATGGTTTCTGACCATAAGTACGGATACTGGATTACACTGAAACTCACCAACTAGCATCTCATACAGGAAGACCCCCACAGACCACCAGTCACACTCTCGGCCATAGTAGCCGTCTCCACCCTGTGACTTCAGTACCTCTGGAGAAATATAGTCTGGAGTTCCTACTGCTGTGTCACATCGTACCATACCGTCCTGAAAGGGGAAACCAGAGAATTAGCCACAGAACTGAATATAAAGCAGAAATGAAAGAGAACTAAATGTGACCAAGTACCTTGTTCATTTTCATGCAGGTCCCAAAGTCAGCTAGCTTCAAGTGGCCTGTTTTGTCTAGTAACATATTGTCAGGCTTCACATCCCTATGACAAATATTAAGAAAAAAATACAATCAATACAAACCAGTAAGATGACTTGGTTATTTTCTACAGTTCAAGTAGGAATGTTTCCCAGAAGAAATGGGAAGATGTTTGTCACAAATAAATCTGTTGACAATGTCTATCTATAACTTCACTTTGTCAGATGAACAACCAGTCAGTGATGATACTTTACTAACCGAAGTACATAAAACGATTGCTAGTTAATTTCGAATTGGACATGACTGAGAGTAATGACTTGTGGTTCAATGACAGTCTTGACCGATTCAGTGAGTTCATTAAGTGATGGATTCATTAGACTGATTCAAACATGAACGTTCATTTAAAAAACCCGCCAATATGAGTGATTTGATCGTGAACCGGACTACACCATTCATGCTGTATGATTGTTCTTGACGCAGCCAGTGTAGACAATGCAAAAGAAAGGCGTGTTGCCTTTGGAGTCTGAAAAGATGTGTGATGATCTAGAATTTATGCCATAGTGCTGTAAATTTTGGTGCAGGAAACACTGGTTTAATGTGTGACAGAATAAAACACATGGAAAAGAGGAAGAGAGAGATTCAAACCTGTGAATGAAGCCCATAGAGTGGATGCCGTCCAGTGCTAGCACCACTTCAGCAGTGTAGAAACGTGCCCATTTTTCAGGCACGTCATAGTTGCTCATTAGGTTCACCAGGTCTCCGCCTGGCATGTACTCCATCACCATGTAGAGGTAGCGGTTATCTTGGAATGCATAAAACAGCTGGAAAACAGTGTCAAACAATATAACCAACGTTTTAAGGCATAAGTAAAATTAATAAACACTCTGATAAAACACAACAATGTAGTAAAATGTCTTTGCTTAATAATTGTGATTAATCAGTTGACTTATACCTGTACTACCCAGCTACTATTGGCAAAGGCCATAATATCCCTCTCTTCCCAGAAGAAAGCGGAGTCCGACCTCTTGATCATCTCAAACTTGCTGAGCAGCTTCATGGCGTACACTTTCCTCGTGGCTTTATGCCTCACCTTTTATGAAAAAGAAAACTCTCTATACATATAGGCTATGGACTAATTTATTAATATCAGTTGCAGATTTAATAGAGTCATTCTGAGTAATGGGATATTTTACAGACAAACAACAAGAGTACAACTGTTGTAACTGGATGAAGAGAATATACAATACACTCACCAGTTGTACTTCTCCAAATGCCCCTCTGCCAATGACCTTAACCACTTCATAGTCCTCTGCTCTCATTCGAAGCTCTCGAATTTTGCTGATTGTGTCCTTATCTAGAGACAAGCACACAGAAGCAATGGAAGGTAATACACACACTTATTCATTGGGCTGTGTATGGCCAACTACCACATTAAAAATGTGCTGGGCGAAATGGCTAAAAAAAAAAAATGAAATCTCTATATTTTTCAGCCTGTAGACTATGTTCGATATATATATATCTCGATAATTATGCATTTCCTCTGAAATGGCTCAAAAGTGATTTTTATTTATGTCAGAGGAACCATAATTGAATCCAAACAGCCATTGTAGCAATGCAGATTCAGATTCATTAAAAGGTCTAGAATAAGGTATTTTTCCTCAAAGAATGGGATCTAATCAGTTAATGACATGCACATTTATGTTTTATATACACAATGATATATAGTAGCTTAATAATTCATATTTTTTTTTACTCTTAAACATTTTTTGTGAATGAACAAGGTGGAGCTTTTATTTTGACACAGATTGTGTTGTGTGTTCTTCACAATGTTCAGCATCTTGTGAAATGATTTCATTTCCTCGTTTTCTGTTATAGAGTGCCACCTTTGTAGATTTTTATAAAAGGTGGTTTAATAATGTTTGGAATTGTGAATGCTAAAAACCTGCAGTACTTTTATTTCACAATGCATGTGAACTGCTCTAAAAGCCCATAAGACCCGCACATACACAGAAAAGTGCACCTACTGAAGAGCACACAGACATGTTTATCTGTCTTTCACTGCAGCCTTTTGCAGTTTAATTATCACATATGTCCATAAAGCAATTTTGGTGTTATTTAATTAAATGTGCAGCCCTGAAGGATTGTGAAATTAATCAAATGATGCTCTTTATGAAACTATATGGCCAAATAGAAAGCATTTTAACATCATCCCGATATACACAATATTGCTTATTTTTATATCGTCAGCAATATCATCTTGATTACATCGTTAATATTCTATATATCGCCAAGCCCTACATTGCAATACATGTGGTGATTCAATATATTTGCAACATATTTAAAACCTTCTTCATCAGTTGAGAAATGTAGGAAATTATACACATTGATACAAAATAAAACAAATACAAAAATCTAAAGTATCTAAAGTGTCAAATATGCAATATTGTGAGAAGAATCACAATACAATGATAGGCAATTGTATCGGAACAGTCCTAGTAGATATGGGCATTGGTACCCGAGTACTCCGAAGTAACATTAGTTATCGTCATGAAAACAATAATGCGCCCTTCAAGTGAAGTCGGAAATATCGTAATTATGAGTTGAGCACATAAATGACCAAGCAAGTCAAATTAACGAGTACGAAAGTCAGAATAGATGATACCCGAGTTTCTGAGTTGTTTTCATCAACTTTCTACATGAAAGTTGATGGAAACCAATGAATTGCAAAATCATGTCATAGTAACAAATGCTCAACTCAAAAGGTACGAGCTTCCCAGGTCTACTTGATGGCAGCATAATTGTGTGAAAGTGTGTCATAAAAACACAATGCTCATAGCGTGTGACACAAAATAATTATATGTCTATACTGCAATTAAAGCCCAAAGTACAAAGTACACTTATATTTAGAGTATTTTAGTATGTGTTCTGTTGCATTAGAAGAAAACGGTGCATTCAAGAACCGTTAATGGAACCAAAAGTCATGAAAAAAAAAAAAAAAAAAAAGGTTCTCAGTTCCCAATGCAACGTACAACAGTGGCTGGGGCAGCTGAGCAAAATTTTCCCGGATTTGATGGGTGGTGTGGTTGTTAATTTCACAGAGTAAGGGGAATATATTCCGGGAGGAGGGGGGTGGATTGGTAACTCCCTCAAATAATCAAAACAAAAGCAAGAACAGCCAATTATTTATACCACGATCAATGGAAACATGGGTTGATGCTTCACAATGCAACCCCACAATGTTAAAGCCAAATCTACACCCTTGGACACAGTTACAGAGAAAGCTGGTGCATTAGATGATAAGCAACTGCCTGTTTGTTACTATTTAATTGAAAAAATTTACAATTCAAAATAGGTGGAATAATAAATAAATTCCAGAATAAATCCACAGGATTCTTCATGAACATCAAACATCTACATTATTTCCAGCTAAAAACAATAAAAGTTAATTCAATCTTATAAATTAAATTAAATCTTTAGGCATTCAACACTGGTTTGTCTAATCTTCATCTCCATCTCACCACTCAAGCTGTGATTTGACCAGAACTTTTTTTCTGATTAACAGTTTAATCATATGCACTTCTTGCTACATCTTTAAACAAGCATCTGCATCTTGTTAAGAAACTAAATTGAACCAAAGAGAGAGAGAGGAATGAGGCGACCTCTCCTCAGAAGGAAGGGAAAACCCTCTGAACTCAACAAAGAAACCCTCTGGCCAGTGCGAGAAGCCATTTAACTGAATCTGTGTAACAAGCACTGAGGGCCCTCGTGGCTTTATCTAACATAACAGCTCGGATTCCCTCAGGAACAGAAAACATTCAGCCAAATTTGGTCATTGCTGAGCAAGAGGGATTCTTTTCTTACTTGTACGGGTCACATTTGGCAGAAGCACGCACGGATTGGGCGGAGGGGCATCCAAGTTCAGTGCATTTAAAAATACAGCAGAGAAACTCTCTAATGCACAGAAATGATATGATTTGAGTAGTATTTTGTTGGTAAAGAGAACCCAGCAACTAGAAAGAACTTGAGAAGGATTTATGGACATTCGCCATGCTTGACAGTTTGCAAAAACATTCCAGTGGGAATGAAAACTTTCAATTCAGTCGCTTTTGATGCGGAACAAAACTGCACTGATGCCGATTTGCGAATAGGGCTGGGCAATAAAGCTAAAACAATTCTCTCTACATATTTTTCTATCCACATTTCAGTATTCATGCTCTGGAATGGTGTGATAAGAGTGATTTATTTAGTTTAATCAGAGGAATCATTATTTCAACCAAAAGCCACTGAAGAAAATTAGATTCTAAATGATTAATGCAAGTAGTAAATAAACTAGCTAAAATCTATTCACTATATTTACTCTGGTTAAACAAACATTAATGAAATGAATTGAATCAAACTTAACAACTTTAATTCCATTCTTGTTACTGAAGTTTAAATCAGTGTGTGGCAAGGAGGAGGGCAGGGCCGGGCCGTGATGACGCACTCCCGGGCCCTAATCAGGCTAATCAAGCCAACGAGAGGGATGAAGGCAGACGGAGGCAGCAGTTCGGGAGAGAGAGAGAGCTACAAGGCAGTTGCCCTGTATGCGTTTATGTTTGTGTGTTTTTGTTTAATTAAATATTACTTTGATGCTTCGTCCGCTTCTCAACCTCCTTTCCATTCTACCCCTTTAAATTAGTGCAGTAATCCGGGAAGGAGGTGGGATGCGCTGTATTAGAGGCCTCGCCACTACCATCCAGCCCAGCCTGAAAGCAGAGGAACGACCGCCAACCACGAGGGGAGTAGGGGCTCCCTACCGACCACCCACCTGCAGTGGTTGGGCCGCTGCCAGGTGCAGAGGAGACCCCTACCGACAACTAAAATGCAGTGGGGACAAAGAGAAGACCGCTGTCCGCGAGCGGGGCGGGGCTCACTGTTGACCGCCTGGAGCGGGAGAACCTACTATTCACCAAATCGTGGAGGGGTTTTCTGTCTGCCAGGGGACGGAGGACTGCCTCCGATAAACCCTGGGAGGAGTGGCTGTCATCCACTAGAGGGTGGAGTGACCGAGGACCAAGCTATGGCATATCAGTTTTTTTTTTCTCTCTCTCTCCCCGGAAAGGAGTCATGCCGAGGGCTCCCCAGCCTGAAGCAAAGGAGGGAGGAGTGTGGCAAGGAGAAGGGTGGGGCTGGGCCGTGATGATGCATGCCCGGCCCCAATCCGCCAATCAAGTCCACGAAAGGCATAAAGGCAGCCAGAGGCGGCAGTTCGGGGGGGAGAGAGAGAGTACAACTGAGAGAGAGAGAGCTACAGGCAGCTGCCCTGTACGAGTTTGTGTTGATGTTTTTAATAAATATTACTTTGAGCACCAAAACGGCACCAACCAGCATCTCAGCATAGCATTATGAGATGATATTCTTCTAACCATAATTGTACAGAGTGGTTATCTAAGTTACCGTAGACTTTGCCAGTTCTAACCAGTCTGGCCATTCTCTTTTGACCTCTCTCATCAACAAGGTGTTTCTGTCAACAGAACTGCCGCACACTGGATGTTCGATGGACCACTAGTTGAAGCTTTTTAATGAAAATAATATCTACTGTCAGATCAACCCTTCAACAGCTAAGACACAAGTAAATGCCCCGAGGCAAGTCAGTATCCAAAAGACCATTAGCACATTTTGTCATGTGAAGATATAGTCGGGGTCAGCATAACTTGTGACTGGAGTGTGAACAAAAGGATCACAATAAATTAGGTTACATATGTGATAGATGTTGCTCTCATCTAATAGGGTGTCTTCATAGAAAAAATAAACAAGCTGGAACTGATACACTTGAGTCTCCTGAAGGAGTATGTGTGTTTTAGTGTACTATCGAGCTGTAGAGGCTTTCAGAAAGAAACCACCATCAAACGTCTGTGAACTTTGATCTTGAGGTACTACAGACACAATACACTTAAAACACACCCAAGCAAAGCCATCTATTATTCAATTATGGGTTCATGGAAGGTCACAATCTATAAACAATGTGAGAAATAATTCGTTTAAATACATATTTAAAGATTTCTGAAGAAAATATGAGCAATGCGTCACAATTACAATGCTAGGATGTTGTTAGTGGTTCATCAATCCTTCAATCTTAAATCCGACCACTTACAAAAGTAACAACACATCTATCCTTAACAAGCCACACGATTTAGGCACCATCCATGTCTGTAACCCTAACTTAGTTTAACACTTAGGGAAATGATATGAAATACCACCCTCCACTGTAACAGTGTAAAAGGAGGGGGGTTGGAATCATGTGGAATATGACATGCAGGTCACCACCACACAATTCTGAAAGGCCTTTTGTTGAGGGAATACCAGGACAAACAAAATAGTGTCTGACTGAGGGTACTGACCCAAAAACATCCCCCACCCCTGCACTAAAACAGCCTGAAAGTGTTTTAACACGTCACTCTGAACTGACGAACCTGAAAGACACTTTAAAGTGTGAGAGACAAATTCTAGACAAAATACTTACATCTATTTAAGAAGTTATCAATGCTTTTGTTTTTCCTCAAGGCTGGAAAATCAAGGTCGTAGACCAGAGCATCCAAACTGTCCTGGAAAAGAGGAAAACATAAATAGTAGTTAGATGGAATGTGAATATTTATTCTAATAGCCTATTTGGACTATTATCTGTTATCTCAACCACTGTAAAGCTGTAATTGTTTATTTTGCCCATCATAAAAAAATGCTTATCTGTTATTAGTGTCTCAATGTTTGACTGACAACAATTTAAGTTCAGCATTATAAACCAGTTTATGAGTTGGTTCATCCATTTAAAAGAACAAGTTTTTAACAACACTGGTAAGTATTGTAGGAATCTGAGGAAGGAACAGGAATTATGCCTATTATATTGACCTTTGCTCTACAGTCTGCATTGATATAAACTCAGTGAAACAAAAAAAAAAAACACAAAATTTTTTATTAGTCAGCAGCCATATCACCCTGTAGCACAAGACTAGTTTCCCACTGAAGCCAAGCAGGATTGAGCATGGTCAGAACCTGGACTGGAGTCTTCCTGGGGAAATCTACGGTTGCTACTGGAACAGTTGAGGTATTAGGGAACCCAGCATGGGGGCGCTCAAACTGCAGTCTATGTCTATGTGGGTCCTAACACATCAGTATAGTGACAGGGACACTTTACTGTTAAAAGGCACCATCCTTTGGATGAGACGTTAAACTGAGGTCCTGACTCTGTGCTTGCTAAAAATCCCAGGAATTTCTCGTAAAGAGCATGGATGTAACCCCATTATCCTGGCTAAATTCCTAACAATCCCCATCCATGAATTCGCTCTATCCCTCTACTCTCTCCACTGGTGTGTAGCAAGTGCACTGGCGCACTATGGCTTCCGTCACATCGTCAAGGTGAATGCTGCACACTGAGGTGGTTGTGGAGTGTCCCCTGTTCACTATGTAAAACGCTTTGAATGTAGTGTCAGAAAAGTGCTATAAGTGTAACGTTAATTCATTCATTCATTAAAATGAGACTTAAAGGTGTAATTTTGTAGGGCTGTCATTTTGATGTGCAATTAATTAATTAAAAGGGAAAAAAATTATGCAATTAATGGTGCCCCTGATTTGTATGCAAATTTGGTAATAGCAATTCAAGCTTGATGTACCATCTTGTTGCAGTAGGGGGCAGTCAGCTCCACGTGTACAAGCAAGATGCCACATTAAACCAACGAGACAGCTCAAAGACAGCTGGACCGAGCTGAGCTCTCAAGATGCGTTTTTCAGCATTTCAAACCATATTTAACTTAACACCGCATCCTAAAAAAACTGGCATTAGGACTAGAGATGCTGAAAACTAGTGAAATGTGACAAAACCAAAGTGATGCGCCCCAAAAGCGCTCAGTAATGTTAATTATGTAATGTTCTGGGATCAGCTTTTCAAAGTATACATTTTTTTAATCCCGAGCCAATACGGATGCGGTCAACGCTCGGGCAATATGACTGCTTTGTGATACTCTTTAAGCACAGTCAATGCCAGTCGTATGCGCCAACAATGTGCAAAGTTGCAGACAGTCTGCATGTCTACAAAACCTAGGCTGCACAAGGATGTAAAATAGTATTATGCAAATTTTATGCAAAAATTGTTTACTTTGGCCTTCAGAAAAAAATAAACATTATTTCTGCAATACTGTTCAAGAATGGGGTTTTCAGTCATGGAGTTTTCTGGAAAAAGCAAAATGAATTTTATTCGCTCAACAAAATACTATTAACTATTATCTCATACTGAAAGTTGTAAAAACCAAAAGCGACATCCAAGTAACCGACAAACGTCAATGTTTATCGATCAGGCTTTACTTAAAGAATTTCACGAGCCAATTACAGAATGCTGTTTATGTTGTTTACATGATCTTTCACATTGTTGACTTATTAAGCATAATACTTGAAGATGTATACGCACTAATTTTTTACGTGCCTGTAACGTATTTTTAAAAAGAAGTATGGGAATGCTTGCCAGATTCATTCTGGAATTTAAGCACAATGGCTCGTGAGATCTCTGGCTCTTCTTGATAAACAATTTTTAGGTCATCCTTTCAATGAGCCCATTTCTAAAACATCGGTTCATTGCTGTTTGCCTTCTGCCGGTCAGTCACATTTAGAATAACAACTAAAAAGTCTCGAGTCGCATGTCTCTCATGCATGGATTAAATGTTCTTTTGACTTTCAACCAGAGATGGAAAAACTGTCCTCTCTATAGCCAATGCAATTTGATAATGCCTGATTCTTCACAGAACGTTCAACTACTTTGTTCTCGTATTTTATTACTGTCACCATCCGGCCAATACAGAAAAACAAACCAACAAAATCAGTTGGACTGAAACCTTTCGGCAGGATCAGAGATAGATTAAAATTCATAGTGGTCTAAATTTCTCCTCAGATAGTGCTTCTCTGTTTAAAAATCTCACAGTCCTTGGTTAACCCTTTGCAGGGGAATCTGGCCCTTACTTAACAGGTATGCGAAAACACAAACTTGCAGTGACTAAAGATATGTATTTTTTTTTCACAATACGAGTAACATTAGGCATTTTTCACTACTAAGAATTAGAGGACAGAACAATTTAAAGGCCACAGAAAATCTAGGCTGGTTAGCAGTGGCATAAATGACATCAACAGGATTACTCCTAATCTGCTGTAACCCTGGAAGTCTCAGTCACTCGTGAGGAGTAGTTCAAGTGTGCTGTGTGGTCACTCAAACCCTTGGCCTCACGTGAAGAGCCTAATGTAGTGTGTCTAATTCATGTGACCTCCTATACACCCTTCAACTCTGAATGTTTGTAGATTGAGCACAGTTTCAACACATATTGGAGAAAGTTTCCATTTGACTTTTTTTTTTTTCCCTGGACTGCTAACATCCAAGAATGTTGTTTTTATGGGACAATAAAGCAATTTGCTCCGTGATGTTGCAGGAAGAGTTAATTGGCAAAGTTGAATACTTTTAGCGTTGGGGTTTTTAAAAAAAACCTAAACCCAATACATGAGCAATAAACTTGTAATGCTAGCCTTAGCAAACACCATAAAATAAGAATGAAAAACTGAAATGTGTTGTAAGTGACAGAAGAAACCCTTTTCTAAAACCACAAGAGATTAAATCAATATCTCTGAATGTCATTTAACCAGCCCATTCATTAAATTTGATTCAGTTTCAGTCTTCAAAGTTCTCAATGCTGAATTGCTGTCATTCATAACTGCTTACACAGTAGTAGTCAAGTTAGCAGGAATCTGCGGTCTTATTTAAGATCCACTTGATGACTCAACACTTTATAGCGTGAGTAAAAGGAGTATCTCTCGCCTCTGTGTGGGCAAGAGAGAGAGAGAGAGAAGGAGAGAGAGAGAGACTAGCCAAATGAGGTCCTACAAAAGAGTGGAACATATGGTTTCTCACAATAGATCTAATTAACAGACCACAAATACAAAATTCAGATTAAAAATTCAAGTATAAGTCTGCAACTTACATTTGGTAATAAATAATGATTACAGATTGAGTAGATTTTTTTTAAAGCTTCTTTGGAAAATATTATAATTCAGGTCAATTAAACTTAAAAGAAAGTTAGGTCGTGCCATTTGAATATTCAGTACATTTTGTGCAAATTATTGAAGAATGAACAGTAGGCTTGGGCATTGCCAAATAACTCAAAACACAACATAAGGGGCCCTAAAAATTACAAAAAAATAAAACACGTTTAAAGGCATGTTCACACCAAATCGTAACAATTTTACGAGACGAATCTCTGACGGAAGGTCTATTCACAGAGAGTCATGAAATGAAAAAATATTTCACCGCTGTACAGTAGGCGGCGCTGTTGTCATATCAGTCTGAAACATTCAACTGTTAGAGATTAATATATTCGGTGATGATCTGGGGGTGTTTCAGCAAGGTTGGAATCGGGCAGATTCATGTTTGTGAAGGATGCATGAATCAAGCCTCGTACAAGGTTATCAAGGTAAGAAAACTTGCTTTCTTCTGCTTTGACAGTGTTCCCCAACTCTGAGGATTGTTTTTTTCCAGCAGGACAATGTTCCATGCCACACAGCCAGGTCAATCAAGGTGTGGATGGAGGACCACCGGATCAAGACCCTATCATGGCCAGCCCAATCTCCAGACCTGAACCCCACTGAAAGAGGACGATGGATTGTCACAAGCCATCAAACACTGCTGAGCTGCTTGATTTTATGTGCCAGGAGTGGCATAAAGTCACCCAACAGCAATGTGAAAGACTGGCAGAGAGCATGCCAAGACGCATGAAAGCTGTGACTGAAAATCAGGGTTATTCCACCAAATATTGATTTCTGAACTCTTGCTAAGTTAGTACATTAGTATTGTGTTGTTTAAAAATGAATATGAACTTGTTTTTTTTGCATTATTTGAAGTCTATTTGAAGTCTCTTTTTTTTATAATGCCTGGATAATATAACACAAGGTACAGTGATATAAATACACATGGAATAATGTGCATTAAGAAAAACAGTTTAGTATAAAATATGATGCATATATTAAACGATGTAAAAGAAAATATTGGCTCACTGCCTATTCTTTATATACATTATAGCAATATTTTGTTATATAATCCTTGCAATAAAAATAGCAGTGTGGTTCTGCATTTCATTTGTCTAAAACATTGCATGTAATATGGCTGGGCGATATGAAGATATATATATAGTGGCGACAATATAAAGTGTCAATAGTGGCGACAATATAAAGTGTGAGCTCTTGGACTTAAACAGCTTTCTTGCAAAGCCAAGAGAGTGCATCTCTCTACCAGATGCACAATCAGAGGGTGCAGAAAGCCACTGGGTACCCTGAATACCTCTGAACAAGAATGTTTTAACAAGCCCCTTCTGCACACCTTCAAGTCTTTTGGCCTGGTCTACAGTCAAAAAACTGTGCCATATAGGGACTGCGTACTCCAGTACATAGCCTGTATAGATGGAAACCAATTCTGGGTCTCAGAGACCAAATTTCTTCAGGTGATGAAGAGCAAATAGCTTCCTGTTCACTGAGGTCAACATGTGGACCATGCGGACTGTCCCATCTCAAGTTACCTGAATGGTGATCACCAGAACTTTGACAATGTCAGACTTCCAATATGTTCTGATCAATAGAAAGAGTCGGCCGGGCTGGTGTATGTCTCATGCTGGTGACATGAAAACTTTACATTACTTTGGGTTGAGTTTCATTTCATTTGCTCCTCTTCCCAAGTGCCAAGACCATTCAGGGTCTGTTGGAGGGTACAGGGTAGTTGGGGCATACACATCTGGGCCAGAGTCATATCATCCACATATTTCCAATGATCTATTACACTAGTGGCCAAAAGTTGGAATAATGTACTAGAGCCCAACCGATATGGGATTTTTGAATCCGATGCGATACCAATTTTAGAAGGAGAAAATTCACAGATTACCGATATGGTGACCAATATAGTAAAATTTTGAGTTGGAATGAAAACAGACCTTTTCTATGTGGATTGTTCACCAATATGACTATGCAAAGGTACTCAGAATGTTGCTTTGTTAAACAAATATTTTTATCAAAGAATATTTGACATTGTTATTATACATTGTAAACAAATTCTAGAAATTAAAACTGAGAAAATAAAGAATAAATAAAATACAATAAATAGCTTAATAAACATCTGTACTGTATGTTCAGTATTAGTCAATGGCTGATCATTAAAAAAAAAAGCCACTTTTGAAACAGAAAAACAAAAAGAAAAAGGTTAGAGTGAGCAAAAAAAAAAGAAAAAAAAAGACAACAGATAATTGGAAAAAAGTGTTATGGATCTTAACCCCATTGAGCATTTTTGAGATCAGCTAGACTGTAAGGTGCGTGAGAAGTGCCCGATAAGACAGTCACATATATGGCAAGTGCTACAGGAATTGTGGGGTGAAATGTCACCGGAGTATCTGGACAAACTGACCACTAGAATGTCAAGGATATGCAAAGCTGTCATTGCTGCATGTGGAGTATTGTTTGATAAGAACTCTTTGAAGTAGTTTAAGAAGTTCTGAAAAACATTTTTCAAATTGCAATAGTAATTTTGCACATTATTAATGTCCTGACTATATACACTGTGATCAGTTGAATGCCACTTTGGTGAATAAAAGTACCAATTTCTTTCCATAAGAGCAAAATCTGTATATTATTCCAAAATTTTGGCCGTCAGTGTATATCCTGGAGAGCACTGTTGATCAGTGCTAGGAAGACTATAGGCCCATGTACGGTTCCCTGCGCAACTCAACATGTGGGGTATTCCCAGTCAGAGAGATGCCCCTGGTAGTGCACTTTCTGGTGACGGTTGGTCATGAAGCTGCAGATAAATGGAAAGAGGCCCTGTCTCACTCCAAGATAGAGGAGGCACTGTACTGCCACTGTCTGATCTACAGCATCAAAGGCCTTGGCAAAATCATTTGTAATTAGTGTGCACACTGAGCCCGAAACATCACATACCTTGTACACAAAGTCCATCAAACTAACTAAATTGTGTGTTGTGGAACAGTTCTGTTGGCTGAAATACTGCATAGGATCTAGATTTGGCGTGATGTCATTCAAAATCCATTGTGTAGCAAACAGTTTGCAAATTTCAGAGACCGGAGCTGTTAATGAGATCAGCCTCAATTTGTCAATGTTTGGAGGGGAAGATTTCGGTATGGGGACAACAGTAGCCTCTTTCCATTGTCTAGGAATGACCCTTTCATCAAACAAACTATTGATTATGTCACAAAGAGGTATACTGATCTCAGATGGAAACTCCTTCAATATTCTTGGGGTAATCATGTCTGGGCCAGAAGATATAATGCAATTAATGGAAGACAATCTGCTATATATATATATCCCACACTGGAATAGTAGGCAGTGGGAGGGATGGTAAAAAGGAGGTAAAGCTGAATGTTCAAAAGGTGGAAGTGAATGGGACACCTTTTTGTTGATTGCATTAGCAATTGTCACAAAGTCTTGGGACATTAATTATAGGGCTGCACGATATTAGAAAAAAACTGACATTGCGATATTTTGTTTTTCTGCTATATATATATATATATATATATATATATATATATATATATATATATATATATATATATTGCGATGTGTAAAAATAAAGGATGACTTCGCCAGATGACTTGAATATCTCTATTTGAGGAGAATTAATTATTCTAGAATGATTGGGGTGATTTTGTAGGGAACAGCATCTTCATGGAAAATTTAAATTAAAAAAGAAACTGAATTAAAAATGACTTTTTACTTTTTTACTTATTTTGGGTAGTTGATTTTATTCTAATAATTAATATACTGTTTAATTCACCATGGTTCCACTGTATTCATGTAATACTCCTCTATCAATTCACCCTAAAGTCAATGATCTAACATGTTATGATATTAATAATGCATGTTGCTTACCCTGAAATAAAGGGGCTCATTTGTGAATGAAGTGTTGTGTCTAGAAGGGATCCAGGAGATTACAGGAGGCTTTATCTCTATACTCCAACCAGGTTAGAACAGAGCATTACACTAAGGAAGTTTCATTATCACAATAGGGCATTTTATTACATTACAATTTAGATTACAAACCTCTTTTTTTTTTCTTTTTTCTTTTTTTAAAGAAATCTTATTTAAACCCTTTGGGAAAAAAAGTGAGGCTATACACCAACCCTGAGTGGTTTACAAAAATACAACATAAAATACATTTTTTATAAAAGAAATAACTTAAAAAATAGTTGCGTGATTGTATTACATACCGCTTGTCATGTTTTTAAACCCTTTTTGGTAAACGTGTTAATTGGTAGCATGTCTTTCGCAAGGTGAAATGTTACTGAATCTGTGATTATTCTCTGCCGTTTGGAACCTTTCTCGTATGATGTAACACTGGCAAAGGCATCTGAAACAGTTTTTTTGCTTTGGACGGCATTTAGATTTGCACTCGACATACAAAGATTTGTGGTGCTGACATAAATGATCAAACAAATTGGTTGTTTCCCCTCGTGTTGTGGCAACAATTGCAAGACATTCTCGACTAAGTACCTGTTTTTGGTCAACATCATCCTGTCGGTAGACAACATATTTCCATATAACTGACAATGCATTTCATTTTGCAACCAAATCCTCCATTTCTTTTTGCCTGTTCCTCGCTCATCATTTCATCAAGCACAAGCAGAGTCTGCACGTCAACAATGTGCAGCAATGAACATTTAAAAAAAAAAAAAAACTTATTATAATAAACTCTGTGTATCTAACACACATAAATTGGAGTAAATTACGTAATATGAGACAGATATAATGCTACTTTTCCTATTGGATAAAAATATTGTAAGATAAGATCTTAAGTTTCTTGAGCAAAGTTTATAATAATAATAATAATAATAATAATTGTCAACAACATTTAAACTGATGAATATAACATCCTGTAATTCTTAGCATTTTAGTAAAGTTTATTTTTAAAAACAA
The DNA here is from genome assembly GCA_032164185.1 of Moxostoma hubbsi. Lineage (NCBI taxonomy): Eukaryota > Metazoa > Chordata > Actinopteri > Cypriniformes > Catostomidae > Moxostoma > Moxostoma hubbsi. Next base: position 10,749,857 of record JAVLUX010000009.1, on the reverse strand, counting down.
GCCGATTTTTATTTATTAAATTTACTTTGACATGTTTGCCTTGTTCCAAATATAGAGGAAGTAGTTTTAATTTATTACGCATTTAATTCACTGACTTGAGTTCCAAAAACAGGCATTACAATATGGTCATTTAATATATAAAAAAATGTTAAATGATTTTCCAGAAAACTTACAATATAATGATATATATCGTTAACGTGATATAAAATTTTTGTCATTTGAGCAGCTGCATCGACTGACAAAATTCTTTTATCTCATTGGTCAGTTAGTTTATCGTCACTGTCAGAAGAAGGAAAAAAAATAAAATAAAAAAACATCGAAAAAAAATAAATAAAACCTTCGGATTGTCGGAGGATGATTTGTCAGACTCCGTATGAGTAGCAGCATTAGAATCCATTGTTACCTTACAAAAGCTTGTTCGGAAAGAACATTTGTACCTAAAAAAAACAAAAAACAGATTTGGTGTAGAACTTGCTGGTTAAGAACTACACGTGATCCTGAAGGGAAAAGATCCACCAATCAGAGAATCACTGCCAACAAAGCAACCATTCACTTGCATGAAGCCCTCCCTTCACTCTCAAACTAATTATACAGGTGCTGGTCATATAATTAGAATATCATCAAAAAGTTGATTTATTTCAGTAATTCCATTCAAAAAGTTAAACTTGGATATTATATTCATTCATTACACACAGACTGATATATTTCAAATGTTTATTTCATTTTATTGTGATGATTAAAACTGACAACTGATGAAAATCCCAAATCTCCGAAAATTAGAATATTACTTAAGACCAATACAAAAAAAGGATTTTTAGAAATGTTGGCCAACTGAAAAGTATGAACATGAAAAGTATGAGCATGTACAGCACTCAATACTTAGTTGGGGCTCCTTTTGCCTGAATTACTGCAGCAATGCGGCGTGGCATGGAGTCGATCAGTCTGTGGCACTGCTCAGGTGTTATGAGAGCCCAGGTTGCTCTGATAGTGGCCTTCAGCTCTTCTGCATTGTTGGGTCTGGCGTATCGCATCTTCCTCTTCACAATACCCCATAGATTTTCTATAGGGTTAAGGTCAGGCGAGTTTGCTGGCCAATTAAGAACAGGGATACCATGGTCCTTAAACCAGGTACTGGTAGCTTTGGCACTGTGTGCAGGTGCCAAGTCCTGTTGGAAAATGAAATCTGCATCTCCATAAAATTGGTCAGCAGCAGGAAGCATGAAGTGCTCTAAAACTTCCTGGTAGACGGCTGCGTTGACCTTGGACCTCAGAAAACACAGTGGACCAACACCAGCAGATGACATGGCACCCCAAACCATCACTGACTGTGGAAACTTTACACTGGACTTCAAGCAACGTGGATTCTGTGCCTCTCCTCTCATCCTCCAGACTCTGGGACCTTGATTTCCAAAGGAAATGCAAAATTTACTTTCATCAGAGAACATACTTTGGACCACTTTAGCCACTTTAGCCCAGGCGAGACGCTTCTGACGCTGTGTCTTGTTCAAGAGTGGCTTGACACAAGGAATGCGACAGCTGAAACCCATGTCTTGCATACGTCTGTGTGTGGTGGTTCTTGAAGCACTGACTCCAGCTGCAGTCCACTCTTTGTGAATCTCCCCCACATTTTTGAATGGGTTTTGTTTCACAATCCTCTCCAGGGTGCGGTTATCCCTATTGCTTGTACACTTTTTTCTACCACATCTTTTTCTTCCCTTCACCTCTCTATTAATGTGCTTGGACACAGAGCTCTGTGAACAGCCAGCCTCTTTAGCAGTGACCTTTTGTGTCTTGCCCTCCTTGTGCAAGATGTCAATGGTCGTCTTTTGGACAGCTGTCAAGTCAGCAGTCTTCCCCATGATTGTGTAGCCTACAGAACTAGACAGAGAGACCATTTAAAGGCCTTTGCAGGTGTTTTGAGTTAATTAGCTGATTAGAGTGTGGCACATGTCTTCAATATTGAACCTTTTCACAAAATTCTAATTTTCTGAGATACTGATTTTGGGGTTTTCATTAGTTGTCAGTTATAATCATCAAAATTAAAAGGAATGAACACCTGAAATATATCAGTCTGTGTGGAATGAATGTATACATTATACAAGTTTCACTTTTTGAATGGAATTGCTGAAATAAGTCAACTTTTTGATGATATTCTAATTATATGACCAGCACCTGTATATTATAGGCCTATATCTGAATATTATGCAACCATCGTGCAATAAAATGTATCCATACCAATTAATTGGCTGATATTTGGCCATTTTGCGATTATCGGCATCAGCCTTTAACCATGTTCCCATAGCCAATTAACAGAAGTGTTAACTTTCCCTTGTGTCAGTTCCAAAATCTACCAATAGTTTTGTCAATGCATAGTTAACACTTTGTTTTCAAGGTTTTTTCTCATAATTTCAATGTTGGCCAGTCAAACACACTACACACTAAAACACGTGCTTACACACAAACAGATGAAAACCTCAGGCATAGAGATGGTACAAGTGTTTTTATGCAACCTAGTCAGAGTGTGTTGCCTTTATTCAGTATTTTTTGCAACCAGTTGAAATATTCTGTCCATCATAACATTATTGTGCTAACAAACTCTAGACCGACAATTAGTGCATAGCAAATAGGGTTGCAAATATCAAGACATATCCATGATCTACAGTCATTCAAGTTAATGAATATTAAACAACAAGCAGACTGCTTCATTCATAGAAACTATGCATTATTCTCATAGGGTTCTCTAAATAGCTGGTCCTAAGGAAGCCCCAAATAATTAGGCCAGTTTAGGGTCATGTACACCAGACTCCTTTCTGACCTGTTAATGATATCATCACAAGGGAAACTGCGAAATATAGATAATACTGCAAAAAAAAGATGAAAATTAAGATTGAAAAACTAGTAAATCATCTTGACCAATACCTGGCACATATCTGGTAATTGTAACAGAAACATGTGGTTTTCTGTACTTGTCACGAATGAGAAATAATGAAGGAGATATATATATATATATATATATATATATATATATATTAACACTAGAGCTCCACAAATAATCAAATTAAAATAGAAATTGTGATTATAGCCTTTCGTATTATTAAGCTGCAAAGGGCTGCTATTGAATTAAATAAATAAATAGTCTGCTTGTGCTGCTCGCTTCATAGTTTGTGTGTGCTGCTCTGCATTGTGCATTATTACCAGTGCTTCTGTTCTCCACAACACAATCTTGTGCTCAGAGTAACAGATGTGGTCTGGGTTAGTCGTTTATCTATCACAGTTCAAATTACAATTGCAATATGATTTTTTTTTTCCCCAAATGGAGCAGCCCTAGGAAACACTTTACATTAAGGTTATAGTTTGTTAACATTGGTTGAAACAATAATTAACACAAACTAACAATGAACAAAACTTGAAGCCTATAGCATTTATTAATCTTGGTAAATCAGATACTAACACATCTGTTAAATATTTAATGCAATATGAACTAGCAGAACTAATAAAACTAAACTATATTGGTAAATTAACATTAAGAATGTTTAAAAACATTGGATTTATTATGTAACTGAATGCAGCCTTGTTGCAAAGTGTTACCGATATCTCAAGCCAGGTGCCAATGTGCTGGAAGATGTGCTGGATTGATATGGATGCCCAGCTGCTTTTCATGCAAAGTGTGGGATATTTATTAATTGAATTAGTGGAGTAACTCCAGTAATCAATTCAGGCCTTGTATCAAATGTAATTCATGATGTCGTCCCTGCTGGCCAATACCGTGAGTGCATGTTGGTTATAACACAGCTTCCAGTTCAGCCACGCACATTTGCATAACATCCTGCCACAGAGTACTCTGGACGGCCACAGTCGCATTCCGCAGTAGGACGTACACGTCAGAGAGCTATTTTAAGAATGTGGCCAAACAAGCTCCCAACAAAGTGGGGGGAACAACAGCCAAGTTCACAGTCAGAAAGTATAGTAGGTCTTATTTTTAATTAACACCCTTGGGTTAAGACTCAACATTACTGAAAGTGTGAGAAAGTGATGGAAAAGAAAACAGGAGTGCTTAAATCATGGAGAGTTTTAAGGTTTTGTAAGAACATATCAGAAGAAAAGCATGAAGACTGGGAACAGTTACTAAAAACAGGTCACGAGCCAAGGCTGTAATAAAGAGTAAAAACAAACAGACCCAGTTCCCATAATTTTTTTAAACGTCTATAGTAACCTCTGCAATTATAGCATAGAGGTTAATTGTCTACAAATATCTCCACAAATCTGGCCACAAAATATAGTGTTCTGTAAAATCTGGTCTCATAGCCACAAATGAATTGCAAACCATTCTACTTCCGAAATCAGACATATTTCTGTGTGAAACAGGATGTTAAAAAAAGAGAAAAGAAATGTAGAATGGGACTTGATTATATTCATAAGAAATTGGATGGATTGTGAGGAGATCCAGGGAGGGGCCAGGTTATCAGAAGGGAGGGGTTGAAAACTGTCAAATTGAAAAGTGGGCTTGGTGACGTTAGCCGAACAGGAAGGGCAAAGCAAGTTAATATCATTTTTAATGAAAGATCACGATGAAAAAAATGTTCTGTTTTTTTCTTTTGGAATAACGTGCAATGATGAATCATTCATAATAAGACCAGAAATGTGTATTAAAGGAATAGTTCACCTAAAATTATTATTCCCTCATTATTTAATCACTATTATGTCATCTCAGACTCGCATAACTTTTATATAGTTTTTTACAGTATGAAGATATTTTAATGCAGATATGACATCTGTTTGTCCATAAAATGCAAGTGAATGGTGACCAAACCTTCAAGCTTCAAAAAAAGAGATAAAGTAATCCATAGGACTCCAGTGATTAAATCAATGTGAAGTGATCCAATCGATTTTGGGTGAGAACAGACCAAAATGTATATCCTTTTTAACTGTACATTTTGACATTGCAGTCTCAAGGCACGATCATGATTTCAAGCTTGATTACACTTTCTAGTGCTTCACGCATGCGCAGAGCACTAGATGGCGCTAGGAAGTGTAATCGAGCTTGAAATTATGATTGCCAAGGAGACTACTGATGTCAAGATTTACAGTAAAAAAGGAGTTTTATTTTACTCTGTTTTCATCCCAAATCAATTTGATCACTATATAAACTCACTAGTGTTCCCACTCTTTTCAAAGCACAAATTTCCAGGACATTTTATGTGCCCAACAAAAGTAATATTTAAGTGAAAACACATGCGTCACACGCAAGCTTTAATTTTGCCGTTTCTGTGTTTTTGATGGTAGGTTCTTACCTCCACATAAGCAGTTTGCCCCATGGCCCTGATTATTAAACCCCTTAAAGCTGTGATTCAACTTAATAAATACATAGTCTGTATGTGCTGCACACTTCAGAGTACTCTGTCTCTGTCATTTCACACACAAGATCATGATGAGGTTTTTTTCAGTGTATGAGCAGCCATCTTTACACATTCATTTTGAAGTGCACATCACTTGCAGATTATTTATTTATTCAATTAAATCAGATAAATTTTTAGTTTAACATACATTTAAAAAAATACAAAAACAAACCAAACAGTGCATAGTGAATAAGACATTTACTTGTAGCAAACGTGAAGCGCTTTTACTTTGAAGTTGCACTCACACACTCATGCGGCTCCAGAGTGAGCAACAATCAGTTCAACAAGACAGTTTAAACAGCCTGGATCGCCTGCTTGGATGGTCATGGAGTGACCGTCATGATTTGTGCATCAGAGGAACTTTTGATTCTAATCCTGGCTGATGGAATATGTGCTTCGGAGGAAGATATTAGAGGAGCGCTCAATGGGAATACAATTTTTGTGAGGTTCGTGAATTACATCTTTTTAAACAAGATATCTGCATATTTGCAGATTGTAAATAATAGACATTTATTGATATTTTCCTTTAATCATTAGAAAAGTTACAGGGAACTGTTGTGGAGAGACTGTTAGAATGTGTATGAGGACCGTTTAAAAGACACTGTGTTGCACATCGGCCTCGGTGATATATCGCTTTAGTATTATTAAATACAATGACTCGCACATAGCCTCAAAGATTAGGCTAAATGCATGACATCAATAAGAAGGTCAGTACAGCAAGTAACAAATGCAGGTCTGAATGAACATCAGGCCATATTGATCAGTTACAGTTTAACTCAATTTGGTTAATTTTGGTCAAGGCTTGGCTTCACGTTTAGGATTACTTTCTTGGAAGCCTCTTGAGTTTCATGCATTCAGTGAACACAATAGTTAATTTCTGAGTGAGCTTGGACCTGGCATATTAAGCAGCGTTTGTGCCCATCAGACAGAGGGATATAACACTTACAAGGGGGAAAACATTTCAACATTTTGAAAAAGACGACTAAGTAAATGTTTCTTTTAAGTGCTTTATAGTCAATAAAATGCACAATACAATCGCAATGCAATACCGTTACAAACATGTAAGTGATAAAAGGATATGCTGTTTGTCGGAGCACAAGTAGGGAGGTATAAAATAATTCACATGCTGTTAAAGTGTGCAGTTTCAACAACGTAGCGAAGATTCAGGCATTCAGAGCACGAGAGATTACATTGTGACCCTGAAGAGAAAAATTCAGATGAAATGGTGATGTGCTCTGGTTTATATGTGTGTCAACGCATAAACCGCCATCCACCAATAAATTATCATAATTTTAAAGGGCTTTAGAGATTGTCACTCCTGGGAAGAGGCTCCCATTGCATCAGCTACTGACACAGCGTCAAAGTGACTGACTTGAATGGGAACTGAAGTTTAGGCTTACAGCAAGCAGACAGTTAGACAAAGGTAAGCAAACGTACACTTGTAATGTTCACTTGCTAGCTCCTTGCTTCAGCTTCTGACATGGTTATTACATTTTTTTAAACCTTGGGGGAAAAATCTGTGGAAGCACTTTCCAGCCATCGGAACATTAAAGTTTCCACAGAGTCAACCACATCATGTCTTTCCAGCAGAGTACCAGTGGCCTAAGGGTTGTGCCTCTCATTTCCTATCGCCACCTCACACTCAAGAGCACCCAAATTTAGGCCCTGTCGTTGCAGCTCAACGCAAACACTCCCTGTACCTCCTCCCAGGCACAATAGAGCACTTCTTTCCCTGTGAACATGTCTTTGCAGAGCAATTTAGACATACTGTACTGTGGCACATCACCTCTCAAAAGGGCTTGTCTGTGAGAAACACAAGTGGTATCTCTATCAATGGATGCTCTGTTCTGAAGCCATCATAAAATGAGGATTGCTTCTACAACAGGATAAAGATCCTAAACACACCTCAAAATCCACAATGGACTACCTCAAGAGGCGCAAGCTGATGGTTTTGCCATGGTCCTCACAGTACCCTGACCTAAACATCGAAAATCTGTGGATAGACCTCAAGAGCAGTGCATTCAAGACGGCCCAAGAATCTCACAGAATTAGAAGCCTTTTGCAAGGAAGAATGGGCAAAAATCCACCAAACAAGAATTGAAAGACTCTTAGCTGGCTACAAAAAGCCTTTACAACCTGGGATACTTGCCAAAGGGGGTGTTTCTAAATACTGACCATGCTGGGTGCCCAAACCTTTGCTTCGGGCCCTTTTCCTTTTTGTTATTTTGAAACTGTAAAAGATACAAATAATAAAAAAGTTATATTGCTTAAAATATTATACACGTGTCATCTTTAACTTTATGCCTTTCGGAAATCAGGCCATCTTTCTCTCACTTGGCTATTTACAGTAACAGAAATTTTGATCAGGGGTGCCCAAACTTTTGCATGCCACTGTATAAATAAATATATATATATATATATATATTCCCAGACAACGAAATACCCGGCCATTAGAGAATGCACAGATGAAGTAGTTTCTTTGCCAAAGAGATGTTGCTCTTCACAGCTGTTGTAAACCCATCTTTCAAAACATTGAACAACACACATTTTAATAGCAGGTAATTGTTTTCATTTGAATTTTAATTAAAATAAATAAAACATAAAATCCAAAGTTTGAAACAAGGTGTCTTGCTATATTGTGTAGGCTTAACCCTAAACCTGCTTAAAGAAAATTACCCCCATATTACCACCTAGCATCAGACCTGCGGTAACCTGCAGTGTTCACCAGTTTCCTGTGTAGTTTTTTTGCAACCAACTGACCAATCAAAACTTGGTCCACCAAGATTCTTCTCATCGACTAACGTATGGTCGACAATTAGTTATAATGTTGAGAGGGATTTCACTGTTCTATTTTGTGTGTAACCACATGCATGGATATAAACAGAAAAAAGAGGTGGAAAACTTAGTCAGAAATTCTCCGCATTTGGAGTTTGAGACATACATCGATGAATTGTTAATCTAGTTCATTATATGATGCATTGAGATAGGGCTGAATGATTAACAGAACAAAAAATCGAAATTGCGATATGAAGTAGTGCAACTAATCAAACTCCAAAGGCTGCGATTGAATAAAAAAATAAATAGTTTGCACATGCTGCTCGCTGTATCTGCTCAGATCTGTTCTCAGTACAATATTTACACATACTTAAAAGCATACTTGAGGCTAATGAGTGGAGTGCATTATATTTACAGCAGTCTAGATTCACTACCTGCACATTTATAAAACAGACAGTTCCAGTCCTGGATGCTGATTGGTCAACAGCTGTGCTTTATTCATCCATAGCTGACAGTTATAATAATAAAAATAATTACAATTAATAATAATAAAAACGAAAAATATATTTCCATAATAATTTCTTATCTTATCAGATTTCAAAAAACGAATGAAAAATGGGCTGAGAACCTATTACAAAGTAGACAAAAACAGATGTGAAGATGACGTGGAACTGTTTTTTCCCCTCACTATTTCACTGTATTTTTTATTAAATCGGTTTCTTTCCAAGAGGACTCAAGTTTGAACATCCTTTCTATTGGCAGAACAGCATGTTTGCATATGACTTAATAATGGTTAAAAGGAAACACTTTGTCGATTGTAGTAGTATTGTCAAAAGTACCGGTAATTCAGTACCAAGTTGATACTAAAATAAAAAAAGATTTATCGATACCAGCGTTTCTGCAGAACCGGTAGAATCGAGCACCGACTCTATCCGTTATCAGAGCGCAGTGTGACTGGCACACGACAGCTTCAAAATGCTCACAGGCTTATTTGAATGCATGCTCTGTAAATCCTTGTACACTGACATGGAAAATTAATCAAATGAAATCCGTGACATGTCCTAGTATTATTTATTAAACCGCTACAGGCTGCAATCTTAAGTGTGGAAGAGCTGCGTACTGTGAACTAACCCGACCGCTCAAACACTAGAATCTGAACAGACATTGAGAATCATTCACGCTGTTTGAGATGACAAAGCAGATCCCTAATCCATTGTGAACGATATATTTACATAATTAAATTACAGCATTTGCGCTTCAATCTCAGCTCTACTTGTTTCGCATTTAAAACAATAGATTTGACCAAAGTGCTTTGCAGTAATACAATTTAAAACATAACATTTACAAATGACCACATATCCAAACACCAGTAATCTAAAACACAAAATACAAACAATCCAAAACTGCGTCCTACATTGCATTTGTCAGACTGTTTATCCAGTCAAGTGAAGCTTCCGGCAAAAAACACACGTCATAATAAAAGCACAATTCAAAATAAAAGCTAGATGCCTGAAATTGAAGAAATTGTGACAGAATATATTACAACTGTACAGTAAAATGTTATATTTACTGTATTAGTAATAATAATGATAATAATCATGCAATATATGTCAAGCAATACTGCTGTTGAACAAAAGTTTGAAAAACAAAATGCAATTACATGATGAAAAGTTCAATTTTCACTTGTTAAATTAAGAATTTATTGATTAGACACCATTTTGATGGTGAAATTAAATTAAACTTAAAAAAATGCTCTGGAAAGTTCTGGAAAATAATAATAATAATTATTAAACTATAATTATTCAAATAATTAAGCAATTAAAAATAACTAAACAGGTGTGTTCAATAGCACATTGTAATATTAGTATATTTTTGCGGTCTCGAATTTGGCATTGAGAACATGATATTTCAAAGGTATCGGTACCGACTACTGAAATTTTGTCACCATTATTAAGGTTTGTATGCCGAGTGTTTATGTCTCTGTGTCTAACAGACAACTTACAAATGATATCCTTAAGAAGCAGTATCTGTTGACCTTCACAACAGTATTGCATTGACCACTCTTTATAGCCACATTTGGTTAGTATTACAACATATTGTGGAAGTATGTATATTTTCATGGGAATTGTGAATTTCATGTTTTTTTTACTTTCAATTAATACACATAGGATGAAGTCATGTGAAGGAGAGACGAGGCACACTTATTTGTAGTGATTATCAACATTATGCCAAAAACCGAGAAATTTGCCGTAAATTCACCACAGATTTTTTTTTTTATTTACATCTGGCTAGTTTGCCAGAACTCTAGATTTTTCTGTAAGGGAATGCCATCATATTTTGTCCGTTGTGGTGTCTGAAGTACTTCCGCATTTGAAAAGCCTCGTTTTTTGCTTAACTGACCACGCTAACCAGCCAATCCTTGACCTTCTGATGATATCAGTAGATCACACCTTCAAAATGTAAGCGATCGGTTCATCATTGATCACTTTTCCTTCGCTGCATCTGCAATGCTCTTGACTCACCTAAAAGTCCAGAAATCAGATCAGTTTGTGCTCTGATATAAGCACCGCATTTATAGGCACTTGGATAGAAAGGAACAGTGAATAAAAGTAGGCCTAAACACAGTTAGCATTTATGTTATGACCCCTAAACTTCTCTCATCATTTACTCACCCCTCATGCCATCCCAGACGTGTATGACTTTCTTCTGCTGAACACAAATGAAGATTTTTAGAAGAATATTTCAACTTTGTTAGTCCTTACAATGCAAGTGAATGGTGACCAGAACTTTGAAGCCCCAAAAACGACATAAGGCAGCATAAAAGTAATCCATAAGACTCTTGTGGTTAAATCCATGTCTTCAGAAGTGATTTAATTGGTGTGGGCGAGAAACAAATCAATATTTAAGTCCTTTTCTACCATAAACCTCCACTTTCACTATGAAAATGTTAAAGAATGTAAAAGTGAAAGTGGTGATTTAAGGTAAATAAAGACATGGTGTCGCTGTTTAATTAAACTTACAATCATGATCGCCAAGGAGACTGCAGATGTCAAGATTTATAGTGAAAAAAGAGTTATATTTTGGTCTGTTCTCACCCAACACTGACTGGATCTCTTCAGAAGACATGAAATCACTGAAGTTTTATGGATTATGGATGCTGCGTTTATGTGCTTTTTGGAGATTCAAGTCTTTGGACACCATTCACTTGCATTGTATGGACCTACAGAGCTGAAATATTCTTCTAAAAATCTTTATTTGTGTTCATCAGAAAAAATAAAGTCATACACATCTGGGATAGCATGAGGGTGAGTAAATATCAAATGATGAAGAGAATTGTCATTTTTGGGCAAACTATAAAATACAATCCTATAAAATACAAAACCTGGTTCAGCTAGAAGAATTAATAAGGGATTAACCAGAACATTTCATGTGGAAACTATCATGCTTCATTTACCTGCCATCAAAATCACACCTAAATCGCTTCAACTTTTTACAAAGTTGTGGTTCTTCCCTGCACAAGTGCAAGTGACAACATCACAGTTGAGACACTACTTGAGCAAGCACCGACAAAACCACAGAAGGGTGTTTCTCTACTAATTATGTGACATAAAGCCGGAAGTCTTTATTCAGTGAACACAACCTCAGGGTGAGAAAAAAATCTGGCATACAAGCCATAAAGTATGAACCCCGCTGGGCTGCTGCAACTGAACTTTATCAGGAAACAAATATGTACATGTAGGTGTGTATACATATATAATCTGTACATTATTCCAAACTTTAAAAGTTTGGAATAATGTACAGATTTTGCTCTTATTCACCAAAGTGCCATTCAACAGATCACAGTGTATATAGTCAGGACATTAATAACATGAAAAATTACTATTACAATTTGAAATATTTTTTCAGAACTTCAAAGAGTTCTCATCAAAAAATCCTCCACATGCAGCAATGACAGCTTTGCAGATCCTTGGCATTCTAGCTGTCAGTTTGTCCAGATACTCAGGTGACATTTCACCCCACACTTCCTGTGGCACTTGACATAGATCTGGCTGTCATGTCAAGCACTTCTCACGCACCTTACAGTATAGCTGATCCCACAAAACTCAATGGGGTTAAGATCCATAACACTCTTTTCCAATTATCTGTTGACCAATGTCAGTGTTTCTTTGCCCACTCAAACCTTTTCTTAGTGTGTGTGTATGTATGTGTATGTATGTGTATGTATGTGTGTATGTGTGTATATATATATATATATATATATATATATATATATATATATATATATATATATATATATATATATACACACACACACATATATACATACACACACACACACACACACACTAAGTAGCTGCTGGACAATCACAGCATCTAAAAACATAAACTTTCCCTTAAACAAATATATACATTTTAACAATGAAAGTGTCTATGTCCATTTCTCAACATCTCTGAAACATTGTTTTATATTCTATTCAGGAACAATACTATAGGACTGGGACAAAGTGTTTTCCAGGAGTGACAGGTGACCTACTGCATGTTGTACAGTGTAGGACTGGTCTAGGAGTGTGAGGAGTGAGACTTTTTGAGCTCAAGTTTATCCAGTTGACCATCTACCCAAAAGGCTTCTTTGCACAACTTTACACACCAGCGACACTGTACAGGTGCAGTATGTAACAACTTGTAGTCTGGTTATCTTGCCAATAAATGTTTATCAATGTCTAGTTGACAAAAACTTCTACATGAGGCATCTTACAGTCAAATTCGATTATGTAACAGTTCATTTGCTCATTGACATGTCGCTAAGCTCCGCCCCCCTTGGTTATGGTCGCTCAGTCTGACAAGCTCTGGAACGGACCGGTTTTTGGCTATATATTCTCATAAATGGAATGGATAATATTATCACGTGGCCTGGAATGAAGAGTGACATTGTAAAGCATATTTATATAATGTTTAATTGTCAATTATGCAGTAATTTGATTGAAAACAGTGGAGACTGTGAATCAGAATAAAGACAAACGATGCTCACAGTCACTTGAAAAGAGAAAAGCGTCATTTGATAGTGATTACAAACCTCCTAACATTAGCGTAAGTCAAAAGAACTACATATATCATCTCATAACACACTAATTTTGATGCTGTGAACGCTTTGTTTACAATCACCTTTACTAAGACCTAAATCAATAATTTTGGCAAGTCGTTTAGGACATCTACTTTGTGCATGACAAGAGTACTTTTTCCAACAACTGTTTACAGACAGATTGTTTCACTTTTAATTGACTATACTTTTAAACATTTGCCATCAAAATTCCAGTGGGTCAGAAGTTTACATACACTGTTAACTGTGTCTTTAAGCAGCCTGGAAAATTCAAGAAAATTATGTCACGCATTTAGCCAATTAGCTTCTGATAGGAGGTGCACTAATGGATGTATTTTAAGGCCTACCTTCAAACTCAGTGCCTCTTTGCTTGACATCATGGGAAAAACAAAAGAAATCTTCCAATACCTCATAAAACAATCGTGGACCTCCACAAGTCTGGTTCATCCTTGGGAGCAATTCCCAAATGCCTGAATGTACCACGTTCATCTATACAAACAAGAGCATGCAAGTATAAACACAATGGGACCACGTAGCCATCATATCGCTCAGGAAGGAGACACATTCTGTCTCCTAAAGATGAACATAGTTTGGTGCGAAAATGAATCCCAGAACGACAGCAAGATGCTGTCGGAAAGATGCTGGAGGAAATGGGTGGACAAGTATCTATATCCACAGTAAAACAAGTCGTATACTGATTTAAACTGAAAGGGTGCTCAGCAAGCAGGAAGCCACTGCTCCAAAACTGCCAAAAAAAAAAAAGCAAGACTACAGTTTACAAGTGCACATGAGGACAAAGATCTTACTTTCTGGAGATATGTCCTCAGGTCTGACTAAACAAAATGTAACTGTTTGGCCATAATGACCATCATTATGTTTGGAGGAAAAAGGGTGAGGCTTGCAAGCCGAAGAACACCATCCCAACCGTGAAGCATGGGGTTGGCAGCATCATGTTGTTTGGGTGCTTTTCTGCAGTCTTATTTGAAGTTGTCACATACAATGTCTTTGAGTTTTGAGCAACTGCATTAATGTAAACATTTGCCAAAAAATTTAAAACATTACCGACAAAATAATACCTCACCACATTTTCAAACAAGCCTACACTTCCAGCGCAGCAGAGTAGATGTCATTTCCGACAAACAATGTCACAGAGATAAATAGCATTTGGTGCTGATGTGTGGATGAATGGTACTATCAAAACGGAAGACGGAAAGTCATTGCATGTGTGAACAGCACATGTGGTTAATTAACCAATAACAGCAACCCAACAATTTTTCTGTAATTTAACTGGTTGTATGTGTGAAAGGGCCTACTGAGATAAAAATGAGAATTACAAAGAATGTATTCTATCTATCATGGCAATGAGAATTATGTTTTTCTTTCCCCACATCACAGACAGTGTTAATCTCGCCAACTAAATTACTGACTAAAATATTAATTGATGAAGGGTTTTTTGATTTCATCAATGATAATGAAGACACGTCATGACAATAAGCAAACGATTTTAATGAATTAAAAATTTAATTAATAAAAATTCATTTTAAGCAAACTGTTCACAAAAAAAAGGAGAGAAAAAATTCAAAAGATATTTAGATAAGATATTAACAATACATTAAAGGAATATTCTGGGTTCAATACAAGTTAAGCTCAATCAACAGCATTTGTGGCATAATGTTGATTACAAAAAAAAAATAAAAAAACATTTGACTCGTTCCTCCTTTACTCTAAAAAAAAAAAAACTAAAATCCAGGTTACAATGAGACACAATGGAAGTGAAAGTGGACAATTTTTGAAGGGTTTAAAGGCAGTTATATAAATGACTCTGTTAAATCTCATGTATTATTTGAGTTGTAAATTTATTTAAATCATAATTTTTACAGTCATTTTAGGGTTTTAGGGTTTGTTGACATAACATTGTCATGGTATGTGTGAAAATCCCAGGAGATCAGCAGTTACAGAAATACTCAAACCAGCCAGTCTGGCACCAACACTCATCCAAATGACTATCTATTCAGCCAATCGTGTGGCAGCAGTGCAGAGCATAAAATCATGCAGATACAGTTCAGGAGCTTCAGTTAATGTTCACAACAACCATCAGAATGAAGAATATTGTGATCTCAGTGATTTGGACCATTGGGTATATATTGTTGAAAAATATTATATTTTAATTTGATTAAAGCTGTACAGTATGTATTTAATTAAATACAGTTTGACCATAACCTTTATTAAAACAATTAACATGGAATCCAGAAAATTTAAATAAAAGTCTGTTGGGGTGATTTTGATTTTGGACCATTCTTCTCAGGAGATTTGCTCCAGGTTGATCAGGTTGGTTGGGGTGATGCTTGTGGACTGCAATTTCCAAATAGTGCCACAGATTCTCAATGGGATTGAGATCAGAACTTTGACTGGGCCACTGTAGGACATTTATCTTTTTGTTCTTGAGCCACTTCAAATGTTGCTTTGGCCTTGTGCTTGGGATCATTGTCATGCTGAAAGTTGAATTTCCTCCCAAGCTTCAGTTTTTTAGCAGACTGAAGCAGGTTCTCTTGCAGTATTTCCCTACATTTTGCTCAATCCATTCTTTCTTCAATTCTAAAAAGATGCCCAGTCCCTGCTGAGAAGTATCCCCACAGCATGATGCTGCCACCGCCATACTTCACTGTAGGGATGATGTGTCTTGAGGCACAGGAAGTGTTAGGTTTGCGCCACACATAGCACTTTGAGTTTTGGCCAAAAAGCTCTTTCTTGGTCTCATCTGACCACAAAACCTTCGCCCACATCGCAGCTGGGTCACTCACGTGCTTTCTGGCAAACTCCAGACACGCTTTCAGATGGTACTTTGAGTGACGGCTTCTTTCTTGCCACCCTCCCATAAAGGCCAGCGTTATGCAATGCTCTTGATATGGTTGACTGGTGCACCATTTCACCACTCCAAGCCACTGAACTCTGTAGCTTCTTCAAAGTGATTGTTGGCCCCTCTGTGGTTTCTCTCACAAGTCTCCTTTTTGTTAGAGCGCTAAGTTTTGAGGGACAGCCTTTTCTTGGCAGTGCCTGTGTGGTGTGGTGCAGCTTCCACTTCCTGATTATTGATCCAACTGTGCTCACTGGGATATCCAAACATTTTGATTTTATTTTGTACCCTTTCCCTAGTCTATGCATTTTTATTTCTTTATCTCTAACTTCTGTGGAATGCTCTTTAGTCTTAATTTTCCTTCAGATTCACAGCCTGACCAATGATACTTCGACAATGGGTTTTTTTTATCCAGAAAATGTGATTGCAACTTTAATGATTCACAGGTAGATGCCAATGGTAAAGTAATGGTGTCCTTGTTAGAGCAATTTCTAACCTGGCAGCTTCCACAGCACATCAGATAGGCCTATTTCAGTTTTTTTTATATTTCCCAACATAAAACCAAAGTCAACAATAATTAATTTTGAGTTCCAGAGTTTTAAAATAAAATATCAAACAGAATGACATTTTATTGCACCATTTGTAATTCAGTAATATGAGATACTAGGTCAGGGGTCTGAATAATTTTGCAAGGTACTGTAAATATATATATATATATATATATATATATATATATATATATATATATATACATACACACTAATCAGCCACAACATTAAAACCACTGACATGTGAAGTGAATAACATTTATTATCTCATTACAATGGCACCTGTCATTGGGTGGGATATATTAGGTAGCAGGTGAACAATCAGTTCTGGAATTTCATGTGTTGGAATCAGGAAAAATGGGCAAGCGTAAGGATCTGACCAACTTTGATAAAGGTCAAATTTTGATGGCTAGACTCCAAAATGGCAGGTCTTGTGGGGTGTTCCTGGTAGGCAGTGGTAAGTACCTACCAAAATCGGTCCAATCAAGGACAACCTGTGAACCGGCGACAGCACCCAAGGACCATTTATGCTTGTGGGGAGCAAAGGTTAGCCCATATGGTTCTATCCCACAGAAGAGCTCCTGTAGCAGAGGACTTACACAACTTAATGCTGGCCATGACAGAAAGGTGTTGGAACACACAGTGCATCACAGCTTGATGAGTATGGGGCTACATAGCCACAGACCGGTCAGACTGCCCATGCTGAACCCTGTCCACCACCGAAAGCCTCGCCTGTGCTCAGTTTACCTGGGGAAGAGTTGGCAGCAAGATGCACTACGGGAAGATGGCAGGCCAGCGGAGGCAGCGTGATGCTCTGGAAAATGTTCTGCTGGGAAACCTTGGGTCCTGGCATTCATGTGGATGTTACTTTGAAATGTACCACCTACCTAAAGATTGTTACAGACCACATACACCCCCTCATGGCAAATGTATTCCCTGATGTCAGTGGCCTCTTTCAGCAGCATAATGTGTCCTGCCATACTGCAAAAAGTGTTCAGGAATGGTTTGAGGAACATGACAAAGAGTTCAAGAAATTGACTTGGCCTCCAAATTCCCCAGATCTCAATCCAATTGAGCATCTATGGGATGTGCTGGACCAACAAGTCCGATCCATAGAGGCCACACCTTGTAACTTACAGGAATTAAAGGATCAGCTACTAACGTCTTATTGCCAGATACCACAGAACACCTTCAGAGGTCTTGTGGAGTCCATGCATCAACGGGTCAGACCTGTTTTGGCAGCACAAGGTGGATCTACATTAGGCAGATGGTTTTAATGTTGTGGCTAATCAGTTTGTGTGTGTGTGTATGTGTGTGTGTGTGTGTGTGTGTATTATATAACTCAGCAAAAAAATAAATGTATATATTTGCTGAGTTTATATATACATTATTATTATTTTCATTTATTCAAATGATTTTATGTACAATTAAATAATTTGTATTATCTACTTTTTTCTTTTTTAGATTATTACTATTTTACTCATTAAATTTATATATCATATTATTTATAAATATTTAGTATAAAAACTATAATGTAATTTTAGAACTTTGTTTAATTTTACCAACACTTGAAAACACACTTTCAAAAGGATTCATGGGTTACAAAAATAAAATTAGGTCAGTGTGTGGAAATAAAATATTCTGTAAGAAAATGTCTTTCCTAACACGTTCCTCCAGGAATGTAAAGTCTGAGGAAAATATAAGAGGCTGGAAACACTGATGCAGGTCATTTGGTCCAGGGAATAGAGTCATCCCCAGTGTACCATGAGAAACTGTCACAAACTCTCCAAGAACACAGTGGGTTTGATCGGCCCTTTGCCCTGCGGTACATGCAGTTCTAGAGTCTCTGCACACTGCAGCTTTATTAGACAAGTCATATCTCGAGCTACCTCTGTAACAGGAAGTATCACAGGCGGATGCAGGGACAGGTGAGTTGATACACATGGAAAAGACAGGTAAGAACAGGCCAGAGGTGAGGGAAAGCTTCAGATGAATAAAACAAAAGTGCCTCTACTCTTACTCTTTGCGCAAGTAAACACAAGGATTAGGTCTATACAAAGGCTGTGTAACTGGGAGGTTACGGAATTGATCATAATCACTTGTGCCGTATAATACACAGTAGTTTGAACAGGATCTTTCTATAAATCCATCAGTCCAAAGCTACAGGTTTAGAAGACACTGTAGTAACCCAATAATGGGTTACTGTTCGTCATCTTTTCCTTTGAGTCTCCAAGCACCCAAACAATGCATGGCAAAGCATATTTTGAGTAAAAGTACCATAAGAAAATACGAGAATGAGCAGTCAGTCAAATGTTAGATATAGACAAACTGAGAATTCTACACGTCAAAAATGCACATATCAACAGTAATGTCACATTCTATTAAGATCTCAACCTGATTTCTGTTCTGATTTAAAACTCAATGCTACAATGGATGACAGACTTGCATGCATCATTTGCTGTGTGTTGCATCGAATATATTTCTTCATTCTTTCACTTGTTTATTCATTCATTTATTGCTGCTAGACTCAATACAGCCTACTCTATTTAGTCTGCTCACTACAGTTCCACCTACACCATTACACACCCCAGTTGTGTATTCTGCTGCTGAATGTCTACTGCGCATTATTGAACCTTATATTGTATATTGTGTCTTGTATATTCTGCATATATATGTATGTATACTATATATTGCATGTAATGTTATATAACAGGCATTTTTTTTTTTTTTAAGATTTTGGAGCAAACCACATGGCCATTGCCATGAATTTGGATTCTGATTTAGGACTGGGATGAATGGTTTTATGTTGATAGAGGCCTACAATAAATAAAGAAAAGGAATAGGCCTACAAAGTTCACTACAATGTTTCATAATTCTATCAAACAAGTTAGCATAGTTCTATATAAGAATTAGCCTAGTGATAGAGCCTAGTCCAATCAGCCAATGTTTTGGCTATCTGAGATTGTCAGAACAGGCATACAAGTCAAATATTTCAATGTATATTGGCGGCCAAAAGTTTGGAATAATGTACAGATTTTGCTGTTTTGGAAGAAAATTGGTACTTTAATTCACCAAAGCGGCATTCAACTGATCACAAAGTATAGTCAGGACATTACTGACTATATCATCATCACGATTTTAAAAAACATTATATTTGATCATGTTAAATTGCTAATTTTGTACTAGAAAATCACTTGCCATTACATCAAACACTGCTGAAAAATATTTGGTTCTTTAAATGAAGCTTAACATTGTCTTTGTTTTGAGTTGCCACAGTATGCAATAGACTTGCATATCTTAAGGTCAATATTAGGTAAAAAAAAAAAAAAGACAAAAAAGAAAAAGCTTTCTCTAGAAGCTCATCAGTCAATCGTTGTTTTGAGGAATGAAGGCTATACAATGCTTGAAATTGCCAAAAAACTGAAGATTTAGATGTAGAAGGCCAGATGTACAACTAAACAAGAGGATAAGTACATCAGAGTCTCTAGTTTAAGAAATAGACGCCTCACATGTCCTCCGCTGACATCTTTATTGAATTCTACCCGCTAAACACCAGTTTCATGTACAACAGTAAAGAGAAGACTCAGGATGTGCAAAGCTGTCATTGCTGCACATGGAGGATGTTTTGATGAGAAATCTTTTTAGTTTATGAAATTGCAAAAACAAAATTCAAATTGCAATAGTAATTTTTCACATTAATAATGTCCTGACTATACATTGTGATCAGCTGAATGACACTTGGTGAATTAAAGTACCAATTTCTTTCCATATGTAAAAAATATGTACATTATTCCAAAATTTTGACCACCAGTGTAACAAGGAACTGAAAAACTCATTTCAGTCAACCAATTATTGGAATGTTCTTGTAGAATGCTTATGGTCCAATTGCACATACGCACCGATGTATCAGCCATATATCAGTTTGGTATAGGTCGCTATAAAGCTATTATCTGCACAAATCGGACCGATTGTTTATAAATAGCTGATGATCAGGGCCAATTATTTCCGATCAATCAAAAGGGGTTTTGTGATGCGTATCGATATTAAACAATATGAAAATAAATATCGTAATAATGTTTTTGACATATTTATTTTCATATCGTTCAATATCGATTTTTATCACGATATACATTTCATACCATTAATGGGGGAGGAAATGTGCTCCACATGTTTGCTAGGCCTCAAGAATAAATGTAGACATAACTTGTTTGTTTACAAGTAACCTCCACTGGGTAAGATACCTTTTAATTTGAAGTTCAAGAAGTATATTCAGTTTACATGGTGTGACCTATTTTTGATGACATTTTGCCAATTTCATCCTCTTCAGCAGATGTTTGACTCCACCGAAATACTTTTTTTGTGACGCTCCACACTCCAGCTCAGTAGGTGGCGGTAATGCACCACAATAAGCTGAAATGGCAACCGCCAATAAACATCACAAGAAGAAGAAACACTTTCTTGCCCGTGTCAAATCATTAGCGGATGTGACAGCGCTATGGATAATGAAAAAACTTTTAACTAAATAGTACATAAATAAACAGCAATGGTGTTGATGTCAGAGTTCAGTCGATAGCTGTATTGCATTGTCAGTGCTGTCTTGCTCGATACACAACGATATCATATCAGGAGCTACAATTTCTCCGGAAGCGCCGATTTCATCCTTTTGAACACCCTTATATGGAAACCAGGCTTTAATCGCACATTGGAAACCAGGCTTTAATCGCTCATTGTTTTTGCAATAATATGGTTTTTTGCATAAATTAAATTCGCAACTTGGATGGAAACATAGCTACTGACAGCAGAGTTGCAATTTGCTGGATTTGTACTGCAAGAATTTCATGAGGTGAAACTACCATTAAAAATTTTATCACTAATTTGATTACTCACCCTAAAGTTTGATACAGCAAGGAATATGACAAGTATGGGGTAGGCAAACTGCATCGCTCTTAACTACAGAATCAAGTTTGTTGTCTTACAACATTCGGCCAGTGTCCCCCACACACCTGCGATGACAAGACAGTGAGACTTAAGTCTTAAAGGAGTCGTGCATCTTTTGCGACATGGGCGATTGGATTATGCGATTGGCCAAATGGTGAAACGATACCAATCGGTGGCTGATTCCGATGAAGTCATAAGAAGTGTATATCATACAAAACAGATCGGTGGCCGATCGATCCATAGAAAGTGAATATGGGGCGAAACCGATCGAGCCATAGGACATGAATGTCGTCTGATACAGATCGAGTCATAGGAAGTAAATATTGGCCAATACTGAACAAGTCATAAGAAGCATATATTGTGCGATCGATCAAGTCATATGAAGTAAATATATGCCGATATTGATCGGTGGCTGATTGATCGAGTCATAGGAAATGAATATCAGCCGATACCAATTGAGTCATAGGAAGTAAATATCGGACAATACCGAACGAGTCATAAGAAGCATATATCGTCCGATACCAATCAGTGGTCAATCGATCGAGTCATAGGAAGTGAATATCCTCCAATACCTATCAAGTCAAAGGAAGTGGATATCGGCCGTTACAGATCGAGTTATAAGAAGTGTATATCATCCGATACCGATCGGTGGCCGATTGATCGAGTCATAGGAATTTAAAATTGGCTGATTCCAATCGAGTCATAGGAAGTGAATGGTGGTGTAGTGGGCTAAAGCACATAACTGTTAATCAGAAGGTCACTGGTTCGATCCCCACGGCCACCACCATTGTGTCCTTGAGCAATACACTTAACTCCAGGTTGCTCTGGGGGGTATTGTCTCTGTAATAAGTGGACTGTAAGTCGCTTTGGATAAAAGCGTCTGCCAAATGCATAAATGTAAATGTAAATGTAAAAAGGTTTATCAAACCTTTGGATGCCGTAAACTAGGCTACATGTCAAGCCCCCTCAATATTTAAAGATTTTTTAAATATATTTATGAAGTTTTTGTATCAAAACATCCAATGGCAATACTTACAGAATCGCAATATTGCACTACATATCGAATTGGCTAGGAAATATCATTGTAATATCAAATCGGGAGGTCTGCGGCAATTGCCAGCCATAGATACCTATCGAGTCATAGGAAGTGTATATCGGCCGATCGATTGAGTCATAGGAAGTAAATATCAACCGATACCAAGCGGTGGTCGATCGATCGAATCATAGGAAGTTAATATCGACCGATACTAATCGGTGGCCAATCGAGTCATAGGAAGTAAATATCAACCGATACAAATCAGTGGCCAATGGATCGAGTCATAGGAAGTGAATATCGGCCGATACTGATTGGTGGCCTTTATTTGATCTGTATCGTTTCATTTAATGCATATTACTGGTATACAATCCAGCTTCGATCTAAAGGGGATGATAGTTTTACAAGAGAGATATTTTTGCCATTTCTCTAAACAAGGGGAATGGCATCCCTTCGCATCCTGCCTCAATCGGTGCATCCCTATTGTATAGGCATAACTGAACTGTCTCTTTTTATTATGCATTACTGTTCCTGAAATTCATTGACTTGACAGGCCATAACACTCAACAAAATAATTACAATTTTAAATGTCTGATTATAGTGTTAGACATTCCTGGGCATTGCTTGAACAAATCTACAACAGTAGTTGTAGCAGTTGTCAAAGTCAAGTAAGAGTTAAGACTACATATAATAGTGGCATCAATGCCAGTCTCTGAAAGCTCAGTTTGAAAACATGCAATTATGTTCGGATTTGATACTTCATCCCCTTTAAATCAGCGAGACATTTAAGACCACAACTTTTCAATAAACCAACCTATCTGTGTGCTCATGTGTGCAACAGCCTTGAAGACATCAAATGAATTGTTTTGCAAGTTAGTGTCACAGCAACATAAAATTACATTGGATATTGTACAGTGTACAGTCACTTCATTGAGGGAAAACAAGCAAACACTTAATGCGAATACAGATCATATTTAAGTTCATTGCCTCAAAACCGTTGTATGTAAAAATAGTGCATTGAATGGCCAATAAGATCAAGTACGATTCTGTTTCTGAGTGGTTTTGCACACGGTATCCTACAATGCTGTGCATTTCACATTTATGTCGGGTTGTGGTGATTTTGGCAAGCAATTTAACAGATAAAATGTCTCGTAAAACGAATCGTATCTTCTAAATAAAATGTATAACTTACCAGCAGACAGTCTGTGTTGATCTCTGATTTGGGATCCTTCAGCATGGCATCGATCTTCTCGAAACGAGCTGTCAAACTTTCTCCAGCAGACATGTTGATTGCTGGTCGGATGAGTTTAATTCAAGAGATATGAGTTTATCCGGCTAAATTTAGCGAGTTAGCTCGCTAACTTCCTCTGCCCTCACAAAGCAATAAACACTAGTCTTATCAAAGCAACGTTTTGTGTCTTACAGCCTTGTTATCACTCTCGCTGAAACGTATAAAAGACCGAGAGTTGATAAAAAGCCACATTTTCAAGAAAAATCAAAACAACAACAACATAACGAGGCGTCCGGATTAGTCCATGACAATTTAGCAAACAACACAAAAAGTAGCAGCAACAGATTATACTGCGCTAAGCTAATTTAGCTTCAGGAGGAATGAGGGGATCAGAAGTCTTAAAAAACATACAAGTTGATCACATTTACGCACAAGTGCGTGATAAAATAAGTGTTGCAAAGTTATTATGCGGCCACATGAAGTTCGTTTCTCCAGGCCTGTGTCCATATAAATGAGTGCCAGGCCAAACGAGTCTGACAGCTGCAAAGAAGTGGCGAAAAAAATTTCGCCTTGCAAATTTCGATCAGTAAAAACACGATCCTGGTTAAAACGAGCTTTGGTAAATCCTTCTGCGTTTAATCTCTCGTGGTCCGCTGGACAGCTTTAAGTTTCCCAAAGAGCATGTAATCCATGAGGTTGTAACAATACGCATAAATCAGGCTTTAATCGGTGCTAGTTTAAAAAAACAAAAACAAAAAAACGAGGTGCCCGATTTTCTCCCACTGCCTGACCAACATGTCCGCCTTCCTGTTGAAACACCACGAAGAGTCTTCGAACTTCGAAATCTCTCTAACTGCGCATGTGCATAACCTTACAGGATGCAAAATCGCGAATCTTACTATGGTAGACGTTTAGCTCATGAATATTAATTAAACAGACGTGACGCTGCTTTTTGATCTTCCTGGAGCGTACAGTTATGTAGCCGTATTAATATTCACAAGACAAGCATTCACCAGTAGCATTTGTTAATTCAAAATCCGTCTCGTTTTAGCTAATTAAGTAGCTGTTTCGGCCAACTTTAATTTACATAATTCATATTCACGAGTTACGCCTTCACAATAGCAAAAATTCAAAGTAAAGGTTTAGGTTTATGGTTAAAGGGTTACAATTCAAAGGATGAAGGCATCCCGCTTTACAAGAGTGTGCCCCCCTGACTTGAAACACTTTTTACACACCTCAAAAATATGCATTATAATAAAATATGCATTATAATGTGCTATAATGTGTAAACTATGACATAGTCTAGATGTACACTGACTACCACCCCTGGAGTCACAAGTTCGAATCCAGGGCATACTGAGTGACTCCAGCCAGGCTACCTAAGCAACCAAATTGGCCCGGTTGCTAGGGAGGGTAGAATCACATGGGGTAACCACCTCATGGTCGCTATAATGTGATTCCTTCTCGGTAGGGCACATGGTGAGTTGTGCATGGATTGAATAGTGCACCGGAGAATAGTGTGAAGCCTCCTCATGCGCTGTCTCCATGGTAACGTGCTGAACAACCCATGTGATAAAATTCGGGGATTGATGGTCTCAGATGCGGAGGCAACTGAGATTCATCCTCTGCCACCTGGATTGAGGCAAGTATCTTTAATTATTAAATGCAAAAGTGTTTGGAGTCTTAAGAACCAGTTACAGAAACAGAATGAGCTTTATTGCCTATTGTGCTCATGTAAACAAGGAATTTTTTTGGTTATAGAAGAAACAATTGCACACAGAACATTACAGTGAGTCACAGAATATAAGAGTATAAATAGACATACAAATAACAGGACATATAACAGAATATAACAAAGTGGTAATGTACACTACCGTTCAAAAGTTTGGGGTCACCCAAACAATTTTGTGTTTTCCTGAAAAGTCACACTTATTCACCACCATACGTTGTGAAATGAATAGAAAATAGAGTCAAGACATTGACAAGGTTAGAAATAATGATTTGTATTTGAAATAAGATTTTTTTTACATCAAACTTTGCTTTCGTCAAAGAATCCTCCATTTGCAGCAATTACAGCATTGCAGACCTTTGGCATTCTAGCTGTTAATTTGTTGAGGTAATCTGGAGAAATTGCACCCCACGCTTCCAGAAACAGCTCCCACAAGTTGGATTGGTTGGATGGGCACTTCTTGCGTACCATACGGTCAAGCTGCTCCCACAACAGCTCAATGGGGTTCAGATCTGGTGACTGCGCTGGCCACTCCATTACCGATAGAATACCAGCTGCCTGCTTCTGCTCTAAATAGTTCTTGCACAATTTGGAGGTGTGTTTAGGGTCATTGTCCTGTTGTAGGATGAAATTGGCTCCAATCAAGCGCTGTCCACTGGGTATGGCATGGCGTTGCAAAATGGAGTGATAGCCTTCCTTATTCAGAATCCCTTTTACCCTGTACAAATCTCCCACCTTACCAGCACCAAAGCAACCCCAGACCATTATATTACCTCCACCATGCTTAACAGATGGCGTCAGGCATTCTTCCAGCATCTTTTCATTTGTTCTGCGTCTCACAAACGTTCTTCTTTGTGATCCAAACACCTCAAACTTGGATTCATCTGTCCACAACACTTTTTTCCAGTCTTCCTCTGTCCAATGTCTGTGTTCTTTTGCCCATCTTAATCTTTTTCTTTTATTGGCCAGTCTCAGATATGGCTTTTTCTTTGCCACTCTGCCCTGAAGCCCAGAATCCCGCAGCCGCCTCTTCACTGTACATGTTGACACTGGTGTTTTGCGGGTACTATTTAATGAAGATGCCAGTTGGGGACCTGTGAGGCGTCTGTTTCTCAAACTAGAGACTCTAATGTACTTATCTTCTTGCTCAGTTGTGCAACGCGGCCTCCCACTTCTTTTTCTACTCTGGTTAGAGCCTGTTTGTGCTGTTCTCTGAAGGGAGTAGTACACACCGTTGTAGGAAATCTTCAATTTCTTAGCAATGTCTCGCATGGAATAGCCTTCATTTCTAAGGACAAGAATAGACTGTCGAGTTTCAGATGAAAGTTCTCTTTTTCTGGCCATTTTGAGCGTTTAATTGACCCCACAAATGTGATGCTCCAGAAACTCAATCTGCTCAAAGGAAGGTCAGTTTTGTAGCTTCTGTAACGACCTAAACTGTTTTCAGATGTGTGAACATGATTGCACAAGGGTTTTCTAATCATCAATTAGCCTTCTGAGCCAATGAGCAAACACATTGTACCATTAGAACACTGGAGTGATAGTTGCTGGAAATGGGCCTCTATACACCTATGTACATATTGCACCAAAAACCAGACATTTGCAGCTAGAATAGTCATTTACCACATTAGCAATGTATAGAGTGTATTTCTTCAAAGTTAAGACTAGTTTAAAGTTGTCTTCATTGAAAAGTACAGTGCTTTTCCTTCAAAAATAAGGACATTTCAATGTGACCCCAAACTTTTGAACGGTAGTGTATGTGCAAGGTAGGGGTATGTACAGTTATTTAATTAAATATGTCAATTTACATATGTACATGAGATATGTATTTACATTATTGCACTATGAGGAAGTCCTGAAGCAGTTTAATTGTTCATGGAGGTAAAAACTGTTCTTGTGCCTGGATGTCCTGGCGCTCAGTGCTCTGTAGCGCTGCCCAGAGGGCAACAGTTCAAAGAGGCAGTGGGCAGGATGTGTGGGGTACAGAATGACTCTACCAGCACGTTTCCTCACACTGGAGATGTACAGGTCTTGGAGTGTGGGCAGGGGGGGCAACAATAATCCTCTCTGCAGTCCTGACTGTCCGTTGTAATTTCCTTCTGTCTGATTTGGTGGCTGAACCAAACCAGACAGTTATAGAGTATAAAATGATAACAAATATTATTAAGCGTCCACAGTCAAATATGTATTTGTTGGTGACAAAATTTTGTGATTTTTTAAGTGTATCCAAATACAAGGTAATGAGTTACTGTAATTGCATTACTTTTTAGTACAAAAGTAGTGTAACACATTACATTTTAAATTATTGTAATCAGATTCATTTACTGACTTCAATTAATTACTTTTCAGAACATTTCCTGCGCTAAAGTAATCTGTTTAATACATTTAAAATATGAATTTATTTGTACGTCTGTTAGCGTTCCTGTGACAGCTGAATGGTGTGCCACAATGAATAAGGAAATATGACGTTTTGAGTTTAAGCAGAAAACCAAAAACTTTTCTAGGAAAGGTTTTTTCCGAAAGTAACTTAAAAATAAAATAATTAGTAATGTGCTTACTTTTTAGATTACATAATCAGTAAAGTAATCAGATTTTTTTAACAAAAGTAATTTTAAATTTGTAGTGTACTTCTTATTTTGAGTAACTTACCCAACACTGAGTGTTGGAGGAAACATCAGTGTCTAGATATGATTGTATGTTAATAAAAAAGGGCACATATGTGTACATTACATTCATTACTGTACATTATGTGTACAATCTCACACCGGACTGTCATAAATTATATTTCTCTTCATGACACACTGGCAACTGACTACCAACCGACAGCCTGAATGTCAAAACAACCACTATACAAACTTACTGCATATTTATATATACCATTTTTATAGTATACTGTGTATTCTCTATTGTGTGCATTGTATAATGTACATTGTATATTATTTTTTGTTTATAGTGTTGTTAAATTATGACAGCCATATAAAACATCTTTATATTGGTCTCCCTAGTGTGGTAAACTTTTGAATCCGATTTTACTATGTTGAAGGCGTTTTTCTTAATATTCATTAGACAAGCCTTCGCAATTGGCCGGTAAGCGGGCAATGTCAATATTACGTAGTTAATATTCATGACCCAAGCCTTCGTCATATTCCTCGCCAGGTTTACATGATCGCTGGCCGATCGCATCGATTCTTTCAGCATGCAGTTGCAGCGTCATTGTGGGCCACTGTTTGAATGAAGTTAGGAGACAGATAAATCTTCCGCATCACGATTCACATCCGGCCTTCGCAACTGCAGAGCTTTAAAAAAGACAAGAAAACAGAACGATGCCCGTATTTACAGGTTTGTCCACTGTGTACTTGTATCTAAATCATAGTTTACAGTTTAAGAGATGGGAGAGAAGAGGCAACGCATTTAGCACGAGACATTAGCTTCAGGCCTCTGGCTAATATCTGTTAAAAAAAATAAAAATAAACACGGAAAAGCATCAAAACAAGTAGACAAACTTTTTGTCATGTCGTGCTCTTGGGGAGACGTGTTCATTTTTTATGTGAGATTACACTGTGAGTGTTAAAATGTCAGAATTGAGATTCAGTGATGCAGCATGTTAGCTCACCGGCTAAGCAGCACATAGTGTAATAAACTGGCTTTAAAATGTTGTATAGCTGTTGTTAATAAGTAAACATTGTTTACTTATTCAAAGCTGTGGACATTAGTCTATAACTGAACATATATCTATGTAAATGCATACAAACAAACTTCACTTGTCATTGTGTGCATTAGGTTGAGCAGTTTAGCCTGTCATTCTCTTGAATGTCCAAAATACGAAATTAAGCATCCATTTAAATTAAGGCCAGCTTGCTGCGTTTAACGAATAGTTATATATATATATATATATATATATATATATATATATATAACCTGCTTCTGTGAATCTAAATTTGATGCATCACAGATTGTAGTTTGCATGATAGATGGCTAATCTAAGTAGGTCTCGAGCTATTTATTGGCTTGAACTGTCAGAGCTATATTTCATTTGGTCTGACACATAGAAGTTGATAATGCAGTATCGTCTTTTGGGACCAAAAGCAGTCTCTCGTATCGTTAGCCTCTCTTTTGTAGTCTGTGTACAGTTCATGGTGTGATTTAATGGGTTTTGTCTGGAGAACAAGGTTTGTGTTAATGGAGTTTTAAACACTCTTGACATCATTTATGTTGCCTGAAAACACACTGTGTGAAAGTTTCTGCCTCTGTACAAAGTGTATCAATATATAACGTTTTCTGTGGCTATACAACTCCTGTATCATTCTTTGCATTTTTGTGTGGTACTGATTAATTTTGCTGTGTCACTGATGGTTTAGTGAATGTGAAATGGGGAAAGGAGAAGTTTGACGCGGTGGAGCTAAACACAGAGGAGCCGCCAATGGTGTTTAAAGCCCAGCTCTTCGCTCTGACGGGAGTTCAGCCAGAGAGACAGAAAGTCATGGTGAAAGGAGGAACGCTGAAGGTAACTGCTGTGATAAGTCATTCAGAGCTTTCTATTTGTTGTTCCGGAAAGTTATTGTGATTGTGTGACTTTGTTTTTCTTCGTTTACCAGGATGACGAGTGGGGAAATATCAAGCTGAAGAACGTAAGTATCGCTTAATGAGTTTTTTGGAAATTGTGTGAGTATAATCAATGAAGTTTGACAGCTTTCAGATCTTTGCGTTTCCTTCAACATCTTCAAGAGGATCAGTTCAAGTGTTCTTCTGTATTTTTGCACTGCACTCTGGAACACTTGATTCTCCATTTTGCGGTTAAAAATGTAAGCGATAGTTAGGTCTTGGAGTGTGGGCAGGTGGCTTTTATCACCCTGAACGTGTTTATTATCAGACATTGACCGGCTGACTAGATTATTCCATAAAATACTTCTCCAAGAAACAGACTGCAGTGTCTCCAGAAACAGCTGAATTCGACTTCTGGCTTGCATTGGAGTTTATATTGAGAACTTTACTGATGGACTGCTCAATATCCTGCATATTAATCATAATCATTTTATTTATATAGTACCTTTTAACAATTAAGCATGAAGTGCTTCACAAAACATAAAATCAAAAACACACACAGTAAATTACAACTCATTCACAGTAATAAACGTAAGTCTATACAATGAGTTTCTAAACTTCTAGAGTCTAAGACTTTAAAAAAAGACACAGATTACGCATATCTAATATCCCAGGACAGGCTGTAACATAATTGTGGGGCCTTCACTACAAACGCTCTGTAACATTTTGTTTTGTATCTGCACCTTGGATCAGCCAACAGTTCATGACAAGAAGATATAAGAGGTCTAACTGTTTCATAACGTCTTAAAAGTTCTGCTAAACGTTCAGGTACCAACCCATGTAATGTCTTTGATGTAGTTAAAAAAATCTTAAAATCAAGCCTAAAATGAAGTGGTAACCAAGCTAAAACTGGAGTAATATGATTAAAAGACCTTAAGATAGCTGCAGCATTTTGCACTGATTGTAGCTGTGCTAAAGTGTGTTGATTTAACACTGAAAAAAAGGGCATTACGGTAATCAAGGGGAGACTAAATAAAAGCATGTATGAGCTTCTCTGTATCCTTGAAACTCAAGACATGTCTAACCTTGGAAATGTTCCTTAACTGATAAAAACAAGAGTGATCTTACTTCTGGATGTGATATTCAAAATTTGTCACCACCTGCTTGATATTTGGGATCACTTGATTAAGTGCTGACTCAGTCTAACTTTTTTTAAAATCACAACCTCTGTTTTATCAGTATTTAACTGAAGAAAATTGCATGCCATCTTGTTTTTTTTTTTATATCTACTATACACGCTTGAATAACATTTAAATTAGTCCGATCATTGGGATTCATTGACAAATACAAACGCAGGACATCTGTGTAGCAATTAAAATTATATTATTTTTATTTTCGAAATCATAGATCCAAGCGGTAACACATATTGAGAAAACAAAATTGGCCCTAAAAGGGATCCTTGCAGAACACCACAATATATTGTTGAAGAGGAGGACTTCTCATCTCCAACAGACACTACAAATTTCCTCATCATGTAGAAAACAAACCAGTCTAAAAAGCCACCCCAGATATTCACACCCACCTCTTCAATGTTTCGATAAAAACTGATTTATCAACTGCTGCAGTTAAATCAAGAAACGCTCAAATGGAGCACTCTCCAGCATCCTCCACCATCAATAAGTTTTTGTCACCTTAAGAAGTGCAGTTTCTATACTGTCTATTACAAATTGAATTCATATTGACATGAAATAAGGATTTGAGTTGAAATTGCATTATTATGTGAGAAGTGATCACAAAGTCTCCTGAAACAGCTGAAGTCCACCTTCAGTTTGCATTGGAGTTCTGTAAGTTGTTTATATTTTTGCGAATCTGACTTCTCATCATTACTCTGCTTATTAATAAATATATAAGCATGAAATATTGATTTGAGTTATTTTATTAAGTAGCTTGTAGAGATCGCACCGTGATACGAGAATTAGGAAAGATGCGTGCCATACCTGTATGGCTGGTGAAATATCACTTTATCCCCAGATTCGTGGTCATTTTTCAAAACATCAGACTGCTGAATGCCACAATTGACAATCAGAATCAAGTATTCCAGAGAGCCATGTAATAAGTAGCCTAAGGGATAATGTACAGTCAGCCGGTTGTTTTCTCAAACTAGTTTGTTTCTTCTATCACTCTACGCTCGTTCATCTCTCATACTAATACGTTTTATACTCAAATCAGTATTTCATGTCCATTTATTTATTAATATTTAGTAGCCATGCAATAAGTGGGATAATGCACAGTTAGCAAGCCATTGCGAAATAAACCCCTTCAGCCTGATACAATTTCCCAATAATTACTTTCTGTGTTGTACATTATCCCTTACATCTCACTTTATTAAACCATATGATATGTCTTTCGATCTAAAGTGGTTTATCCTTTAGTACTCCTTCAATTTTGAGTTTTCTTAATTTAATTGGATCTCCTATATAGGGGATGACCCTTCTGATGATGGGTTCTGCAGATGCCCTGCCTGAAGAGCCTGCTGTACGACCCATGTTTGTAGAGGACATGACAGAGGAGCAGCTCGCATCTGCTGTGAGTGTGCAGACTAGTATGAGATTTAGATCTTGGATCAGGAGTTACAGGGAATGAAACTAGTCTTCACATGTTTAACCTACAAATTACATTCCAAGAACAGTTGGGTGAAAACATTTCTCTAATTAATATCATGTTCAGATGGAGTTGCCATGTGGATTGACAAATCTGGGCAACACGTGCTACATGAATGCAACAGTGCAGTGTCTGCACTCTGTGCCTGAGCTCAAAAATGCTCTCCGGAGGTACGTTTTAAGCATACCCTTCATGTCACGCTCCGTTTTTATATTAAATTTAAAGTTGGTTTTGCTGTAACTGTGTTTTGTGGTGCATTGCCTCCACCTGTAGGTATTCTGGTGCCTTGAGGTCTTCTGGAGCTAACGCACCCTCCCAGTACATCACAGCAGGTGATGAGATTACATTTTTGCAGTGTAACAAAAAATGTAACAAAATAGTTTTTAGTCATTCATATGCATGATACAATCCATCTGTTAATGGGTCAATGAGTTTTAAAGTTTATAACACAATACAATTACTTTACACATCTACTATGATGAACATGTTTTCAATTACTGAGTTCATAGTCATTTTGATAAAATTTTTAAAGTAAAAAATGTTTTGCTTGTATAACTGTGGATACAGTAATAATAAAATAATATAGCAAGATTAGTGTGAACTGTCCACTTCTACGGTGAGTTTTTCTTTTAACTCGACTACTGTCATGGTGGAGCAATGGTTTGAAGAGAACATTGCTGAGTAAGTGGTTAAAGTCAAGCAACTTGCCTGAATAATAACACATTCAGTTTAATGGCACAGATGTTTGACGGTAACTCTAACGCCCCCTTGAGTAATGAGGTTTGTTCTTGCCACAGTAAAGCACGTTAAGCATGTTCAACCGAACCACGTGCTGGCAAGTGACTTGGCGCACTCATCTGCGTTCACGCACTTGTGTAGAGTATGTTTCACCATATGTTGTGTACACCCGTGTTTTCAAGCTGCAAGGAAAATATTTTAATACCTTTTTCCTTTTAATAACGTTTTCATTTGTGAACTTTTATTGGAACTTTTCTCTATTTTGTTAGCATTATGACTGTAACTGTTTGCTTTGTTGTCAGATAAATGTTGTTCCAATGTGAATAGGAATGCATTGCTTTGATTTTCACAATTCATGGTGAACAATAGTGATGGACAGATATATTGGCTAAAATGTGGCGATTTTGCGATTATCTGCGGCAGCCGGTAACCATGATTGTTTGGCTGATTAGCAGAAGTGTAAATCTTACCTTGTGTCAGTTCTGATTTGCTGTTGTTAAAGCGTATTTATATAGTATATCTGCATTTATATCGGCCATCTAGTTTTCTAAATATTGGTATCAGAATTGGTCATTGAAAAAAAACTTATACGTCGATCACTAGTAGACAACTCTCTGTTTAAATAGGCCTTTGGCTTGTGTCGTGAGTACTACTAACAGCATGTAGCACGTATTTGATCAAATGAATTTTCTGTTCAGCTCTGCGTGATTTGTATGAGTCCATGGACAAGACCTCTTCAAGCATTCCACCCATCATTTTGCTGCAGTTCCTGCACATGGCCTTCCCACAGTTTGCAGAGAAAGGAGACCAGGGCCAGTACCTCCAACAGGTCAGAAGATAAACTCATTTAAACCAATATGGTCTGCTCTGTCACATGAATATTGAGTTTCTATAGGAATAATGAACTTGTAGGTTTCATAATCATGGCTGAATCCATTAATTCTGGGTATTTTTAGCTGAGATATTATTATTTTTTTACCCAGGATGCCAACGAGTGCTGGGTCCAGATGATGCGAGTCCTTCAGCAGAAATTAGAACCTCTAGAACCAGAAACCCCAATGGAGGTCAGGCTACTTTATTATTTATACACCTACACCATAACCATTTCTGCCCAACTTTTTGCAGTCTTGCAATGGGTCCTTCGATATCTCCATGTTTACTTTTTGCGTGTCTTTCATTGAATTGTAGACTGAGAGTGAAAGTGGAGCGGCTGCCTCTACAAAAAAGAAGAACTTCATCGATCAGTATTTTGGTGTTGAATTTGAGACTACGTATCCTTTTAACCTCTTTGTTTGTCGCTGTTGTATGAGTAGGATTTATATCAGGATTGCTTTCTCAATCAATACTCTCATAGTCTTCTGCTGCTGTGGTTGCTTTCACTTTAATGGACTGCACAGCGTTCAGTTTGCTTCTCAGGCCTTAAGCCTGATTTATTCATCTGCGTTGGAGCTGCGCCACAGCCTCTACACGATGGTTTGCATTTATGGTTCTGCATTGGTGTGTCTGCATGCGCACAGCCAAAATACTAGTGCATTGAGAGAAAATGCCTTAATTTCAGAAATGACTGCACATTTCATAAACGAAAGGCAATCAGAATTCATGGATTCAAAAGTATTTAGTAAATTATTGTAGCATTAAATAAATGTTCACATACTTTGATGAATAGAGTTCATCAAAGTATGTGAACAAGTTGAGATTTAGGTACATATTATTATACACGTCTTCCATGCAGAGAGATGATAAATCAGGAATATACTGTTTGGTTGCTCTTGAGTCGCTTGAATAGTAATAAATGCATGTTTTTGCATACTTTGTCCATGCTGAAAAAAAAGTTTTACATTTGCTAACAAATTACAAGTGCTCCGTTTTCATTGAATAATATAATTGAACATGAAATATAAGTTACATACTGTGAAAAGTTTTCATGCTGTCAAACATGCGGTCAAAACATCATACAGAAAGGCTCATGAGTAGAATACATCAATCATATTGTTTGACTCCCATACCAAATATATATGATGTTTAAGCCATGAAAGAGCAGAGTTTATTAGCTGTAAACTGGTTTTTGTCGTATTTTTACTTGTAAATTCTTGAAATAAAAACAGCAGATGCTTCTGATTAAAACGAGCCAAAATACAATGTGATATAAAGCGTAGATCTTAAAATTAGTCTTACAAAGCCACCTCGGATACATTTGAAATAATCCTGGATGAGTGTATCTGGTTACAAGTCAGCTCTGTTGTGGACTGCGTAGACATGGCGTATCGTTCCATTTTTGAAGAGGTGCACATCAGGATACACTGTAGGTTCGACTCTGAAGTATAAATCTGCCTTTAATCTTGTAAATTGTATTGTCACGATTATTTAAAAATTATAATGATATTTATTTTCTTTTTCAGCTGACAAATTATTTAATGAATATTGTCGAGAGACTACATGGAATATTTGCACTTTTAAAGTTCTTTTGTCACACCATAGGACCATTTAAAATAAGTGAACATTACAAACTTAAAAGAAATGGTGACCAGTTACAGGAACTACGATGTACACTTTCCCATATGCATTCATTTAAATTTGATCCTAATATTGTGTCGAAGTCCATGAACCCATTATGGGTCGACTACTCGAGTATGTATGGCAGTGTATGTATCTGTTAAGGTCCTTAGCCTGTATGTGTTCAGTATGAAGTGCACTGAGTCAGAGGAAGAAGATCCAACCAAAGGCACAGAGAGCCAACTGCAGCTCAGCTGCTTCATTAACCAGGAAGTCAAATATCTCGCCACTGGACTCCGACTGGTGAGTGTAGATCAGATCATTCACTCCACACAGGAAGTGCTACCTACTAGTGATCACAGTCCCTGTTAACCTTTACCTTTTCCCCCCATTCTAGAGGCTACAGGAGGACATCACAAAGTTATCTCCTTCCTTACAAAGAAATGCCCTCTATATCAAATCGGTAAGCTTTTTTTTTGTTTGTTTGAAGGATGTTTTATTAAAATATTTAATTAACAATTAAGTCACTCTTTATATTTCTCTATTTAAGTCCAAAATCAGCCGTCTCCCGGCGTACTTGACAGTTCAGATGGTCCGCTTCTACTATAAAGAAAAAGAATCTGTGAATGCCAAAGTCCTTAAGGTAGGTCTTTTACTCTGGGGTGAGTTATATCTACTGTATGTGTTATTCATTATGTCATTATATCATTTTGCTTTGTTTAGGATGTTAAATTTCCTCTAATGCTGGATGTCTATGAGCTGTGCACTGCTGAACTTCAAGAGAAGATGGTTTCCGTGAGGTCAAAGTTCAAGGAGGTGGAGGACAAGAAACTGGAGCAGCAGCAGCAGCAGCAGCCGAAAGTAAGTGACGTTTGATGTCAGAATAAAAACATCACATTTATAAAATAGCAACTTTCATTTGCCTGTTATTTTATTTCTCGTTAAACAGGTGAATCAGAAGGTTGCGGTATCTAAAGAAACTAAATATGAACCTTTCTGTTTTCCTGACGGTAAGTACTCTGTGCTAAACGTCCTTAAATGGATAAACCTGTATGACTTGCTTTAATGGAGCACTAAAGGAGATGTTGGGTACAATGTTAGCCGCAGTCACGTTTCTCTTTAATTGCATCTTTTTTGTTCATAAAATTCAAGTGAGTGGTGACTAAGACTAACATAGTTCCTAACATCTCCTTTTATGCTCGAGTAAATTAAGTCAGATCTTTATTACTGAGTGATCCATCATTTTAAGGCAAGATTTTTTTCCACTTTAAAATGTACTCTGCAAGTGGGTCTGCATGCTGATATCTTTTTGTTCTCTTTAGACTTGGGCTCAAACAATAGCGGTTACTATGATCTGCAGGCAGTTCTGACACACCAGGGGCGATCCAGTTCATCTGGCCACTATGTTGCTTGGGTTAAAAGGAAAGAAGGTGAATAACTGGTGATCTTTCACTCTCCAGTTCAAAAGTAATGTTGATGGGCCTTGTTCATGAAACACGTGCATAATAATTTTCTGTGTTAATTTTTGTGAAAATATT
This sequence comes from Moxostoma hubbsi, assembly GCA_032164185.1. Taxonomy (NCBI): domain Eukaryota; kingdom Metazoa; phylum Chordata; class Actinopteri; order Cypriniformes; family Catostomidae; genus Moxostoma; species Moxostoma hubbsi. Next base: position 10,712,283 of record JAVLUX010000009.1, on the reverse strand, counting down.
CTTATTTAAATTGTAGCATTAATTTAATTCAATGTGGGCATCTATTCATAAACTGTTTACAAACGTATGTCAGCGACATATTCTAGGGTTAATATTTGCTTTCAAATGTAATTAAATCAGAGCTAGCTATTAATATGTCGACAAATAACTTCAAAGCTGAAGTGTGTCATTTCTGCATCACTAGAGTCACTGGATTTGCAAATCAAACTGAAAATTGTTTTCAATACAGCTTTCCGAATACAAATATGTTTATTCTGCAGTATAGCTGCTGAAGTAAATGTGCGTTGTTTTATATTAGTTTTAGATATTATTTTTGGAAAATAATCCAAAACAAATCAGAAACGTATTTTGTTGCGGTGCATATTGGGGCGAAGACTACCTCTCTCACCTTTCTGTTCAATTCAATACATCTTTAACTCACAAAAAAAAACAACTCTCTCTTATTAATAAAGCTGCGTATTGCCAATATTCTTCACAATAAGAAATACACAGTGACACACATACTGTATTATGATACAATAAGTTGTGAGCCATCATGTTATAATCTAGCTGCATTAAGCGTGTGGGCTCGAGTGTGCAACAGCCGGATGCAGTTTCAATCTCTCCCTTACATCGGGACATTCTTGCAACTCATAGAAGAGGTGCTGACCATACAGAGAAATACCAGTTTCGGAGTTTGTAATTATTTACATGATCTGCTTCCATATTACAGTGAGGAAAATAAGTATTTGAACACCCTGCTATTTTGCAAGCTCTCCCACTAAGAAATCATGGAGGGGTCTGAAATTGTCATCGTAGGTGCATGTCCACTGTGAGAGACATAATCTAAAAAAAAAAATCCAGAAATCACAATGTATGATTTTTTAACTATTTATTTGTATGATACAGCTGCAAATAAGTATTTGAACACCTGAGAAAATCAATGTTAATATCTGGTACAGTAGCCTTTGTTTGCAGTTACAGAGGTCAAACGTTTCCTGTAGTTTTTCACCAGGTTTGCAGACACTGCAGGAGGGATTTTGGCCCACTCCTCCACACAGATCTTCTCTAGATCAGTCAGGTTTCTGGGCTGTCGCTGAGAAACACGGAGTTTGAGCTCCCTCCAAAGATTCTCTATTGGGTTTAGGTCTGGAGACTGGCTAGGCCACGCCAGAACCTTGATATGCTTCTTACAGAGCCACTCCTTGGTTATCCTGGCTGTGTGCTTCGGGTCATTGTCATGTTGGAAGACCCAGCCTCGACCCATCTTCAATGCTCTAACTGAGGGAAGGAGGTTGTTCCCCAAAATCTCGCAATACATGGCTCCGGTCATCCTCTCCTTAATACAGTGCAGTCGCCCTGTCCCATGTGCAGAAAAACACCCCCAAAGCATGATGCTACCACCCCCATGCTTCACAGTAGGGATGGTGTTCTTGGGATGGTACTCATCGTTCTTCTTCCTCCAAACACGGTTAGTGGAATTATGACCAAAAAGTTCTATTTTGGTCTCATCTGACCACATGACTTTCTCCCATGACTCCTCTGGATCATCCAAATGGTCATTGGCAAACTTAAGACGGGCCTTGACATGTGCTGGTTTAAGCAGGGGAACCTTCCGTGCCATGCATGATTTCAAACCATGACGTCTTAGTGTATTACCAACAGTAACCTTGGAAACGGTGGTCCCAGCTCTTTTCAGGTCATTGACCAGCTCCTCCCGTGTAGTTCTGGGCTGATTTCTCACCTTTCTTAGGATCATTGAGACCCCACGAGGTGAGATCTTGCATGGAGCCCCAGTCCGAGGGAGATTGACAGTCATGTTTAGCTTCTTCCATTTTCTAATGATTGCTCCCACAGTGGACCTTTTTTCACCAAGCTGCTTGGCAATTTCCCCGTAGCCCTTTCCAGCCTTGTGGAGGTGTACAATTTTGTCTCTAGTGTCTTTGGACAGCTCTTTGGTCTTGGCCATGTTAGTAGTTGGATTCTTACTGATTGTATGGGGTGGACAGGTGTCTTTATGCAGCTAACGACCTCAAACAGGTGCATCTAATTTAGGATAATAAATGGAGTGGAGGTGGACATTTTAAAGGCAGACTAACAGGTCTTTGAGGGTCAGAATTCTAGCTGATAAGACAGGTGTTCAAATACTTATTTGCAGCTGTATCATACAAATAAATAGTTAAAAAATCATACTTTGTGATTTCTGGATTTTTTTTTTTTGATTATGTCTCTCACAGTGGACATGCACCTACGATGACAATTTCAGACCCCTCCATGATTTCCAAGTGGGAGAACTTGCGAAATAGCAGGGTGTTCAAATACTTATTTTCCTCACTGTATTTGAACTTTAATAAAAGCTATAACACATTCAATTTAACTGCATTTAAGATGTAACGCCGGGGTGTTTCCTTTAAAGACGCTATTTCACAACGAGTGTGCTTCTATATTTACTTAGTTTGTATTATTTCCTCATACTTTGATCTACATCACCTGAAGCGGTTTGGAAAGTTTGGAGTGCATCTGGACTGTGAGCTTTGTAATTCTTCCTATTCTCAATCAGGCGCGAGCTGCTGCGCTTCCCACGTCATCATTTGTTTTATATATATATGTATATAATGTGTATATATATATGACCATGTTACGTCAAATGACTATTGTATTCGTTATTGTCGATAACATAAAACATTTCAGCCCTAGCTCGGTCCCAAATGGTGCACTTGATGTGAACTTGGGATAGCCGCCACATGCATACGTTATCCCATTTGGCATTCTCTGTTTCAGAAGTGTGAGTGCACTAATGAGTGTACCCCCTTTGCAGCCATTTTGTGCCTTGAATTCACCCCTCATGCAAGCTTCACAGCCGACCTCTACCTACCATTATATGTGGTGTTAAGTCGAGGAAGTGTGGATTCAGAGGGTCTGGTGTGTAATTTGGCAAAGGCTCAATGTTTCTGGCCCTAAAGCTTCGTCACATTCACCCTTGCACTGGAAAATGTTGCTGGCAAAGAAGGCGTGAAGCAGATGTAAAACCAGCATGTGCTATGTATGAAGATACCCCCAAAATTATACTGCACCTTCACTGATCTCTAGCCTAATGTTGAAACAATAGAGACACATTTGAGAATATAGAGCTGTTCAGCAGTGATGTCCATTTGTAAGCAAACCTGGGAAGGCTAATTCGCCTTGAGTTCCCTCGGGATTTTCAAAGTACACATTCACTTTAAGAAAGTGTGTAATTTGTTGTACTCTTGTGCAAAATTTAATTGTGAAAGTGACCAAGCCTTTTATTTTTTTTGGTTGAAAACCAAGAAAAATTGTCAATCCATTAAAATGAATGAATCCATTTTTACATTTCTCTGGTCTTTAAAAGTTTCTAGCTGATAATGATTGATTATTTACTCTCTATACAGACGAATGGGTGAAGTTTGACGATGACAAAGTCAGTGTTGTATCCCCAGAGGACATCCTAAAGCTGTCTGGTGGTGGCGACTGGCATATAGCATACGTTCTTCTGTATGGCCCACGACGTCTGGAAATACTTCAGGAGTAACAGCGGTTCACAGAAGAAACTTAAAAGTATACATAATTGCCATTTCAAAGCACTGTCTGTATAGATGTGCAATAAATCCTGGTGTCTTTAAAAACCTGACCTTAATATTTTCTGAACTCTTAATGCATCAACACATGTCAGTTGAGTGTTTCTCCCCCCCCCTTTCCATGGATGATAGATTTGATTGAAGCAATTGCTGGATACCCCTATCCTTGTTTGGACTTGGAGCAATTATTTTCTAAATGTTTCCTAAATGCATTGGTTATTTTTTAAGCCTGTGTAAAGGTTTTCATGCTCGGTAGTAGACCGTATCCCACAGCAGTCATTTCTGGAGATGTAGATAATTGGTTCATGAATGATATTCTTGGCCATGTTTTGGACATTTTACATCAAGATGAGGGTGTATGATATGGGGTCTCCCACCCAAAATGTCGACAAGGATATGTTGTGTGATGCAAGGCCTGGTTTGAAAATCTATCGAAGGTGGATTTTGTTACTGAAGCATTTGAGGAGGATATGTCTTCTTGCTCAAAACCCTCCTATCGTCAAGCTACCATGCAACAAATGCCATTGTAATTTCTGTCCTGTAATACTCAAATACAGTAATGTAAGAAGACTTAAATGCGTCTCTGTAATAAGTTATTGACTGCTGGCTTTTTATAAACCGTGGAAACAAATAAACATGCCAATGATAATCTTGGCTGTTGCTTACAAACAAAACCATTGGATTCATTTGGTATGGACATTTATTTCAAAAACTTATAATGCTATTGAAGAATAAAATTCATTTAAGTACAGCAAAAACATACAAATGTTTCAAGTTGAAAAAGAGTAAAGGGGATGCTGTGGAGTTATGTTTCGTTAAGACCGTCTGCGATGTTGCTGAATCCAGCTGCATTGAGGGCCGTGACCAGGCTCTCCATTGTAGCTTGGGAGCCTTCTCGGTCCTGCCAGGCCACCAGCAGCATCTTCGCCTGCAACTCCACATCCTCACTGTCTGACTCTATCACACGGATCTCCTTCTCGCTCATCTCCAGATGGTCTGCCAGCATCTTCCACTTTGCTTTGAGTTTTGTGGCGATATCATCCATCTGACTGTTTGTCACCATCTTGCTCTGAATGCTGGGACCTAAAGGGGAAAAAAAGTTAATGTCCCTTAAAGACTATGGGATTCTTTCACCAATTTTTTCAAATCTGATTGCTTAGAAAAATACTAAAACAATCCACATGATTTGAGGTCATGTCAGTAGCACAAACAGTGTGTTGGCAAACAACATAAAATTCAGATACAGTCTTCCAAACGATTCACATAACTTAAGGGCAGATGATATACTCACTATCATTGCTCTCTTTCAGCAGGTTATCTCCATTCTCATCATCATCCTCTCCTGTTTTTATCTCCTCTGATGGAAGGTCTTTCTGTAAGAAAAAACAAAGTTGCTTTATTTCACAGCTAAATGTAAAAGGCCAATTTGGTAGCTGAATGAGTGATACTTTTTCTCATTTGCTATTATTAATTGAGACCACATCCACATTAATCCAGATAAATTTGAGAACTGCGATTTCATTTTGAAACGCTCTCATCCACACTGCCATTTTCAAAAAGTTGATAGTCTACACACTAAAACATTTAAAAACACTTAAACTCTGAGGAGAGCCTAGCATAGTTACATTTTTGGGGTACAAAAATGCTTTTTCAGTGTGGATGGAAGGCCAAAACTTAGAGTAAAATATTTGTTATCAGGATTAATGTGTACGTAGTTTGAATTATATTGGGTACCCCTCTCTCTAGATATCAGCACTGACACGGAAAAATCCATATCAGTTGACCAGTAGTTCAAATGTTATCTGCCATTGCTACACATTTCTCTTCGCATCAGATGAGGTGGACCTACACTCACCGGAAGCTCTTTGGCCAGTTTGATGACCATGTTTTCCAGATAGTCAGCCAGACTCTTGAACTGCTGGTTGGTGGGCTGGAAGAAGTGGGGGCTTCGCCGGGACAACAGCCGCAGGGCTCGCCAGCCGTAATTTGAGTTACCCACAACTCTGAGGAAAAACAGCAAATTACTCAACCTATTCTGAAGCCTCAGTTAAGTGTGATTTTTTTAAATGAGACTGAATTAGTAAACGTCTGTACTTGTACTCATCCTCCACCATGTTTGTAGGATCGGCCTGTTCAATAGCCTCTACAAAAAAATCTTCCAGTGACGGCATGAACTCCCTTCAACCAAGATCAAGACATGAATTAATACAAAACCTCTGACTAAATGAAGAAAGCAGGATCTTTTCCTGAGTGTTTATGAAATACATACCTGCTGTCTGACTTGCAGGCCTCCATGTTGTCAGGATTTAGATTCCATAGCCTTGTGAGCTCTTCACTGATCAAGGTGAAGAACACAGGGAATCATTAATGAAAATAAGATTGCACTGGCTCAGCAATATGAATTATGCAATAAAGAAATATTAATATCTTACTTTCCCATGAGGATTTTACGATCAGGGCCCTTCCCCAGAAAGTCCTCTGGTGCTGGTCTCTTTCTGCTGGGCCTGATGGGTTTGGTCTCTGCTGGTCTGAAAAAGTTTTTACATACAGTTTCACACTCAAGTTCCTTACCACATTATATAATTTAGTCTTTTTAGAAACCTTGCACTAAGAATTAACTTTTCAGAATAAAATGTAACAATACAATTAGAATCATAAAATGAGACCGATATCATCATCATCATCATCATCATTACCTTTCTTTCACAAAACTTGGGCAGCCCTCATTCTTCCACGAGTTCCAGTTCTCTTCTGTGTTCAGGATGTGCTGTTGATGATATCATGAATAAATTAAGATGACACTAAGAGATAATTTAGTTATCAATGAGTAAAACAATATTTTTTTCATACATATAAACAAAAGGAAGTGTACAAATGATTATACATATATAATAAATATTTTATTAGTGCCCGTTTCTTTCACAGCTCAGGACAGTCCCTACATCTTTATATACACCGATCAGCCAGAACATTAAAACCACCTGACTAATATTGAGTAGGTCCCCTCATGCTGCCAAAACAGCACCAACCCGCATCTCAGATTAGCATTCTGAGATTATATTCTTCTCAACACAATTGTACAGAGTGGTTATCTGAGTTACTGTAGACTTTGTCAGTTTGAACCAGTCTGGCCATTCTCAGTTGATCTCTCTCATCAACAAGGTGTTTCTGTCAACAGAGCTGCCACTCACTGGATGTTTTTTTGTTTTTGGCACCATCCGGAGTACATTTTTTAGAGATTATTGTGCGTGAAAATCCCAGGAGATTAGCAGTTAGAGAAATACTCAAACCAGCCCATCTGGCACCAAAAATCATGCCACAGTCCAAATCACTGAGATCACATTTTTCCCAATTCTGATGATTGATGTGAACATTAACTGAAGCTCCTGACCTGTATCTGCATAATTTTATGCACTGCAGCCACACGATTGGCTGATTAGAAAATCGCATGGATGATTATTAGGGTTGGGCTGGTTTGAGTATTTCTGTAACTGCTGATCTCCTGGGACAAAGAAGAATCTGCCCGATTCCAGCCTTGCTGAAGCACCCCCAGATCATCACCAATCCTCCACCAAATTTCACAGTTCCTTTCTTCTGAATTTGTCATAGAATTTTGCTGATATACCAGCCACTGTGGAAGGCAACCTGAAAGACTTCTCGGAGTGACATATAACAAGAAATTAGACACAAAGACATGCGTTTGATGAAACAGTTATATTTTTAAGAACAGATAAAAGAAAAGCCGTCACTGCTTGTCTGATTCACTGTTCAGAGGTGTGCAACGGGACCTTGTCTGGAGTTATCACACCTTTTTCTCTGTTTCATTCAACTGAAAACAGTTTGCAAGAATAATGTAGTCTATGAGAATGCTGCACATGATCTCTGATCATCTCGTGAGGTACTGCGAGTTTAGTTCACTCTTACACATTGTGAACGCAACTCTGCAGGTTCATTAATATTTACAGGTATCTTTGTATTAAAGAAACAAAGGCGAAAGTGATTAAATCATGAAGTAATACAAGACACGTTCACCTTGAACCTAAAATTGAGTTCTATTTTTTATTCTTTAGGCAGCATAAATATGACCAAAACAGACTACAAACAAATTTTTTTAGGCTTATTTATTATGATGATTATTATAATTATCTTTAGTTCTTCATTTGTATGCTAATAATTTTCACCTGTTGCTGATACTGATACTTGCGTGATGGCAAATGGAGCTGTTGGAGATGGTAAATGTTTGGATTTGGGGAGGGGGTTATATATCATATTTTTTTATCACTTTGTTATTTGTATTGCTTTTTCGTTTCATTTAAAGTGCAATTTGAATTTAGAAATGTCTTTTGTTCAAGTTTTTTGTGTTTCAATAAATACATTTTTCAATAAAGAAAAAATAATAAAGCAAAATTATACACCGTCCATGGGGCTTGACCATATAATCGGATATTGATATTTTAAATGCGATTATCATTCAAATGTTTTTTACATATCGGCCAGCCCAAAAGGGAAGTAACATTTTTCCTCAAGTAAAACCTGAAGACCCTCACAAACACGTTTACTCAATTCCATATTGCAACATGTTACCTATTAATGTTTGCATATTTTTTTGTTTTTGAGTAGTCTATGGGCAATATACACATTGTATTTTATTGAAAAACTTAGTAAAATAGTAAATTATTCGTTTGTGGTTCAACCAAAAATTCAAAAATTGGCTCCTTGGTGAAAAAAGATTCCCAACCCCTGCCTTAAATGGTGTAATGAAATCTGTGGTCTTGTTAACGTGAACTTTCAGAATGCCGCATTCTGTAAAAACCCTGGAATAGACAATTTTCTTAACTGCAGGTAAATGTGGTCATTGCTTACCTCAACCATAGATGCAAACTTGTCACCATCTGGTGGGGTTTCTCTCAGTAACTTAAATTGAGAAAAGGAATCGAATTATTTAAAATAATCCAAAAAATAATTTTGACAGTAATTTTACAGGTATCCCCCACAATAAGTTCTTTGTATGGAAACTAACCTGATAGACAACTTTGGTTGTGTCCTCAATCCATAAAGTCTGATCATCATTTAAAACACAGCTTGAACTGCAAGGGTTGAGAAGACATTAGGTGTGGAAAAACAACAATTGACAAAAATAGGACAAAATTGTACTTAAAAGATTACTGTAAGTGCTACATTGTTGTCTCTCTGACCTCTTGAACTTGACTTGGCCCTTGAGGTACTGGAACAGGATAAGGTATTGAAGCAGAATGTGTCTTCTGAAGTTGCTGTCACTCAACTGAAGGTCCATCAACTGCAGGAAGATGGAAAATTCCCCTCAGGTTAAGAGGTTTATGATGGGAGTATAATGTTAATTCCGCTAGACTGAATTTTTAATGAATGGATGTGTTCTAATGACTGGAAGCACCCACTTTCTCACTAGTGAGAAACTTGGCAAAGTAGACGTGGTCTCCAGCTGCAGTCCTCATCTCCTCCAGCTTTCTCTTAGATGCCTGCATGTCATCCAGCTTATAACTCTTGAACACGGCTAGTGTCTCGTCGGAATACTGCAGAGAACACAATGAGTCAAGAAATAATCGAAGATTAATCGATTAGCAAAAGAATCACTAGTCGTAGCCCTGCAAAAATGTTAACTGACAAAAGTGTTTTGATTTGGCCAAAGCTAACGTAGATGAGGTGAAAAAGATGCTTCATTACAATAATCAAATGATTTTGACATACTGTTTATGAAAATGAGAAAAAAACAACAACTGCAAGATATAAACATTGCATGAAATGTTTGTTTTTAAAGAAAAATCTAGAAAACAACTGGTTTAAATAATCCATTCATAGTATGTTCGGGATTTTACCGCTTAAGTGGTTTAAAACTTAAAAACTGCTTTAAAATAGTGGTCAACCGATATGGGTTTTTCAATGGCCGATTAATCTGCCTGGCCGACATATTGGTCTATAAATCCTTTAAAACTATGATCTACACTTGCAATGCAGCGAATGAACAGGTGAACTCAGACAAAGTCCCTTTCAAGGCAAGTCAGTCCACTTGGCGGCCATCTTAGGAATGCTCCCAGGCAGTTTGGGCAGCTGTTTCTACGGATACCAGCTAACGCACATGCGTGTTCTCGAGTTGACTGACAGGCCATGTCTGTATCTTAAAGGTGACTGGCTTGTTTACCTGTAAAGCGGAACTTCCTTTTCTATATCCGTTGGCCGTTCCAATTGCTCCTGTTCATTTTAATAGAAGTGGTCCGTCTCTGTGAAATAGTCTCCGGCTCGTATTTTTGCACGCTAATCAGAATGCGCAACTTGCGTTGTGAATATGCTGTTTATGTAAAAACACGCTACATGTAGGCTGACGCAATATCCCAAACTGTCAAAAACACGGAATACTGTAGACTCTCGAGCGTGAAGAATTCACAAAAGTAGTTAATACTTCATTGTATTCATTATAAACCATTATTTCAGGAGCTCTGTTTTCAAGATGGTTTCCTCATGTTGTGTATACTGATAAATCTTGAATATGTTTGATAGATGTTTAAAGAATTAAATGTTTATTTATTTTTTTTTTTTTTAAATGTTTGAACATTTGGCTCGGTCTGTTTCAGTTTGAAAAGTTTTTGTCCATTTTTGCACATTTTCGACTAACATTATATGCCATTTTAGTCAGAGTAAAAGTGACTAAAATTAATGAACTGCATGAGATACTGTCTCCCTAAATGCAATGTGCTCAATTCCTTCAAAAATGTGTAAATTCATTGTTCCATTCTACAAATTGTACAACATACTATATTTAAAACAATAACATAAGCTATATACAGTATTGTAGACCATAACTGGTCTTCTTCTGTTGTTTTCTGCATGTTCTGAATTGAGGTACCTTGAGGAAAGTCATCCATAAGAACTTGTCGTAGCATTGTATGGGGTTTCTGAAATAGTCCTGCAGGGTCCAGAACTTTCTGTACAGGTTGTAGTCGATGGGAATAGAGCTACAAAATAAAAGCACTTCATCTTAGGCTTCACTCAAACAGTATAACAACCCTGAATAAAGGCAAAAAACAGGACGTTGACTTTGTAACTAAGATACAAACATCTCTTACCAGGCAGCTGGTGCATCTTCATCACCCATCTCCCCCTCCTCCATCCCCTCCTCCTTCACTTCTGAGTGCTGAGAGAATGAAAAATGCATGTTAATTCATTTCAAAGATTAACTTTCAAAAATATTCATTTTCAGTAAATCTAAAGTTAATTTGTGAGCATTCATTTACCTGCAGTCCAAGTGTGCTTTCCTGCTCATTTTTGTTGAACACGGTGATGTTATCAAGGTTGAACTGACTCTGTAGGTTCAGTCCTGAAATATAGGGAGACATTAGAAGTAGACCGCTATTTCAGTTTTACCGCTTTTTGGAACTTTCACTTATCTGCAATAATCATTATGAATTTGATTCACTTTCATTATTGACAATATTCATCCATATTTTTATCCTCACTTCAGTGCATATTTTGTTTTTAGATAAACTGATTAGCAAAATCAAAGTGTTCAAAAAGATTAAATTGGTAAATACTTAAATACAGATAATTGCAACAGAGCCCAGTCTCTGTCATTTCAAAATAAGAGTAAAACAAATGTGTAATTTGGTCTTGTTTATAGTTATGAGTGCCACGTTATGCACCATTTCTTCTTTTTTTTTCAGGTTATTATTGGGATTTTGGACAACTGCTTTTGGGATTTCATTTATTTTGGACTGTTAGCCTCAATGTATGTGCCCATCATAGTAACAAAAGACATTCTATAAATCAATATATATATATATATATATATATATATATATATATATATATATATATATAAAACCGTTGGCCGATTAATCCATTAACTGCCTTTTCCACCACCTTAGTTATAGATATCTGCAAACAGAGGTTGATCAATAGTGGATTTTGTCGTTAGCGATAACATGGTGGTGGTGGAAAAGGCAGATAACCGATTAATTGGTTTTTCAAAATCAATTTACAGAATGTTACAAAAATGTCTGTAATCTTTTGCTACTATGATGGCAACAACAGTCCAAAATAAATAAAATCCCAGCAGCAGCTTATTGTGCAACCAAAATCCCAATAAAAAATTAAGAAATGGTGCATAACGTTGGTCAAGCCAGGAATTCACAGGGGAAAAAAGTGTCTCTTATTTTGAAATTGAGCCTTGACTCTATTATAATCCTTTAAGTATTTACCATATGAAGTTTTTTTAAACCTTACATATATTCACCAGATGAAGAGTTCTTTCTATTTCACTAGATGAGGTTTACTGATGTGAAATGAAATACAAAATATAGGAATAACAAAATGAAAAAATACTATCTCCAACTATCGGCATAGATATTTGCAGACAACCAATAGTTCCAAAAAACAACTATCGGCACTGATTAACCGGTAAAACCGATATATCAGTCTACCTACAGGGCTGCTCAGACTTTTTTAAAATCAAACACAACAAAAACTTGTAACACTTAAGACATGTTTTACACATACGTATAAATATGTTAAAATTGGTTTATGTACCAATTTATGAAAACATGAATTAGAGGTCGACTGATACGATCATAATGTGTTGAAAGAAATAACAGCAATAACAGATTAATCTGCCAATTACAAATGTCAATGCGCAGTTTCTACCATGTGTGATCGGTGCAAATGACAATGAAATGACTAAAGACTCATGACCATGGTTTTTAAAAGCGATATATTGAATGTGTTAAAGGGTTCGGGTGTTCAAATTGAATGAAATCCCAGAAACAGATAGCGCTTTTCACAGCACGCATTGCTCCCAAAAAATGTATTTGGTGCAATACACAAGACTAACAATAAACAACTCCCACAATACACCGGGGACTCTTATTTTGAAATGATTGTGCTTCAGTGCTTCCAGCTGGTCATTCAAACAGATAAGGGAAATAAATGATGCACACTTGCGTTCATCTACAAGGTATTACAATATAAAAACTTTGAAGTACACCTTGTCATAATTCATCAACAGTAGATCATCAGCGATCGTGTGTCATAAATGGCAGGTATTCATTGGTTGCAAAATGCTCTGAAGCCACTCTGGAAACAATAAATCTCGAGCTCCCTGCATGCTTTTCACTTTAAAGCCTGCAGTGCATGCAGATGATTTGTTTATTAATCTAAATTATAGCCTTTTAAAGTTTAATAATCACATCAGGGCCATGACGTGATTCTGGTCTGTACATCCCCAAATTGAAGACCCCTTTAAATGAAAATCAAGACTATTTTTTATACCATTGAAGATATTTAAGTGTTTGTTTATCCTTAAATTTTAGAAAAGAGAATTTTAGACATTTTAAGACTTTACGGACCCACAGGAACCCTGACCTATATTTGCAGAGTCCACAATCGGTCGACCTCTAGAAGACATCCTCTTTAGCTACAAAATCAGATTAACCCCTAAACAAATAATACAATACATATCAAAATAAAACTTACCAGATTTTTCTGACAAAGGGAAAAGACGTGCTAAAAATAGCTGAATTCGTCCACAAAACACTGTATTCTGAGATTTGGAGAGTCTTCTGAGGAGATCTGTAGGGGGACAGAGGTAATGTCAGGATACCTCAAACTAAAATACGATGACCGTTATCTTGGTGACATATCAGCATCGGTCAATATTAATTATTTTATAAATGATCCGCAATTATCCGATTACTCCAATAGTTTTACTATTTTTAATATTTATTCTCATTTATACATTAACATTTGGGTGCCTGAATTTTCTTAGATAAGCGTTTAAGTGTTTCAAAGTAGTATAGATCCAATTAATGCTTATATAATAAAAAACATCACAACTCACCATTACACATTCTTAACAAATAATTTTTTCCAGCAGAGTAAAATGTATTCTGTAAACATAAGAGAAAGTACACAATATGAGAGAAAGCACACATCAATCACAAATACTAGTATAACTAGATGTAAATAGAAGTAGACCAATATATATTTACTTTACAGATTAATCAGTGCAGATAGTTGCTTTTTGGAACTATTGATTTTCAGCCAAAATCTCTGCTAATATTTGTTTTATACCTCATCTTGTAAAAAAAAATAAATATATATTTACAGTTGAAGTCAGAAGTTTACATACACTTAGGTTGAAGTCATTAAAACTAAATTATTAACCACTCCACTGATTTCATACTAGCAAACTCTAGTTTTGGCAAGTCGTTTAGGACATCTACTTTGTGTATGAAGCGATTATTTATTCCAACAATTGATTACAGACAGATTGTTTCACATTTAATTGACTATAAATCACAATTCCAGTGGGTCAGAAGTTTACACACACCAAGTTATCTGTCCTTTAAGCAGCTCGGAAAATTCCAGAAAATTATGCGAAGCCCATAGGCAATTAGCTTCTGATAGGAGGTGTACTGAACTGAAGGTGTACCTGTAGATGTATTCTTATGGGAAAATCAAAACAAATCAGCAAAGACCTCAGAAAAACATCGTGGACCTCCACAAGTCAGGTTCATCCTTGGGAGCAATTCCCAAATGCCTGAATGTACCACATTCATCTATACAAACAATAGTACGCAAGTATAAATGCCATGGGACCTCACAGCCATCATACCGCTCAGGAAGGAAAAGCATTTATCTCCTAGAGATGAACGTAATTTGGTGCGAAAAGTGCAAATCAATCCCAGAACAACAGCAAAGGACCTTCTGAAGATGCTGGAGTTAACAGGTAAACAAGTTTCTATATCTACAGTAAAACAAGTCCTATACTGACTTAAACTGAAAGGCTGCTCAGCAAGGAAGCAGCCACTGCTCTAAAACTGTCAAAAAAAGTCAGACTACAATTTGCAAGTGCACATGGGGACTTGTTACTTGCTTACTTTTTCGAGAAATGTCCTCTGGTCTGATTAAACAAAATTGAACTGTTTGGACATAATGACCATCGTTCTGTTTGGAGGGATAAGGGTGTGGCTTGCAAGTTGAAGAACACCATCCCAACTGTGAAGCATGGGGTGGCAGCATCATGTTGTGGGGCTGCTTTGCTGCAGGAGGGACTGATGCACTTCACAAAATAGATGGAATCATGAGGAAGGAAAATTATGTGGATATATTGAAGCAACATCTCAAGACATCAGCCAGGAAGTTAAAACTCAGTCGCAAATGGGTCTTCCAAATGGACAACGACCCCAAGCATACCTCCAAAGTTGTGGTAAAAAGGCTTAAGGACAACAAAGTCAAGGTATTGGAGTGGCCATCACAAAGCCCTGACCTCAATTGAAAATATCTGGGCAGAACTGAAAAAGTGTTTGTGAGCAAGGAGGCCTTCAAACCTGAATTAGTTACACCAGTTCTGTTTGGAGGAATGGGCCAAAATTCCAACATCTTATTGTGAGAAGCTTGTGGAAGGCTGCCCAAAAAGTTTGATACAAGTTAAACAATTTATCGGCAATGCTACCAAATACTAACAAAGTGTATGTAAACTTCTGACCCACTGGGAATGTGATAAAAACTGAAATTAATAATTATCTCTTCTATTATTCTGACATTTCACATTCTTGAAATAAAGTAGCGATCCTAACTGAGCTAATACAGGGAATGTTTTCTACGATTAGATGTCAGGAATTGTGAAAAACTGAGTTTAAATGTATTTGGCTAAGGTGCATGTAAACTTCTGACTTCAACTGTATATACAACAATCAGCCACAACATTAAAACCACCTGCCTAATATTATGTAGGTCCCCCACATGCCGCCAAAACAGCGCCAACCCACATCCAGTCTGGCCATTCTCTGTTGATCTCTCTCATCAACAAGACATTTCCATCTGCAGAACTGCCGCTCACTGGATGTTTTTTCTGGCACCATTCTGTGGAAGGTCTAGAGACTGTTGTGTGTGAAAATCCCAGGAGATCAGCAGTTACAGAAATACTCAAACCAGCCCATCTGGCACCAACAATCACCCATGCGATTATCTAATCAGCCAATTGTGTGGCAGCAGTGCAGTCTCTAGAATTTACTCCGAATAGTGCCAAAAGGCAAAAACATCCAGTGAGCGGCAGTTCTGCAGATGGAAATGTCTTGTGATGTCAACAGAGAATGGGCAGACTGGTTCAAACTGACAAAGTCTACGATAACTCAGATAACCACTCTGTACAACTGTGGTGAGAAGGTTGGCGCCGTTTTAGCGGCACAAGGGGGACCTACACAATATTAGGCAGGTGGTTTTAATATAGTGGCTGATTGGTGTGTGTGTGTGTGATATAGATATATATATATATATATATATATATATATATATATATATATATATATATATATATATATATATATATATATATATAAACACACACACACACACACTTATACTGTATACACAAACTCTTAATCTGGTAGATAAATAGGTTATAAAAAGCTTAATTTGGTAAATACTTTACTAATATTGTAACTGAGCCAAGTCCCTGGTGTATTTCTGGCTTGTTTATAGTTAAAAGTCCCACATTATGCAACAAATCTGATTTTTTTTCTGTTTATTATTGGGATTTTGGTTGCACAATAAACTGTGTTTGGGATTTTATTCGTTTTGGACTCTTGTAGCCTCAATGTCTGTGCCTGTCATAGTAAGGAAAGACTAAAAAACGTTTCATCATTCTAGATGACTAATCGGTTATTGCTCTTTTCCACCACTTTGGTTATCGGTATCGGCAAATTCCACTATCGGTCGACCTCTAAGTGTAATTACCCTAAAAAATGTTATATCAACCACTACTACCAATTAAAGAAAACAAACATATTCTTCCAAACTTACAGACTTCCACGTAGAAACATTTTCTTCGACAAATGTAAAGATTTTGTCACACTGATCCAGAGGGAGACAGTCGAGAACATCTGCCAGAAGAAGAAAGGGACTGGTGGCCGAGCAGATGCCTGTGTGGACATGAAGACCAAGAAGACAAATCAATGCAAAAATAATTCTGATTGGTCAAACGCAGCATTATGTGGTCAAATACAGTTATATACAGATTATATTATATACAGTAAAGTACAATATATTATAATGAACACTTGATTTCCTATATAGCTTGAATGACTCCACTTCACACATACAATAACACCACTTACAGGTCTTGGGTCCTGATCATATTACCGAGGTTTATTTTCCAATAATGACTGACTGTACAGTATCTCCATTATAGAAACTGCAAACCACAGATGGTTTCTAAAGTTGTATAAGTGTACATACCTTCAGTCACACCATCTATACTGATGTAGATCAGAGAAAGAAAATCCTCAACATTCACTTTCTGCTTCACCTGTAAAAAGTACAATCACATCAGACTCATAGACAAACCATTCAAATAAAAAATGCAAGCACCTCTGACTCCTATAAAATGAACATGAAATCATTAGTAAAACTGTGAACTCACTATCTGTTCTTCAAGGACTCCTCGGAGAGCTTGATCAAGAGTGGTTTTCTTCTCCGTTTCACTGCGAGCAGTCAAATAAAGAGCATCTCAACAGCTATCCATACAAGATTATTCAAACCTTCCAACATTAGCACATGCAAATGAATCATTGAGAAATCAACTCTGTGCAGCACAACTGAGGATAAAATCAATGACTTTTGAAAGATCACTGATAAACAACATTGCTTACTTTCCATGCAGATGACTGAAAGCGCTGGTCAGGGGTTTACAGTTCTTGATATCTACTGCACTTTTGGTGGCAGCCTGTAAGGGAAAAAACACAGTTTTATTATAATTTAGATATAGATCCTGTAGATTTTAATGACCATGTTATTTTAGACAAAAATTATCATTATTTTTGATGAAATCGTGTTTTCTTGTGGCCATCTTACCATGATATTAACATGTTTTTAACGTATTATACCATGGTAATACCTTGGCTTTTTGGACATGTACAGTGGTACACTTTGAAGCACATGAATACCATGATATTACCATCACTATACCATGATACCCCTTAACTGTCCTCCACAAACATCATCAGCTATCTAGGGGCCTTCATTAACAAATCACTGTCTATGTCTAAAAATCAAATAGATCAAATTCATTATGAATAGCCTTTCTGTTAGGCTACTGTGATCAGATATGAGTTTATTGTGGAGATACACGATCATGCTCAACTTTATTCGACAAGATACTCAAACTAATAATTTTTCATGGCGGAATCGCCTGGCAGTGTCAAAGCACATCTGGCGGCCACTGATAGTCGTGATATAACATTGACGGTTTACCGTAAATTTCTCTCTGGCTTCAGTGAAGTTGAAATGGGACGGCGGCGACATCTTTACAAGCGCTTTGTCCGTCTGACTCCTGACTCAATGTACTTCCGGTTCATTTAAAATGTGAGCGGAATGTGTGACAGATGTCCAGCAGATGGCAGTCACGCCCCTTTAACTTTAGCATTATTGTATTACAGCATTATATTGTGATTATTGCAACACACGTATAAATATATAGGTACATCAATAAAACTCTAGTAACTTGGTTTTAGTCGGTAGGAGAAGATGGGGGACTATATGATGGGGGACTATATGACCACTAATGAGCAATGTGCATTTACTTTTAAACTTCAGAAAGGAGATGCTATTATTTCATTATGATTTTGCAGTAACTGTAGTGAATTACATTCCGTGCCCAGAAGTTGGCGATATGCACAAACGTCAAAACAAAATAAGAAGAATGCGAAGTTGGATATTTAGTGGAAAAAAATGACTGAAATATCGATCTGTTTCTTATCTATACCTATCATATCACTTCTGAATATACACCATACCAATTATTAGGCAAATTGTATTCCTCAGGATTAATTTTATTGTTGAACAAATGCTCTCAGTCAATCCAAAATTATATTGAACCTCAAATCTGAATGTTTAACAAAGAAATATATAAGTGTGCGCAATCATTAGGCAACTATTAGTGTGCACAATTATAGTGTAATTATATAGTGCACCATTTTAGAGTAAGCGCAACAAATAAGTAACACAAAATGACAATTAAATAACATTTTTGGCCTTTCAAAAATATTCAGTGGCCAATATAGCCACCCTTCTTTTCAATAACTGCCATGAGCCTTCCATCAATGGAGTCTGTCAGTTTCTTAAATTGTTCACAATCAACTTTCACTGAAGCAGCAACCACAGCCTTCCAAATGCTGTTCAAAGAGGTGGATTGTCTTCACTCACTGTAAATCTCACGTTTGAGAAGGGCACACAAGTTCTCAGTAGGATTTAAGTCAGGTGAGGAAGGGGGCCAAGACATTATTTGGCCATTTTTGAGGCCCCTGCTGGTTAGCAAATCAGTAGAGTACTTGGATGCATGCATGCATTGTCCTGCATAAAGATCATGGCCTTCTTGAATGCTGAGGACTTCTTCCTGTTCCACTGCTTGAAGAAAGTACTTTCCAGAAACTGGCAGTAGGTTTGAGAGTTGAGTTTCAGGCCATCTTCAACTCGAAAAGGTCCAACTACCTCATCATAAATGATAGCAGCCCATGCCAGTACCCCTCCTCCACCTTGCTAGCACTTGACTCGAAGTGGTGCCCTGTTTCCATTAGTGATCCAGCCATGGACAAGAGGACAATTTCATCTGTCCATAAAACTTTTGAAAAATCTGTCTTCATGTTCATGGTCATGTTTCAGCCTTCCTGACCTTGGCCATGTCTCAGGGGGACTTGACATCTTGTATTTCTGGACACTCCACGTAGATTGCAGTTGAAGAATATGGTAGCATTGGAGAATAATAGGTTCCTGGTAGCTTCACGTTTAATTCTTCTCAAGTCTTTAGCTATTAATTCGCACCTTTTCTTCTCCATGTGTTTTTTGCGCCCCAGTTGACTATTCGCAACAAAACGTTTGATTGTCCGTTGTTGTCACGCCTCAATAGTTTAATTATTTCAGGAGTGTTGCATCCATCTGAAAGGCATTTTACAATATTTTACTTTTCAGTGTCAGTTATATCTCTTTTTTGGCCCATTTTACGATGTAATGAAGCTGCCTAATAATTATACACACATTGATATATGCACACTCTCCCTCATTACACAAATACATACCACATGAAAATGATTGAATCCAATAAGCATTCAAGTTTATATGGTTTGGAGTTGGAAAATGTGCATGGAAATAATGATAAGATCAGAATACTCACTTGCCTAATAATTGGGTATGCAGTGTATAGATTAACCACTAGAGTCTTATAGATTACTTTTATGCTGCCTTTATGTGGTTTTTGGATCTTCAAAATTTTGTTCACCATTCACTTGCATTATGTGGACCTACAGAGCTGAAATATACTTCTCTTGTGTTCAGCAGAAGAAAGAGTCACACATCTGGGATGGCATGATGGTGAGTAAAATAATGACAAATTACAAAACTACCCCTTTAACAGTAAAAGTCACCTATGAAAGATTTCCAAAAGATTATAGAAGATTTCCAAAAAGAAAATAACGAATAGCCTTGTGGCAAGTGCATTCATAAGAAAACTAGGACAAAAGTTATTTTTGGAGGTTCAATATAAAAAACAATGAAACATCAGTATCTTAATATTAATAAGACAAATTAACTAATGTTTAACTCTTGTGCGACAATAAAAAGGTTACTCTTAAAACTGGCATAAAAATATTACATATTAACATTATTTTCCACTTTCACTGATTTTTCAGCCAACATCAGTCCTGATCATAACTACCAAATATTAATTAATTTTCAGGATTTTTATGCTTTAAATATTACATGAGTGGCAGATGTTGAGAAGTGGATCAATTATCTGGATTCATCGGATAGGGAATTATCTGATAATCAGCTGGTGACCAAAGTTGATTTGGAACACACTCTTGATCTTGAGAATAGGAGCCGCAGGAATATCATCCGAATTGTTGGAATTCCTGAACATGAGGTGGGCAGATATAGTGAAATTCCTAGACGAGCTCTTCCCGAATCTGCTCAACATAACAGGCCATAAGCTGGAAATCAAGTGAGCTCACAGGGTCTCGCAGATCGGTTGAGGGAAACAGGCCTCGATCAATTCTGACCACATTTTTTTAGATCATCCGATAAAGATCTTGTGTTACGTGAGGTGAGGAGCAAAGAAAAGCTTCCTTGGAATATTTTCATGTTCCTGGGTTTTGCAAATTCGACAAGAGAGAAACATGATCGATTCACAGAGTGTAAGAAGCTCTTACATCACTCGAAGATCACTTTTGCACTGATATTTCCGGCCAAACTGAGAATAGATGCGAACGATGACTGCAAAGTATTTGCAATTCCCAAACAAGCACTGTACTTCATGAATACATTGAAGTGAGTAAGCCATTTGGTGTTTCTTATGTGAGTGGACTGACTCGCTGAACATACACTCGATTGTCTGAGGAAACTGGGTGCCAGTTGCTTGCATCTTCACGAAGGTGACACACAACATCACGTATGCTCACGTACACAACGTCGAGTGAGTGACAGAGGGGAATGTCTAGGTTACTGTTGTAACCTCCGTTCCCTGATGGAGGGAACGAGATGTTGTGTCCCCCCGGCCACAACGCTGAACCGAGCCACTGTAATGGCCGAACCTTATTCCCGGCTCCTCAGTGCAAAACCTGAATGAATAGATGGACGATTCCCTCCTTTTATACCAGTATGTCCAGTATGGAGGGACATGCAAATTCTGTCTGCCAATTCTCATTGGCCTTTTCTCAAGTTCAGAGATAACCGAGGCCTTCAAGAAAGTCCCATAGTGTCGCTTCATTCAACACAACGTCTCGTTCCCTCCATCAGGGAACAGAGGTTACAATAGTATTATTTTATTTTTTAGTACTATTATTTAATTTTTTAATTATTATTATTGTATAGTATTCCTGTAAAAATTAAGACTGACATTATGCTCTTGGCTAAAACAAATCCCACAAATAACAGTTCAGGAAAAATGAGCAGAATTAGAAAACATCAGGAAAGTAATTTTAAAGTCAAAATTGTGGTTCATGCATGTAATGTCACAATGCAAAACCTCTTTTTGATCTAGAAAGTGTAATTTTCATTGTACAAAATAGAATTTGTTAGTTTTGTTTGAATTGGGGTAATATATAACCTGGATGTAATCATATTTACTCAAAATAATTTGAGTCCACAATGCAATTTACAACATAAATGTTTCTCCACTTATCTTCCTTTCCATTCAGATTAGTTAGATTCAGTTAGTTTCACCTGTTAGTTTCATCTGCTTATAATTAATCACCATTGATATTAACATCTCCTAATATGTATACAGACAACAACAGAATAATTCCTTTAGGCGTGTCATTCTATACGATTATTAAACATCTTTTTTCGTATTGATGCAGGTTCTTGAATTTGGTTTGCAGCGTCTTAGTCAAGGAAATCCAACATGGCATGAGAGGATCTATGTGTTTTTTCATGCCTCATTAGCACAATGTGAGGAAACTGATAGCTGGACTTTTGGGTGTTGCAGCTCTGTCACCCAATAAATGTCAGTCAAAAATGTCACCCAACCATCAAAGAGCTCTGTTCCCTCTATGTGTGATTAGAGTTGCACAGTCAGAGGAAGTTAAGAGCTCTTAAGCCAGCAAGTTTTAAACACGCTTGTTTTAAAATCTTCTTTCAATACGCATAGACTATATCTGAAAATGTTCTGTGTGTGAGCCCTGATCGATTTTGGTTTTAAACAGTTTCAAAACAACCTTAAACATTCCCATAATCACTATCATAGTTTCTGAGATGTGATGCAAGGCAGAGTGGGAGTGAAGGTATGATGCTGGACAAAGTGATAAGATCACATCATCTCTCATCATAGGGAACTGGGAGAAACTTAACCCTGCTTCATTAAACAAAAACACAGCAGTTTTCCATTAAACAATTTGGAAGGAAAGCTAGGTAGCCATAAAATTAAACTCATAAAATTAGACTTAAGATCAATGGAAAATACCAAGAGAGTGATCATGGACATTCAAATACAGATTCACTAACAAATAGGCTGTTGTTGGGGCATTTTTCAGAACAGCAAATCTTTCAAAACAATGTATGGCACACATAAGAAAAGTGGGAAATTGAAGGTTTACGCATAACAGTTTAGAAGATGTAGCTATTAGTAGTAGAATGAAATGTCAAAATCAGATGAATGGTTGTCCAAAAACTTGTCACCAAAAGGACCACAATAATGAAATAGGAATAAATAAAACCATTCTTGCGTAAATTTTTGCATAATGCAGAGAATTGTTCATAAAACCCTTCGTCGGTAAATTGTTGCAAAATGCAGAGAATTGTTCATAACACTATTCTTAGGTTAATAGTTGCAGAATGCACAAAACTGTTCATAATACCATTTATACATTTTTGAAAAATTTGCATAATTGTTCGTTAAACCATGGTTACGTAAATAGTTGCAGAATGCGAAAGTTATTTTGTAACACCAGTCTTATGTAATTTGTTGCAGAATGCAGGGAATTGTTCGTAACACTATTCTTAAGTCAATTGTTACAGAATCCAGAGAATTGTTAGTAAAACCATTCTAATGTAAATTGTTGCAGAATGCTGAGAAACGTTCGTAATACCATTATTATGTACATTTTTGCAGAATGCAGAGAATTGTTTGTAAAATTATTCTTATGTAAATTATTGCAGAATGCAGATAATTGTTCATAACTCCATTCAAAAATTGTCACAAAATTTGCAGAATTGTTCGAAAACCCTTCTTACATAAATTGTTGCAGAATGCAGAGAACTGTTTGTAACACCATTCTTATGTAATTTGTCGCAGAATCCAGAGAATTGTTCGTAACACCATACTTGCGTAAATTGTTGCAGAATCTAGAGAATTGTTTATATAAATTCACCATTACTAACTTGGTTGCAGAATGCAAAGAAGTGTTAGATAAAACATTATGTGCATTGTAGCAGTGCTCAGAATTGTTCGTAAAAACCATGCTTTCTTTAATTGTTCAAGAATGCACAAAACTATTCGTAATACAATTTATAAGTTGTTGAAAATTGTGCAGAATTGTTCATAAAAACCATTGTTACATAAATTGTTGCAGAATGCAAAAATATTTTTGTAACACCAGTTTTATGTAAATTATTTCAGAATGCAGATAATTGTTAGTAACACCATTCATAAATTGTCACAAAATATACAGAATTGTTTATAAAACCATTTTTATGTCATTTGTCGCAGAATGTAGAAAATTGTTAGTAAAATTTTTTTAATGTAAATTGTCAACAAAATGGCAGAAAAAAAATTGTAACACCATTCTTATATAAATTATTTCAGAATGCGGATAATTGTTCATAACACCATTTATAAGTTGTTGCAAAGTGTGCATAATTGTTTTTATTCTTATTATGTAAATTGTCGCAGAATGCCTAGAATTGTTCGTAACACCATTCTAACTTAAAATGTCGCAGATTGTGGAAAATTGTTAGTAAAACCTTTCTAATATAAATTGTCGCAGAAAGCAGAGAATTGTTAGTAAAACCATTCTAACGTAAATTGTTGCAGTACGTGGAGAATTGTTTTTAACACCATTCTAACGTAAATTGTTGCAGAATGCGGAGAATTGTTCATAACACCATTCTTACGTAAATTGTCGCAGAATGCAGATAATTCTTCGTAACGCCATTCTTATGAAAACTGACGCAGAACGCAGAAAATTCTTCGTAACACCATTCTAACGTAAATAGTTGCAGAATGCGGAGAATTGTTCATAACACCAGTCTAATGTAAATTGTCACAGAATGCGGAGAATTCTTCGTAACACCATACTTACGTAAATTGTCGCAGAATGCAGAGAATTGTTCGTAACACTATTCTAATGTAAATTGTCACAGAACGCGGTGAATTGTTCGTAACACTATTCTTATGTAAATTATCGCAGTACGCGGAGAATTGTTCGTAACACCATTCTAACGGAAATTGTTGCAGTACGCAGAGAATTGTTCATAACACAATTCATACGTAAGTTGTCGCAGAATGCGGAGAATTGTTTGTAACACCAGTCTAATGCAAATTATCGCAGAATGCAGAGAATTCTTCGTAACACCATTCTTAGGAAAATTGTCGCAGAATGCGGAGAATTCTTCGTAACATCATTCTTACGAAAATTGTCACAGAATGCGGAGAATTGTTCGTAACACCATTCTTCCGTAAATTGTTGCAGAATGTGGAGAATTGTTCGTAACACCAGTCTAATGTAAATTGTCGCAGAATGCACAGAATTGTTAGTAAAACCATTATTATGTAAATAGTTGCAGAATGCGGAGAATTGTCTGAAAAACCATTCCAGCCTGATCTCATGAAATTTATGTGAATGCACAAAATTGTTAATAAAATCATGCTTAAAACAATCACATTCATCATATAACAAATAGAAGCACATACAAATGGATTAACAAACTTGTAACAAGAATATGGCAATTTACACAGTAATGGTTTTATGAACAATTTACAAAGAAGTGTATTCATGTTTAATAAAGGAGGGTCAAATAGAGATCAGGGAAAACCAGACCTTGGCAACAAAACTGGATCATCAGTTTAGAGATTACAGATGAATATTATTCATTTTCAAGCAGAGGAACACTTGGATTTCGAAAAAGAGGAGTGATATTGTCTGAGATTTAATGCAACAACTCTATATTCTTTTAAAGCATGTTGTCTTTTGTCCTGGTCAACATATTTCCACTGAAATTACTTTGTCAAAAATAATCTGAAATAAGTTTTATTAATTTAGCAAGCAGCCATTTCATAAAGGCTCATCTCCACCATTGTGGTTATTTTATTGACTTATTATTACATAAGACAAAAAATTAATAAAAAAATGTTTGTATGTGACATTAACATAAATCATTGTTTTGATTATCATTTGTATATTGGCCAAGAATTTCAGGCATGCACTCACATCCCTCCAATTTTCCGGTCTGATGCATTCTGAGAGGGACACTCATTTGTCTGTGGCATTATAACGTTTAAACAGATGTAAGAAGATTAATGGTCATTTCTCCCCAAAGAGGGTTTATTGTAGTTACCCAACAGGTTTGTTGTAGTGCCTGTTAAAAAACTATATACATCTACGTGAGCGGATCCATGCATACAATACCTCTGACGGTGCCAAAACGGAAATGAAATCCTTCCTTTTAAAGTGTGCCGGTGGATACATTATTTTTCAATTATGTTTACATTAAGTGCACAGAATGAACAGCCAGAGACTTTAAGGTCAAGACATTGGTCATCGGCCAAATTATCTGTAATTCGTGACAAGCAACATGTTGTGTGACTTGTGTTACAGTTTTAACAGCAGTTAAAGTCTGGAGGTGATGCAGAAGTTGACATCAGGTCGGTTTGGTCGTACATGTCAACTGCTTTGCGCAAGTGCTGTTTTTGTACTGCTCTATATAATATTGAGAGTTCATAAAGCACAACAGTTGGTTTTGAAAGTATTTTTTTCATTAAATGTCTCCATAGGCATTTATGAAGCGTTGCGAATGATGTAATTGAAACAAAAAGTATCTGTGCAATATCAAAAGTACTGACTTACAAACATAAAACCATATAAAAACCATATATTTTATGTTTATTGCAAAAATATTCAGGTACATACAAATATATAAGTAGTTTGAAAGCATTGGAAGACTCAGTTGATTACGTTGCACTACTTCATGGGATATTAAACACGTTTTTCAAAAAGTTAAAAATCGCACTTATGCATATACCATTGCTTGACAATCTCTTAGCTCATGGTAGATCAGCCTTGAAAGATAATTATGTTATTGTTCAAAAAATATATAACTTGATGGAGGAAATTAATTGGATTTTTACTTAGGTATGTGACCCTACTGTCTTGCTCTGCTGTTACAGATTTGTACAGCAAATTCTGAAATATTATTTGAGCCAAAATCCAAAATTGAGTAAGACTTTAGAAAAAAGAGAATTGGTATTGTTCATTTAATGCATGTCTGTATAGTTATCGGGTATGTACAAACAAAAACCTTGTAAGGGAATTTACAAGACTCCTGGGCCACTGACCAGAACCAGATCTGGGGGTTCAGGGTACGATTAGGGGTTCAGTTGTAGAGGTTTCCGGTTCAGCTACACCTTTAAGAACATTCATACGCCTGCTAAATCCTTCCTATTTGGGGTACAGTAAGAAGTCAAACACAAGGGCAGCAGCCATTCCACCACACATGGGTGCAATCCAGTATATCTACATGAGGAAATGAATATAACATTTGAGCAGTAAACTTACCAATTCACACATTGAAGGCTTACTTAAGAAATAAGTTTATCTCAAAGAACCAATCCTTCTCCTTTTTGCCATTAGAACACTTTAGAGAAAGTACAACCATGTGCCACAAGGTTTTTAATGCAAAAACAATTGTGACCGTTTGCCAGTAAATATTGGTCTAGGATACAACTGAATCATACAGGACTATTTCTACCCATAGCTGAGCATTAGTTGGCATTTATTCTTGTTTTTATTTAAACAGCACACTTACAATTTGTTCTCAGGGATGCTAAAATATGGGAAACACTTACCCAGTGGTTTTAAATGCTTCAAGAATAACTGCTGGTCCAAAGGATCGAGCAGGATTGATGCCACAACCGGTGTAACTGATCTGGTATGGGAATAAATTCAATTAACTAAGCTTGATTTCCTAATTTTCAAGATTATACATTATGATTTACTCCCACTGCAAAAATAAATATATACATAAATAGACAATTATAAGCCAGAATTTTGTCTTTTTTTCAGAAAAATATCGGAACATCCACAAAACAATACAAAAAGACTGTACTCAAATGTACAAGATAAGAAATGTAAAAATACTTTTTTTCAGAGAATTTTTATTATTTTACAAGTATATTAAGTATTTAAGTTATACTGGTTGAAAGTCACTTCACATCCTGATAGCAATCAATAATTAAAATATATCTTCTGTGGAAGGGACAGGACTAAAAAACGATCGGCTAATCATTCCATTCAGTCCGAATGTAATGATAGGATGTGCTTCCTGTCTGTCAATCTATATTTGCATACCGCCGCGCAACTTGTTCACGCTGTCAATCACACGTCATCAGCGCGGGTTCCTTGACGCAGTGCAGAGCGAGCGTTAGAATTCCGTTCATTATTATTGTAATGTCTAACCTGTGAATGAGACATGAGGTAATCTGAAACCACTGCGATCGATTCCACCAACACGTCTCTCCTCCTGGCGCATAGACTCTGATCTGTGTGTGTGTGTGTTCATGTGTAACCTCTGAAGCGAGGGTGGGCTCTATGCTTTCAAAGCTAGCTTGCTAACTTCTAGCCTCTCTGGATTACACACCCTAGCTTTAACCTTTTCATACAAGATATATTCTTGAAAAATACTTTAGAAGCAATTTTGCTTCTGAAGTAAAATTTTCTTGTTTAATAGATGTTTAGATATTTTACTGGAAACAAGACAAAAGTACTACTTAAAAAAACATTTTTAGCGTATTTTTGTTGATGAAAGGTAAAATAGCATGTTTACCGCAACCAGGTCTCCTAAACCAACTGTGATAGTCCGATGGCGAGAGGAGCAGAGCCTGTGACATCGGTTCGATGTTTATCTGTTGTAGCCAACACACAAAGCACCAGCTGAAAGGTTGCAAAAAGCTCAATGGCAAATGCCTGACCTGCATTTACACTGTTACTCAGCTATAAGAAAAGAAGAAAAAACATAATTTGATTACATTTTAATGATGGGTCTCTGCATACTTAGATTTGCACAGTCATTACTACAAAGAACAAATGTGTTCATGCACACCTCCTGTGGGACATACAACATTTGCTTCAATTACAACGTAATTCTTTATATTAACCACGTTATATTACATCATTTATTAGATATTTCGATTTTATAGCTATTAAATATTTCCTTATTGTCCAGAAAAGATACCATTTATTCAATACATATGACAACCCTAACCTAACCCTAGCCTTACGCAACCTAACCTTACATAACCTAACCTAACCTATCCTAACCTAACTGTAAAGGAATATAAGGGAAAGGAGGAGGCGAGAACTGGCTTGACAATATAAATAATATTTTAATGAGAAACATAAATCAAAAGACAAAAACATAAACACACGATGGTCAGCTGCCCATAAACGTTTCCCTCCAGGCTTAATTAGCCTGATGAGTGACCGGGTGTGTAAAATCACGACCCGGCCCAGCCCTCCGCCCTGTCACATTCCTCCCTCGTTCTCTCAGGCCGGGAAGCCCTCGGCATGATGTACAACCACCCACCCCCCACCCCCCTTTCCCTGGGGGAGGGCGTGCCCTAAGCCCTGTCTGCCGGCAGGTCTTCCCCACCTTCAAGAATCTGGGAGGGGACAGCAGGAGGGAAAAAAAAAACATTGAATAGTATTCAAGTATACTCCATATTTTAAAGGTATACTTCCTGTAACAGTGTAGTACCCCCCAAAAAAACACTATAACATTTAAAAGAGAGGGAATAGGCCAACACGGAGTTGCAGTGGGAGAGAGAGAGAGAGAGAGGAAAAAAAACACTTACTCGCTGGTTCTCCAATACGCCATAGCTTGGTCATCTGCCACTCCTCCACCCTCTTGTGGACGACAGCCGCGCCTCCCCAGGCGGATCTGAGGGTCTCCCCCACCCCTGGCAGCGGTTCTCCCCCTCCAGGTGGTCGGCAGTGAGCCCCTCCCCACTCACGGTCGGTGGTCTCAGACCCCGCCGCGTTTCAGCGGCTGGTAGGGGTCAGTGGCCCTGACCGCTCAAGGAGGTCGGCTTGGAGCCCCTTCTCCCCTCGCGGTCGGCGACCAATTCCTCAAATTCCAGGCGGCCACGCTCCTCCGTCCCCCGGAAGACGGTCGCGGCTGCTCCATTGGGGTGGATGGTAGCGGCGAGAACTCCGCTATTGTGTATCCATCCTCCTTCCCAGATTTCGACACCAGTGTAAAGGAATATATGGGAAAGGAGGAGGCGAGAACCAGCTTGACAATATAAATAATATTTTAATGAAAAACTTAAACCAAAAGACACAAACATAAACACACGATGGGCAGCTGCCAGTAAACATTCTCTCTCTCTCTCTCTCGCACCACCATCCGCAGTCGGCCTTTATCCCTCTCAGAGGATTAATTAGCCTGATAAGGGACCGGGTGTGTAAAATGATGACCCGGCCCCACCCTCCGCCCTGTCACACTAACCCTAACCTGACCTAACCTAACCTAACCCTAACCTTACCCAAACTAAACTTACATAACAAAACATAACCTAACATAACCTAACCCTAACCATACCCAACCTAACCTAACCTAACATAACATAACATAACATAACATAACATAACATAACATAACATATAACATAACTTAGCCTAACCTAACCCTAACCCTAATATTCTCTGGGAAAGAGATTAAAAATTTAAACCTGTGCCCGAGCAAACCTATCACCTTGGCGATGGGCCGTTCCCTTAACTTAACCTACCATAACATTAAACAAAAAACATTTGTGTTTTTGGACATTTGACTAAAACCTTACTGAGACTGCTCAGTTACCGAAATAGAGCTCTTCATTCAACTACCCAATGTGACAACTAACTCTGTTCTCTCCTACATCAATTACATATATATATTATTAACCAAACATAATATTATATGGAAAAATAACTGTCAATGATATTAATAGTAATATTATTATACAGTGTTGTATGAAGCAACTTACCATATTGAGTCCCAGTGTTGTGTCAGGGTCAGGACTAACTTTGAACATGATGCTACTAGCAAAAACAGCTCCTGACAACTTGGCAACGACATACATAAAGGCCCTGAAGCAACTGATCTGGCAGCTCACCAGCAGTCCTAAAGTAATGGCGGGGTTTTGGTGCGCTCCACTGACGTGCCCCAAACTCTGAACCAAGGCAATGGCCAAACCAAAAGTTAAAGCTACCTTTATCTCTTGGTCAGGATATCTGTAATGCTTGTTTCCAATGGCGGAAGCCATACCGATAAAAATGAAAAGGGTCATCCCAACAAACTTGGCCAATACTGCCCTCCAAAAAGACCAACATTTAAGCTCTCGTGCCATTACGAGGTTTTTCCCTTTCCGGCCTTTTAGCTAGTAAATGAAAATGCTAGCAAAGCCGCCACTTATAAACACTTGGTGAAAGAGGCTGACAGGAAACTGGTTTTCACAAAGCAACCACAGCTTTAGAACAGACAACGGCATTTAACAAGAAGTTAATTGTCACAACTGTCCAAGAGCTAGAGCCACATAACAGGCCCATTAAATTGGGATAGAACTGTGCATTCAACTTTCAAATCAAATGCAGTTTAAGAAAAAAGATCCTTGACTGAGGCATTTTTGCAGTTGTTTTGGGTTAATTGAGTGGTCTGCTGTATAAGTTTTCTTAGGTCTATTGGTGTCTATGAACTAATGTTGTCATTTGATTGAGCATTTAATTAATCAATTTTTAACTGGCCCCCTGTACATGCACAATTGCATTTGACTGCAGTTGACTTTAACCTTGTTTTTTTTTAGCACTGCATGGTCAGTGTATGGTGTCTGGAAGTAATGTGGTTTAGTTGATGATACAGTGAGTGTGAATATATCATAATGAATTACCAATTGTTTTAACTTGCTTCCAAGAAGTCTGCAGGATTGAAGGCAATGCTGTGGACAAGAGTATTGGTTTTTGACTGGTGTGATATGTGACCATCAGGTATCATCTGCTAATGCTGTTGGCCCTTTTCAGGATGTGAATACTTGTACTTTTACCTTGGTGCAATTGTTGTTTTTTGTCCCAGTGAAAAGGCTGATATTTGGCTTGGGATGTTCAAGTCTTGCTGTGGATTAGGTTGACCGCAGCAGGAGAAAAACTCATTTCTGAGCAACGGACTCAAGACAGTTACAACTGGTGGTGGTGAGTGTAGACTGGCTTGAATGGCAGCTACCCTAGTTGCAGTAATTGTCCTTTGAGTTGCATGCAAAGGCCTGCACCTGATATGCAACCCCTGGTAGGCAAGCTAAAACTGCAAACCATAATTTATTTACTCAAGGACAAGCTGCACGTGTCGCGCTACATCACATTTCCTCAGCAATATTTTTCTTTATCATTGTTCACCCCCATTGAGCGCCATGTGTACACTCAAACAAAGGTTGTGCCTTAGTGTCTGAGATGTTTGTGACAAAGCGGACTGTGATTCGACAAGGAAAATCGACACATATACGAGACAGGACTCAATAGACCTGAAGAAGGAAAAAAGCTAAACAAATCTAGACATTGATAGGAGACTCAGTTAGGATGGTAAGAAAATTTGACAAAAGAAACTTGATGTCTTTTGCCATCTAGTTTTCCCAGAGATTGTTAGATGAAGCACAAGCAACAGATGTGTTTCATGAACACATACATTCTGATCAGGGACTTTTTTAAAGGGACACCAGTGTCACAGCCCCCTTAAAAGGTGTGTTAAAAGAGTTTTTAATGCAGCAACAGGTGGCATATATTGTGGGAAATGTGTGGGGAAAGAAAATTGTGGGAAAGACTTAAGTCTTAAGGTGTAAGGTGCAAAAACTTTTCCCCTCACGGATTTCGCATGGAGTTCAAGTTTGGTGAACTTTGACTGGCTAATTTCGGTGCGTTGACCAATGGGAAGTTGCTTGGTTTGGCAATGACCTCTGTGTGGGCGGTGCTTTGTACACAGCTACATTGAATATTCACAATGGACAAGGATGTCATTTTAGAGGTGAGTTTCTTCTAACTTAAGTCTCACAGAGTATAAACTGCAGCATTAGAAAAACGGCTGCTTTTTTGCTGGTTTCATGCTGGTTTCACCCTTTTCTTTAAAAAAGCAGAAAAATGTGATTACATTGAAGCACTTACAATGGAAGATGGGGCCAATTGGTAAACATTAAATAACTCACTGTTTCAAAGGTATAGCCACAAGATGTGTACAATATACGTGTTAACATGATTTTAGTAGGATAACATCACTTACGAACCTTTTTTTTTGTGTAAAGTTACAACTTTGCTGCCATGATGATGGATTGGCATAAACCCTAAAATGACCATAAAAACAAAGACTTAAACAAATTTAGAGCTCAAATAATTCACAAAGTTTAACAGAAGCTTTAAAGTAAGTGCTTTTTTTTTATAAAATTATAAGCTTCACATTTTTGCCTTTAAACCCTCCAAAAATTGGCCCCATTCACTTCCATTCTTTACTTAAAGTCTAAGGGACTTTTTTGCTATAATCAACATTATTCCACAAATGCTGTCGATGAAGCTTAACTTCTGTTGAATATGGATTATTCCTTTAATGTAAATGATTTTACCATTTTTAAAATGACTGGTAAGGGGAGGATTCAGAAATAACTGAGACAATAAGCTTACTACTGCTTCTATTTTCTTCAAACATGAAGAGAAGAGTGTGTAAAGATGACACACGTACTGTCAAATGCTACGTCCATTCTAATAAGTTTAAGTTTTAAATCTCCATTTTCAGTGTTCTAACATCATCATATTCCAAAGTATGCAGTTATGACAAAAAGCATTTTTTTTTCAACAATAATCGTATCAATGGAACAACTATTGATTTGGATCCATTAAAATTTAACTTGGCTCGAAAAATTTGAGGCAGCATGTACCCCTCCTTATGTGCCCAATGACGTAGTTTGGGGCAGGACTATCTGTTTGTCAGACCAATATAAGACACGGGGCAGTGTTTGTAAAAACTGTTTGGAAAGAGTCATTATTTTTTGCTATTCCATTTGGTCTTCAATGGTGCAGAAACTCTGCTTTAAGGCTTCAAGCTTAAACAGAATTTATTTCACACTTGGTATAATGGATATGTTGGGAACATTTGAATAAAGATACAAAGAAAGTATTGTGATTGATTTAATCAGATAAGAGAACAAATACACGCTTTAGTAGTCAGTCTGAAGTCTTGACATACATTTTCACACACCACATAAGTAAGCAAGTATTTGTGAGAAAGAAAACTCATGTACACCTGGTAGGTGTCCTTGACCTAAAGATAACCCAGTGGTGAATGGAACAGAGTTGTTGACATCACCACACTGATTAGCTGTGTCTACTCAACATGAAGAGCCAGCTGGAAAGTGAGTTAAAGAATGCAAAATAAGCATGCTGTGCAACTAAAACAATCCGCAAACATATTCTGAACACATCTTCCAGGAAGAGTTTGAATGAAAGCTATTAAGTCTGCTCCTTATTTACCACTTCCTGTCAAAGTGTTTCCTCAAGTCTGATTCAACACTTAATTTTAAGAAAGGAAATGTCTGTACAAAATTTTGGTTACACATTGTAACACAGTTAACTGGAAAGGAGGAGCCTTGAGAACCGGCTTGACACTATAAATTATAATTTAATGATGAACTTAACCAAAAACACACAAAAACGCACAGGTGTCGGACAGCTATCCGTAACTCTCTCTCGACGCACTGCCGTCTCCGGTCGTCCTTATCCCTCTCGGGCTTAATCAGCCTTATTAGGGACCGGGTGTTATCTGGGAATCATGACCCTGCCCCGCCCTCCCACACTCATTCTATATTTATTTATGCAATACATTAATTTTAGTAATAAAACCATGTATTTGTATGCAGATAATGTATTTATTTATTTACTATAAGGTACCCATTCATGAGCACTGGCTTACTACACGACCTTGTGAACAATGAGGCAAAAAGAGATGCAACATTCCTTGGGTGTGGAACAGGATACGAGACAGGATAAGATGCACAAAGCAAGGAGATGGAGGGAAGATTACAGGCTTTATCCATGGGCTTCTAGCCACTGGTCCATTAAACATCATTAAAAACCTTTTGCACTAGCGCATGATGACTTGTTTACCTGTATTAAATATTTCCATAAATCTGTAGCATGTTTTTTTTTGTTTTTTTGACTGAGTTTCCATCACTCTCAGGATTAAAAATAGAGCTTTGCTTTCCTCTTTTTCAAAAGAGTCAATATGAAGGTAAATCATTGGTAAAAGCAAACAATATCAGAGATTGTGAGATTAGGATTTGGATCTTAAAAATCAACATCAGCAACGTGATGATACACGTTGACATTATTTGTATAATATTGTGATATTAAATATATGTAATATTAAAGATAAAAATATGTGTCGGTGTGTTTATGCTTTGGGCCAAGAAAATGTGTTTCTTTAAAGCATTTTTTACATATTAACTTTAAGTAAATGAACTTCATGACCTCTGAATTATTTGATTTGTCTGTGCCCTTCAGACACCATTGTTTGATAAACATGTGTAATATCACACACTGTTCCTTATTAATGGCTCATTTTTCACATCAAGAACCCCTAGGATGCTTCAATATTCCACCAAGTATTTTTGTCTTGATGTATACATAATTGTACAACATAAAAAGTGACTAACATGGTACATAAAGGCTGACGTAATAAGAAAAAAGATTTTTGGCATAGACTATTGGCATTAGCATGCAATATCTATAAGCATTTCAATTGATTTTTTAATTATGGTCATGCTAGCATCAAATATGTTGGAATATTACGCATATAAAAGTGAGTACACCCCTCACGTTTTTGTAAATATTTGATTATATCTTTTCATGTGAGAACACCGAAGAAATGACACTTTGCTACAATGTAAAGTAGTGAGTGTACAGCTTGTATAAGTGTAAATTTGCTCAAAATAACTCAACACACAGCCATTAATGTCTGAACCACTGGCAACAAAAGTGAGTACACCCCTCACGTTTTTGTAAATATTTGATTATATCTTTTCATGTGAGAACACTGAAGAAATGACACTTTGCTACAATGGAAAGTAGTGAGTGTACAGCTTGTATGACAGTGTACATTTGCTGTCCCCTCAAAATAACTCAACACACAGCCATTAATGTCTAAACCGCTGGCAACATAAGTGAGTACACCTCTAAGTGAAAATGTCCAAATTGGGCCCAAGTAGCCATTTTCCCTCCCCGGTGTCATGTGACTCGTTAGTGTTACAAGGTCTCAGGTGTGAATGGGGAGCAGGTGTGTTAAATTTGGTGTCATCACTATACAAGGGAGTCACAAATTGGTACATCAGCACCATGGCAACAGCATAACAATGCATAACAACACACTAAAAGTCAGAACACCTTAGCAACAATTACACATATGAACAGAACTCCAGTAAAGGTCGGAGACTTGAAGAAATCATAACG
This sequence comes from Moxostoma hubbsi, assembly GCA_032164185.1. NCBI lineage: Eukaryota > Metazoa > Chordata > Actinopteri > Cypriniformes > Catostomidae > Moxostoma > Moxostoma hubbsi. The sequence goes on along the minus strand of JAVLUX010000009.1, from coordinate 10,676,468 downwards.
CGTTAATGTTTTAGACAAAAATATTTTAAATTGATATATAACCTAAAGCATAAATTAAAACTTATATGAACAGTCTCTTCTCTTGAGATTCTTATGTGGAGACACAACACGTGTTTCCTTGGTTCTCCTTATGGTTTTGATTTAGATTTGCCAATCGATTCTCAAAATGAATCGTTCAGATCGGTTTTCAAATCATTTTGCCTAATTCAAAAGAATCAAACTGATAAAGATTAGACTCAAATTATTTGTTCACGAATTGGACATCATCACCAACCTGCATGCAGTTTACATTTACAGATGTGTTATTTTTTGCAGTATTCAGTCGCAAATGTAAAAACAATTTCTGGAGAAATGTGGCTATTCACATGTTATGCAGTGTCTGATAACAGTCATATGTAACGATGAGTTAAAAACGGTAAAACCCCTTCACTTGTTTCTTATGTCTAAAGTTGAAGCATGTAATTTCTGCAACACTACCGCCATGAATGGAATTGCAAAATTAAACAACGTTTTCAAAACAGATTTCTGTTTCCATTTTCATTTTTACATTCTGTCACATTCTGAAAGTAAAAGTGGAGATTTATAGAATAAAGGACTCTATATTGACCCGTTTCTCACCCACCCACACACACTTAGGTTGATGTCATTAAAACCCATTTTTAACCACTCCACAGATTTCATACTAGCAAACTATAGTTTTAGCAGTCTTTTAGGACATCTGAAAATTTTGGGAAAATTTCAGAAAATTATGTCAAGCCCTTAGGCAATTAGCCAATTTGCTTCTGATAGGCGAATTGGCTAATTTGATTCAACTGGAGGTGTACCTGTGGATGTATTTTAAGGCCTACTTTCAGTTTGAAGGCTGAAGGCTCTTTGCTTGACATCATGGGAAAATCAAAAGAAATTTGCCAAGACCTCAGAAAAAAATGATGGACCTCCACAAGTCTGATTCATCCTTGAGAGCAATTTCCAAATGCCTAAAAGTTACCTCACTCATCTGTACAAACAATAGTACGCAAGTATAAGCACCATGGGACCACGCAGCCATCATACTGCTCAGGAAGGAGACGCATTCTGTCTCCTAGAGATGAACGTAATTTGGTGCGAATCAATCCCAGAATAACAGCAAAGGACCTTTTGAAGATGCTGGAGGAAACAGGTACACAAGTATCTATATCCACAGTAAAACAATTGACTTAACCTGAAAGGCTGCTCAGCAAGGAAGAAGCCAATGCGCCAAAACTACAATAAAAAAGCCAGACTACAGTTTGCAAGTGCACATGGGGACAAAAATCTTACTATTTTGAGAAATGTCCTCTGGTCTGATTAAATAAAAATTAAACTGTTTGGACATAATGACCATCATTTTCTTTGGAGGGAAAAGGGTGAGGCTTGCAAGCTGAAGAACACCATCCCAACTGTGAAGCATGGGGGTGGCAGAATCATGTTTTTTGGGTGCTTTGCTGTAGGAGGGACTGGTGCACTTCACAAAATAGACGGCATCATGAGTAAGGAAAATTATGTGGATATATTGAAGCAACATCTCAAGACATCAGCCAGGAAGTTAAAACTCGGTCGCAACTGGATCTTCCAAATGAACAATGACCTCAAGCAATACCTCCAAAGTAGTGGCAAAATGGCTTAAGGACAACAAAGTCAGTGATGGCCATCACAAAGCCCTGACCTCAATCCGGAAGTTTGTGGGCAGAACTAAAAAGTGTGTGCGAGCAAGGAGGCTTACAAGCCTGACTCAGTTACAGCAGTTCTGTTTGGAGGAATGGGCCAAAATTCCAACATCTTATTGTGAGAAGCTTGTGGAAGCAACCCAAAATGTTTGACCCAAGTTAAACAATATAAAGACAATAATACCAAATACTAACAAAGTGTATGTAAACTTCTGACCCACTGGGAATGTGATAATATAAATAAAAGCTGACATTTCACATTCTTGAAATAAAGTAGTAATCCTAACTGAGCGAAGAAAGGGAATGTTTTCTACGATTAAATGTCAGGAAATGTGAAAAACTGAGATTAAATGTATTTTGCTAAGGTGCATGTAAACTTCCTACTTCAACTGTGTATAACTTCTGAAGATATGGATTTAAACATTGGAGTCTAATGTATTACTTTTATGCTACATTTATGTGCATTTTGGAGCTTGAAATGTCTGTTCACCATTTACTTGCATTGTAAGGACCTACAGAGTTAAAATATTCTAATAAAAATATTGATTTGCATTCAGCAGAATAAAGTCTTAGACATCTGTGATGGCATGAGGGTTAGTAAATGATGAGAGAATTTTTAATTTTGGGTGTACTGTCCCTTTAAGCCAATTAAAAGCATGGAGAAATATGAGAAAAAATAAACCTCAGACATTTTTTCCCCCTCACTTCTGAAATGATACTACGCCCTTGGCTAACATATTTGTGTTTTTTGGAGGAGGAAGAAAAAATCAGACTGACCTTTACTGTTCACTTGATGATGGTCTCCAAAAGGTCAGTTTGTTGTGAAAAGAATTTCGCAGATATTTGTATTCTTCTCCTCTCTTCACTGTACTGGTTTTTTGGTTTTTTCACTAGACAGCTCCCATCAGAGTACACTATGCCTATAAAATCCACAAACACTTCTTGAGTCTGTTTTGCATTGAGGTCCACAGAATGAAGATCTGAGCATTACTTTCGAAGTGGGAAGTTCACGATACCACTAAGTAAAGATAATGATAATGGTCCTGTTTGAGTCAAAAGATTAGAGTCTCCGATATGCCTTTTTTAACATTTTAGTTATTTATCATGAAACGGCATGCTGCTAAACACAATGCGCACTAATGTGTACAACAGCACATCTTTCCCTACAAATCCTATATTTACTGTGCAATATCACATTGAGAATCAATGGGTTCATCCAAAAGCTGAAAAGTTTTTCTTTGTATGGAGTTAGGAAGAAAATAAGGTGCATTTTGTACTGTTCTGAGACCAGTGCAGACAGGCAGCACACTGGAGGTTAAGTCATTCACTAATAGGGAGCAAGGGAGCATCCTATAACTCTCTATGCAGCTAAGTTCATTCAATCAAAGCTTCCTATCAGTAGTTCAGTTTCATGCAGCAGATGATGTTTGAACCTCTTAACATGTTTGGCAGACATGGGACAATGGTAATCAGTGCTTAGATTCATAGACAGTACATTTACTTTTAATGCTAATTTATGCTAATTTCTGTAACGTCTCTGAAACTTGAATAACCAACACTCCTGGAAATATAATAAACTATTTGATTCAAAACATCTGACTTTTTATAGCTATTATTTAACATTACACAACAAAAAGTTTTAGGAAAACTATTTGCTCAAGAATATTTTGGGGATATGTATTAGGTGCTACTAGTTACAAATCAAAAAGTAAAATGAGAAACGCACACAGCAGTCATGCTCCGGTCTCAGGAGGTTAAAAATACATTTGCGTGACACGTGCTCTGGCTGATTGCTAGGACACTGATCGCATAATTTGATTTTCCTGCAGGAAATACCAGTGGCAGCAAAAGAAAAGTGTTGAAGTTTTAAAACTTCAAAGTTTTAAAAGAAAGTTTAAATTATATGTTGCATCCGAGTTTCTTAGCTGTTGCTGTCAAAATTATATTTTATATTGCTTTTTTATATACATATACAACCCCAATTCTGAAAAAGTTTGGACAGTAAGAAAAATGCTAATAATAACAAAAAGGAGTGATTTGTAAATTATATTCAGCCTTTGCTATATTGAAAGCACTACAACTACACATTATATGATTGTTATGCTTTCAATATAGTAAAGGGTGAATATAATTTATATTCCCAAATTTTTCAGAATTTGGGTTGTATAAAATATTAAAATTTGAGTTGTGTTTGAAAATATATGTCACCTATCTATAGCTGTATCACCATTCCATGGATGTCTTTCAATGGAGCACGTCATTCAGGATGTAGTAAAACTTGTTTATATAGGGAAGTGCAAAGTATCATCTAAAGCACCTCACTAAAGACCAGTTAATGCTCTCTAGGAACACTAGTACAAGCATTAAAATGGCATTACTATAATGCTCTAAAATTGGCATTTTAGGAACATGATATATAACAAAAGAGCATTTTAGGGACAGGAAATAATTGCACAAAAATGCGTTCCAATGTGATTGTGGAGTAGCCCAGTCAGACTTCTCCTTTAAAAAAATAAAAACATTGATCTAAATATGATTTTTTTTATCTGTTAATATGTATCAATCAAAGCACCATATATAATGAATATCGAAAATAAACTAGACAGTCAGATAGAAAGCTCATATAAAACACAAAGAACAAGTAATTATTGTTATGTCCTAAGGGATGTATATTATATATCATTATGATGGTGATATGTTTAATGTGGTTTATTGTGTGTTGTGTATCCTTGAGTATTTCTTTATCCCGGACGAGCCCCCAATTGTTACGGCTCACCTTCCTTTGTAATTATAAGTAATAAGCAGTGATGTTTAACCACCATATTTGAGTATATATTCAAATTGTAGTATGAGTAAAAAGAAACAGCTTTTGATTTGTTGTGTTCATGTTTAGCTTGAAAAAAAAAACTGTGTTCTTCATGAGAAAAATATACATTAAACTTGCCAAATGTAAGATTTAACATACTGAAGTTTACTTACAAAAGTAGAGAAAACAACATCATATTGTACAAATAATGCAATACAAAAACTTTCATTTAAAATGTTTACCAAAAAAGTGAATCTACATTTTCAATACTGATATGTGAGATTTTTGAAAACAAGACAAAATTTTATAATTTTTCTGAGGTACATGCTGATTTACTAATTGAGAGTCATAAAAAAACAAAACCAAACAAATTAAGACAAAATTTCATTTGAACAACTACATGGATGGATTTACATTTGCATTTAAACAACTGTCATATAGTAAATTATAAAACAATGCTATTCTCCTTTAAGGAAAAAGATATTTACAGATATTTTGTGAAGAGATTAAAGAGTATAATACACTAAATATGTGGAGTGTTGCGTCACTTTGATGACATTTCTACAGCAGGGGGGTCGTCAGTTCCGTTGACATCATAGTCTGCAGTGGGGCCAGACACCAGCACCCTCACACGGTCAGGAAAGTCATCCAGTTTAGGGTACAGCAAGAAATCATAGACCAGAGCAGCGGCCACACCACCACACATTGGGCCAACCCAGTAAACCTGAAAATGAAATGCAAATTACAATTATGGCCAAGATCTTTATTAAAAACCAAAAAAATATTTAAAAGTTCAAAAAATGTGCCACCAACAAAACATCTACAGTCCCACTGACCATTTAATGCATACAGAGGCAAAATAACTATATACAGTATTTATGCAATGCATAGGGGTGCAACACAATGGGGGATGCCAACAGGACCATTTCTAGGCATAGCTGAGTGGAAGGCGCAAATGTTCAAGACGGCACTGGGCACCAACATTGATATCGCGTACATGGGTACAATGGGTAGTTGCGCCCCTGGATGGATATTACAAATAAAACTGGAAAGCACTACCACATTATTCTTGAATTCCTTTTCTCCAAGCCAGTCTATAACTGTGATACATTCTACTTCAGATAAACTTGCCTTAAACAGCACGTAAAAACAAAACAATCTGGCTGGCAAAACAATCTGGCTGTCAGTCAGAATTTCAAAGTGAGCAGTTCTTGGCTAGTATACGCTGAATTGTGCACAACTCTTTATGTCAATAGTCAAAGGTAAGGCTATGTAATACTATTTGCCACTAAGCATTTATCTAATACAAAATGCTTGTTAACTATTCATGTTCAACATAGTAAATTAGCTAAACATTAGATTACATAATTACAGATCCTGAATAGTATACAATGAACACAAGCATAATGCTGGGTGTATTAGTATCTCCAAATATCACATTGATTTGCAAATGGGAAAACAGAAACATAATTAATTTGTACCCAGTGGTTGGTAAAATCTCTAAGTATCACTGCTGGTCCGAAGGATCGAGCAGGATTGATTCCACATCCAGTGAAACTGATCTACAAACACAGAGAGATGGAAAAGAGGATGATGAGAATGCTTGCAGGATCTTGGGTAATTGGGCAATAGAAATGAGAAATGTCTTTCTTCCAACTAATTATAATAATAATGCAGACATAATTTAATTGGTTCTTTGTTTCTACTTTGTTTTGTTTTATGTTAAATAAAGAAAAAACTATTTGCATGGTTATATACTGTTCTATGTCAATAGAATGACACATATATGCAAACATATTATAACCCTGTCAATATTTCTAACAATAACAAGAATGTCCATGCAAAAAAAGCAATAGTTGGGTTACTTGGCAAGGTTTGAATGTTGATTACTCACGGCTGTCAAATGGCCCAGACAAACACTGAGGCCGATGGCTAGAGGGGCAGAGCCTTTCACATCCCGCCTTCTTTTATCTGTGGTTGCTATGACACACAGCACTAGCTGGAAGGTAGCCAGGAGTTCAATACCAACACCTTGACCAGCAGATATGTCACTGTGGATCTACAACAAAACAAAACCAAACAGAACAAAACAAAAAGGGCAAAACAAACAAAATGCAAAATCAAACCAAAACACAAAACAAAGCAAAGCAAAACAAAACAAAACAAAGAAAAACATAACATAACATAACATAACAAAAATGCAAAACAAAACAAAATGCAAAACCAAACCAAAACACAAAACAAAGCAAAACAAAACAAAAGTAAAACAGAAATGAAATGAAATCAAATAAAAATGTCATTAAATAAAATATTTAATTTGAAAAAAACCCCCAAAAAACATAAAGAATAAAAGTGAAGAAAAACACTTTATTATTATTGGGCATCCTCAAAAGAGGCTAAGTAATACTAATCAAGAGTGTAGAAGTACTGTAAAGCTTAAAATCCATTTACAATTTTTTTGCTTGTTTGTTTGTTTTCACAATTGTGTTTAAATCTATTTAGACAGTTTGTTTTAGACAAATGTGAAATGTTCTTGTGTCAGTGTGCAGCACTGAGCATAAACAACATCACATGACTTTGTTTACTGCCAGCACAAACAAGTGCATTACACCTTCCTGAATGTTAAGCCACTTGCTAAAGAAAGTATAATCACTGGAGGGAACGCTGCCTCTGAACGTATCAGCTGCTGACTGAGCACAAGCTTATTCACACTTATTTTGACGTACTAAGTTACTTTGTTTTACTGTTTATTGTCATATAAAAATATGCTTATGCATATCTAATCAACATCAAGATTTTAGGTTAAAATTTATATGACTGCCTTAAGGACCAATATTAGGTATATATTAGTGTATATATTAGGTCCTGTAACTGGTAAGTTATTCACTATTTTTAAAATGTGAGCCAATTTTTAAAAGTACAAATAAATCTCTCAATATGAGGTCATAAAAACTGCATACATAATAATAATTATAAAAAAATCAGCAAATACTTTTTTAAAATAGCATCAATCTGCAAGACATGTCAAATTCCCAAAGTATTGTTGTCAAGTAAGATCCCTGGAATAGTTAGTAGCACTCAAATTTAAAGTGTTTCTTTCCTACTAAATAATAAATGAAAGAAATTAGAAAATATTTAACAAATCATCCATTTCATGCTAGACATGAAAGCTGCAGTAAATTTTCAGCTCATTCTAGTTAGAAGTTAAATTCATGAAAACTCAAAGCAATAGGTTAATTTTCAATATTAATAATAAGTAATATTGTAAACAACATTTTATTGCATTTATGACAGTTGTATTGCAACTAAGAAGCTCTAACAGTTAAACAGAACAGGAAGGAGAAATGTGACTTAGCAAAGATACAAAAGAGCAGGTAACTCACTGCATTTAGCCCCAGGGCATCTCCTTTTGTGACGCCATAGACGATACCACTCGCCACCGCTGCACCCAACATCTGAGCAATGATGTACATGACTGCCTTCAGAAAACTGATCTGACAGCTGGCCAGCAAGCCTAGGGTCACAGCCGGGTTTAAATGGGCTCCGCTGATGTGCCCGAGACTCTGGGCGAGAGTGGCAATGGACAGCCCAAACGCAAGTGCCACCTTGACCTCCTGATCTGGTTTGTCATTGTTCGAGTTTCCAACCGCTGCTGTGATGCTCAGGAAGATGAAGAGGGTCATACCCACCAGCTCTGCCAAAACGGCCCTCCAGAAAGCCTTGCTTTTGAGTTCCTTCATGACTTGCAGTTCTGGGCACTCAACTGTTTGTGTGGGTCTAAGTTTGTGTGGGCACTCACTAAGTATCTTTTCCAAAAGACAGCATTTATAGGGCAGGTCCTGCTATAGAAAAAGGGGTGGGTTTTAGTGTCTGGGAGCAGAAAGAAGGAGGAAAAAAAAGGGCTTTTCTTTCCTTGTGGTGTCCTCTCCACTGTGTCATTTAATTCACACTTTTAAGTATTTCAGAGATCTGCACAATTTGACCTAATTTGAAGGCTGCAAGAGGTTTGCAAAAAGACAAACAGAGATAAAAACAAGATTATGACATTTTCAAAAGTATATAATGATACCAAGGAAGCAAATTGCACAATTACACCATGAGAGTTTCAAGATCTACTCCTCAAAGAAAACATTTTGCACATATATAATTGCTTCAAATTTATTATATATAAAATATATGCTCTGGCCTTAAAATTCCCCAGATCTCAACCCGATTGAGCATCTACGGGATGTGCTGGACCAACAAGTTCGATCAACGGTGGGTGGTTCCACCTCGCAACTTACAGGACTTGAAGGATCTGCTGCTAATGTCTTGGTGCCAGATACCACAGGACACTTTCAGGGGTCTTGTAGAGTCCATGCCTCGGTGGGTCGGTTTGGTGCACGTGGAGGACCAAATGGCATGTTTTGGCTCATCAGTGTATAAATATATACACTGTATCTTCTAAACTGCTTTTACTTGTTAGGAAGGCAAATTCAAAGTTAACCAATGACAAAAATGTTGTATTTCACAAACATTGTGAAATCACTGCCAACTGCAATCATCGCCTGATATTCAAATTGTCAAAATAAATTATTTTCGAGGATATTTGTTATCAGTGGTTTGAAGGTTTAACTGAACCCAGCTGCAAATTAACTTGTTATATGAAGATAGGTCATATGTTATGCACAAAATAATTTGTGTGTGTTTAAGGGTTTCCTTCTGGCTAATTCATCAGACTTATAGTTCCCCGTCTGTCGCTCACTTCGACGTTGTGTCGAAGAAGCGACACTAGGGGTCTCTCTTGAGCGGCGAATATGCCTCTGATCTATGAAAATAGGCACACCCAGGCTGAGGCAGACGCGCAGATGTCCGATATGCTTGCCCTGGCCGCCGTCAGCGTGGGGCTGGACTGGAACCCTCTGTCCTCCCCCACAGTCATCGCGGTTGGATGACTGGTTCTTGGTGGCTCCGCGCCACCCCCAGCCACGCCCCCTCCGGTCCTGTTTTTCCCAGAGGTGTATGATGAGCTGACGTCTTCATGGAGGGCACCCCTCTCCACACGTCACAAAGCCACTCGCTCATCCGCTCTCGCTACCTTCGACGGTGGAGCGGCCCACAGGTACACGGCGATTCCCCAGGTGGACAGGGCTGTTGCACTTCACCTGTGTCATGAGTACCCTACCACCCGGCGGGGTCACCCTGTAGTCCCCTCTAAGGCCTGTAGGACAACGTCTTCATGGACAGCCAAAGCCTACAGTGCCACTGGACACGCCGCTTCCGCCCTGCATGCCATGGCCCTCCTGCAAGTCCACCAGGCCAAGGCACTGAAAGATCTGCACGGGGGTAGCCCTGGACTTGACGTGCTACAGGAACTGCACTCTGTGACCGACCTTGCCCTCAGAGCCACGACGGTCACAGCACAGTCACTCGGGCAGGAGATGGCCACACTCGTGGTCCAGGAATGCCATCTGTGGCTGAACTTGGTCGAGATGCGTGAGACCGACAAAGTGCGCTTCCTCAATGCCCCTGTCTCCCAGTTTGGCCTCTTTGGTGACACCGTCGAGGACTTTACCCAGCAGTTCTCCGCGGTGAAGAAACAGACGGAGGCCATCTCACATGTCCTGCCCCTCCGCAAACCTTCCACCATGTGCCATGTCCCGTCTGCTCGCTGAGGGCATCCTCCTGCGGCGAAGAAATGCCCTGCTCCGCTTCAACCTAGGCCCAGCTCTCAGCCCACGTGTCGAGCACCCCGCAGGAAGTCGACGCCCCCCGTCTCATGGACCCCCTCGAGGACCTGCAAGGCTCCCAGGCGCTCCTGAGACGATCGACCCAGGGACCAAGACATTAGCTCCGGAGCGGGTAAGCAGACCGCTCCGTTCCCAGGTGGAGGGCCTGGAGGATAATCTTTTGTTGAATTTATTTCATTTGCCATACCCACATTCTCAGTAAAAGAGCTATTTCCTTTGTCTCTGGGTCACCTGGCCCGCAAATGCTGTTCTCACGGCACTCTGCCGCCACACCTCAACAGTCCCGGCACGCTGGATGCGGACACCCCGCCCTCAGCCCCACGACTGTTCCCCGACCGGCCGGTTCGGACGAGTCCAGAGGACGCCTCTATCGGACCTCCTCCTCAGTCACTAACCCGCCCCCTGCCAGATGTGCGGAGCAAGGTAAGTACTTCAGTCTCAGCACCAGAGCCTCAGGATGCGTCCTCGACTCCTGACGCCGTACTACCTGCTCTGCCCCGCTGCGAAGCCCCGCTGGGTACATAAAAAATTATCGTCCCCTTGGTCCCCCTAGCACGGAGCTTGGATGCGTGGCTTTCACTTCCCAACCCGTCACGCTGGCTGGCCCGGACCATTCGACTCGGTTACACAATTCATTTTGCAAGGCCTCCGCAGTACACAGTGAACATGCCAAATCCCTGCACGCTGAAATCACTACTCTCTTACTCAAAGACGCAATAGAGCCTGTCCCTCCAGCCAAGATGAAGAAGGGTTTCTACAGTCCTTACTTCATCGGACCCAAGAAAGGCGGCGGCTATGACCGATCTTGGACTTGAGAGTTTTCAACCGGGCTTTGCACAAACTCCCGTTCAAAATACTCATGCAAAAACACATCTTAACTTGCGTCCGGCATCTAGAAGATTGGTTCGCACGGTAGACCTGAAGGACGCGTACTTTCACGTCTCAATTCTGCCTCGACACCGCCCCTTCCTACAGTTCGCATTCGACGGCCAGGCGTATCAGTACAAAGACTGTGTCCTCCCGGCCACATCGCTGAGCCGAGCCACTGTGGTGGCCGGACCATTTCCGGCTCCTCAGAAAAATCCTGAATGAACTTCACGTATTTCCCCACTTTTATACCCGTATTTCCGGGGGCGGGGTATGCAAATACTGTCTGCCTAATTCTCATTGTCCTTTTTTCATAGATCAGAGGCATATTCAGCGCTCAAGAGAGACCCCTAGTGTCGATTCATCAGGGAATGGAGGTTACATACGTAACCTAGACGTTACTGCTTGTATATTAAGCCGCAATTGTGCAATTCCTGCTTAAATATATCTGTTTTATTGTACTTTAAAATCCTACTTTATGGCATCATAAACATCAAAAAAAGACATGAGCAATATTTAATTAAAGCCAAAGACATGGTTATTTCTCTCTTAGATAGCAGGGGAGGAACACATTTAACCCCCATAAATGTCAACACATGTCAAACACATTTAACCCCCATAAATACAGTGTGTAACCTTAAACACTGCCATCAGGTGTTCTTTGGTAATATAAATGGAGAACATCGATATCAGGAAAAGAACTTCCAACATTCTCAAACCTCAAACATGACTGAGTCTCAAATATTATTGTATTAAGTTGATTTCAAGTGTACTGGATTTTTAAAATCATATTATCATATGATTTGACACCGAATTGTGACCCAATTTGATTGAATGTGTTGTATCATGTAGTAAAGAATCACAATCTAATCAGATTGTTAAGCAAATATACTGACTTCTACTGATAATTTACATGAAGCATATTTGTCACCTATTCTTTAAAGTACATGAAGCTTAAACAATCATAAACAAATATGTAAAAGTATGTAGTATGATGTAATTCAATATTTAGACTGACCCACTGAGAATAGATTAAATGACTTCAGACAGATTCATTTGTTTCGCTGCTACTGAGCAGTGCACACAGAAGGAGTCATTTTGATAAAGGGATAGTTCACCCAAAAATTCATTTACTCACCCTCATGGTGTTACACACCCTTGATAACTTCAAGAATAACTTTGTTGGAAGAACAAATGGAAAATTACAGTAAGCTAATATCCACGGAAAATCTTGCCTTCACTCTCTGATTTTTCTCATTCATTTTGATAAAAAACAGTTCATTAAAGAAGCTTTTGATGTTGACAATGTGTCTATATTCATGCTTACAGATGGCCAGCCCTTTCAGTGTACACAGATACTGCTGACAGTGTGTTTAGAAATGTATATTTTTTATGATTGCTGTTGATAATTATTTTCTACTAAAGCAGCTTGCTTCAGCATTAAACAATCTGCAATTATTTACCATTTTTCAAAATGTGTTTAATATAATTGACATTTAGAAATTAAGTGCACCCAGCAGACAGCAACCAGCTCAGTGTGTTTCCTCAGAGCAGAGACTTATTTCCATAAACAAAAAAGATATAGATCTCCAAATACTTAAAGGAATATTCTGTTAAATTAAGCTCAATCTACAGCATTTGTGGCATAATGTTGATTACCAGAAAAATGGCCGGTAATAAGTAGTCCATCCTACTGGTGATGAATGCGTGAACAAGTCTTGACTGGATATAAAATATTTAATTCTCGCTATATATTTTTTAGATGATAATAGGCTGATTTAGTTATTGATTTAATGTAAACTGAAACTAAGGTCTGACTCCAAAATGACACCAAGATTCCTTACTTGATTATTTTGTCTTTAGACCCCTGGAGTGAAGGTATATGTGCTCAACTGAAGGAAGTTTCAGAACATCCAAATGTTAATTTCATCAATGCACTGGCACAGAGAGTCTATGGGGTTGTAGTCAGAATCTAAACAAAGAGAGAAATACCATTTCCATGTCCCATGAAACCATTTCAGTATTGTATGGTGTGATAAATTATGACACTTGAATTATGTCTAAAGAAAACAATAAAAAAATCAGGGTAAATATCACATGTGAACAGAATGTTTTTATTGGGTTTAATTTCCAAGCTTTCATTTTATAATAAAGTGTGAAAATACTGAAGTGCATTAAGGATACATAAAATGCGAGCTATGAAATTAACATAAAAGGATTTGAGACTTTTTCCCCAAAATATTTGAAATGTCATTTCAACCAAAGAATTAATGGCAATTTGAGACGTGGTGGAAAGCAGGGTGGAAATGACATTTGTTCCTGATGGTTCATGGGAGAACTCTGTACATATCGTTAATGGGTCATTCCTACAATTCAGTGACATTCCAGCTTTGAAACTTTTGAAGAATAAAACATGCTTTTACAAATTTCTTAATGTTTCATCATTACAGGGACATATTAAATATTGTATTAGTCATACTTATCAAGTTCAGATGTCCATCCAGTTAAATGGGCAGCATCAGGTTGGACATTCAGAGCCACTACATGGTCAGTGAATTATATCTAGGAAACATATTTGTAAACTAATAATTACTGTTAACATAAATACTGTATATTGACATTTTAAATTATATTAATTTCCCATACAGGGTGGACATGTTAAACTTGATCACATATGACTAACAGCACAAAATAAAGAAAACATAAATCACACAATAGAGTTATAAACTTCAAATAACTAAAAGTAATTTTGCAGAATGGCTGATGGGCACTTCCAGTGTGTGTGATGTCTTTTCCTAATATACAGTATATCATCAATGAAAGGTCATGAGTAATATGGTGTGCAATAAATCAAGGGACACCAAAAACCCCCAGTATCAGCGTTAAAATGACACATTTACCACAAATAAATACATGTTAGTGAGAGAATTTTACACTAAACTCTTAACTGTATATGGGGAGAAATAGAAATCCAATGATTTTGCATTTATTTTTGTCAAAGATGTTTGACGTGCAGTTTTTGGGACACGACACAGTACAATAGAAAAGGATTTCAGTTATTTCAAATGTAACTTTAAACGGGTGAAATTAAACACTTGTAATAGGGACTTAAAATATCACAGAATTGGAGGAATGACTCATATTTACAGACATTCCTATGCAAGACACTGCTTAACATTGAAAAACAGAAAAGACACAAACTACACCTGTACTACAGTACTTTTATTTTGAATGAATGCAGTAATACAGTTTTTCTTACCTCTCTCTCTCTCTCTCTCTCTCTCTCTCTCTTTCTACCAGAACGAGCTCTGACATATGCATTCAAATGTAATGGCATGTCATGAATAGGTGCGTTTACTGGTGTTTTAAAATCCCAGTGGTGGGAAACAATTAACATGCACTCGAATGCTATGTGATTTTGACAAAATGATCTTGCTTCTGACAGAAAACACACGCTGATTGTCACCGATCTTTCCCCCAGCCATTTATTTTTCAAGTGTAGCATCCGTGTAAAGCAACAGCCGAAATCTCACACAAGTGTGTGTGTTTCAGGTCCATTTCTCTCAATTTGTGAAACATTCTCAACAGTTTGGGTGTGTGACGCTAAAACACGGGACAATATTGGGAGAATTCAAGTGATAATGCACCAATTACAACAAAGAATCTCCAGTTTCACAAAACTGCATCCAATACAGTAAAGGGGAAACTAACGAAAGTAGATTATGGACTTCAGAAGCAGCAAAACAAGTGAGTATACCAAGGGTATACACAAATATTGATCCTTAGAAGTCATAATGCACAAACAACCCTGGGAAAAAAGTAAGCGTACGCCGTATACGTGCGTATGGCCCCGACTACACCACTGGTCCAGCACATGCTCAATCAGATTGAGATCTGGGGAATTTGGAGGTCAGGGCAACACCTTGAACTCTTCATCAGGTCCCTCAAACGATTCCTGAATACAATGTGTGCAGTGTGTCAGGGCACATTATCCTGCTGAAAGAGGACACTGCCATCAGGGAATACAGTTGCCATGAAGGGGTGTACCTGGTCTGCAATGATGTTAAAGTAGTTGGCACGTGTCAAATTGATTTCTACAAGAACCGCCGGACCCAGGGTTTCCCAGCAGAACATTGCCCAGAGCATCACACTCCCTCCACCAGCTTGTCGTCTTCCCACAGTGCATCTTGGTGCCTATCATCATTGGCACTCTGACCGGTTTGCGGCTACGTGGCCCTGTATGCAGCAGGGTTTGATGCACTTGCATTTTGACACATTCCTCCCATAACCATCATTCAAATTTTCTGTGACTTGTGCCACAGCAGACCTTCTGTCGGTTCAGACCAGATGTGATAGTTTTTGTTGCCCTCGCGCATCAATGAGCCTTGGGTACCCGACACCCTGTCACCGGTTTGTTGTTGGTCCCTCCTCGGACCACTGTCGGTAGGTATTCACCACTGCTGACCGGGAGCACCCCACAATCCTTGCCATTTCAGAGATGCTCTAACCCAGTCATCTGGCCATAACAATTTTGCCCATGTCAAAGTCTCTCAAGTTTTACTCCTGCCCATTTCTCCAGCATTCAACACGTTGATTAGGAGAACTGATTGTTCGCTTTCCATCTAATCTACATAGACCTTGACATGTGGCCATGCTAGGAAATGATCAATGTTATACTTTTCAACTGTGAGTGGTCATAATGTTTTGGCTCATCAGTGTATATGCACTGTATGACACATTAAATAAAAAGTGTGTTGTAAGAGAGTTTATTTTTTAAAAGCTATTTTTAGTTATTTCATATGGATTAAAAAACATATTTATAAGTTTGAATATGATCAAATGCAAATAAATCACATCTTATATATATATATCGTGGTGGGAGTATTAACTCAGACATTGACTGATCAGTAAACATATAGCAATGCAAAGCAGAGTTTGTGATAAAAATAATTTTACTCCCTCTGAAAGCTGTATAGTGTGGGGAATACTTTTAAATGGGCTGTACAGGGCAGCAGTCAAGTGACTCTTCATAAATCTCATGTCCAAATATCAGACACACACTTGAACCTCTTGGCTGTACTCCATAAATGCAGACACTTTACCTGTCAGATCACTATAAACACACAATAAATCACTATTATAGCGTGAAGCATAGGGGAGTACAGCAGCGTAAACTCACAACACTGAATGGTGTTAATAGATTAATATTACTTATTTATTTATTTATATCCAATTTTTGTATAAACGTTATGCTTATTTTATAGCTTAATGTCCATAATTGTATTTATTGTTTTGAAAATGTTATTTTTTAAATCGTTTTTCTTGTTAGATTTGTCCTTCTTTAATTTTCAAGGAATGTGGTCCACAGTTTAAAACAGCCCAGTTTATATGTTATTGAGATATGTTTCACTGTGACGTTTATAATACAAACACAGAAGCAAGTGCCAAGCTCCGTGGGGTCATCTCACACACCATCCTTGGAATGTATAGAATGCTGACATAAAACACATACATGCTCAAATCCAGACACATTGAGGGTTAGAAAATAGTATGTACCAGCTTGTACCTTACTGGGAGACAGAGCGCAGTAAATGAGATAAGAACAAAAAATGGGCAATAAAGAAACGGTTTAGCCAACCTGGTCTCATAAAATCACAATACTATATAAATTTATTTTATGTGCCTCATGTTATGCGCATTGTGGCTGTTTCCTGGTGAATTGAACAAATAGAGGTGCTAAAAAAACAATACATTTGATTACCTTTTTAAATAAATAACAAGTAAAAGGGCAGATTATCAGTTCATAAATAATTCATTTTCACCCTGTTCCTCACACAATGATATTATATCTTATGACATCAAAACTAGTTTACCCTAGCAGCACATTTGAATGTTTGCATTAAATATTCAACTACATTTACAAGCTTGTTTGAGTGTTATCAAATGCACTGTAGCTCAACTGATAGACTGTTGTACTTGTGATGTAAAGGACCTGGGTGTCCTGGATAGCACGAGTGTCAACATGTAAGCCGAAAGTCTCTTAAAAGCAAGTGTGTTATTCATGTAACACTTTGCTTTGAATGACACAACTGGTTAGGGTAGGTAGGTTTTGTCCATTTAAAACTCGATATATTATTAATAAAAATCGTATTTGTTTGGGAGAACATTTAACTCGCTTTTAACTCCAATATTTTCGTGTGCTATTTCCAAGTCTTTTGAAGTCATTGATAACTTTGTGTAAGGAAAAGACCAAAATTTAAGTCATTATTCACTGAAAATCATGTCTTCTGCAAGAGCGTACAAATCTAATCTGTGCTAGTAGTCCATTAAAAAATGTTACCTTTAGATTTGCTGCACCAGGTTTGACGTCACGATGGCAAGCAGTATTGATTCTTTTTTACAGATTAACAATTTTAATTGATTCACATATTTGAACATAAAAAAACAAAACATACATACATATATATATATATATATACAGAATCAACATTAACCCCCACTATTACTCTTCCCCCTCACAATCCCCAAATACACACAAATCCCCCTGGCCCACAACAACATCCCAGTAGTCGTAAATTATATAGACACACACACACACACACACACACACACACACACACACACACACACACACACACACACACACACACACACAAACAGTAATTTAAAAAAAAATTATAATAATAACACATCCATGAATTGCATATATTATCCGCCCCTTTTCCCCACGAATGCATTAAACTTCCCCATTCTTATAAATTACCCTTCTTCAAAGGCTGCCACCCTTCCCATTTCCGAGCACCACTCCTGAAATGAGGGCGCTCCAGTACGCTGTCAGAGCCAAAGCTTCGGATTTAGACCAATTGACTATCCTGAGAATTTAGAAAAGGAATTAATGCTTCTGTGGTGGCAAGGCATAGATCTAATAGGGTCAGAGACAAAAACTAAAAAAATTATCTGCATAAAGCAGAAGCTTATGCGCCACACCTCCCGCCATCACCCCTGGAAAATCATCCTCCTTTCTTATTGTGGCTGCTAATGTTTCCAGTGCAAGACATAACAATAATGGGGAAAGGGTTCAACCCTGCCAGGTGCCCCTATCCAGAGTAAAATAATCTGAAATCAATCCATATGTTTGTACCACCACTACCGGGTGTGGTTGTAAAGCAACTTAATCCATCCAATAAACATAATCCCAACCCATACATTTCCAAAATCTTTAAAAATTAATCCCATTCTACCATATCAAATGCCTTTTTACCTTTTTAGCTTTTTAGTGTGATGGCAGTGACCGGAGTCTGGTCATTCACCACTGACCACATGATATTGATGAAACACCTAATGTTATCAGAAGAGCTGCAGCCCCGAATAAACCCCTATATGTATAAGAGATGTCATAACTTTAGTTAATCGGTTAGCAAAAATGTTTGACAATATTTTAACGTCTAACTGGATCAGGGAGATTGGACGGTAACTCTTACCTGGACTGATCCGGGTTTGTGTCATGGTTGGAGGAAGCTTTCCATTCTTTAATGATTCTGTATACATTTCTAACAAATGTGGAGCCAGTTCTGTAGCATAAGATCTAAAATATTAAGTGTCAAATCCATCTGGCTCCAGAGACTTGCCTGTAGACAGGGACTTAGTTACCTCATCAAGCTCATCCAAGTTTATCTCAGAATTAAGAGAAGTTTATATCTGATGGAAAAAAATAATAGTCCTTACCAGATGGGTTGAAAAGTCTCCAAATATCTGCAAGACCAAGATTTACACATCCTGAGAAGCATCAGTGTTGCTCTAGAGGGCTTACAAAATTTTGCTTCACTATGATCAAGGACTGAGTCCATCAATAAATTAAAGTTTCCTCCCAATATTATATCATGAGGGGTGCCTAATGCAACATCCCATCAAGATCTATAAAAAACGCTGAACATTAATTTGATGAGTTATGTGTTTCTTGAAGAAACACCATCATATTTCTTACGTTTAAGAAAATAAATAGCCTTCCTTCTTTTTAATGGGGTGACCCAGCCCATTCACATTCCACACGGAGAGAGACAATCCACTCACATTAACATTTGACATTTTGACATATAAGAAAAAATTGATTGTGTATCAAAAACAAGATTATAAAGACCACATTCCAACATTAGTGCAACAGTCAAACCCCAAACTTCCCCCGAACCAAACAAAAAGAAAAATGTGTGCATTAACCCCACTCACAACAGCTCCAACCATCCCTCTAAACTCAAACAGTCCATGCACACCTATACAAATGTTGTGAGACAGAATTACATAACAGAATAGAATCTATAAAACTCCAGCCAATAGGCAGAATAAACACAAAGAATGTGTAGATTTATTCATAAAACTGTCTTGAAGGTGTGCTCCTCCACAAAACAAACTCCAGCAACTAGGATGGAACCAGGACAAAAAGAAAAAAACAGATGCTTTGATTCCTCGGACGGCCAAATGAATGTTCAGTGAGTCAAGCTCACTTGGGAGCAATGTGAGAAACACACCATGACTTACTCAGTCCATTGATTTTATGAAAGACATTGCTTGATGTGGGCATGTAAATATTTTGCAGCCATCCTTAGTATCTATACTCAATTTGGCTGGGAATCAGTGCAAAAGCGACATTCTGTTGATGTAAGGATTTCTTGCATTCCGTCGATGCAAAAGTTTCTTGAAGGAGTGTTATTCCACAAAACAAACTCAAGCCACTAGGTGGAACCAACACAAAAAGAAACAAAAAGGAACCCAGCTTCCTCAGGCTGTCAATTGTATGTTCAGTGAGTCAAGCTCTCTAGGGACCAACATGAAAATCACCAAATGGCTTACTCACCCCATTGTCTCTATGAAGGATGTGACAGGGTGGAGGGTGGGGCCGGGTCGTGACACACCCGGTAACTTATCAGGCTAATTAAGCCTCCGAGAGGATAAGGGCTGACTGCAGAAGGTGGTGCAACGAGAGAGAGATCGTTTACAGTCAGCTGACCGTCATATGTGTTTGTGTCATTTGTTTAAGTTTTTCATGAAACTATTATTTATATTGTCAAGCCGGTTCTCGCCTCCTCCTTTCCATATTCTCTTTACACTGGTGCTGAATACCCGGGAAGGAGGAGGGATACGCCATAATAGAGTTCTCACTACTACCACCCACCCCAACGGAGCAGCTGTGGCCTGGAAGTGGAGGAATGGCCGCTGACCGCGAGGGGAGAAGGGGCTCCTAACTGACCGCCTGGAGTGGTTAGGGCCGCTGCCAGGGGCAGAGGAGTCCCCTTCTGTTTCCCGAGAAAACGGCAGGGCATTCCATCCACCAGGGCCTGAAGGACTGCCTCCGATCTGCCGGGGGAGGCGTGGTTGTCTTCCTATTAGAGGGTGTAGGAGTGGCTGAGGACCAAGATACGGCATATCGGGGAACTGGCGAGTAAGTGTTTTTTTTTCATCTCTCTCTCCTCTCTCTCTCGCTCACTGCCGATCCACGTTGGTCTTTTCCCTCTCTTTTAAATTTTACAGTGTTTTTTTGGAGGGGTACTACACTTTTACAGGAAGTACCCCCCCTATTTTAATTATTTCTGTTTCCCTCCCCTTGTCCCCTCCCTCATCCAGGTAGATGGGGATGACCTGCCGGCAGATAGGGTGGAAGTCCCTCCCCAGAGAAAGAGGTGGGGGGGGTGTACGAGGAATGTGATAGGGCTGAGGGCGGGGCCGGGTCATGATTATACACACCCGGTCCCTTATCAGGCTAATTAAGCCTCTGAGAGGGATAAGGGCCGACTGCGGAAGGTGGTGCGATGAGAGAGATCATTTACGGTCAGCTGACCGCCATGTGTGTGTTTGTGTCGTCTTTTTACATTTTATATTAAAACTATTATTTATAATTTCAAACCGTTTCTCGCTTCCTCCTTTCCTCTATTCTCTTTACAAAGGACAATGCTTGCTGTGGGCATTGTCAATATTTTGCGGCCTTCCTTAGTATTTATTCTTAATATGGCCAGGGACATCAGTGCAAAAGCGACCTTCCATTTATGTAAGAGTTTCTTGCATTCCTTGAATCGATCACGTTTCTCTCTTGTCGAATTCGCAATGTCAGGGAAAAGGAAAATGCTGTGGTTCTTCCAAGAAAGTCTTCCTTTACTCCTCGCCTCGCGCAAAACGAGATCTTTATCAGATGATCTCAGAAATTTGGCCAGAATTGATCGAGGCCTGTCTCCTTCCATGGATCTCTGAGCTGGGACTCTGTGAGCTCACTTGATTTCCAGCTTATGGCCTGTTATGTTGAGCAGACTCTGAAAGAGCTTGTCTAGGAATTTCACCATATCTCTGCCCTCCTCATGCTCAGGAATTCCAACAATTCTGATGTTGTTTCGCCAGTTATGATATTCAAGGTCTTCCAACTTTTCCCAAATGCGTTCCAAATCTACTTTGGTTGCTATTGGGTTAGCAGCTAACTCCCTCTCTGATGACTCCAGGTAATTGATCAGTTTCTCGACGTCCTCGATTCTTTTAACCAACTCAGGGAATTTCGTCTCCATCGCAGTGATCGATCGACGTATTACGACAAGATCCTCTAAGTCCGCCACGATCTTCATCAGATTCACAGACATACTCACCAGTTGATGCTGAATTTCTCCCACTGCATCTTCCAAAATGAGTCCCTGGTCTGCGGCCCTGTCTGGGGTATCAGCTTGAGCACATAAGTGTCTTTTAATATCTCCAGAGCCCAAGGATTTTGAATTCTTTGACATGTTGACTTCTTAGAACAGTAGCAGGGTATATTGAATGTCACCGGTTCAATACACAAAAATAATTAAATATAGTGTGCAGAGCTCCCCCCCCGGCGCCATGTGACTCTAGCTGTATTGATTCTTGTATGTCATATGCCCAATTGTGATGAAATCATTTGAATACAAAACCGCAAATGAGATTTGAGAGCTTTGACAGAGAAGAAGATTATGAGTGAACAATGACTTAGATTGTGGTCTGTTTCTCACTGAAGCTAACATATTTCTTTCAGAGGACTTGAAACATTGCCCACAAGTCGTATGGACTACTTTTATAATACATTTAGTGTTTTTTGTCTAAATCAATTGCCATGGAGTAAATTATGACAAATGTTTAGTTTTTGGATTAAACAACCACTATAATAAACATATTTCAATTTTACCTTATCTCTAAGTGCAAAAATAAGCAATACACACTGATTTTTTTTTAAAATTAAAAAACCACATTGCTGATTCAATGAGCAATAACATCTAAATTAACAGGTTTTATTCAATTCGAAAATATTATTAAACATCCCTGAATCAATGAGATCAGTTTACACCAACAAAACTTGTTTTAAGGATTAGATCAGGAAGAAATAGGTTATGACCTATTTATGAATTAAATTAATCTATACTATGAAGTTTCAAATATTGATCCAACACAATAAGACTTGTACTATGGATGTAGCCTATTGTTGATGCTAAAGATAAAATAACCTGAGCCCTGAGAGTTAACCAGCCATAAAACACTGTGTGACAGACAAGAACTCAGTTCACTAATTGCTCACATGTATCTAATTACTTCATATTGCCTCCAGGAAGAGAGGAATCCCCAAACAAAGCCCTAGATCTCAACAGCTATTGTTTCCATGGGAAATGAAGACTATCGAATGAGAGCTTAAAAAAAGAGGTTCAAGAGGATAACAGTGGGTGAGAAAAATAAGCTTGTGTATTTCAAAGGAGACATCTGACAAATAAGGAAGTAGTGGCCCTTAAAAAATTACCACAAGTCTCGTGCTTGATTATGAGACAGAGATTTTCTTTTTTTTACATTTTCTGAAAGTGAGTGGTGCTTACCCATGAAAAACAGAACCCATGTCTCAGAGGTGGCTTGCAAAATGTGCTATCAGTAGCTCTAGGGGAAAATGTTCACATTTGAATTGATGCAAAAATGTATTATGGGGATGGCACTAGTCAGAAATTCAGCTGAATGGGGTTGATTTTAGAGTACATGAAATTTCAGAGACAACATGTCAATTTCCCATATAATCATGTTTTTTCTTTTAGCACATTTTTATGTAGTTCCTAGGGTGTTTTGCGTGGTTGCTAGGTGGTTTCTTACTGGCCCAAGACAAAAGAGCCCCCCCTTTCCATACCAAAATTTTACTCTAATCCTAAGCATGAGCTATAATAATAACATAAATAAAAAACATCAATAAATTTTACCTATTTTTGAACGAACTCTACTTGACATACAATGTTGCTTCAAGAAAACAAACTCTTACTGTATACACACTGTTATCAGGCCACAAATAATCAAAAACAGCCTGAGAGCTGTTTATAAATAAGCCCATCCCCTCATTGTTTAATGTCTGGATGCTTTAGCGGTCCCGCCAAAACTTGAAGCTTGTTGTGTTAACAACTTTGCTAGCTGGCCCTGTCTCTCCAGGAGCCCAGTCTCTCTCAAAGGCCTTATTCAGCACAGGATGACGGTATCATTAAAGTACAAATAGCTGTCACGAGGGCTGTCTCTAATGAGCACTGAACTTGGATCTCCGCAGGAGCAAACCCTACTGCCAGATTCATTATGTAATTCTACAGAAATGAAACACATGCTGGATAAATTGAAAAGTAAGCTGAACTGGCAATGCATCTACACTTCAAGCGAGCTACAAGCTGGTCAAGACTGTTTTATGTATAGGCTATAGTACGTTTCACAACATATGATTTCAAAACAACTAAAAAGAAAATCAAGTCATGATGCCCTCAGTGAGCAAGATAAAGTCAACAATGGCAACTCTATATGGTGCTTAAGTGGAAGAGGGGGAAAAACCTTGGGTGGTTGGGGAACCCACCCTCTTCAGGCAAGGCACACATTAAGATAAATGTACAAATACCAAATTATTTAGTTACAAAATATTAGGATGAGTAAATAAGGGCCTGTATTCACAAAAAATCTTAAGGCTAAAACCAGCTTCTAACGTGGAAATTTTTGAGCAACTCTTAAAAATTAGGGGCGTGTCACTCCTAATTTTAGGACTCATAAAATTTGAATCTTAGAGTAATTCATTAAGCATTTTAACGCTAAAAGTAGCTTCTAAACCCACAACTTAGAAGCTTAGAAATCATCCTGAGGACTTAAGTTACTCTTAACACTCTCAACACTTAAGGAGGAATGTGACACAACACCTGTTGCTTATGGGGCTGCATAGCCATCGACCGGTTAGAGTGGAATGGACCTTGGAGCAGTATATATATATATATATATATATATATATATATATATATATATATATATATATACATTCTCTCAATTAGTAAAACTCCCACTTGGACTTTCGGGAATGCTTAATGTTACTTGAATAGGTGCAATTTTAGTGCATTTCTATCTTTATGCTGTGGAAGTTTTTGTTTATAAACAAAATAAAATAATGTTTTAATAATGCTTTAATAAAGTTTTATTGTGACAGTGTTTTGTTTTCTTTCTTAAGAAGGAAATAGATGCATTTTGGCAGGAAAATAATTATATATATATATATATAGAATCAAATTTCAGCACTTTCAAAATCTGCGATTAAAAATAATAATGGCGATGCAAACACCGTTCAAGACCTTAGAGCTTAGGATGTCAGTAGAGATTTCTGGGCTCCATTAGGACAGAGGTCTGGAAACAGATGACAAAGAAAACCTTAAATTTTGGTTATAATCAAATTCAAGTTTTTAGCCTTTTTGACCATTTACCATTTTAATTTGTCTTCCGTTCAGTTTTAATTCTAATCCTAACCCTAACCTAACCCAACCCTAAAAGCATCATGTCAACTCTCCTAATTACCCAATGATATTTTTAGCTCACAAAAGCATGTCACCTTAAATGAATTATTGGGGGCAATCATGGTATTCTAAATTGGTTGTCAAATTTAGCAACATGATTTCTGTCATTTTATTTTTAGAGACAGGAATACCTCACATCATTCCTGAAGGTTCATTAAAGATCAAAGCATCTCAGTGCAGCGTTGAGACTGTATGGTGCAGCAAACAGTAACAAAAATATATTTTTTTAACGGTGTAACTATTTATCGCACTTCCACTTAGGCTGCGTAATTAGTCTGCTTCACAGTAAGCTGATTATCTTATGTAATCAATAGGATATCCTTTCATTTTTGAATGAAACTAGCCCAAATACAGATAGGAGAAGTATTTTTTTATGTGTGGTGGGTTTTTCACACTTGCTCCAGAATATTGTGCTGAGCAACATTTATCTTTCAAAGATGAAATGATCATTTCTAAAATAGAGCCACTAATGTCCCATTTATCTCTGTGTTTGAAAACATGCCATCATAAAAGGCCAACAACAGCCAGAAACTTGTTTGAAATCTTTCAATTGCAGATTCATAAAAAGATGAATAAGATCCAATCTTTTAGATTACCTTTCTGTCACTCAACAATACAATTACCTTCCTATGTGTGTTTTGTTTGCTCATTTTGTTGTCATGGCTACTATCTCTACACAGCCAAAAAAATAGAGATTGTGCTTTTAGGGTGGTTGTCACTTATTTTCTTAGGGAAAACAATGGTAAATTCTGGTCTTTCTCAATTCAAGTAGATAGGAGCTGTATTTATATAACTGGAAATAGCTAACCAATTATGCCAAGTGGACTGGCTTGCTTTAGAAACTACTTTGATGTAATATAAATTGTGAGAATGTTTACTCTCTCAAAACAAACCTTGATTTTGCTGAGTGAAGTAATTCCTTAAATACTCATATCTAAATGTGCAAGCTTTACTCAGCTTCTTTTTAGACAGTAAACAGTGCTTTTACATTGGATGGGGTTGATGTCTACACTTCTTATGCATGGCCCTTAGATGTACTGGTGAGATTGCAAATATGCAGATGGCTTCATGAGTGACTAGCTGCTCTTAACTCTTTGTGTTCATGTAAAAAAAGTGGACCCAATCATATCTATTTCAATGCACAGGAATGCATCGAAAATATCGCTCAAAGTCTCTGCTTCTACATGTAAACAGAAAAAAGAAGGACCTAAAAATACTTATGTCATCCTGTTAGATTTTGCATATCTATGGTGGGATCGTAAGACAGGTCACAGAGAAACTGTTTTGGGCCTCATCTCCCAAATACATCGTAAGCCTAGATGGTAAAGATTACCGTAAAATCATCTTAGAATTACGGGCTTTTTCCCAAAAGCATCCTTACTTAAGAGGTACTTGAAAATCTCTGCAGATGTATGAGTGCTCTAGAGTAATAGTAGAGTGCTTAAAAGGATTGTAAGGACAATTCAGACTCCTGCAGGACAATCACAAAATTACCCTCCATACAATTTAATGCAGTTAATATTGAGATTTTTACACTTTATACAATAGTATTCATTGTTACCGTGATGCTTTAATTTACATTTTTTATCTAAATAGAATATCATTATGTAGGTCTACTTCTAAAAACCTTTAAAGACAAATTTACCATGAGCTCCAAGGTTGTTAATCAATGGTTTATGCTACTGTTGAAGCCATAATTCCATCAACATAGAAATCATATTTAATAGTGGATTTCCGGGTAGAACTACACTACCCATGATCCTGGAGGGATCCACCAATTAGAGAATCTTGGGCAATAAAGGGCATCAAACAAGAGAATCATTTGAGATGAGCAAGTTCAGCACAGAACCGATCACCATTGATCACGGCAGGTGAATGCTGGCTAGAATGTAGCTTTTTCAGCAACAGAGAACATGAACACAAATCACACGATACTGTAACTGCCTTTGATCTAGTAGGTGGTTGATCCAATACGAGAAGTGAGAACTGTCTGACTTGACAGCAATTATTTCACATCTCCCCTGACTACATCTGCCTACTCTCATCTTCTTTCAAGGCAAAGCATTCGGCATCTTAATCAAACAACTCTGCCATGACTGTCCGCTTCCACTTCCATAGCAAGATTTTCTGAGTGAAGGACTTTTATTATTACATTTTCATGTCTGTTGAGGGATTTCCGGAGATCGTGTGTCACTACTGTGCATGTCTCCTCATAACAATTAAGGAGCTGAGACGAATAGACCTATTCTCTTCTATCTCCTTAATTTTTTCCTGTTTTACAACTCACTTTAGCGCCAATCGTTTGACATTTCACCCAGAAAATGGAGCTCACACATGCACAAACGTTCAACAACACTTCCAGCTTCGGCCTCTTCGGCAAAATCGGTGTTATTCATTAAATGCCCACGATCCTGTTTAACCATTGCAATCAGCACTGAAATAGCACTGCGTTTCAGTATTTAAGACTACATCCACATTTATACTGATACATTTGAAAACACTTCTCAAAGACGCTAATTTACATTTTTTTCGCATGTGCAATAAGGGGATTTAAGCGTTTTAGACATTTCAGCGTGGACACGCAACTTTTGGAAACATTTTACCCAGATTAATGTGGACGAAGTCTAAATTAAGTCATTGTCATACTTTCCAGAGCAAGCAAGCCTCCTTTTAATGTAAATGATAGATTGTACTTCATTAAAAAAAAAAAAAAAACTAAAATTGGAGCAATTTACATCCAGGAAAAGCAGGCGATCAACAGTTTTATTAAAAAGAGATGTTTGTGTACAGTAAATTATTTATTAATCACAGCAGCATTTGTACATCAGACTATAATCAAATGATGGAGAACAGACTATTACCGGTCTTGTATCCAGACATGCTGTGCAGTTGAGCACTCTTTATGTATTTTAAAGAGCAGATTCAGGAGCCTGAATCAAAGTAGTTGAGCGATGCTGTGCAGATTCTGTAATACCAAAGAGTGGCATATTGCGGTTGTCTGCTTCATCCTCCATAGTTTAGCACTAATAACCTACTTGCAAGTTTTGGAATTGTGGCATTTAAATAGCTTTTAACCATAACATGATCGTTTTATGTGTCAATTTTTTGCTAACAATCACAGAAACTTTCAATCACAGAAAAAATCATGTACTTCTTTATAAGAATTTTACCTGAGAGTTTCACAAATCCTCTGCTGGACTGAAGGATATCACATCTCCCGACTCCTGCACATTGATGACCCAGGTCAACCAGCGTTACATACTGTTCTTGGGTTATGACTCAAGTGTGTGAAGGAATAAACTGTTGGAAATGGAGTAAGATAATAAGCAGGGCTTTGCTCTGGTTTCATTTGGAACAAATCAGGGGTTCAGAGCATCCTGGCATCTGTAGTTGCAGCAACAACTGTACAGTTATTGTACAAAAAAATGTACATTGAGAATAATTGTTATTTTTTTTTAAATAATCATCAAAGCCATAAAATGACCAGTAATTAGGGGATTTCTAATCTCCAGACTTGATATATTCTTGGCTCTTGGGATATTGTGGTGACTCCCAATTGATGACAATGAAGGTGATGAAAACAAATATGCAGATATTGATCATTGTGTGTTGAACCTCTTTGGAATTCAATATCTATTAGTCTTACATTCCTCACTCCTAGGAATGTGAGTTTGTTAGGCTTTATATTTTGTATACTATGATGTATAAGTGTGAGTTGTATCTAATTATCTTCTAAGACAGGTTTTTCAACCCTGAAAAAGTATGTTTTTTAAATATGTACAATTTCTTTGTCACTTTACTGAATCATTAAAAGTATTATTAATTCATGAGAATTTAGAACATTAATTGAAATCTTAGTGGGTATTTCAGGTAAATAATTTAGATAAATGGGTTTCAGCTGATGAGAAAATGTGGGCAACGCTGCTCTAAGATGGTTTGAATTTTACCTGTCTGCATACCAGTGTTCCCCTTCTGTCACTCACTCGATGTTGTGTCGATTGTAGTGACACAAGGGGCTTCTTTCGGGAGCCTTGGATACTTCTGAATATGAAAAACCATGCCCATGACCCCTTCAACAGTTTTTCTAAAAGAGCAAACAACTCCTCTAAAAGAGTATTATTTTCTCTAAAAGAGTTAACGCATTGGTGTCGAATGCCTTTTTAAAGATGCGTCTTTATGAAGATGCCCTTCTGCCTTTGCATTGTTCCTGGATGCGGCAGGTATCTCTCCGCTACTGACGACCATAGCCCTGTGTGTCTGAGTCGCGATCACACCGTGGCAGCGTTTGTGGATGGTTCATGTACTCATTGCGAGAACCTGACCATGCCATCATTGCGGTCGCAGCTTTCCTTTCTCAAGGGAAATGCCACTCCAGCCGTCTCCCACAATCCCACGGGATTGAGGAAGACCCGGCATGCGATGGAGGCGATTTGGGGAGTTCAGAGGAAGCGGTTTTGCTGGGTAAATCCCCATAAACCACCTGCTCCCAGCACGCTCGATTGCTTCCATCCGAGCTCGACATGAGACCAGCTTGCCTCATGGCCAGTCTGATGTCTCCTTTGGTGACATGGAGCAGGATGATGACGTCACTGCTGCATCAGAGAGTTGTGGCATCTGATGCGGAGGACTGCCCAGTCAGAGGCTCCGCCTCATATTTTTGAGTTTTTTTTTTTTAATCGTTCCACTAGGCCATCGGTCTGCGGATGGTACACTCTGGTGCAGATCGATTTAATGCCCAACAGATAATAAAGCTCGCAAAGTGTACGTGACATAAATGTTGTGCCCTGATCGGTGAGGATTTCCTTCGGAATCCCCACACGGGAGATTATTTTGAAGAGTGCCCCTGCAACACTACGTGCTGAGATGTTGTTTAGAGGCACCGCTTCCGGATATCGTGTTGCGTAATCCACCAGGACTAACACAAAACGATGTCCACGTGTGGTCCGTTCTAATGGCCCGACAAGGTCCATTCCAATTCTTTCGAAGGGAACCTCAATCAATGGAAGGGGACGCAAAGGCGCTTTTGGGGTGGCCAGGGGGTTTACCAGCTGACATTCACAGCACGCCGCACACCACCTGCGGACGTTGCCGCCAATGCTCGGCCAATAGAAACGGGCTATTAGACGGAGCAGTGTTTTTCTTTCCCCTAGATGACCCGCCATGGGATTATAATGAGCCGCCTGGAATAACATTTCTGTTATTGCATGCTGCCTCCACTCTATGGTTTTTCCCCCAGAATTTAATCAGAAGGGTCACCATCGGATATTTGTGAATATCCCCATGCACACACCTCACCCTCACCAGTTTAGCAGTGCCCAAAGCTTCGGGTTCAACCAAGAGTTGGTGGATGGTGGTTTGGTTACAACCTGTATCCAGCAACACTTGGTAAGTACCCCCCTGAATTCTTACCGGAATTCGGTATGCTCCAGCATGATCAGGGGCAGCCTGCGGGAAATCGGAGACCCGCACCACTGTCCCCACCTCCATCAGCGGACACTGATCCCGGAAGTAGTCCGGGTCTCCGCATCTCCAACAAGCTGGCCCAGGCACCACACCCGTACCTGTGTTGGCGGGCACCCACACCTGATGGGGAGAGCAGCTGAAGCTCGGGGAAGGGGAATGTGTAGTCTCCCACGGCCGGGAGGCTGGCCTCTGGTATCCTCCTCGCCTGCGTGGGGCAGGAACGGGCCCTGGAGAGAGAACAGAGTGAGAGGGAAAAGAGGGAGGGGAAAACACAGGGGAAGGGGGAAGAGAGAGAGAGAGAGAGCTCGTCCACTCTCAGGATCGCCACCATGTGGTCCTCAGCAAGCCGAACAGCAACCTCCTGCGACGCCGGGCAGTGGCACTGGACCCACTCCGCCGTTCCTTGTGGCAGTCGTCGTACAAACTGTTCCAGTACCACCTGATCGATCGTTCCCTCGACATCGCTGTCCCCCACTAGCAGCCACCTACGACATGTGTCCCGGAGTCGTTGGGCAAAGGCAAATGGGCGGTCAGACTTTCGAGCTTGAGGCCCCGGAAGAGCTGGCGATTCTCCTCCGGGCTCCGACCAACCCGTTGCAAGATGACTTTCTTCAAGTCCGCATAGGCCAGGAGGTTCGTTGTCGGGAGTTGTTGCGCCGCGAGTTGGGCTTCCCCGGACAGGAGAGGGATAATGCGGGCTGCCCACTGATCGTGCGGCCAACCCCAAATGTCGGCGGTCCGCTCGAACAAGTCGAGGAAGGCTTCTGGGTCGTCCGCCAGGCCCATCTTCTGTAGGGCAGGCGGGGGCAAGAGGAGCAGATATCTGGGGTCGCGGTTGTGGCTGGAGCGGACTCCTGGCTGAGGAGACTCCGGATCGCAAGTCGGTCCTCTGCTTGAGCCAGCATGATTTTAAAAAAATTGCGATCTTGGTCCTGCCGGTGCTCAAGCAGGGACTGTTGATGGGACTGGTGCATCGGCACAAGGGACTGGAGGACCTCCGCCAACTGCAAGGACTCTGTGGGGTGATTTCCTTCCATCATTAAGGATGACAGCCTCTTCCTTAATTAATCTTCCCGTGTTTCGGCACCAGTGTGATGCTTTCAAAGTCACCAGCACAAGAACAGACAGACAGCTGAGGTTTCACAACTCAGGTAGGCTTTTAATTTTGCACCTCCAACATACAGTTCTTTTAAAACTTAACAGCAACACAACTATTTAGCTGACTCTCTTGTCGGGCTCTCTCTGGCAACTGGAGGTGCTGACGCTCTTTTATGCCGCTCTCCCTGTACTCACTGAAATTAGAGACAGGTGTTAGACATAATTTAGCTCAGGTGCAAGCGCCCTTACTGCTTTCTCCCCTCGGACGGGTGGCCCACTGCCACAACTACATAATTAATAAGATTGAACATTACTAATTACTAACATTTCCAAACATTGCTAATCATTTTTAAATAAATCATTTCTAAATGGGTGCGGTGGCTCAATGGGTAGTACTGCTGCCTCACAGCAAGATGGTTTCTGGTTTGAGTCCTGGCTCAAAATGGGCCTTTCTGTGTGGCGCTTGCATGCTCTCGCCGTGTTCCTATGGGTTTCTTCCAGGTGCTCACATTTTACCCCCACAGCCCAAAGACATGCAGCTCAGGTGAATTGCAGACTCTAAATTGCCTGTAGGTGTGAGTAAGAGTGTGAATAACCACTTTTCCACTATCGGGCCAGTCGCCAATTGCCTTGGACCTCGAGCTGTGAGATCAAAGTCAATCTGCCAATAGCCATGCAGCGTTGCTCTAAAACTCATCCTTAATACAGCACCCTGTTGCCAGTGTTGCAAACCCTGTCCCATTACAAGCAAGAGGGAAACTCAGAGGTATAGTGTAATCTAGATATCTAGAATATCGAGTTTATATTTGCCATGTACAGTATATTGTGCATTTTAATGGATTTGTACTGTGTATTGTACTGTTTTTAAAAAAAAATTATATATTATTTATTATATATTATACTGTATATAAATTTATAATATACCTGTGTATACACAACCTGGAAAGTTTTGCGTAAATCCACCTTTGACACTGACCATGCCTCAGTCCTCAGTTGGCCTTTTTTGGCCCAAGGGTAATTGGTGGGCCAAAGGCCATTGGCCCAGAGAAAGCCCAGAGGAGGCACGATAAAGAAACAGTGGGAACACATCAGGCCAAGCATGCCCTCATTTGGACCGACAGTGGAAATAGCTAATCTGTTTGTCTGTGTGTGTGTAAGCCCTATGATGGACTGGCCAACTGTCCAGGGTCTTTCCCCTGCCTTTGGCCAGACACAACTGGGATAGGTTCCAGCACTAATTGCGACTCTGCATAGGTCAAGTGGTTATAGAAAATGGATGGATGGATGGATCGATAGATACATTTCTATATAATTCTTTATTAAGTGTGTAGAAAGCAGCATAAAGTTTCCTTTTGGAACAGTCAGCCTTAAAATGCTGTCTAGTCAGGCAGCTTTCTGTTTTGGAACAGAGCTTTTATTTCACTTTCTATTTTCTGGCATGCTAATCTGAGAAAAGGTCTAAATCATGCCACAATATTTAAATATATTTGTACTGGTGTTTATAACTCATAATATATTAGTAGTTAGAACTCATAAACACAAATACAATTTTAAACAATGACAATGCTCCCTTGTTTGTCCTACCATATAAATTCACATCTCTGTCTCTCAGCATGATAATTATTCTGCTGTCTTTACACTGGTCCTGGTTCTCATCTATAGATCCTGTGATGCAGTTGCTCATGGCCTGAAGCGTTCAATCAGAAGCATGTTGCTAGGCATATTGAATTATATTCTGATGTGAACGTGTCAGATGTAATTTTTTTCTGTTGTCATGTTTAATGAGACAAGACCTGAGCACGTCACGGCTTAAGTAACGTGTCCTCTCGTAAAAAGCATCCATGTAGCACATGTGCAACTAATGGTCTTAATTATGAGGATGAGGCAGTGTGTGACATTTTTTAAACTATATTCTGAGATGAATTATTACTACTACAATGACTAATAAATATAAATTGTTCATTAAAACACTTTCAAATAATTATTTTCAATTAAAACAATTGATAACATTCATAACTACATTCATGGTCAGTACACCATTTGATCATAATTCATACACAATTGCCTAATTGACACCAGTCACATATTGTGTAGGAGCAAATCTGCATTCAATTTAATCCCATCAGCATGACAGCTTAACTCTTAATAAAGGGATTAAGTCAAAAGTAACCATTATCTTTATGCTAAGCTTAAATTAGTTGCATGAGTTATAACTTGGCCACACATCAACAGGCTGAGTCAGACTCTTGTCACATGGGTTACTCTGAAGTGCCCTTATCACTGAACATCTGCTCTCTTTACACAAACAACTGCTGTTCCAAAACCACACCACGGATTAGTCTCAGCATTCCTGCTCATCTTTGTAGGCATGACAGTTCCATTCCTTGACCTCTGGACCTTTTATTTACACTTCCTGTATGAGTCAGTTGTTGTTCAAATGATGTAACGATAACAACACGTTGTATTCTTGTATTCAAATAGATCCCAAAATCTATTGTAATCAAATAGATCTTGAATGTTCATTTTGAATGAAATCTTCGAAAGACATCTGTTACCGAATACATGCCAAGCATTTTGATTCACTCAGGAAGAGGTGTTCCCTAATAATATGACAGTTGCATGATTTTTTGGTTCCACAATGGAGATTTATAAAACAAAAAAATGCAACAATAAACACAATACTGGCACCGCTGAGGGAGGTCATCACATTCATTGTACAGACACTGTGATGTCATTGTGATATCTTTGCAAAATCTGTGAGTGTTACTCTCACAGCTTAGTCCAGTTCAGCAGAGAGTCAACACACCCTTAAGACTGTAGGGTGTGAGGATCTGATTAAAAAAACAAGATTATAGTTCACACTCTAAATTCTAATTGAATTAGTGGACAATTGACAAGTCATTGTCAATATGTGGAGTTTTGTGAACTAAGCATAATTTATAATGGGGCTTTTAAACATAGAAAGTGTTTAAACAATGACACCCAAAAATGAAAATTCCATCATAATTTACACACTTTCATGTCAAACACCTGCCATCCAGTGCAGCTATTTGCACTGCAACAGTCTATTGGAAACATATAATTTTTTGACAAACTGTATTGTGAGTATTGCTTCAGTGGCGAGGGGCGTAACGCCATTGAGACCGTTCCTTTTCAAAATGTTTTTTTTGATCTCTCTTTCCCATTCTATTTCCTGTCTCCTCTCTTAATATTTTCTTTAATACTACTGATAATAATGCATAAAAATGTACATAAATGTAGCTTCGCTATAGTAATATTGTAGTAACCATGTTTTTTTGGGGGCAGAAACCATACATTTTATGCAATTAACAATGGTGTTACAATAGTAATATGTTTTTTTTTTATATATAGTACCCATGCTTAATTTTGTGGTTATTATGATTTTTACTACACAATACCATGGTGATACTATGTTTACTGTAGTAAAATCATGGTTAATTTTTGTAAAGGAAGGTTAGGGTTTTGTTTAATGGTAGGGGTTGGTGTAGTGTGTCTGTGGGACTCTTAATAAACACAATAAACATGCTGCAATGATGCCCCTTTACTGTTAGTAATTACTTTGGGGTGCAAACAGATTCTACCATTATTTGTACCACTATTTGCACTAACAGCATCTACCTTTATTTGCAGCTAATGCTCAGGATGTGAGAATATGTTTAGCAGTGTTGGGAGTACAGGGGCGTTCACTCTATGCTTTGATTACACAATGCTTTGATTACACAAATGTTTTCATACAGTACAGAGGATCTGGATATAATGTCACGTGGGAGTAAATAATACATCAGAAATATATTGTCTACTCACTTTCATGCAACAAGAAAACATGCAGCTTTAAAATATGTATTCTTTATACTGAGCCAAGAGGTCAGCTCGTGTGTGACTTTTTTATCTTCTATTGGTCACGCGTCCTCTAGTCATATAAATTCATAGTTCAGAGTTCACCAAACCTGAACTTTGGTTCACAGCGTTGTACGTAATGTCTTCGCATGAGCTCCCTTGTTCAGACTCGTTTGAATGAGAATGAATGGAGTGCGAAATGTAGTGTGACCGCCCCTTAACATGTTAAAAAGTAATGCCTTACTGTACTCTAATTACATTTTGTGAAAAGGCAGTAAATTTAAATTACAGTATTGCATTTTAAATGTATGTAATCTGATTACATGGATTACACATTTATTGCTAAAACAATAATATTAATTAAGTACAATTCATTCACAATAAAATGAATTACGTTGCTACGTAAGTACTTCTATTTGCATTTGTTGTGTCAGCTAATGAGCACGCGTCTAACGAATCAGAGTAGAGGACACGCACTGAGTCGATGGCAGATGAGTGAACATCATGAATGCAGAGGAGTGTGGCTGTTTCTTCCAATTGAAATACAAACATAAAAACTAAAATCTTACTGTTATATGCAAACTGTGATCAATTTCCAAAGAAATTTCTACTGCTTTTAATCAGCAATTTCAAAAAACCTAAACTGAAAGCATTCTAAGGCAAAACTCATTACTAAGGAGGATTCATGGAGAGTGGTCCAACCTCACCTAAACAAGCCAGACTGGATTTTTGTTCAGGATCGGGAGGGAAGATAACTCCAGAGCAGATGAAGAGAGCTGTAGCAGCATATGTGGTGAAGGAAATGCTACCCCTGTTGACTGAATCGCTGTCATTTAGAGACATAGTTACGAAGATTCCCGTGACAGGCAGATGCTCTGCCGGACCAAAAGACATTTGCAAGGTATTTGGATAAATGTTGTGCTGACATGGAGTCTGAA
Source organism: Moxostoma hubbsi (assembly GCA_032164185.1). Lineage (NCBI taxonomy): Eukaryota > Metazoa > Chordata > Actinopteri > Cypriniformes > Catostomidae > Moxostoma > Moxostoma hubbsi. The sequence goes on along the minus strand of JAVLUX010000009.1, from coordinate 10,640,201 downwards.
CTTAAAAAGACATTTGAGTGTTTAGAGCAGTGGTTCTCAACCCTTTTCCTGGAGCCCCCCTAACACTGCATATTTGGTATATCTCCCTTTTCTGACACACCCAATTCAGGTCTTAGAGAGCCCATTAAAGAGCTGATGAGTTGAATCAGGTGTGTTTGATTAGGAAGATATCCAAAATTGTGTAGCATTGGGGGGCCTCCTGGAACAAGGTTGTGAACCACTGGTTTAGAGTATGTCTCCACAACTGCAGACATTTGTACTATTCATAATAAAAGCTTCCTCTGGATAACAGGCCATTGGATTAACCCTGTGATTTTTAGCAGTGAAGCAGTTGCCAGAATTAAGGGAAATCTGTAAGAGGATACTGTACATATGATGTCATTGAAAGTGAAATGGAGCAGGTGCATTCAGCATTTGGACTGTTGGACTGTAAACAGTGACATAGATGTAGACAATAGATCAAATTTCCTAAATGCCTTCAGAATGTATAAACCGGCTGAAAATATAGAGTCGGATTCTGATAATGAAGGATTTAATCAAATGGCAACTAATTTTCCTCACTGCAACAAGATGGAACTCATACTATGATGCACTGTCACATTACTGAGATCACACTTACAGATTTGAACACCTTTTGCAATCGAACGTGAATAAAATGCATGAGTATCAATTCCTGAGGTAATATTGCACAAAACTAAAGACCCTCACCACTGCCATGGTTATCTTGAAGATCATTGCTATTATGGCACCATCCTATCAACACTAGAGGGTTTCATGTGCAAAACCTTGGCACTACTGGATGGGCTTTCTGGGATGAAAGCTGGTCTGCCAGATGCAATTGTATAGGTAAGCATCTACACTGTAAAAATTGGATACATGCAATTGTTATTTCTGTTAGTTGACACGTTTGTTGGAATTATCTGAAGATACTGCACACACTTTTGAAGACACTACAGTTTTCATTGTCAGACATGTTTGAGATAAGAAAGTTAAATTGCATTTTTAGATTTCTTAAGTCAAGTTGCTGACTTTGTCGTGTTTCTGTAAATTTGTTATTGTTTTAAGTCGATATTAAAGTACTGAAAGAACCGAGTGTCACATTTGTATTTTTCACAGATTTCATGGGTTTTAGAAAGTAACTTTCCCCTTGGAGTAATCCACTAAACATTTTTTTTAGAGAAGTGATCAGTAATCTGTCGTGGATTTTTGAGTAATTTGCCCAACATTGGTCATTAGTTGTTTTTATTTGAATCTGTATAAATATGTCAGTGTCTGAACACTACATGTGGCCTCATGTTGTACTCAGACTTGGAGAAATGCAGGACTGCACCTTCTGACACCCTGCCAAAGAGGATGGTTAATTTGGGAGCCAACTAAAACAAATAACACTCCCTCCCCAGGGAGCAACTGTCTACCATTTTAAACTTAAGAATTTACTACAGTAGATGATGCTAATGGGTGTTAAGTTCCTGGAAGCCTGTCTTACGCATCCAGCCCAGGACTCTGTCCCACAGATCTTCAGATTTCCAGGCAATGCTTTAGGACACAATGGATGGAAGTGTTATAAAAACTGCAGCCATGTCCTTAATATTTCTCTCATTTCTGTGTATCTAGATTTCACATCAGACCTGAATCAGGGTCACGGGACTCTTAATTATAACAGGAGATGTTCCCAGGCTAAAAATAACCAGTGTGTGTACTTTCTGTCGAATAACGCTTTGTTTATGACACAAGAGTATCAATTAACTTGTTTCAATGTCCTACAAAACCCAAGAATGCAATATTTCGGTATAAAAAACAATAGGAGGCAAAATGTGTGTACAAAAATAGAATGTCATCTGTGCACAATGAAAACATTTTGATGTTGGAACAGGCCTTGCATCTTTTGCCAGAATGGATGAAATTTCAAACTGATGACTTAGCAGTACTCTTCAATCTCAATTTCAATGGGACATGCTTGTCATCTTCAGATAGTATAAATCGTAGCTGTGCATGTGCAAATCAGAATAGTCTAGCCTAGTATGCATATGTGTTGTTGCATTAGAAATATCTGTCTTTTGTTCAGTCAGTAATGCACTCTTAACCATATAGGCCCCAGAATCATGGTTCTGTGGTCTGCTTGCAATTTATGTGCTGCAGAGCCTAGAGGCCCTACTGGTCAGCTAATGCTGTATGTGCTAAGAGGACTAATGGTCCTAGTGGTCAGCTTGTGAAGTATGTGCCGAGGGGCCCTAGTGGTAATCTGATGGTATATGAGCAGAGGGGCCCAGGGCCCTAGTGGTTAGCTTGTGCAGTATGTGCCGAGTGGCCCTCGTGGTCATCTTGTGGTTGTGCTTGTCTATACGCTAAGGCAACCGAGGCTGGGGCCCTAGTGGTCAGCTCGTGCTGTATGTGCTGAAGGGCCCTCATGGTCATCTCATGGTTAATGCGGCAAGGGGCCCAGGGCCCTAGTGATTAATTTGTGCAGTATGTGCCGAGAGGCCCTCCTGGTCATCTTGTGCTATATGTGCCGAGGGGCCCTCATGGCCATCTTACGGTATATGCCCTAGTGGTCAGCCTGTGATGTATGTACTGAGGAGTCCCAGGACCCTACTATTCACCTTGTTCTGTATGTGCTGAGGGCCCTAGGGGCCCTAGTGGTCTGATTGCACTGTTTGTGGCACAGAGCCTAGGGGCCCTAGTGGTCAGCGCATGCTTTATATGCCGAGTGGTATTCCTGGCCATTTTGCAGTATAAACGTCAAGAGGCCCAGGGTCCTAGTGCTAAGCTTGTGCAGTATGTGCCGATGGGCCCTCATGGTCATCTCGTAGTTAATGTGGCAAGGGCCCCAGGGCCCTAGTGGTTTGCTTGTGCAGTCTGTGCCAAAGGTCCCTCATGGTCATCTAACACTACATGTGTCAAGTGAACTAGGACCCTAGTGGTCAGCTTGTGCAGTTTGTGCTGAGGGGCCCTCGTGGTCATCTCACGCTAAATAGTATGCACCAGGTACATAATACAAAAGTGTTAGATCATGATTTTACAAAGTACATCACAATAGTTTGTACATAAGTTTGAGGAATAGAGGATACATATGCGCCAGATGTGTCACATGACTAAATGTTAACAGGGTGTTTTACTGTCGTGACAGCCTTGTGATAATGTGGTTGTATAACCAGAAGGCAATAGATATCTTAATGCAAGAAAACAATAGAGCTGTGCTTTTTAAACCCCAATCTGTACCTTCTTATCTCTCCCATGATGTCATGGACACAGATTCTGTTAAGATGAGGGGACATTTTCCAGCCTACCAAAGAGGAAAAAAATCACTGTTAGGTCATATGTTTTAGGGTAATGGGGTCAAATTAGCTCTCAAGACATGAAAATTGACATGAACATTGTTAAGCCTAACAATGTCAAAACACAGTTAAGAAGCAATGGGATCAGAAAAAAAGCCCTGAAATCTCAATTGTCTGACCCCTGCTCTTAAACTTAAGTTCAAACATCTCTGTCTGGCACTCACCTCTCCCTATGATCCATGCATTATCTTAAACATGCCTTCTATAAATTCCCTCCAGAGTGTCCTCCACACAAACTGCTGAACCCAACATTAACATATCATTGTGTTTTCTTTATTTAGCAAGAAATGGAAAGAAATGCTAGAAAATCTGCTACAAAAATGTGATTAATTATGTTTGACATTGTTTGTCCTGCTCTACCAATGGAGTTGCGCCTGCGCATTCGTTTGTCAGTAAGAAACCACCAAGCAATCACATAGCAACCACCCATAACGTCTCGGGTTACTTAAGTGTAACCCTTGTTCCCTGAAAAAAGTGGAACGAGATGCTAGGCTGAGAAAAGCGCTTTGGGAACATCTTATAGTTGTGACCAGCTGTGAATATGTGTGCAACACGTCAATGAACATTGACCAGAATTTATAACCTGCCTGTGTAATCATTGGATGCACCTGGGGCAGGGTTATAAATAGATGCGTCATCGGAGCATCGTCAGGTATTTTGTCTGAAGAGCAGTCCCGGGGCATCCCAGACTCTGGCCAAGGCTTCAGAGGAGGCAACCCCTCTGGTAGAGTGAGCCCTGATGCCTACAGGCGAAGCTTGATCGCGCGCCTCGTAGGCCAGGACAATAGCATCCCTTGTGATAATCCATCCATAGTCTGCTTGGTGGCGGCCGCCCCCCTTGTTGCAGCCCCCATGGCAAACGAATAGTTGCCCTGACTTACGCCACTGGCTAATGTGGTGGACATAAGTCTGAAGGGCACGGACTGGACAAAGTCTGTGAAGTCTTTCCTTCTCCGGCATTGTAAACGGCGGGGAGCAGAAGGCTTCGAGTGTGACAGGTAGTCAGGATGAGGGTGCAAAATTGCTTTGGTCCTTCCTGGGGCAAACTATAAACAGGCTGGCAAGACAGACAGAGCCTGTAGGTCCCCAATTCTCTTTAGAGAGGTAATCGCCATAAGAAAAATCATCTTGAAAGTCAGAAATCTGTCAGACGCTGATTCTAGAGGTTCAAAGGGGTCTCAACCAGACCATCAAGGACTATTGCCAAGTCCCATAAAGGGGTCCTGGTCCTAGCAGGAGGCCTAGGTCACCTAGCTCCACGAATGAAGCGAGTGAGTAGAGGATGTTTCCACAAAGGCACCCTGTCCATCAAGGCGTGGCAAGCTGAAATGGCGGCCACATAGACCCTGAGAGTTTCCACTCCCCCATTGGTATTTTCTGTCTGGACAGTAAATCTACTCCCACATATGGGCATCCAGGGATATAAACTGCCCTGAGTGACAGGAGCTTGCCCTGGGCCCCAAGGAGAATCCGACATGCCAGAAATTCAGTTGACGTGAACGTGGACCTCCTTGATGATTTATGTAGAGACTACCGCTGTATTGTCCACCCGCACCAAGACATGGCAGCCAGTTAATGTGACAATCAAGCTGATGACCCTCCCATTCCCCTTGAGCTGGATGACCACTTAAGACCGCTACCCAGCCTGTCAGGGAGGTGTCTGTCGTTAGCAGTCTGCGACGACAAGACGCACCTAGAGTGGAACCCAAGGTAAGAAACAGGGGTCTGAACCACATAGAAAGGGAACGAAGCCTGCGGCACGTAACCCTTATTTGCCTTAGGGAACCGGCCCTTGGATGAAACCCCCTGGATTTTAGCCACAGCTGGAACGATATCATGTGCAGAAGGCCCAAAGGGATCACCGTGGATGCAGACGCCATGAGAACTAGTATTCATTGATACTAACGAACAGTGCAACCTTGACCTAGCCTGACTTTGCTCAGGGTGTTCTGAGTGGAAATGATTCGAGCGGGAGACAATTGTGCCCACATCGTGATTGAATTCTATATAACCCCCAGATAAGTAATTCCCTGTGTGGGAGAGAGAACACACTTTTGACGTTGAGTCTCAGACCCGGATAAACCAGATGAGCTAAGACAATATCCCTGTGCTGAACTGCCAGTTCTTGGAACTTAGTCGTCTATGTAATTCAGAATGCGGATGCCCCGGAGTCGCAAAGGAGCCAGTGCTGCATCCATGCATTTTGTGAATGTGCGGGCTAATAGGGCTAGGCCGAATGGAAGAACCCGATATGATGTGACACGATCGTCTTGATAGTTAGCATCTTGAACTTGAACACCCTGACTGAACAGTTCAAGCCTTGAAGATCTAAGGTCGGACGCAAACCCCCACACTTTTTGGGAACCAGGAAGTATTTGCTGTAAGAACCTGACTCTTTCTCTGGAAGGGGAAACACGTTCTATGGCCCCTTTGACCAAGAGATTTTGCAGTTCTTTTCACAGTAGACATGACTGCTCCGGAAACATGGAGGGCGGCGAGCGAATTGAATTCTGTAGCCTTTTTCTACTGTTCTTAGGACCCACATAGAAATGCCTGGCAGAAGTTTCCACGCTGCCAGGTTCTCTGAGATGGGTATTAATTTTGACACTTCCTGTTGAGGGGATGTCGAGTGTTCCGCGTCCTGGACTAAGGCAGGAAACATCGGTACACCCAACTTTTTGTTGGAAGCCTCTAACTACCGAAACACCGGAGGTGGCGGGAACGGAGAGGTTCCGTGGGGGTACCAGGAGGGGCGAAGTGGATGATACATGCGCCCCCACAATGCTGGGTGCAAAACAAACAGGGTTTTCTTTTTAAATAACTGCCCTGAGGTCTTGCTTTGGGGGATGCTGAGGGTGACGAACCACCGACAGCCCCTCACCCTGAGTGTGGCGAGGAAGAAATTGCCCGAAGGCTTCCTCATTTGCCTCCTGGAACCTGGTGATAGCTACATTCATAGCATCACCAAATAAGCCAGAAGGAAAAAACGAGGCATCGAGAAGGAACGTTTTGTCCCTGTCTCTGATGCCCAATAGGTTAATCCACAAGTGTCTCTCCGCCTTCCCCACAAGCATGGAGGTGGTCATGCACAGCTTTGTGGGGAGAGGGGGTCTCTTTAGCGATGATGCCTAGCCAGGCGAGAGATAACCCGCAAGTGTCTCTTCTACCAGCGGCATCACCGAATACCCCTGAGCCTCAGCACCCACGATTAGTTGAATATTTCAACGTCGAGGGCATGAAGACATGGGAAGTATAAGGATTCCTCCATGGATGAGAATACTCGTTATGGAGGTCATAGAAGAAAGGAAGGGACTGATATAGTTTTCCCTTCCCCCTTTTTTTATTTATTTATTTCAATTTTCTTTATTTATTTATTTTGGACACCAGACAGAAATCTGTCTTCTAGTTTGAAGCGTTTGGGGGGGGGGGGGGGGGGTCTCTTAATTCCACAGCCGCTTTATTATTATGTCCAGGATTTACAGAGGTTCAGTGTCCTCATGAACCAAAGAGGCGCCGAGGCGCGCTTCAGGCTTACGAGGATCAGCTGGATCTGGGGAGAGAGCAAGCGAAAGGGACGAACCCGTCTCTCGCTCCTCAGCCAGATCCATATGAGAGCCCCACGAATGAAGTGTGGGCGCTGACTCCCGGAAGTAAGCAAGGCGAGCGCGAAGCATTTTGCCCGAAAGCAGATCGTAATGCTCGCACCCGCCCTGCCCCAACGCGAGAGCAGCATGCTCTTCCCCCAAACAAACAAAGCAGAACTGATGCATTTCCTTCTCGGCCATAGAGCGGAGACAGGGGAACACGCATCGTTTGCCTTGATTTTCAGTAATTTTTTCTTTCTTTTTCTTTTTTTTAAAGAGAAAAGAGAAAAGGTTCACTGCGCACTGCCTAACAGATTCTAACTCCTAACAGAGGAAAGAAAGTTTGACAGGCTCATGATAGCACACAAACACAGAGTGATCTGAAGACAAAAGATCTGACGATGCTCCGGTGGCGCATCTATTTATAACCCTGCCCCAGATGCATCCAATGATTACACCGGCAGAGATTATAAATTACGGTGAGTGTTCATTGACGTGTTGCACACATATTCACAGCTGCTCACAACTATAAGATGTTCCCAAAGCATCATAAGTAATGCTTTTTGTAAAGGGAACACCAGAACAACTGTATAACAATGCCATGGCAGCCACTCACAACACCCTAAAACCAAGTATTGCATGGACCACTTCAATTATTTCAGAAAACGTAAACATTTTGTATATATTTGTTATTGTAATCATTATATGGGTCAAGAATCCAGACTCCCATTTTGGAATCTCTGATTGTTCATCTCACAAACATGGAGAGAATAATCATATCATTGTGGTTTGGCTCTTTCTGCCACAAATATGTGGAACCGAGTGCTGAGCTGCTCGCAACCATCCACATAAAATTTTTTGACAAAGCATGTCTAAACATAGCTTGACTCGAAATGGCTGGCCTGGTGTCCATCACTGCTGAAGATATGATGTAGCCTGACAGCAACTGCTATTTCCTTCAAAATGTTATGCTAAAAACATACAAAAAAGATGTTCTGTTATTTTTGTTATCATCGTTGTTTAGTTGTTAAAAGTTTAGTTTAGTTTTGATAAATGGTTGACCAGTGGAAACTGTGTGTGTGTGTATGTGGATGGGTTTAAGTGGTTTAAGAGTTCTTTTTTTAGGTTGCAAACTGGTAATTACAAGGGTATTATGCTATAAATCTGGGTTATGAGGATAACTCATCATACTAAATCATACTAAATTATATTTTTTTTTTTATTGAAAATGTTAAAATGAAGAATGTTTTTTGAAAAGGTTAGGTTTAGGGGTTAGGGTACACTATAAAAATCATTATTTCTATGGTAAGTCCTCATTAGGATAGCCGCACCGACATGTGTTTGTGTGTGAAAACAATCAGTTAGATTTGACCATTTGTGGACACATTATTGGTGAAATGCACATATGAGTTTATTGTATAATTTATTTATTTATTTATTTATTATTATTAAGCTTTTCTTTTTTTAAAATGTTTTATTTTTAATTTTTTTACATTTATTCATTTAGCAGATGCTTTTATCCAAAGCTACTTAAGAAGAAGAATACAGCATAAGCAATTTATCCTTAGGAGGCAACCATTATACACTCACACTATGGTCCTAACAAAGTGCACGACATGGTCTTCTGCTGTTATAGCCCATCTTCCTCAAGGTTCGACGTGCATTCTGAGATTCATTTCTGCTCACTACAATTGTACAGAGTGGTTATCTGAGTTACCATAGCCTTTCTGTCAGTTCAATGGCCATTCTCCATTGATCTCTCTCATCAACAAGGCGTTTCCATCCGCAGAACTGCCGCTCTCTGGATGCTTTTTTTTTTTTTTCGCACCATTCAGAGTAAATTCTAGAGGCTGTTGTGTGTGAAAATCCCAGGAGATCAGCAATTACAGAAATACTCAAACCAGCCCATCTGGCACCAACAATCATGCCATGGTCAAAATCACTGAGATCATATTTTTCCCCATTCTGATGGTTGATGTGAACATTAACTGAATCTCCTGTCCCGTATGTGCATGATTTTATACACTGCACTGCTGCCACACAATTGACTGATTAACAAAATGCATAATTAAGTAGTTGTACAAGTGTTTCTAATAAAGTGATAAGTGAGTCAATTTCATAATATGTCAACTCCATTACCCAAATTGTTTAGAAAGTTTTTGGGTTTTTTATTTTATTTTATTTTTTTAGATAATTTCCCTAATTTAAAATCTAGCAACTGCAGAAAAGAATGGCTTCTATTAGTTAATGGGGCCTGGGCTAAATCTTCAAGTGTTGGAAGACAAACTACAAGTTCAAAGGAAAAGTTAGACACAATGAAATTTCCTTGAGAATTTGCCCAGGAAGATAAAAACCCACCAATAGATGAGAGTCTCTGGTGGCTTCCCTTCCCATAACTACCCCACCTCCAGAAATGTGCCAGCTCTATATAAGATCTCTTATTAGATCTCGCAGTAAATGTGAAAGTGTGGTGTACGGGAAGTATGGCGTAACTTTTAACAGCAGATGCATCCCACCCACTGTATTTTTAGCAGAACATGAAGGAACACCACTTCAGAATAATAAAATACAATAGACACAAGTCACATCCATGGACAGATTACAGACATGGCCAATGCCATAAGACACTGCAAATGAAAAATGGATATAGATGCACCTGTGACTTTTGCTACAATGTGAAATAAATGAAGAAAGAAAAAAATGTATCTGTTTCTGATCCCTCCTCAGCACTATCAGTGCCCTCTAAACACATTATTGCTGCTTTGATGTTTGTACACTAATCATGATACATTGCTGTCTTTTTTGCAATGATGTACATGATTCTTTGCAAAAAAGACAACAATGTATCATGTTCATGTGTATCATGTGGTGTGTTCATTCTCGTAATTGCAACTTTGTATAAATATTTCCCATTTTTGCAATTGTGACAAGAGGGAGTCTCCAAAGAAACTGGTGCCCCGGGTCCACCCAGGATCATAATCTATTCTTTGTTGGAGTCCAAAGTTAGAGTGCTTATAACTCCAGAAGTATTATGATATCTTAATACCCTTTTAGATTCTGCTTCACAACATACTTTCATTTTGTATCTACCTATGTAATGTCCTTTATGGTAACATTTAAGAGATGTGGGGTTCTCAATGTGGCTCCACATATAAATTCTCAATTTTAACCATTATACATTCAATGGTCAAAATCCAAATGTGACTATGCTGTGTAAAGGCTTTAAAAAATGATTAGAAATGGTTAAATACTGTATATACGCAAGAAAGACAAGAGCTATCACAGTCCATTACACAAATATTACAATGATGTCATTGCTTTCAGTCACATTTTAAATGATAAACATTCTTTCAGTGAAAGTTAATGGGAGATTTTAACCTTTATACTATCTACAAAACATAGTTTAAAAGATGTCTGTACATTAAACGGTTGAGATGAATTAATTGCATAAATGTAATACATAATCTTTAAGTTTAGAGGTGTAGGGGGCAACCGCTGAGTCCCCAATATGAATCAGGTTATTTAAAACCAATATAAACTCAGAATCAGGTTTTGCAATAATCTAATGAGAGTTTACTGATTTGTCTCTGTAGATTCAATCGGCATCACAAGTCATGGAGATACAACAGTTAGAAAGACAGGAAGTCGAAGTGCCATTTTACAAACTTTCCAAAGCAATTATAGTCATATGCAAATTACATTAAGGGTGTCATCGTACCACAATTTCTAGCATTCTGGTAGCCCAACTGCTTTAAACATTTTAACATATTACAAATATGGACTGTTTTCATCTTCACGCAAACAATAATTGTTAGCCACAACATTAATCAAGGTCTCATACTTGGTTGAAGCAACTTATGGTCAGATATCAAAGGTTAGCTATCAGTTATGGCTACTTCTTATTTCTTTACGTCAAAAGGATACCAAGGAGAGCAGTTAAATCCTTGGAAGTTGTTTTCGACTATGGTGAAGTCACAGTTGAGAGGGCACAATAACTGTAAATAATACAGAGACATGAGTTATTTAGATATGCAATGTGTGTGCAATGGGTGTTATCCCATTCTCAGGAATAGAGGCCTTCTCCCCAACCTTGCTGGAAGGCAGGGCCTGGGCATCATCTGTGGAACATTAGGACAGAGCACAGAGAGAAACAAAGGGCACAAAAGAACACAAGAGAGCACACTATTGCTGCATCTAGTTGAAGTAAATGTATGTTTCAATTCATTGATGACATGAAGTATATGTGTTGTCCAGTCATGGTTACACTTACAAAGATCTCTCTTACTAAGATCTCTCTCTCTTACATTATGACTTGTGATTAATCAATACTCAATATATTCAAATGGTTAGATAGGGTATATGATTCATTATGTAATAGAAATAGAAATTGAATAAATCCAATACAACATAAGATGAACATTCTCTAGAGGATGGGCTGAATGAGTAAACCCTGTTACTGCACTCCTGACATTAGCCAGACCCTCAGTCACCCATCAGATTACATCTATTACTCATTCCTTTTAGGAAAAGAGGAACATAACATTGATTAATATTAGAAAGAATAAGTGAGGATTATGAAATATAAGATATACCTTTCAAAGGTATGCCTTGCAAGCACAATAGAAATACGCTGGCATAAAATTTCCTTTTTTCTACTTGTATGTAAAGTAGGCTTACTTACATCGCGACTTCCCTCCATTGTACATTTCTTCTTCAAGCAAACAGAAGGTGCAGTTAAGAGTAAGAGCAAAACTAAAGCTCTGGCATGAGCGTAGATAAGAAGTTGATACTTGGGTTAACCAATTGTTCAGAAATATAATTGATAAAACCTAATGTGCATGCATACATACAGGCAGATAGATAGACAGGCAGATAGATAGACAGACAGACAGACAGATAGATAGGCAGACAGAAATACAGACAGACAGATAGATAGGCAGACATAAATACAGACAGACAGACAGACAAACAAATAGATAGATAGACAGACATAAATACAGACAGACAGACAGATATATACAGACAAACAGACAGATATATAGACAGACAGACAGAAATACAGACAGACAGATAGATAGACATACAGACAGACAGACAGATAGAAATAGAGACAAAAAGAAAGACAGACAGACAGACAGAAATACAGACAGACAGATAGACAGACATAAATACAGACAGACAAATAGATAGATAGACAGACATAAATACAGACAGACAGATAGACAGACAAATAGATAGATAGAGAGACATAAATACAGACAGACAGACAAATAGATAGATAGACAGACATAAATACAGACAGACAGACAAACAGACAGACAGACAGCTATATATACAGACAGACAGCTATATAGACAGACAGACAGCTATATAGACAGACAGATTCTAATTTCAGGTAACCGAGTTATTTAAATCAGTCATATAATAATAATTTCAAGTTCAACATGAACTTGCATTTTGCCTGTTTTTCTGTTGGTCTAAAATGTTTATAGTCTACACAACATCTCAGGTTCACACAGTGACCGTGGACCAATAATGGGACATTGTTTCGCAAGTGAAATCCCAGCCTATTCAATTCATCTTGGCAACAGACAGAGACAGGAAGTGCCAAATCAACATGGAAACCAGTGTTGATGTTAACTGACCACTTGCCTGCCATTTGTCAGAGCTTTGTCAGAGTTAAATTGCACTTGTCTTAGTAGAAATTACACACTTAAATCACAAAGGAAATCACAGATGTCTCAGTCTCAGATGCAGACAGATGCTGGGGTAGAAATTCATTTGAATGGAAGAGCCGGTCAAAACACATGGTTGTGAATCGTTAACGACATTGTTTGTGAGTGAAAGTTAGCCGTAAACACTTTTGAATGCACTCCGGTCTTTTTAACAGGCTCTTCACGATACCACAAAACAAAGCCTTTCACTGCAAGGGTAAAAGACAAGCCTGGCTGATGCAGTGAGTTTTAATTGGCATAGAGGAGCTTTCACACTTCTGAAGCAAAATCTATGATTGTTTTTTCTTTTGTTGTGTATTCTGTAAAACACTTCTTTATAGTTCTTCTACATATTTTTTTTAAGTTTAAAAGATAAAAGTTCAAAGTTTTTGTGTTACAATGAATCCAGAATGCTATTAGCATCCCATGCACATGTGCTGTTCAGGGCCTCAAATGCAACAAGCATAAGCATCATGCACGACTTTGACCTCCAAAAGAAAAGAAAAAAAAAAAAAAATAGCGGAAGGGCAAATTTACAAGATTGCTAGGTAGCAAGAAAGTGGAAACTGTACACAGTAAACAGTAAAAATTGCGAAAGAAGATGGAACAGTTAACACGTATTTGAGGTTAGAACAGAAAAGAAAAAAGTTATGGCAAATGCTTTGATACATCACAGAAGAAAAACAAGGATTTACCAGACATTTTTTTCTCTGAATGTCATTATATGACTTTGATGTTGAATATGTATCTATACTGTAAATAAAGTTCTGTCAAAAGCAAAACCATGTAAAAGCATGTACTTCATGTGATGACATCTAATACTGTTGTGTATGCTGAACACAAACAATTATTTTTTTGAAACATATTTCAGCTCTGTAGGTCTATAAAATGCAAGTGAATGGTGGCCAGAACTTTGAAGCTTCAAAAAGCACATTAAGGCAGTATAAAATAACAACACAACTCCAGTGATTAAATCCATTTCTTCAGAAGTGATTTGATAGGTGTGGATGAGAAATAGATTATAAAACAATATTTGTGTTCAGAATTAACTTTTTTCCTATAAATTCTCCTCCTTGCTTAGTTGTGCACTAATAATGCAAATCTGCAAAAACAAAAGAAGAAGAATGTGAAAATGAATGTGGATATTTAGAGTAAAAAAGGACTTAAATGTCGATCTGTTTCTCACCCACTCTATCCACTATCATATTGGTTCTGAAGATATGGATGTAACCACTGGAATCTGCTTTTTGGACCTTCAAAGTTCTGGCAAACATTTAATTGCATTGTATGGAACTACAGAGCTGAACTATTTTCCAAAAATTTTCATTTTTGTTCAGCAGAAGAAAGAAAGTCACACATCTGGGATGGCATGACGGGGAGTAAACAATGAGAGAATCTTCGAAAATGGAACTGATAAAATTGACTTAAATGAAATCAATAGTTATAGATCAAGTAAGGATTAAATAGCTTCTTAAATGTAAAATGCATATGTGGGTCAAAAATGAACCAGTCATCTCATATTTAAGAAATAATCTTTCCATGAAGACATTTTTTCAGCTGACGCTCCAGGTATTCCTCAATTAAGGTGACTTTGATCATGTACACGGACTATTTTAACATTTAGTTGAATATTTTGCATTAGTACCCCTAGAATGCATATGTATGAAATATAAATGTCTTTACAATGGCATTCCATGCAAATAACACTGGTATTACACTTGTAATACATTGACTTTTTTTCAGTTTCCATCTGTTATGTAATTAAATATTTGTTTACTACCATGTTCATGTTCATTTATGTGTTGTATGCAAGTACAGAAAATTACATTTTACTGGTTGACATTGTAATTACCCATGTTACACCTATTCGATTTTCAATGAGTGAGAAACTCTTCAAAAATGAATAAATTATATATTAACCATATTTTAAGATTTTTTTTTAAATGACCATTTCAGTTAATTTTAATGTAAACAAAATAAGTTTCTTTATAAAGATTAAGCATCTAGATTTCTCCTGGGTCTTTTTCGACACACATTTGCATTTTAGGGGGGTGAATTTGTACATCCATTCGAGGGTTAAAATGGAGAAAATCACAAAGGCCCCTCTCAATTAATAATCATCAAAAAATAGTTGGCATTGTTGGTAAGCTTCATAAAACGAATAGGTGTGCTTTATTCAAAGGGCTCAGTATTTTTCCGCTGCATGTAAGATATCTAAACCTGATACCTCAGGGCATAATCCCTTTATTCTAAGTGTTGAGAGAGACTTTCACTGCTACACAAAAACAAGATGCCACTGAATGAGTTGAAAGAGACTGCCATGAGTTTAATCCCTTTAGTGAGGGGCACAGCGGCAGCCCCCTGTGGTGCAAAAACAAAGGCACTTTTTTATATTTCAATTAATTTCTTCTTTTGGTTTTACAGTAATCCAGTCTTTGAGATTTGTTTTTGTTTTTAAGTACCAAGGACACTCTATGTCATGGTTTTAAAGAAAGCATTGTGTAGAGGAGAGATTTGACTTAATTCCCTTGGTAGCAGCTGCTGGTAGCTTCCTGATGTAAAGGACACTGCATGGAAGATGTAAGCAGAGGAATTTCTCACATGCTCTCTGAACCATTGTGCCCCTCACATGCAACTGCGTCATTAGAATGTCTATCTTCAATCATCAGAGGAACCACCAACTGATGCACTACTCCTCCCTTGTTAGTCATTTTGAGCAAATGCATCTGGGATGGCTGAAAAACATGACAGTCTATTTTATCATGAATATAAATGAATTTAAGTTCAGGTACAAATAAAAAGTCTGTCCTTATTTACTCACCTCTTGTCGTTGTAATGCCATGTCCATTTAGGTTTGAAACCTCCATTTTCAGTTTCCTAATGTCATTGTCTTCCAAAATGTGTTGTTATTATGGAGCTTATTTTCTGCTAAACGATCAAATAATGAATAATGATTAAAATGAAAATGAAACCCCTATTAACCATTTCAGTTCCTCAAAATGCCTGCAATGTATTGTTGCAACTGAAACTGGTTGCAGGACCGACCAGACTGGGTAAGGATAGGGAATAAACATAAACACGAACCAACCAACATCGACCGACCAACAGACAAGACCAACTGGATAACACAGGACCGACTGGAATACACACAAGACGAACTGGCACTGGACAGCACACATGGGATGATTAAAATAGTGAAGGAAATTAAACAGGTTAATGCAGGGCAGTTGTAACAAATGAACTAATAATGGGAAAACAAGGATGACGGGGTATGACGTAAGACAGAGAGACACGCGGCGATACAGAAACAAACAAAGCCACATGCTCTCACAAGACATCAAAACACCTCAATGGCATGAGTGCACTTCGGCAAGACAAACGAGAATGAGTAGCAACGACAAACAAAGCGATGCCACACATTCTCACACTAAACAAAACCTGAGCATACATCGCAAGGCAAACGCCACGTGATGCTCGCAACAGGTGACAAAAACAAGACAGGACATCTGTGCGAGAGTTCGGCCACACAAAAACCCAAAATCTCAGACCGAACCTCAGCACATCCTGAAGACAGCTTGCGACCCGGGCAAGCAACGCAACGCGAGGTGCTCCTGTGTGAGCGAGAGACAGACATAAACTGTTGACGCGTGTAAATGCTGCCAAGATGTCATAAGTGTGATGCACCCATGCCAATAACCGACAGAGTGACAGGAATGTGACAGCCTGTCAAAAAAATAAATAAAGAAAATGAAAAATAAAATAAAATAAAATTGATTTGAATTCTGTCACTGTTATTGCAATTACATTAATGCATTTTTATTTTAATAATGTTAGTCTTGACACAAGATTGCATTGGAAATGGAATGTCATATCATCAATTGCATTTTAGATTTTAATCTGACAGCATGATGCATTGTCACTGTATTTTTACACATACTTGCAGACACTTTGTGACATTTAAATGGATAATGGGTTTTCATTTTTGTTTTTATTGTTTTATTTATTTAAAATTGACAGAAAATTGTCTCCATAGGTTGTGATGAGGGTTTTCTAAAGTCTCCATTTTCAGTGAAGAAGCCATATCAATAAAAAAGCCTTTCCAGCATGGAAGAGAGGCGCAAAACTAGCAAAAATAAATGCATTTTAAAACAAAAATGGAATAGTGTGGATGTAGCTTAAACCTGCATGCTGTTTTGTGTGCAACACAAAATTAGCTTTTTTAAAGGATATCGATGCAACTCTTTTTCAATACAACAACAGTTCATAGTGTTAAGCTTAAAGTCTAAATTTTTCTACACATGGTGACTGATTGCTCTTGTGGTAATGTTTTCAACTCTTGTACAAGGAGTTCCTGGTTCTATTTTGCCCGCTCCTAACATTTTATTTTAATAAACCAACATCACATCTATACATCAGTGGATGTAAATCATGAATCTGGATAAGTTTATATTTTGCCTTATGATTTAACAGTCTTCTATTGAGGAAGCTGAGACTGGGGTCTCAGAGGTGGACTCGTCCATCACCCTAGCTGAGGTCACCGAGGTAGTCAAGAAACTCCTTGGTGGCAAGGCACCGGGGGTGGATGAGATCCGCCCTGAGTACCTCAAGTCTCTGGATGTTGTGGGGCTGTCTTGGCTGACACGCCTCTGCAGCATCGCGTGGCGGTCGGGGACAGTGCCTCTGGGATGGCAGACTGGGGTGGTGGTCCCTCTTTTTAAGAAGGGGGACCGGAGGGTGTGTCCCAACTACAGGGGGATCACACTTCTCAGCCTCCCTGGGAAAGTCTATGCCGGGGTACTGGAGAGGAGAATACGGCCGATAGTGGAACCTCGGATTCAGGAGGAACAGTGCGGTTTTCGTCCGGGCCGTGGAACACTGGACCAGCTCTATACCCTCTACAGGGTGCTGGAGGGTTCATGGGAGTTTGCCCAACCAGTTCACATGTGCTTTGTGGATTTGGAGAAGGCATTCGACCGTGTTCCCCGGAGCGGCCTGTGGAGGGTGCTCCGGGAGTATGGGGTCCCGGGTCCTTTGCTAAGGGCTGTCCGGTCCCTGTATGACCGAAGCAGGAGCTTGGTTCGCATTGCCGGTAGTAAGTCAGACTTCTTCCCAGTGCATGTTGGACTCCGGCAGGGCTGCCCTTTGTCGCCGGTTCTGTTCATAATTTTTATGGACAGAATTTCTAGGCGCAGCCAGGGGCCGGAGGGTGTCAGGTTTGGGGACAACACGATTTCTTCTCTGCTCTTTGCGGATGATGTTGTCGTGTTGGCCCCTTCACACCAGGACCTTCAGCATGCGCTGGGACGGTTTGCAGCCGAGTGTGAAGCGGCCGGGATGAGGATCAGCACCTCCAAATCCGAGGCCATGGTCCTCAGTCGGAAAAGGGTGGCTTGCTCCCTTCAGGTTGGTGGGGAGATCCTTCCTCAAGTGGAGGAGTTTAAGTATCTTGGGGTTTTGTTCACGAGTGAGGGAAGGATGGAACGGGAGATTGACAGACGGATCGGTGCAGCTTCTGCAGTAATGCGGTCGATGTACCGGTCTGTTGTGGTGAAGAAGGAGCTGAGCCGCAAGGCAAAGCTCTCTATTTACCGGTCAATCTACGTTCCTACTCTCACCTATGGTCATGAGCTTTGGGTCATGACCGAAAGGACAAGATCCCGGATACAGGCGGCCGAAATGAGCTTTCTCCGCAGGGTGGCTGGGCGATCCCTTAGAGATAGGGTGAGAAGCTCGGTCACTCGGGAGGAGCTCAGAGTAGAGCCGCTGCTCCTCCACATCGAGAGGGGTCAGTTGAGGTGGCTCGGGCATTTGTTTCGAATGCCTCCTGGACGCCTTCCCCGGGAGGTGTTCCGGGCACGTCCCACTGGGAGGAGGCCCCGGGGAAGACCTAGGACACGTTGGAGAGACTATGTCTCCCGGCTGGCCTGGGAACGCTTCGGTGTCCCCCCAGAAGAGCTGGAGGAAGTGTCTAGGGAGAGGGAAGTCTGGGCATCTCTGCTTAGACTGCTGCCCCCGCGACCCGGCCCCGGATAAGCGGAAGAAGATGGATGGATGGATGGATGGATTTAACAGTGCGAGCAAGCTGGGGAACAGTGGAGCAAGTAGAGCGTGCGTCAACATTGCTGCCCACTGTCACCTGTTGCTTAACGTCGGTTATAACAGCCGTAATGAGCACTCATAATAACAAATGGCGGACCTCGTGGCGGCGGAACGCAGAAAGAGAGAAAAGCCTGCTGCAGCTCCGGTGCTCCAGCTCCTTTCGCCATTGTTCACGCCTCGAACATCCGACAGACAGAATATAGTTTCGTTTCCCCTTGCAGCATGCACTGGGGATCGAACAATAAAAAAAAATACATTCCGAATTCAGACTCTGTCTCCATGACCAAGGGCTCAAGACATGCATAACAGAATTCGATTTTCATCTAGCACACATAGTGAACATAAGCACAACACATTGTCCCCCCATAAAGAATGCTGGAGTCGTTGTGACAAACCAATTTTCTCAAATAAATGACATTCCTTCCAATGTTTGTACATTTTATCCATTCAAAATACCAGGGAAAAGGTTTATTCTGTTAGCATCCCTGCTGTAGATACATTTCAGGGTGCTCATCTTTTATGCCTGAATACAACTAAGGCAAAAACATTATCAAATTCCCTTCAACCAGCCACAGTATTGGAGGCTTGAAGGCTTCCCTCTGCTGTGCCACTGGTTCTGGGGCAGTTGCCAAAAGTAAGGTTACAGGTCGCGCTGCAGGCAAGAGCCATACATTAATCCCTCTGTCTGCCTGTCTGTCAGCTTGGCATCAGCTGAAGGGCATTTTGAACTGGGCAATTCAATTCAGGCGCACTCCGCCAGTGTTTAGTGGGGTTGTTCCAACAACGGGAAGCCCCATTTTTGATTTAGGATATTTATTCTCTCTTAGAAATAGGGGTAATAGAGGAGATTCACCCTTCTCAGAGAGAATGTGGTTTTTACAGCTGTTATTTTCTGGTACCAAATAAAGATGGTGGATTGTGTCCCATTTTAGATTTGAGACATTTTAATTCCATTCTCATGAAATGTTAGTTCAGAATGCTGACGCAGAACTGATTGTGGACTACCAGTTGACTAGGAAAGGAAACACACAGATGTGACGAACATGTGACGCGTGTGACGAACTTCAAGTTCCTGGGTGTCCATATCTCTGAGGATCTTTCCTGGACATACAACACCTTCACTCTGATTAAAAAGGCGCAACAGCGCCTTAACTTCCTTAGGAAGCTAAGGAAAGCTTACCTGTCCCCCACATCCTGCAGAACTTTTACCACTGCACTATTGAAAGTGTCTTAACAAACTGCATCACAGTGTGGTATGGCAACTGCACGGTCTCAGATCAGAAGGCACTCCAGCGGGTGGTGAAAACTGCCCAATACATCACTGGTGTCCAGCTAACCTCCATCAATGACATTCAAAATAAACGCTACCTAAGGAGGGTGAGAAGCATCAAAGACATCTCTAACCCCAACCACGGTCTGTTTACTCCTCTCCCATCTGGGAGACGCTATAGAAATCTTCGCTGTCGCACCAGCAGACTCAGGAACAGTTTCTTTCCCTCAGCTGTCAGCCTACTGAACTCTAAACTCAGGTGCTGAACACTACATCCCACCCGAACTTCAAATTTGTATTTTTCTTTTATTAATTTATATATTTGTATTTAATTTTTTTATTTTTCACACATTCCCTTGCACATTTCTTGCACATTACATCTACCTCCTCATGCTGCTTGTATTGTTATGGCCACTGGCCATATACATATATTTACACATTTACATATTTATACCTCATTCTGTACAATGCACCTTCAGATTATTCTTCTTCATTTGCACCCTGAACTGTATTATAGACATTTGCATTGAGCTGGTCTCTGCATCTCTACATCATAACTTTGCACTCAAAAACCCATATTGTATATACTTTTGCTGCCCAACACCAAGATGTCATTCTCAGCCATTTGAGCAATCTAGGGCTGTGTGTATACCTAGACAAGAGTGTCCTGTTTCTAGGGGTGGAGCTAGATTCACAGGCGATTCAGTCATGTCTGTCTCCAGATTATTTTTATGTCTTAATGCATTCCCACTTATCAGTCTGCTGCACGCAGTTCAGCAGATAGTTTGGGAGGATTCTGTTAGTGACGCTGTTTTGGCCATATCTAGTATGGTTTTTGACTCTGGTCTCTCTCTCTTGGAGAAAGTGCCTTGGGAGATTCCAGTCAGAACAGACATGTTGTCTCAGGCTCGGGGCAGCATTGCCACTATATCGCTATCCAAGAAATGAGGAGCATGGCATTCTCAGGGGCTTTGGCTAGAGGTGCATCCTTGGAGGACATTTGTATGGTGGCTAGCTGCCTTGAGACGTCACACAGGTCACATAAATATAGAGATTGTATCACCTAGATATCTCATAGAGACTGTGTCTTTTCCCCAAACTACTAAACACAATACCCTCACTAAATAATTTAGAAAAAATGTGATTAAGGTCAAACTTGAACAAAACAAACAAATTAAAAATACACATCATTTAAAAATAGGGCTACTAAACATTAGATCTCTTTCCACCAAAGCACTAATTGTTAATGAAATTACAGATCATAGATTGGATGCGCTCTGTTTGACTGAAATCTGGCTTAAACCGGATGAATATATAAGTTTAAATGAATCTACTCCCCCAGGTTATTGTTATAAACACAAGCCTCATCTGAAGGATTGAGGAGGAGGTGTTGCTCAATTTACAGTGAAGTTTTTGGTGTTACTCAGAGGACAAGATATAAATGTAAGTCTTTTGAACAAATAATGCTTAATGTGACACCATCAGATATAAATAAAAAAATCTGTTGTCTTTGTCTTTGCTACAATGTATAGATCACCCATACCCTATTCTGATTTCCTTGGTGAATTTGCAAATTTTTTATCAGATCTTGTATTTACTGTAGATAGAGCTTTAATTGTTGGTGACTTCAACATTCACATAGATAATGAAAATGATACATTGGGATTAGCATTTAACAATATTCTCAACTCTCTTGGAGTGTAACAGGACCAATTCATCGCCATAATCATACGCTAGATATAATTCTGTCATATGGAGTTGATGTTGATAATATAGAAATTCTGCAGCAGAGCAATCTACATCACGCTATTGTTCAGGTAGAACTATTCTTTCGACCTCTAAAGATAGCTTCGTTATAATCTTCCAGATCTAACTCATACACTCAATAAACCCCAAAGCCCAGAATAACTTGATGAAATAACAAAAAATATAAATGCAGTCTTCTCTAGCACCCTTGAAATTGTCACCCCACTTCGATTAAAGAAAATTAAAGAAATAATCCATGCAACATGGTACAATGATCACACTCATGCTCTCAAGAGAGCAGCTCAGAAAATGGAGATCATTTGTAAAAATACTAAATTAGAAGTATTTCATGGTGCATGGAAGGATAGTGTCTGTAGCTACAGACAGGCACTAAAAGCTGCCAGGTCAGCATATTTTAGTAAACTCATAGAAAATAACCACAACAATCCTAGATGTTTATTCAGTACTGTGGCTAAATTGATTTAGAAATAATCAGAAATAAAATTGGAATTATGCAATCATCTGTCATAGCACCTCAGAAAACAGTGTCTAATAATTTTCCTCATGTGCAACTTCAATCCTTCTCTGTCATAGGTCATGAAGAGCTTACAAAACTTATCGAAACATCAAAAGCCACAACATGTTTGTTAGATCCTATACCAACTATGCTCTTAAAAGAGGTATCTCCTGTAATTTCAGAACCTCTTCTTAATATTATTAAGACCACCCTTCACGGGCGTCCACTTTACCGCAGTACAAGACGAGCATGCCAAATCCCTGCACACGGAGATCGCTACCCTTTTACTCAAAGACGCGATAGAGCCTGTCCCTCCAACCAAAATGAAGAAGGGTCTCTACAGCCCTTACTTCATTGTACCCAAGAAAGGCGGTGGCTTACGACCGATCTTGGACTTGAGAGTTTTCAACCGGGCTTTGCACAAACTCCCGTTCACAATGCTCACGCAAAAACACATCTTAACTTACGTCCAGCATCTAGATTGGTAGACCTGAAGGACGCGTACTTCCACGTCTCAATAATAGACACCAACTGGATCTACCACCGCGCCATTCTTTCCCACATGTGACCGAAGAGGCCATGTGATGTATTTTGCCACGGTACCTCCCCCTTCCTGGGCAGGTGTGGTCTCCGTAGGGTCTTTTCCCCCTGAAAGAATAGGAAAATGGGTAAAACCCCCTTCCCACGATGCGGTAAGGGCCCCAGTCGTTTGGCTTTATGAGAGAAACAGAGTGAAAAGAGGCCCGGCTAGACTCGGCCCGTCCCATGTTGACAAGCATCGCCTTGTCCCCCTGCTTGGGTAACTAGAAGGATTCCGACGTCTTTTATGGGGCATTGGGGAAGGGTACGTGCAGTCTGACACAGCTGGTCGTCCTGGCACGTGAAATACCTGCCCGCTCCTGTGTCAGCAGTAAACGTACACGGCTCAGCGCATGGTATGATTTGAAGTGGGCCCCTAGTGTTGCTTCTTCGACATGACGTCGAAGTGAGCATGAGACGAGGAACATCTAGGTTACGTATGTAACCTCCATTCCCTGATGGAGGGAACGAGACGTCGTGTCCTCCCGGCCACGTCGCTGAGCCGAGCCACTGAGGTGGCCGGACATTCCCGGCTCCTCAGAAAAATCCTGAAGGAACTCATAGTATTTCCTCGCCTTTATACCCGTATGTCCGGGGGTGGGGTATGCAAATACTGTCTGCCAACTTCTCATTGGCCTTTTTTCATGCATCAGAGGCATATTCAGGTTTACGTACGAAACCTAGACGTTCTGTTCCTTACACAAAGCTATCATATGGTTATATATGAACTACTGTATATATATTTTTTATATACTCTTTATTTTAATTTTTTTATTGTATGTGTATTCTATATTGTGTGTATTGTTTACTGTTCATTGTATATATATTTTTGTGTTGTGTAAGTATGTGTACATTTGATATGTAATTGTGTTTTGTAAATATGTTGTTTATTGTAATTGGTATATGTCTCATCACTGTCATGACTGCTATGTTGCTCGGAACTGCACACAAGACTTTCTCCTACTGTTGCACTTGTGTACATGGTAGTGTGACAATAAAGTGATTTGATTTGATTGATTTCAGACTTGGAATAGATTATAGCACACAGAAAATTGTACTTACACCGTACTGGTTTGGAAAGATATGAGGGTGAGTAAATAATGACAAAGTTTAAATTTTGGGGTGAACAATACCTTTATTGGAATGTAAAACAAAAAAAATGAAAACTGACATTTCTACGAATCCAAACAAGAACGAGTTTGACATGAAAAAAAAGTTTAGTTCAGATATATCTAATTATATGAAATAATTATGAACCACAATAGCACAGTCAATAACAAAAATTGCTGCAGGGTATGTGAAATTCATTGTATTACTGATTAATTAGGAGTCAAGCAATGACGGCCCCTACACAAGCTATACAAATGTAACTTTAAAAACTGGGCAAAATAGAATAAACCAGGAAATGGCCTTTTAAGAAAAGGAAACATTGTATTGACCACATTTCTGACACAAAAACAATGTTGCTTTAAGCCGGACTAAAAAAAAAAAAAGGTTGGAGGGAGGTGTAGAACATGGATGTTGCTCTAACCCCATATCCTGTCATTGTAAGCATGAAACCATAGAGAAATAACTCGGAGACCATCAAGCCCTTTAGCTGCCCACTTATCCAAATATGTGAGATATTTATGGCTTTAATGGGACACCCATGACCCAAGCGTATAGTGCTGAAGAAATAGCTTCTGTTCACCTCCTGATAAATGTTTGTCTCCATACAGCCTCTTAGTGTTCAACATGAGAACATGTGGGCCTCCCTAACTCCTGCATAGGGTCTCACATCTTGTCAGCTATAATTGGGGGAGCTGCTTGAAGCATATGTGCTGTTTAAGAGCTAAGAAAAGCTTTGGTTATAAGGCTATATTTATGATAACCAGAACATTCCTCAAATTAATTCATGCCATAAGTGATTGAGAATCTATGATGTTATAGACATGACAGCACTGGTTACTTGTTGAATTAAGAAGCCCAAGGGTGGGCCACCTGCCAAAAGCCATAGTATGGAAACATTGATGTCCAAAATATATCACAATTTATCAAATTTATGTAAAACCTGAACTTATGACCAGAAGATGAAGACTTATTTAGGAAGATGCTGTTTTTGCAATGGTAAAACCTGATATCAGTGTCAACAGTATGGCAGGGTTGTGAGCCATTCAAAATTTAACTGAGAATGCCTTTTAAATTCAATTTCAGTTCCTGAAATGCATATATAACCTATTGGAAGATGTGGAATTGCAATTCAAATTAGAATACAGTATAATGGAATGTATTCAAAGAAATTCATAAAAATGCTGTAAAAGGATTTCAATATGGGGTATTTCCAGAAACATTAGGTGATATTAATAATCAATGTTTGAAATTGGACTTAAATCCTTGGATAAAGTGTCCTCTAAATGAATAAATATAATTGGGGCCCCATAGTTGGCACTTCAATAATGGAAAGAATGAAATTCAAGAACAGAAAAAATAATTCACTGTTTTCAGGAAGGATCATGGCATGGATTTCACTGAAAGACGAACGGCACCACACTCAAGGCACACTCTTTAAGAAAACAGCTGGCCTACAGTGTTCCCACAATGCGTTGATCTATTACACATTTAATCACTGTCAAAACACTGTGCTGTTAATGTGATAAAGGCCTAATGGTTCCATGTTAAAGCTGTGAAAATATTGAGGAGGCCCCATGTGCCATTAATCCACAAGAGTCAAACTTCCCAGATATCTCCATGATTGACTGTTTAGTTTAAAAACAATGATCACAGTCCTACCAAAGAGTGTTTAAGTGTTTTCCAACTACCAAGTGGGACAAGTGTAGCTCCAGGGTCCTGCACACTTTCTGACAAAATCTAATATATTAATATGTTAAAGCAACAAGAGGTCAGATGGTATGCAATTAATGATTATGCATACATTTTAATGTTATACAAATTATTCAGTTTAGCCACTTTGCCAGTATTTTTTAGTTTGTAAATATTTTAAAGGGGCCATGAAATAGAGAATCAAATTGTCCTTGATATTTAGACGAATAAGATGCAACTGTACTATAAAAACATACTATACATTTCAGAACTCAAAACATCCTCCCCAGTCTAAAAAGAGCATTTATATTTTCCACCCTGCCGAAACGTCTCATTTTGAAATCTGTCTATTTGTGACGTTATACACATCCCACAACATGTGTCACTTCACCCTTGGCCACACCGACTGGTGCACAGTTCAAGTCAAGATGGCAGGCCTTGTGTAACACCAAAGGGGACCCATCTAGTCTATTTTTAATTATTTTGTATATGAACATGAACTACACAGACAGCTGCCATGTATCTTGCCACTTTTAAAAGACGCAGTGTCAAGTTACATCTCTCAAAGAATTCTCTGTCATTCAGCTTCTGCCTCTGTCATGTCATGGACACATTCTTTTGCTCATCTGTGCTATTGTTGGTGTATGTAAACATTAACTTGTTTAGATGTTTTTCTGCCAATGTGCATCTCAGTGCACCTTCAGTATGTGTGTGCATCATTTCACCGTGATTTGGACTGTTTGTGCAAATGTATTTTTTGGAAACATGTCAGCCTGGTTGTTTGTGAAACTGTCATAATACGATCCCAGCTTTGCAAAGGAACTGTTATTGAAGAATGGGGCAGTTAAAAACACTTAGACCTGATCAAAAAGTAGAAAGTAAACCATTTCCTTCATGAATATTTCAAATGTCATGACTGTTTGACAGTTTATGGTGCTGAGTGTTAACAGTTGTGCTTGAGATGAACAGTTTAATATATTCAGATGCAATGTGTTGGATGTGTGCTATGTGAAAACCCTAAAATTGGTTTTATAATGTTGAGGGGCTTGTTCATTCTCTTTCGATTTAGTTTGCTGAATTTGAGGGGCTGCATGATGTTAGCCAATCTTAACAATGGGCATTTATGTGGAAGTTTTAAGGAGGTGCTTATGCCAAAACCGAGCGTTTCAGACAGAGGGCCAAAAACAGGGAAGAAAATAAAAATGTTTTGGTGCAAAAAACAAAAATTTTAGGTTATCATTGGACCTAGGAGGGGAAACCCCTTAACAGTCCTCAAATAACTGTAACACACAGCCTTGAGTGGCATAATGGTGGTAACAGCACTATGATAAAAGGCACCAATGTCCAATAAAAATGTACTTTAGTACTTTACTTTTGTAACATTTATAATATTTTTATAATATTACAAGTATTTAAAGGTCCATCGTGTAGTTAATTTTCCTAATTCCTTTTTGTAAAATAAATTTTAATTTAAATCTTTCTCATTATCTGCAGGAGGGGAGATATACGTTATTGTGCTTCATCCCATGATAAATGTTTCATAGAGTAGTATGCTAGATTTTTGTCACTTTACCTCACTATATTTAAAATATAAATGGTTATTTTGCATTTTTATTCCATTTTTGTGTATTCCAATATTATGTCTAAACTTGTTTGAAAATTGTGGCTAATATTACATCCAGTTAATTTGTTACAATGGAAATGAAAGGCCAAGTTGAATGCATTACATTGTGGTACTGCTGTATACAGCACATTTGGGTAAATATAGTAGGTCATCCTGGTATTCAATGGCTGATTTCTGAATAGCATAACTTCTCTGCCATAACTTCATGAATAGAAATAGCATTATTATGCATACAGATAATTTGTGCATACTGTGCACAGCATACAATATATAGTAGGAATACAAGTCATATGGCAGCATGCTATTCAGGAGCCAAAAAAATAAGTGCGTTCCAAATCGCACACTTCTGCAAACATACTACATGCAAGTAGTGCATGTAGTATGTTTACACTGAAAATGCAAATTAAAGGTGTGTACTACGAGTACCCTGATGATGTACTTCTTAAACTGAAATAAGAGAGCATGGAATGCTGTACACATCATGCACTCAATGTTCGCAGCTTGCCCTACATAGAGAGAAAGAGCAGGGTTACCGTCTGCGATGCTGGCCTGACAAAACAATTGTAATTAATGGTGAATGTGGCAACTAGTGAACATTCTGTGAAGACAGCACCTTACAAATGTGAGTTGAAAGCTTTACCATCACCAAATGCTGTATGTATATTATTTGAGGGATTAAGTGTTGAACAGCCTGATCTCATGAAATTTAGGTGACTATGGCAACACATTTTTGCATACCAAAATTACATGATTCATAACACGTTTGGCAGTGAAATGTCCAGCAGGGGTGCCAAAAGCGAGTGAAATAGTGTTTCAAGGTCAGACAAGGTTTTTAAGGTGAATATTAGATGGAGGTTTTAATGAGCAAAGCGCACTTCCTTAACCTAAAACTTCAGTCTAAACCTAAACAATAGTGTCCTAAAAGATAAATGAAATGAAAGGGCGAACATAAATTTTCTGAAGCAACCACAGCATTTCATGTTGATTCTATGACACTTTTATCTACCGTGTCAGCTTTCATGCTTGGACTCAAGCCGCAGTCCTCCAAGTCCAAAGTCCATCACTCTATCAGGTGAGCTACCATGTAAGATAATCACACTTGAATAAGTGTGTAAATGTAGTTGATTCTGTCATAGAAGCATTAAAATGTATAGTTTTGAAAAGATGCATTGCAGTAAAAGTGTTTGGATATCATATCATAGTAGTGTTAAAGAGTGAAAAAAGCAAAAATTAATTGAACATAGACTGCTGCACGAAAAATGCAATTTGTTATAGTAACGTTTATTCTGTGAGATTAGGTTGGTTGAGTTTAAACTGAGTTTAGCTGACATGCTAATGCTAACGGTATTTCGTGCATTTGAACAGTCATTTTCGTCCACTTAAAAATGGAAAATGCTTCTGTGTAGTGAAAAACATAAGTAATCCATTTGGGACGATACTACTCTTTGAAAATTCATGCACAAGACTGTTGAATGCACAGTGTCTGTAGGCTATATTGTAAGCAGTGTACAGTATAGTGCATCATTTGGGCTCAAATCAAAGCTGATCTTGACCAGGAGAATTTTATTTTGTTATTTTTTCTTGAGTTGCATGTATAACCTATTGGATAGATTGGTTTATATTCTACTTATATAACCAGAATAACAAAAAATAATAAAAAATTGTTTATTGAAGAAACTTTAAATTTCAATGTTGTCATGGTGACACGTTGTTAAAATAATACATGGATTCTCTCTCTCTCAAAAAAACGATAATTTATAACAACTTATCAGTACACTCTGTGAACTTTTTTTTTTTTTAACAAAGCTGAGAGGATTTACTAAACCCTCAATTCCTGCTAAAGCCATCAGAATGGGAGTGGAGATTGCACAGCAAGCGAAGAGCTCATAAACATCTGATTGTTATCTGAACAAATGTGTTGTTCTCCACCCCAGCTTTTTTGCATCTTCCCATACATCTCAAGGAGAAAAAAAAGCACCAGATTTAACGCAGAGCAAGGAATGGCTCGCGTTTTCTTCCCAGCAGGAAATACACAAAGCCTTGACATTTTCTAAATGGTGCTTTGGGGAATTAACACAGGAGTGGTGGGTGTGTGCTTGTATCATCCATATACAGCATATGCCCGGGCTGCATGTCAGACTAATGGGATGTCCATTGCACCTCTATGCATGCTGTGGAATCTGTACTCTCTCTTGGGTATTATATATTATAAATATAATAGAGTGAAAAGTTGAATTAAATTTGAATTTCAAAATTTGTCAGTACAGCATGAATTCGAGCTGACATGGACTCCACACAATTGTGCAAAAACTGATGATCCATGTTATCCACATGATTTGAGAATGTTAATAAGAGCATCTTGTGTGCCTCAATGTAAGAAAGGAAATCGGATCTTTTGTACAAATAAATTAACATGATCAATGTCACAAATTTGCTTATTACGTGCAGAATCATAAATATTGTTTATTCATTTTACATAATATTTTTATTTCTTAATTTTACACCATATTACTTTGTGTTTTTTTTTTCAAACTCAATTGTTCTGTTTAATTTCAGATTTAAATTAGATTTTGCATCCTAGATTTTCAATGTGGTGATTTTCAGACTTTTGGACCTCTCAATATACAATATATACTCTATATATTATAAACTAATATATATATATATATATATATATAGAGAGAGAGAGAGAGAGAGAGAGACAGACAGACAGACATTTACACCTTCAACTGGACTGACAGCAAATTAATAAAGCAACATGGAGAGTTCAGTTATCATTATTCATCATTCAGTATTCAAAAGACACTGAAAAATGGGTTTGAATCCAGAAGGAGAAAGTTCAGCTCTTCGACTAAGGAGAAATAATTAGCAAATTGATTAAATATGATGATTATGATTAAGTCATACTTGGCTTTCCCACAGAAATTTGACCTTCACTCTACCATTTTGTTTTTCAAATGAAAATGTTTTATATTATTTAAGAAATTATTAAAATGCATCAGGCGAGTTTGCATACAGTGGCCCCTAAGAGGTATTTGGACACTTTGGCCACACTTACAAATGTAAGAATTTAATTGCATAGATAATAAAATATAAATAGAGGCATTCTATTGGATGAATCAAGTCAGTTTCCCTTAAGTTTACACAGGTGTATATCGAAACTGTATATCAATTGTTTATCAGTTACAACCTAACACATTTTTGGGTGAAATGTTTTTTGACTGAAATGTGTGCTTATGCTATCTGTCTTTAAAATAAATGTCATTTGGTTTGATATAACGTTCGTCAATTTTCAACTGTGTAAAAATATTTTTTGAGACCACTGTATGTTGAAAGTATATGTATGGCACACTGTAAAAACTGCTAACCTGCAATAGGATTCCAGTTCCTGTAAGGAGCTATTTCTATCTCATCTAACCGTTAAAATTTGTTTTGTGTGTGTAACCTAATGTATTTAGGGTGATTCAGGCATGTTATATAATACTTTGTCTGGAATAAAACCAGTTAATTTAGATGTTACCACATAAAGCACATTTATTAGGATACATTTTTTCTCATTGCCATTTAAAAAAAATATCTTTTTTGAAAATCAGGCCTATAGGTTGGAGAGATACATCCTCACGTGAATGGAGCTGGTAGGGAACATACAGATACACTACACTACAGTGCAGCCTTGTGGAGAAACCTACACACAACTGACCAATACATCAACATATAGCATATTTTGAAATATTTGTTTTCTTGTACCCAGAAAGAATGTAACTTAAATATAAAGTTGATAAGTGAATAATAAGTGAAATATAATCAGAGAGAACAAATGATCATAAACAATACCGAAAATGTTTCAAGCATTGGAAAATTCTAGGCTTAACGTGTTAGTTCAGCCAAAAACTTTCATTCTATCACCATTTACTCATCCTCACGTTGTTGCAAAACTATGACTTCTGTGGAACACAAATTGAGAAAATATGAAAAGTTGACACTGTTCTTATTTTCCATACAGGGAAACTAACTACAGGTGACTGAGGCTGTCTTACATTAACATTCTTACTAACATCTCCATTGTGAGTTCCACAAATAATGGCATTTTTTGGGTGAACTATCCCTTTAAGTTTGATTCGGTGGCTGTATTGTGTCATTTTATTTAGTGCGACGTTGGTTGAGTCAGAAAAAAAAGAGCAATTTCTCAGTAGTCAAAAGCAGGGCTGCCCTAGTTTTAATCTCTCAGCCCCAAGGGTTGGTGTAAGTGTGATTTACAATCCAGAAACTGTATAATTCACCATTGCATAAACGTTTAAGCAGATTTTCTTAAAAAAGGTTCTGTTTAATACAGTAGATGGCAGTGATGAGCTGCTGCTTGAAGGCTAAATCTTTGCCATCATCTTGCAAATCTGCCATTTCACAATATTTATTAACTGACATAAGTGGTTGTGCACAGTGCAGTACTAAACAAGTACTTATTCTATGCGCAGTGCCTGTCAGGCATTATAATATAAATTATGTAATATTTAAGGGTTCTGGCACACATTGTTGGAGTACAAATCTACTCTACTTTCATCATATAAAACAAAGAAATATTAAATATTAAAAATAGCCATTGTTAAAAGACTTTTGGAATTTCTATAATAACTTGCATCCAGTCAATGCTGTACTTAAGCTATACATATTCACATGTGTAAAGACAAGTGAAATTTGAACAGTATCCAATTTCACCAAAGGGAACACTAATCACCATCATGGTGACTTTACACAAAACAACTAATTACAGTCAAAAAACCAAAACATCATTAATACTTAAAAGAGCTTTACTTAAATAAGTTCCGTTTGACCAAACAAACATACTTAAATTATTCAAGAGCAAGGGCTTATGGGTATTTCCCACAATCTCAGTTCGGTACTTGATCGTTTGAGTTAATAGTACTTCAAATCTTATTTGATTGATTTTTAAGCTAAAGAGGTTCAAGGAACTCACAAGCAGTGTCGGGGGTATGTAACGTGTTAAAAGTAACACACCTTACGTAGTCGGTGTAGAGTAAAGTAACACATTTTAATATTTATTTAAGACCATACTATTGGAGTTGCTTCTTAAATAAAGTAACGCTTTGCTTTTGTACACCTCTACTTTCCCTGTATCGTAAGAAATCAAGAGTTAAAGTGTGCAGGAGATGTAGTGCATGATGGGCATTGTATTTCAATAGAGTGTGAGGCCAGAGACTATTTAGCAGAGAGAGACGAGTCACTTATATTTAAATGAATGGGAGAAACTGGAACGCCTAACCAGCTCTAGCACCCAACAGTTAATGGATGTAGAAAGGAAGTCCTGCCATGCAGGTAAAAGAGCCAATCACCTTTTAGATACAGACATCGCCTTGTCAATCAATTCGCTAACCCACATGCGCATTAGCTATACAAGCCAGGAAAATGGCGCATTTTAGAGTAATATGAGGTCAACACTCGTTTGAGTGAAATGTAATTGATACATGTTAATAGGCATTTAGGCAGAGGGATTATAAGACTAGTCTTCCACTGGCCATGACATGATACATAGGGTGAACTTGGGAAAATTGGATGAGAAAAGCTGACTATGGATCAGTAGCTCTGAGCAATGTTCTACACTGATTAAGTAACAGAGAAAATGTCTTAGTTTCTAAAAAGATTCTCATGAACAAACCATTTTTATGATATTTTGGTAGCATTAAATCGATTCCATTCAAGTTTTATCAACACGCGCCTTTGAAGTAGAATGTGATCAACCAGTTGCGCCTGTAGGCACCATGGATCAACTCAAAAAAGCATGCCCTGAGATGACCTAAGTTTTTGCTATCAGACACATTCCTTGAACATGTTAGGCTGGCATTCCCCACTGAATTTTATCCTGACTTGAAAAATAATCTTAAGTTGACTCTGATACTGTCGATGGGCACAGCACATGATGGCGTATATGATGCAAGTGTTGGAATTTGTCACTTTAGGTAAGACGGTGGTTATTCTTCATTATTCGTTTTGGCCATGTTGATGGAAAAACAAATCATGCATATTCATGTTATTGATTATTTATTATAAATATGACGTGAAGATCTACTTTCTAAATATCAGTTTGTTTATTATGTTGTTTTGACATGAACAGAACAGCAGATATAAACCATTTGTTCATGTTTAATGTATTATATACAGTATTTTATTACATTTTTTTAATGAGAAGCAATTAAAAAATACCCTTCTTCCGGCAGTGTCTCATGCAAAAACACTCACTCCAGGGGGCACTGAAGGGGAACGTAGACCCTACTCATGAAAAGGTTAATCAGTATTTTCACTGAAGCATATTCATCAGGTTTCAATTATACACCTTTTTAAGCTATGACTAATTTATCCCTTTTTTATGTGCAACACCGGTGCTGGAAGTGTATAGCTTGAAAAGTTATTCCACTCTAACTAGCTCATGCATCAGGTTTTACAGCGACTCAAAGAGCGAAGATCTTAAGGAAGGAGATATACAGTACACTGTCAACACCTCTCCTTTCATACGTTTTTCTCTTATGTCCTTAGAGGCATGCACAACATGCAGTCAACTAACAAAAGTGTGTCTTCGCTCCTCTGAGACCTAAATAAAGCGAATCACAAACTAGGCTCAGAGGCATGGAGTGTAGGGTGGGAGTGGGGGTGACTGGTAATGCTAATTGTCTGTCAACAGCTCCTCTCAATTCAACACCATTGCAAGATATGTGATGTAAAAGCAAGGACATGACGTAAATAGGGCATAGTGGTTCTCAACTGGTGGGCCATCGCCAAATAGTGGGTCACAAGTCTCTTCCTGATAACATTGCTAAATGCCAATAATAAAATGCTACTAGCTATACTGTATAATCATGCATAGTTAAGATAGATATTAAATGCAAATTCTGTAACACTTCACATTAAAGTTTGCTTTGTTAAGGGTTTTTACCTCAGATACTTAATAACATATTCAATATTTGTAACCTATTAAAATATAGACCACATTTATATATGATGTCTTTAACTACTATGTACTTAAGATATTTGATACAATGCACTTATTATGTACATTCGTGTTGTTGCACTATACTTACATTAAAAGTACCCTAACCCTACGCCATCCCTTACCCTAAAACCTAACAGTAACTTCTAACCCCAAACCTAACCCTACACCTACCTGTACCTTAACCACAGTAGCATCAATTATGAAGCTTGTGAGAATTTTTTAAAAACAACATATAGTAACACAATAAGTATGTTGTATTGTATGCATTTTAAAGTTAGTACATAATAGTTAAAGAGGGACCATAAGTATTGATAAGTGTATTTATTAAGCATTTATAGCATGCAAGCTAAAATGCTCACTATTTTGGGAATTATTGAATGCAAATCACCCTTTTTTATTTTGTTATAAGCACATATCAGTGATTTATAATGCATTTATAAATGACTTATTAGTCATTAATGAACCCCTGTACAACACCTTAAAAAAGGTTGCCAAATATTCTTCATTTAGACACTTACATTAGTCCATGTACTGAATGAATGAATGCGCGCATCCTTGAATGAGGGGGATTTTCCATGCATTTACTTGAACCACTCATGCACTGTCAATGAAATTACCCATTTTAGGAGTGGCCCAGATTAGTCATGACAAGTGGAATGGTGATTTACTATCAATTTATTATCAAATGCCAAATTCAGAAATCACTTGGGTGGCAATTGTATAAAATAATGAATAAATAAATAAAAACAAGTGGGAAAGCAGGCCAAATCAGTCATGGTAGCTCACTCTTGAGAGTTACTATGCGCGCACGGGGACCAGGTGCTAAGGCACCTCAGCCGTCTAGGGCTCACTTGTCATGTACTACTTGATATGGTCTATTTCGTTTTTGGACTCACAGATTTAAATGTAAGAGTGCAAGAGATTTATTTTATTTATTTTTTTGCTTTATAAACCATGTGGTAAAATGTCTCTTAAATCAAAATCATTTTTGATTTTCAAAGAACTCAAGCAAAATTTAATTTGCAGACACTTGAATATATACTTATCAGCCTCAAGCAATAGACCAGATGTCTCTTGAAAATATATGAGAGGAACAAAATGGAGCTATTATTTCCATCGTGAAAGCATGACTAATGGTTAAGCAGGTGGTTTCAAATTAAAGTTCAGTAGGAGCATGTTAATATAATTCTGCCAGAAACACTAAGCATATGTAAGCCGAAGAGCCTTAGAAATGACACTGGTGGAAGTGCATAAATTACCAAAAAGGATGGATCTTCACATAGAAATATTTAAAACATATCAAAAAGTTATAATACAATAGTTACATCCATTCATTTATTTTTCTCCACAATTTGGAATGCCCAATTCCCAATGCTCTCTAGGTTCTCGTGGTGGCATAGTGACTCCACATCTGAGACCGTCAATCCGCGCATTTTATCCCTGCACAACTCACCACCGAGAGCGAACTGCATTATAGCGACCACGAGGAGGTTACCCCATATGACTCTACCCTCCCTAGCAACCGGGCCAATTTGGTTGCTTAGGAGACCTGGTTGGAGTCACTCAGCACACCCTGAATTCGTCATTACTCACTGAGATACCCAGGCCCACGGTTATGTTCATTCTTGTTAAATACAATGTGTCTGTCTTCCAACACAATCTACCCAAAGCATGCGTCCATTATTCAATATAAGATTTTTCATACTAGATAAACGCCATAAGATTAACTCAGATATTTGCTCTAATCTAACTCATCAGCAGGTGTTTAACAATGTTCTCTAAAACTAACAATTCAGTTTGTGTTCTAGATATTACTCAAGTGTTTTTCTTCACTACTATTACCTTTACTAACAGAGCCCTATTAGCGAGGATGGATTATGGACAGGACCAAGGGACCAGGGACCTCAGGATGACAGAAATCTAGAAACAAGCCCCTACGGATGTAAAATTGTGATAGATTAATAAACAGTGCTTGAATGTGTTCCAGTGACTGCTGGCACAATGTGAAATAAATGTTCTGAAAATATATGAATGTAATGCATAATAGAAATGAGTAGGACTGTCCATTTAAATGTGATGAATGTATCTCTTTCTCTGGTGTTCCCGGCCCCTCCTTTATCTCTCTCCTGCTGATTGGGCAACTCAGCACCGGCGTGCATCCTCTCGACCTGGCCACACCCTCCTCCTATTCACATACCCCCACTGCCCGATTCATGCCTAGGAAAACTCAGCTCTGACTTAATCCACCACTGAAATCAGTAAGTATTTGCTTCAGATAATCAGTGACAATCGTGATTTCGAGGTTGCATTTTTCCTGCTAACATTACATGTTTACTACACCTATGGTAAGGTTTAAGATTTGGGGTTCACTGATTAGTTAATGGCCCCACAAGAAAGAACAATCCCAATGTGACGGGAGTGTAAACCTCACTCCCCTGGCCTCAGTGACTGAAGCTAGAGGCTGTAGCCTTTAGCCTCCTCGTTAGCAAGCGCGCCGATTCAAATCCTGTCTGGAGCAGGTTGAGCAGGACCAGTTACACCAACATGGAGTTGTGACATCAATGGCAGCATCAATTTAATCTTAAAGAATTGTAAGAATCTTCGTATTTGCATATATGCGTCCCTGGGTGACAACATAACCATCTGACCTTGCTGATTAGCTGATGGGCTATCGTCTTTTGTTAGTCTGATTTGTTTGCCTTTCAGTGGCTCTCTAGTCCTCTTACAGTCATTGACTGCAGAAACTTCAGATGCAGTGACGTGAACAGACCTATCCAGAAGCCAGTGGAAGGATAAAAAGGACCAAAAACACTTGGTATTCCATATCCTCTTCCTCTCCATCCTCATCTTCCTGTCCAATAACACCTTTCTCTGTTATCACTCTCATCGGTCTTCTCTCACTCATATTTCTCCCTCTTATCTCTGTTGATTCCACTGCTTCACTTCTTTTTATACAAGTACAACATTATTGTTATGTTCTCTGTCATTACTACTCTGAACTCCAATATAGCAGCCTGGTGGATTATTAAAAAGCGCTTGTAAGTTTTCGTTCAGAGATATTAAGCTCTTTCGTTCATAAGTATCAAAAGGGAGCGCAACAGAATAGAGCAAAAGACTGGTTTCTTGAAATGCTTTTTTTTTTAAGTTGAACTACATTTAACTTGACATGTTGTCTTAAAATTAAGGATTGATCAATTGTATGTTGATACTTCCGATACTGATGCGGTATCAAGAATATCGATCCTCACATAAAATATTGATTCTAAAGGTTTTTTTTTTTAACAAGTGAAAACAAACAGCATCTGGAGTTTATTCATACTTTATAACAAACGAAATCTAAACATGAACTTTATTTTAATTGGCTTGTTTGTAAAAGTTGTTATAACATTGGAAATGTTCTGTAATTTGTTCTTAATAAGTTATACCTTTGCAAAAATTGACCATTACTTTATTAAACACAATCATTTTCCTTTTTTGGAAACCATGGTTTTAATACAATTATCAATGGTTTTTAGTAAAGCAATACTGTAGTATCATAAAGTAACCAGGCTTTTACTATAGTATTATTCTAGTTACTATGACTGTAATAACCATGTAGTTTATTTTGTGGTTACTATGATTTTATAACAAACACCATGGTTAAACTATGGTTACTCTCACTGATCTATGAGTAAGCAATAATTGACTCTGGCCCGTTGAATTATATGAAATCAACATATGAACACAATTAACATAAATAATATTATTTTTGATATGTAATACAATGTACTTAAAAGTAAGTCAGTAACTGTCAAATCTGATCACAAGAAATTAAAATGTAATGCATTACACTACATTTGTACTAAAATAGTTATTAGATTACAGTAATTAAAGGTGCACTAGTAATTTTTACTCAGTAAAAAAGTTTTAGTCCTAAAGAAAGGAATTGTAATTATAATTTAAAAAATACGAGCTCTTTTTACACTTGAAATCATTAACCCCGGGTCACGAATACAGCTCACGATGGACACTCTCCCTGTCAGTGGAGCACCTCTTCTGTGGAAATGTCATTTGTCTCAAATGCAAATCAGCTTTGTTTGTCTTTTATCTTCTGAAATATACCACAAAACACATGGTATACTGTTTTTTCATTACGCCAGTTATCTTATTTGCCAACACTGTTGGACTCTTACCGTTTTCCCTCAGATGGAGAACGTAAACAGAATATGAAAGCTGGGGAAATCTTCAAGTAGGTATAGCTGCAGGCTGGAGATCTCCAAATGGGGGCAGTGTTACTCCAGAAGGGGCGGGGTTACTCCAAAAGGAGGTTGTACCGACTCCAAAAGGGGGCATCACTTCCACTTATGGTTAGGGTTAGAGAAAGTGTTAGGTTAAGGGCTCCCTATATCTTTGCTGCCAGTTTGGAGCTCCAGACCATTTTTGGAGCTCTGCCTGCATCTATATCCTTTTTGAAAATTTCAGCGACTATACAAAGTGCATAATAACTCAATGAGTTAAGTATAGCAGCATTCTATGATTGGTTTTGTGTTGCTAAACAACTTTCTATTACATTCTAACACCTCATCGTTTCACTTTATATACATTTGGCACCGCAATGCAGGATTTTCCTACAAATGTGATGCTAACTCGGCTCCAGAGCAGGGTTTCATTACCCAGGGTAAATGCATTGCTAACTCCCTTAAAAAAAATTACAAGTGTGAACACTGCTTTACCCCGAGTTATAAGCAGGGTTTTATTAGACGTTAACCCGGGGTTAAGCTCAGTGTGAAGAACCCTATGTATAACATCATGGCATTTGCATGACATGAAGATTTTTATCAATAAAATAAAATTTAATTCTACATGGAGAGGGTTATGTTAGCATCACATGACCAGTTGAATACTACTCGCTTAATCTCAGTAACTGCCTGTTATTTGTCACTTTCACTCATGGATTCAATTCATCACGGCTAACGGTAAAAAAGGGAATTTCTACAATGGCATCTGAAACTTAAACTATTGTGTTCGAGCGATGCTGCATCCAAGCCACTAGTTGTCAGTGTAAGTCCAAGATGAGTGCACCTTTAATTTATTTATAATTACACAAAATACTGTGTAAAGAAGTTCATGCTTACGGGCAAGGAAGAGGCGAGAAACCGGCTTAACATATAAATAATAGGTTTAATGGAAAACTCAAGACAAACATAAGAGGACGGACATGTCCGTAATTGAGCTCTCTCTCTCGATTGGCGTCTGCGAGTGGCCTTTATCCCTCTTGATGGCTTAACTAGCCTAATACGGGACCGGGCGTGCGTAATCACGCGCCGATCCCGCCCTCCACCGTGCCACATACTGTTATAGTGATTTTGTTGACATATTCATGCAGAAATCAGATCAAATTTTATGACCAATTCATGCTGAACTCTATTGTAAATCCAAGGGTTGACATACTTTTTACTGCAACTGTGAGTTTGTGCATATTTGTCAGCAGTTGCTCTTTTAACACAGGCTACTGTATAACCGAATTGCCACTTGCTCTCCTTTTTATACCAGTTTTTGTGGAATGCAGGTGCAAAGCCAAATTTGGTCGGAATGGTTCACCCCTGAACCCATCAACTGGTATTTGTTTTGTCTGAATATTCTTCACTGAATTACATGTACACTTCACACATTAGGCTGGTTTGTTTGTGTTTTGGGTGGTCAAGCTTCTGTCTTTGGGTGTTGGCAGTTTTGAAATGTGCCAGGATGTACATCAGACAAAATGGGCAGACAACATGCAGGTCAGTTTAGAATGCAGGGATTTGGAAGGCAAACCACCAAGATCTAAAAGTGCAACAGGCAAACGGGAGCAGCATCGCCATCACATATGGCTGTAGAGTGTAGATTTTTCCTAAATGTTGTATCTACAATACCCAAAAATGTTGTGTAATTAAACCACCTACTGTATAGTAGCAGTGTAGATGTTTAATTGTATGTGCAAAAAAAAAAATGACTATGCCACTAAAACAAACCAATATCCATTGGCCCCAATAAGTTATTTTTTACACATGTACATTGTGAATGTCAACAATATATCAATGTGTTATCTGCAAAAAATGAAACTACAACTTTCCAGAACTAACTTCACTTTTCTTTGCTATTTTTGCAATTACCTGTTACGACGGAGCAGACGAGGAGTGAGGATCTAAGTGCAGCTTTAATTTTGAAGAACAAACAAAACACTGGGAACAAATAAAACATCCACGGTGGGAAAACGTCTCGGTTACGTATGTAACCTCCGTTCCCTGATGGAGGGAACGAGACGTCGTGTCGAAGAAGCGACACTAGGGGTCTCTCTTGAGCGCCGAAAGATACCTCTGATCTATGAAAAAAGGCCAATGAGAGTTGGCGAACAGTATTTGCATACTCCGCCTCCGGATACGGATATAAAGGCGAGAGAAATACGCTCGTTCATTCAGGATTTTTCTGAGGAGCCAGGAGTGTACCGGGCACCTCAGCGGCTCGGCTCAGCGACATGGCCGGGAAGACACGACGTCTCGTTCCCTCCATCAGGGAACGGAGGTTACATACGTAACCGAGACGTTCCCCGTCTGTCGCTCACTTCGACGTCGTGTCGAAGAAGCGACACTAGGGGTCCACTTCAAAACTCGCCATGCGCTGAGCCGTGTACGTGTACTGCTGACACAGAAGCGGGCAGGTATTTGCACGTGCACAAGCGACCAACTGTGTTCAGGCTGCACGTACTCTTCCCCAATGCCCCGAAAAAGCGTCAGCATCCTTTTGGTTACCCTAGGGGGGAACAAGGTGACGCTCCCAACTAGGGAACGGGCCAAGCCTGGCTGGGCCTCTTTTCTCTCTATGTTTTCTCGCCATAGAGCAAGAGCAGCCGGGGCCCTTACCGCATCGAGGGAAGGGGGTCTTATTCCCGAATTCCTATTCTTTTAGGGGGAAAAGACCCTGCGGAGGCCACACCCGCCCAGCAGGGGAGGTAAAGGTGGCAAAATACATCACATGGCCACTTTGGGCATGTGGGAGGAAATGGCGTGGTGGTAGATCCAACCTCGAGGAGGGGGGAGTTGCTACAACACGGCGACCGGAGGGCAACGAAGGACTGCCTAAGGGAGACGCGGGTCAGCTCGTAAGGTGACCGTACCGCGGAAATACACACAGGAGGAGTCCCGTAGGAGGCCTGATCTGTGGAGCACCTATTCCAGTAGGGGTAGCCTGGGGTACCCGTAGTGGACTGGACCAGCAAGTCCCTCCGCTGAACTGCTGCGGGCCCGAAGGGCTAGGGAGGAATCAACCAGGGACCTAGGTTCTCTGGGAAAGAAGGCGCACTGTTTTACCTCGATCGAGGGAAACGGCGCTGGAAACAAGCGATTCACCCGGTCAGATCGTCGACGTGTACCGAGTTCTACGGGCTTGGACCTGAGAGAACACGGGACGAGACTGACTCAACCCTGAGATTGTAAGGGTGTTAGGTGCTGCCCAGCCCGCAGCTCTGCAAATGTCTGCTAGGGAGGTGCCCCTAGCCAGTGCCCATGAGGATGCCACGCTCCTAGTAGAGTGGGCTCGAACCCGCAAAAAAAAGGGGGGGGGCACGGCCTGGTTGTGATAGGCCAACTGAATGGCATCCACCGCCCAGTGAGACACCTCTGTTTGGAGACAGCGTTCCCTTTCTGCTGTCCTCCAAAGCAGACAAAGAGCTGCTCAGAGCGCCTGAAGCTCTGGGTGCGTTCCAGGTAGGCACGCAAGGCACGTACCGGACACGACAGTGAGAGGGCTGGGTCTGCCTCCTCCCGGGGCAGCGCTTGTAGGTTCATTACCTGATCTCCAGAGGGCGTGGTAGGAACCATGGGCACATAGCCCAGTCGAGGTCTTAGGATCACATGAGTATCTGCCGGACCGAGCTCCAGGCAAGTGTCGTTAGTAGGGAACGCTTGCAGGTCCCCGACCCTCTTGATGGAAGTGAGCGCGATCAGCAGGGCCATCTTTTTAGGAGAGGGCCCTGAGCCAACTGATTCTAGCGACTAGGGGGGATCTCTGAAGACCGGTGAGGACCACCGAGAGATCCCAGGAGGGGAACAGGTTTGGCCGGGAGGGGTTTAACCTCCGGGCACCTCTTGGGAACCTGACGATTAAGTCGTGCTTACCCAGAGACTTGCTGTCTACTGGGTCGTGGTGAGCTGCGATAGTGGCAACATACACCTTCAAGGTGGATGGGGACAGCCTCCCCTCCAACCTCTCCTGTAGGAACAGGAGCACAGACCTAACTGCGCACCTCTGTGGGTCTTCTGCCCGGGAAGAACACCAATTCACGAACAGACGCCATTTCAGGGCATAGAGTTGCCTGGTAGAAGGGGCTCTGGCTTGGTTGATCGTGGCTACGACCGTGGGTGGTAGACCAGCTAGATCTTCCGCATCCCATTCGGGGGCCAGACGTGGAGGTTCCAAAGGTGTGGGTGCGGATGCCAGAGCGTGCCCCGTCCCTGAGAAAGAAGATCCTTCCTCAGGGGAATTTGCCAGGGAGGGGCTGTCGCGAGGAGTACAAGGTCCAAGAACCAGGCCCGGGTGGGCCAGTAAGGAGCCACAAGAGTGACTTGCTCCTCGTCCTCATTGACCTTGCACAGCACCTGTGCAAGAAGGCTCACTGGGGGAATGCGTACTTGCGCAGCCACACCGGCCAGCTGTGTGCCAGTGCATCTGCCCCGAGGGGAGCCTCTGAACGGGCGTACCAGAGCGGGCAGTGGGAGGTCTCTCGGGAGGCAGAGGGGTCTACCTGGGCCTTGCCGAACCGTTCCCAAATCAGCTGAACCGAGTGGGGGTGAAGCCTCCACTCTCCGCCAGGCAAGCATGGTCATGACAGCGCATCCGCTATCACATTGAGGTTGCCGGGGATGTGAGTGGCACGCAGCGACTTGAGTCGGTGCTGGCTCCAAAGGAGGAGACGACGGGCGAGTTGTGACATGTGACGGGAGCGTACGCCGCCTTGGCGATTTATGTACGCGACCGCAGTGGTGCTGTCCGACCTGACTAGGATATGTTCGTCCCGAATTAACGGGAGAGACTTCCGCAGGGCCAAAAGGACGGTCAACAACTCGAGGCAGTTGATGTGCCAACGCAGCTGGGCCCCTTTCCAATGGCCTGAGGCTGCGTGCCCGTTGCAAACGGCGCTCCAACCCAATCTGAAGGTGTCGGTTGTGACCAGGACGCGTCTGGACACCTGCTGAAGGGGCACTCCAGCCCGTAAGAAACAGGGGTCTGTCCAGGGGTTGAATGTCTGACGGCAGGCGGGGGTGATTGTTACCCGGTGCGTGCCGTGGCGCCATGCTCGTCTCGGGACTCGGGTCTGGAGCCAGTGTTGGAGCGGTCTCATATGCATCAACCCCAGCGGCGCGACCGCCACGGAGGACGCCATATGCCCCAGGAGCCTCTGGAAAAGTTTTAAGGGGACCGCTGTGCCTGGCCTGAAGGCGGCGAGGCAGTTCAACACTGACTGGGCATGCTCGTTGGTGAGACGTGCCGACATTGAGACCGAGTCTAACTCCATCCCGAGAAAAGAGATGCTCTGAACTGGAGTGAGCTGGCTCTTTTCCCAGTTGACCTGAAGCCCCAGACGACTGAGGTGCCTGAGCACCTGGTCTCTGTGGGCGCATAGTAACTCTCGCGAGTGGGTCAGGATGAGCCAGTCGTCGAGGTAGTTGAGTATGCGGATGCCGGCTTCTCAGAGCGGGGCAAGAGCTGCCTCTGCGACTTTCGTGAAGACGCGAGGGGACAGAGACAGGCCGAAGGGGAGGATTTTGTACTGATACACCTGGCCCCCGAACGCAAACCGCAGGTAGGGGCGGTGTCGGGGCAGGATGGAGACGTGGAAGTACACGTCCTTCAGGTCTACCGCTGCGAACCAATCTAGATGCCGGACGCAGGTTAAGCGTGAGCATTTTGAACGGGAGTTTGTGCAACGCTCGGTTGAGAACTCGCAGGTCCAAGATTGGTCGTAAGCCGCCGCTTTTCTTGGGTACGATGAAGTAAGGGCTGTAGAAACCCTTCTTCATCTCGGTTGCAGGGACAGGCTCTATCGCGTCTTTGGCCAGAAGAGTCGCGATTTCCGTGCGCAGGGAGTGGGCGTGTTCGCCGTGTACTGCGGAAAAGCGGACGCCCATGAAGGGAGGCGGGGGCCTGGCAAACTGAATTGCGTAACCGAGTCGGATGGTCCGGGA
This sequence comes from Moxostoma hubbsi, assembly GCA_032164185.1. Taxonomy (NCBI): domain Eukaryota; kingdom Metazoa; phylum Chordata; class Actinopteri; order Cypriniformes; family Catostomidae; genus Moxostoma; species Moxostoma hubbsi. Next base: position 10,595,735 of record JAVLUX010000009.1, on the reverse strand, counting down.
CAGCCAGCGAGACGGGTTGGGAAGTGAAAGCCACGCGTCCAACCTCTGCGCTAGGGGCACCAAAGGGACGATTAATTTTGACGTACCCGGCGGGGCTTCGCAGCGGGGCGGAGCAGGTAGGGCAGCGTTGGGCAGCGACAGGGCGACCCGCGGCTGAGGTGCTGAGAAGAGACTCAAGCACTTACCTTGCTCCGCACACCCAACAGGGGGCGGGTTAGCGACTGAGGAGGAGGTCCTGGGTAGGCGTCCTCTAGACTCGTCGGAACCGGCCAGCCGGGGGACAGTCGTGGGGCTGAAGATGGGTGGTCCGTGTCCAGGAAGCCAGGACTGTTGATATCTGGGGGCAAAGTGCCGTGAGAACGGCATTTGCGGGCCAGGTGACCCAGAGACAAAAGTAAATAGCTCATTACAGAGAATATGAGAATGTGAAAATTAATTCGACAAGAAAAAATTCTCCTCCCGGCCCTCCACCGGGGATGGAGCGGTCTTACCAGCCTCCGGAGCTAACATTTTGGTCCCTGGGTCGAATGTCTACGGACAGCCTGGGAGCCTTCCGGGTCCCCGAGGGGGTCCGTGAGACGGGGGCGTCCGCTTCCTGCGGAGTGCTCGACGCTGGGGCTGAGAGCTGGGCCCGGGTTGAGGTGGAGCAGGGTGTTTCATAGCCGCAGGAGGACGCCCGTCGGCGAGCAGACGGGGCATGGCCCATGGCGGCAGGCTGTGAGCGGCGCACCTGCCCGCGGGACCGATCAAGTAGCCCGGGAAAGCATAGCGAACTCCGTGCGTCAGGCTCAGGCTGGGTGGCAGACCCGAAGGTGGCGGCCCAGGCGAGCGATCAGCATCTGATGCCGCTGTAACGCTCTCCGATGCAGCGGTGATGTCATCCAATTCTGAGGCAAGCAAGCGTGCCGGGGAGGCGGGCGGTTCGAGGGGGTTTACCCGGCGAACAGAGCCCGTCATATTCCCCAAATCGCCTTCATCGCCCGCGGTGCCTGCGTCAATCCCGTAGGAAGGAGGCGAGGCGCGGGGGGCGGCTGAAGTGGCTTTCTCTCATTACAAAAGAAAGCCGTGCGACCGCAATGCTATAACGGCCATGTTCTCACACTGAGAAGATGGACCATTGGAGAGAATGCTCATCCCGAGCTCAGACGGAAGCAAACAAGCGTGCCGGGGAGGCGGGAGGTTCGAGGGGATTTACCCGGCGAACAGAGCCCGTCATATTCCCCAAATCGCCTTCATCGCCCGCGGTGCCTGCGTCAATCCCGTAGGAAGGAGGCGAGGCGCGGGGGGCGGCTGAAGTGGCTTTCTCTCATTACAAAAGAAAGCCGTGCGACCGCAATGCTATAACGGCCATGTTCTCACACTGAGAAGATGGACCATTGGAGAGAATGCTCATCCCGAGCTCAGACGGAAGCAAACAAGCGTGCCGGGGAGGCGGGAGGTTCGAGGGGATTTACCCGGCGAACAGAGCCCGTCATTGTCCCCAAATCGTCTTCATCGCCCGCGGCGCCTGCGTCAATCCCGTAGGAAGGAGGCGAGGCGCGGGGGGCGGCTGAAACGGCTTTCTCTCATTACAAAAGAAAGCCACACGACCGCAATGTTGCCATGGCTATGTTCTCGCACTGAGAACATGAACCATTCATAAAACACTGCCTGCGTGTGATCGCAGCCCAGGCATGCAAGACAGTGTTTTATGACCGAGAGGGGTGGGGAGAAATCACCGCATCCATAAACTACACAGGGGTGGAAATTACATCTTTATAAAGACGCGTCCTGAAAAGGACGTTCAACGCCGCTGTGTAATGCTCTTTCAGAGAAATAAACTCTTTTATGGAGAGAATCACTCTTTCAACTCTTTAACTCTGTGCTGTCGAAGGGCCCAGGGGCAAACTGCACGCCGGCAGTGAAGAGAAAAGCCGCTGTAGTGCGCCGTAAATCCAACAGCAAAGCATGGCGTCAGAGGATCAGAAGCAGGATCAGTTGTGTTACTCGCAGCTGACTGCATACACACGACCATCGGCTCCGAAGAAAATTACTGAATGAACGAGCGTATTTCTCTCGCCTTTATATCCGTATCCGGAGGCGGAGTATGCAAATACTGTTCGCCAACTCTCATTGGCCTTTTTTCATAGATCAGAGGTATCTTTCGGCGCTCAAGAGAGACCCCTAGTGTCGCTTCTTCGACACGACGTCGAAGTGAGCGACAGACGGGGAACAAAAGATATAAACACAGGGAACATCCAAGACGGGCACAGGCAGGAACACGGTGGAAAGCTGGGGAAACAAGGACATAACACATTAACGATCGACAAAGGACTGACCAAACAACAGGGCTATATACACATAGAACTAAACAAGGGAATGACAGGCAGGTGGGGATGATGAGGGAGTGATTAGGGCCGGGAATTGTGGGAAACATAGTTTACAGTGAAGGTGAGGGAAAAACAAAAGAAAGACAATGGGGAAATCATGACATTACCTATACTGAACTGGTCCAAAGGTGATTTTTAGTGGATACGTGAAGTCAGTTCCCCTCAAGTTTACATAGGTTTTCTGGCAAAAGTACCTCATGCGTAGTTCATCACATTAACTATAGGCATGTTCCAACCAGTGATTGCCAGAATCTTTTTTTGGTCTTTGTTTTTATCTATTTTTTAATAATTTCAAACATAAAAGTGCATTTGTTTGTATATAATTTGAAGTGCCATTTGGTGCCATTGAAAATTATTGTAAACCAACAGAAATCCTTTCAAATGGATTATGTTGATTAAAAATAAAAACATATGTATGAATAAACTAATACATTAGTTTTTACATAAGAAAAATGACAAAAAGATTTTAATTAGAATTTCATAAATTTGGATTCTAGACATGTGGCATTAAATTCTGGTAATTATTACCTTTCTCCACGTCCCCATATGAAACTAAGTTCCAGCATCTATGATCATCACAGGAACAGCAGAACATAAAGTAGGTTAAAAGTGTCAAACTTCCATGGATAATTGGAAAATCAAATATACAAAATCAGTACTAATGTCATTTTTCAAAAACTTCATTTTCAGAAGTCATAATGCATTTTTTTTTAAAGAGAAAAACCTGTTGTAGTGGATAATTTAGCATGGCAAATAATTGCTAAATAAAAAGACAAGTTGTTTTTTCGTTTTCCACTTTTTTTCAAAAAAAGATATGGAATGATTCCATGTTTGAGAAATTAAACATTTATTTTTTAGCTGTATGATGTCACTTTCCACCCCATGTTGTCCAAATTGCTACACCGGTACCGTTCATTTGTGCTCATTTGTGCCGTTAAAACAGCTTGTATTCAGGAGTGGTGACGTCACTTTCCACCCCATATAGTGCAAATTGCTCAAAAGTGCGTCAGGGGTACCCCGAAGCCTAATATATCTATTTATTGCAACAAAATGTATCTGTCGCATTACAAAGTGTATGCCTCTTTCATGTCTTCAGCAGCTTTCTCGCATTAAATGGCTTTCTGGTGTACGTGTAAATGAGCTATTATGATTTAATAATAGTGGAAATTATTACTTTACCCCCTGAGTAACGTCATTAACGACAGCTCAACCAATGTAGTTCAAACGCTGGATGTGCAATATAGTTACTATGGTTTCGGGAAATAGTTGTGACTAGCTAGTTATTTTCAACAACGATACATTGTACTATGGTGGTTACACAGTAAGTTAATGTCATTGTATGGGAAACGCACCCCTGATTATACACAGAGTATAACACTATACTGGTTTGGCTTGCTGTCCGCAATGGATGGTCTCAAATGGTAGACTTGACTTGACTCGAGCTCCAAGTTCCTCCTTAGACTACTTGAGGAGAGATTATGTTCATATTAGATTAATTGAAGTTAACATATATTAAGACAGTGAACAATAAAGTGAGGAGGGGTAGAGCAGGGATGCCTGGAACCTTTTTACTGGAGATAGGTATGCAACCATCATAGTGTTGATTGCAAAATTAGATAAACGTACTCCTCCTGAACAGTTTTTTTTTTGTGATGATATTATATTATATTATTAAACACATTTCCTTCCAGATTACTATGTACTATGTTCCAGATTACCGGTACTATGCAAAATATGTACTATGCCAGTGGTAGCTCAGCGGTTAAGGCTCTGGGTTACTGACCGAAAGGTCAAGGGTTCCAGCCCAAGCACCGTCAAGATACCACTGTTGGGCCCTTGAGCAAGGCCCTTGACCCTACCTGCTCCAGGGGCGCTGTTTCATAGCTGACCCTGCGCTCTGACCCCAGCTCAGTTGGGATATGTGAAAACAACTCCATTTCATTGGCTCTGTACTCTGCACAATGACAATAAAGTTGAATCTTAATCTTAATTAAAAATAATTTATTAATCATCATTGTCTATTTATTTGTTATTTTACTGAAGCAAACTAGAGTGGAGTTTTCAGTGCAAAGAAAAAAGAAGAAGATGAAAACACCTTGAGGGGAACTGGACTGGGATGAGAAACCTTTCCTCTTATCTTCCAAAGAGCAGGCAGTGTAGCAGGTTTCACTGAATCACTGTATATACACTGTGGTCTGCCATGGTTCACCAGTCAGAGAAGACCTGTATGATGTATGGACTGTGGCAGCCAGAGCCTTAATCCTCCTGTACAATGAAAAAATCCATCTTCTCAGCAAAATTAAAATGACCCTCTTTACCATTGCAAGTGCAGCCTGGTGACTTATTTGTGAATTAGTTTGCGTAAGTTCGATCACTAACCACTTTCGACTTCAGGAATTCAGTAAACAGTTCATTTTCATCTTCATCTCACTTGCATGGCAGCTAAATAACTGAGATAAATCTTTTAAAAATAAAATTCAGCTTGCAAGGAGTTTGATTTGAAGGATCACCAGCAACAAGCTACTAATTCAAAGTTATTTAACTACAGTCAAGCTAATTTTTATAAAAGTAGTTGGCAATGCTACCAACTACAAACAGTAACTTACTACATTGAGTATTTGGGGCAATATCCTTCTAGATATATAACTATCTGATGATATACAGTAATTCCGGTATCCAAGACAATGGGTGTCAGTACAGAGTCCAAAACCACAAGTACTGCTGGGACCGATGGGACGAGTAGGAGACAGCAAAGAGCTAACTGAGTGCACCGTTAAACTCTGTGGAACCACCAGCTGGTCCATTTCACACTTAAAATGGAAAAGTCCTTGTATATGTAAATATTAATACCATTTGAAAGCTTAGAATTGGAACTTTTCAAAAAATTCAGTCCCTTTAGCATTTATGCTAAATAAATTAACAAGATAAGACCTGACAACCTTTGCGTCACAAATGAGTGCCACTCTGTGGTAATGATGTAGAAATATGAATATACACTACATTAGAGAAGTCATATATAAATGAAAGCTCTCATTCTCAGAAATGCAAATATGCAACTTAGTTCATTGCATAAAACCACAGTTTGAATGTTTATCAAAAGAATCACAAAATGAAATAAGATCTGTGTAAGACAAATGTCTCATGTCTGCACGACCACTGCATCTGTAAGCCCCAAGTAGCCACAAACTATATGAACTCTTATCCTGTTTTTTTTTACTACTGTATTTTCTACTTGTTTAATGCTTGTAGCTTGCTTAATAAGCCAGTGTTTTGTCTCAGATTTCAGGTCTCTAGAACAAAATATGAATTCCATCAGAAAAAAACACGATACAATTGGCAAAATATGCTCTTAACTATCAGTGATTAAATATTATATACTGTATAATCACAAAGCTGAGGATCTCAGGTTTCCAACAATACATAGATTAAGCTTTTAGCCCACTCAGAGGCAGATATATTTGACCAAAGAATGGGGAAGGTATGTACGATCACAAAATAGATGGAATTCATATGGATGAGCACATGGCGAGTAGTCAGTTGCATTAGAGCGCCAGTTGCATTTCAGATCTGTATATTGTGATGGAAGGTGATAGTGGAAAATGTATTTTCCTAGTATTTATTGGCATCTAGTGGAATGAACTAACACTTTTTGCATGGGCAGAGAACAAACAAAGCCTGAATCAAAGGCTTTCACAGACTATATATAAAAGTAAGAATAATAATTATTTTATTTTTAATTTGTAGGATTTTCCTTTGGTCCACTGTATGTGTAAGGTTTGCTTTTAAATTTGGCTTTGAAAAATGGCTGGCGGTAGCCAAAATATAGTTTAATAGAAGGTACAGGCTCTTTAATATGACCCGCCCCAACTTCCTGTTTCAGTTGGAAATACGTCACAGGAAGGAAAACAGCACTTGTGAAGCCATTTCATGGGATCTTGAAAAAAGATTGTGTGTAGAAAAGGCAAGTAGGTCCAGAGGTTCAGCCTCGGGTGCTCATTGTGCAATTGCAGACTGACACACTTAATTTTCCCATTTTTGGAGCAGCAAGGACATCTTGTGCATGTACTCAAGGAACTAAGTTCAGTGAAGGAAATACAATGGTACATTTATGTTAGCTGTGGTATGGTTCAATAAGCACCAGGTGTCCTACATGCTGCCGGCAGTGTTCCAGTTTACGCGCCTCCTCTTGGGCACATGCTCCAAATGCAAACCTCAATAAATGGCAGAGACTGGAAATCATTTCTCTATCTCTGTCTGTAGTGATTTCTATGACAGACTGTGATTCAAAAAGAGCATGGTGAAGTCTACAGTATCCTGTCCTTTGAAGTGGATCTGACACACTGGACATTATGTAAAATGCTTTTGTAGAAAATCCTTAACAGGATTTCCCTCGAGAAAACAGAGATTCTCTTTTTTTTTGTTTTGTTCTCCTTAATATGTAACAAAATGGGGATGTGATATCATGATTTGTTCACTGACTTAAACTTTACTACCTACCTTTATTGACATCTCATCAGTGATTGGTCCAAACCTACTTTGCCTTCAATAGGGTGAATACAGATAAAGGACGCTTATGCATTATACCTGTTCACCTATATATACTATGCCCTTAAAGTATGTACTCTTTCTGTAATAGATTTTTTTTTTTAATGTACTCACTAAAATCAGTTGGGTTAAAAATGACCCAACTCATAGCCCAGTGGTGGGTTGATATAGCACCGACCCATTGTTGGGTTATTTTAACCCAATGCATTGGGAAGCAAGTTGGGTTATAAAATAACGAATTTGTTGGCATTATTATTATTGCTATGTAAATAAATTATAATGCACAACTAATAAATATCGTGAAAATGCTTTATTTCCATTAAATTAAAAGTTGCAAACATTAATTAAGTAAATGGTTGCAATTGTGTTATCAATTTACTTCCTTTTTATCATTAAGTCACTTACAATCATGTTTCAATTTACAAGAACCACCACGAATAAATAAGTAATAAATGATTAGTCAGTGGTGTAAAGTTGCTGGCAAGGATGAAGACGATGACGATGGAGAGACAAACACAAGTGCAGTTTATTAAACAAAAGTGAGATCTAAAAACCCTAACTAGAAACATGAAACATAAACATGAACATGACTAAACTAGACTTGGCACAAACAAAACATGACTTGACTAAATCTGGACTTGGCTTGGCTTGACTTGACTTAAGCAAAACAACAAAGTTACATTAACAATACTCCACAAAGGACAATGGCAAACATGAGGGCTAAAATACATTGCGTAATAAGTTAACAAAACCACCAATGAAAATACAAGACTGAAAACAATATAACAAGACAATGAAACATGAACCAATAACAAGACAAGACTAATAAACAAAGGACCCAATGAGAAAAGAGGCTTGAGGGGGGGAGCCAAGGTGGAGTCATAGGTATGGAGGTGGGCCTGGACCATGGCGAAGAGGCTGGCCTGGACTGTGGAGCAGAGGCGGGCCTGGACCGTTGAGCAGAGGTTGGCTTGTGACATGGGGCAGTCTGGGGTTCGGCTGCGTGGAGCAGACTGAAGCTTGGCTGTGACATGGCATGGAGCAGCCAGAGGTTTGGCTGAGATATGGTATGGAGTAGATTGAGTTTCGGCTGTGGGGTTTAGTCTGGAGCTTGGCTGAGACATGGTATGGAGTAGATTGAGTTTCGGCTGTGACATGGCATGGAGCAGGCTGAGGCGTGGCTGTGACATGGCCTGAAGCTGACTCTGGCATGGCTGTGACATGGCCTGGAGCTGACTCTGGCATGGCTGTGACATGGCCTGGAGCTGACTCTGGCATGGCTGTGACATGGCCTGGAGCAGACTCTGGCATGGCTGTGACATGGCCTGGAGCTGACTCTGGCATGGCTGTGACATGGCCTGGAGCAGACTCTGGCATGGCTGTGACATGGCCTGGAGCTGACTCTGGCATGGCTGTGACATGGGCTGGAGCAGACTCTGGCATGGCTGTGACATGGCCTGAAGCTGACTCTGGCATGGCTGTGACATGGCCTGGAGCTGACTCTGGCGTGGCTGTGACATGGCCTGGAGCTGACTCTGGCATGGCTGTGACATGGCCTGGAGATGACTCTGGCGTGGCTGTAACATGGCATGGAGCAGTCTCTGGCGTGGCTGTGACATGGCATGGAGCAGACTGAGGCGTGGCTGTGACATGGCATGGAGCAGACTCAGGCGTGGCTGTGACATGGCCTGAAGCTGACTCTGGCGTGGCTGTTACATGGCCTGTAGCTGACTCTGGCATGGCTGTGACATGGCCTGGAGCTGACTCTGGCATGGCTGTGCCATGGCCTGGAGCAGACTCTGGCGTGGCTGTGACATGGCCTGGAGCTGACTCTGGCATAGTCAGGCAACTTCCTGCAATGGTAAAAGAACACCATCAAAATGTTGCTGCTTTTTGGCATTAAAAAGTCACAATAAATGTGATAAATGTCACAACGTGAAAAAAGTCATAACCGAGAATTCAGGGACGCAGAACTATCTGAAAACTGGCTTCTGATTAGGTTATCACCCAATGTCATGTAGATGCTGGCTATTGTGTAATACAGGGGTCGGCAACCTATGGCACGCGTGCCAGCATTGGCAGGTGGAGGGATATTCATTGGCATGCCAGCAATGGTGAGAGAGGAGTAGACTATATTTATATAAATTCCGCACCTGCATTCCAATCTTCATCTTGATGTAAATCCTTCCTCATGATTACGCAGCGTGTTTTCATCAGCTGAATGGGAAGATAAACACTATTAAAGTGTGATGAGAATCGCGCTGCGTGTGCAAGCCATTCGCACATCACGAGCCAGCAGCACTTCTCTCTTCTTTTCTTTTCTCAATTTTTGGAGTGTATGCACTATATACAAGTATTGGGGCATCATATCACATCATATTGTGTCTTGAAACCAAAGACTCCACAGTCGCATTGTTATGTGGAGTACAATTATCATGACATGTACATTCCTCATTTCATTTTTACCATTCATTCATTATCCTTCATTGTGTATAATTTGTGATACCCTATAATGCTTCCTATCTTATTGGAGAAGAAACGCAGCGTTGAAGATTGGTTGCAGGGTGTTTCGTGTGGAGATCTGCTGATGTTTTGATATAATGGTGCTTGTAGTAATGTGTAGTTAATGCAGAACAAACTTATCCACTTAACTTCAATGTTATACCAAGTTGGAAAGACAAAACCGTTAAATGACATTGTGCTGGATCACTTTTTTAAAGGTAGCGTTACATACTGTTTACATCATTACAGCCATCCCTTATAAAGAATTCACTAGTGTCTTCGCCCTGCATCAAGGACAATGTAGTTTCTCTCCACAGCATCTAACCAAACTTACATAGAGTTTAATGTTTATTTTATGTTGTAAAACCATGATGAACAGATGATGCCCCATCGGTCTCATCGCCATGTTTGTATTATTTCATATATGACAATTTTCTGAAGCGAACAGTCAACTTTCTTCCATCGAACAAGGGACTGTGGGCAATATTAGCCACAAAAGTGTTTATGGATCCACACTACGAAATCTACTCTCTACTGGCAATAGTAGATCATTCAGGCAGCTTTGGGAAACTAGTTTTTTGGGACACACTAATTCTAATCTCGGGTACTATTTTGGGTGGACTTGGAAAAGGCTTGGGAAGCAGGGTGAGGGTTTGTACACACTGCTCACAAATTTGATTTGGTTTTCATATACAGTCTTTAGGAAATTTGTTCAGATAGTGTAGTCAGTCAGTATCAAATTGGTTGCTAATAGGCCCTTTCCCACTAACGTTTTAGGAACTTTTAATCAGAACAACTTTTTGTCGCTTTTGCACATTAGGAGCTATAGTTCCCCTTAGATGTTTAAAGAGACTTTTTTAGCTTTGGTATTGGTACTTTTTTTGGAAGAAGAGGGGCTGTGGGAGGTACAACAAGCTGTGATTGATCAAACACATAGGATACACAAAGAAATGAGAAGCACAAAGAGTCGACAGCTGCCATGAGTAAGCAAACCTGAAGCTGCTAGTCTGCTACTCAGAGCATTGTGCTAATTTTCCAATTCCCTTAATGGAAATAATATAAAACATAAGCATTGTTTATGCGAGGGGTGAGCAGAGCTGCTGCGTGACTTCAAAGGGAGTGCAGTTTAAATTTTCATAGTGTCTGTACTGTATGACTATACAGAAAATAAAGTGATTTCTGGGTTACAACATTGAATTTTTCCTGGGATAATGGACATAAATAATAATATGTTAATCGAGAGTGGGCAATTTAAATATTTTATTTCATTTAAACACCATGAAATCTAATTTACAGATTATATAATTTTTATGAGGAAAGGGTTTCGTGCCTGTCACTGTGGGGTTAACTTGCATCAAGATGTCTGTTTTTCATTCAATGTGTAAGTAGTTCAGTACAGTATTTTATGTTGAGTCATAAAAGCATTTATTGTAAAAGATTGTGTTAATAAATAGGTTTCTAGTGCATTTTGATCATGTTTTCCATGAGTTCAGCGTGGTTCATCTCCTCTCTCTTCTCACTTCGGCTTAGTGAGTGAGAGGAAGCCACAGTGAGAGGAGAGGAGAGATGAGACTGTAACCTTAATGGTTGACATTAGATGACGTCATTACAGGAGGGAAAAGTCTACTGTTCCTTTTAATAGTTTTCATCTAGAAAGTTCAAGGAGGGAGTACCAGGACTAATGTGGGAAAGGGTCTATAGTCAAGAATTAAATTGTGATTTTGGAGTTGGGGGAACCCTAATATCTGGTGATGATTCTGGAGCTCTAAGCAAGATATGACATGATCCAAGGTGGAGCACACAACTGATGATATATCAAAATCAAATATGTCACCTCTAACAGGATCCACCACTGACTAGAGGGAAGCATAAAGCTTATACTCTGGTTTTGATGCAAACAATTAGCTTCTGCATACAGTTGAATGCTGTCTTTTAAAGTACAGTATACCTCTTTTGACTGTGCATACATACATGCATTAATATTACTATTTTAGTAATAGAATAAACACATCGTAATTGATGATTAAGTGTTCCACTTTTACAGTTGTCCCACTTTACCTCTGTTCATCTTCATTAGTTTCATCAGCATGCGAACAAAGCAGTTTACTATAGTTGTAGGAGAAGTTGACGTTTGGTGTGTGCATGGTGAAGTACGTTTCCTTTTCCTGTTTGGGGTCAAGTCAAGTCATTTTTATTTGTATAGCGCCTTTCACAACACATCGTTTCAAAGCAGCTTTACAGATGATCATGCATTAACATTAGATAACACTGTAATGTCTATAATGTCTATGAGTCATCATTGTGTAATTAAATAAAATACAATTGTGAATTGTGTTTAAAAATAAGTAATTAAATAATAATTTAATGTATAACTTCATAATTATTTATAATTATGATTATGTATACACAATACATAATTATGCATTTATAATTATGCTTTAATTTTATAATATTAGTTATTCCTTTTTTTATTATAATGGTGATTTATTTGTTAAATATTTTGTTTATCATTGGAAAGTAGGAATGTCATAAAATATCAATGTATTGATTATTGATCTTGAAGCATTGATATATTAACATCAGCCAACATTTAAATTAGAAGCCTAATTTGTGTGCATTCAATTCTCTTATCAGTTGCCTTCCATTCAATGTGTTCTGACGTAAAAGCTTTGGTACACCACAAGTGGGAGAAATAACATTTACTGAAGCTGATGGTAGTCCAAAGTTACGAAAGGTTTTTGTACTTCTTCAACAATGAACAAAGTGACGTTGATGAGTTTGCAGGTTAGTGTATGAAACTGGTGTAACTGCGCAAACTGAACGATTAGAAATGGCGATGTTTATTATGCAATTTCTCTGTATGTAGCATTGAATAGGTCTTTCATTTAAGCTGTCAAACCACAAATTGACATACTGAAAACACATTGTGTAGGCTCTATGAAAGATATGTCCTTTAATAATTATTTGGTTCGAATTTAATGGAAAATATGCAAGTTGAGCTCCATGGCTACATTTTAACAGCCTCCGAAGACGGCGAGCCCATGGTGTGTGCATACATAACATCATAGAAAATTATTGTTTAGAATTCTAGAACATGCCATGTCATCGCCAGATGCGTATGGTATGCGAACCCCTTTTAATTTACCTTTCTGCTTACACTTGGCCAAAATTTTTGAGAATTATGTTTAAAAAGATAAAGACTGTTTTGCAGCGGACAGCCCATATTATATTATAAATCTAAATATATATTGTATATCGATAATCATCGAGAAAATTTTCCGATTATCGCCATGTGAAAACAGCAGATCCCAAGCCTATTGGAAAGTATTCTGTTTATCACTTGAAGCAAATAATCAACCAACCACCAATTAAGAATTACCAACACATTCTCATGACAACTCGTAATAATTTGTACGATATGACGAAATCCTAAGGGACCGTACAACTTGGCTTGTATGAAAAGTTGCAACTTTTATTCAAAATTGTGATCAACCAATCCAAAACAGAATTTCATATTGATACAATACATGATTAAATTTGAAATTTTAGCTATAGCCTCCTATCCAGTACTTTATTTTAAGAAAAGAAATGTCAGTGAACAAATATGGTTAGTCATTCCATATTTATGTATGCAATACAAATGACTGATACGTGTCGATAACCTGGAATACATTTCCCAAGTTTTTTTCTTTTCTTTTGAAATACAGAAAATTTATCATCCTATGAAAATCATGGTTTATGGTTTGGGTAACAGGTTACACTTTATGGTAAGGTTTAGGTAAGGGGTTAAACTTAGGACAAATTGTAAAAACCCTCGATTTTTGTATAATTTCACCACCTCAAACTATTTTCACAAATTGTCATTAGTTTTAATAGACACACAAATGTATTCCCTCCCTACCTCTAGCCGGTGAACTCAAAAAGAAAATACAAAATAACAGTAGTGTGTTATTATACTGTATGTGGATCACAGCATGCAGACACGGGCGTTTAATGACTTTACTTACAGCCTTGATCTTTTAATCCCATCAAAGTCATATAGTTTGAAAGTAAAATGGTTGTGAAGAATTTTGACCAGAGAGAATTGTACGTTTGAACCCCCATTTTGTTTTAATGTATTCCATTAAAGCACAGCACCATCAGTACAATAGGAAGCTATCTTTCCATCATGTTCAAATGTATAGAGTTTGAGTTGACTGATGGTTTCTCAGCCCCCCTTTGGATATGCCAGTGATCAGACCTATCAAAGCAGAAGCTGTCACTGCTGGAAAATAGTGAGATCATTATCTGACTGGAAACATATAGGCTTCCTATTGCAGAGTGAACTGCAGACACACGATTTGTGAAAAGACAAAAACAACGGAATAGAAACCATAAAATCTAAGCCTGGCTTGCGTCATTACGTGGACAATGTTGTATTGTCAGAAGCTGAATAAATTGTTTGTTCAAAATTCAGTGTTCAAGATAATCTAATGTACTATTTTTTTAGTTGAGTTCATCAAAACTGTGCATCTTTTCCCTCATTTTACATTACTGGAAATTGACACATCACTGAGCATGAAAATGCGTTAACATGCAAGCACATATGATCAAAAGTCTTATCTTTGTTTTTAGGGTTATGCAAATGCAGAATGGATTTTGCAAAGACTCTTTTCTGTCCTGAAATTCGCTTTGGATTTGTTTTGCTGAGGGTTTTCATGCTCTCGGCAGCCATGCATTTACTAAACATGGTTTATGGTTAGCATAAACCATGTTTATCTTCACAGCAAATAAACCCATACTTACTGTATGTACATATTCTGGGTGTAAGTGATGAAATTGCAACAATATACCATAATGGAGTTTAATTGGATGCTTTGACATCAACATCAAAAGATATTGTAATCTTTTCTTCCCCTTGTATAAAAATGAATAAGCGTATTTATTTTGCTATCTTAACTATATACAACTGTATGGTTAGTACATTTTATTTACATTTTGTCCACCCTATCAGAACAGACCTGCAACCCACTACATGAATATGGTCTATTGAATATCTACACTTACTGAGCACTTTATTAGGAACACTATGGTCCTAATTAAGTGCTTCTGCTGTTGTCGCCCATCTGCCTCAAGGTTTGATGTGTTGTGCATTCTAAGATGCTATTCTGCTCACTACGATTGTACAGAGTGGTTATCTGAGTTACTGTTGCCCAGGGTTCCCCAATTTGTTTTCATCAAGAGCTAAATTCTGACAATAATACAAAGTCAAGGGCCACGGCCCTCGATTGTTTGTGCTACTGCTATTATTATTGTTGTTATTATTACTAAAAGAAGCCTGTTTTATTTATTCAAACAATTATGAACATTATGTTTGTATACAGATACACAAAACTACACAACTTTGCCAGCTGGAAAAACAAAGAAATTAACAATCTGAATCTCCATCACCTCCACGCGAGTGAACTGTTCCTGCTTATCTCCAAACGGGATCTCCTCCCTGCGCTTTCCCTTATTGTAGATTCAATAATTAGCCTAACCTATTAGCATTAGTATTATTCTTGTTCTTAAGGATAATATATATAAAAAAGTATTGCAATAATTTAAATAAAGAAAGGAATGTGAGCCAATGTTTTCTTATGTATAATTTTTCAAATTAGGCTATGCATAATATTTTTTTACTGTAAAATGTTATTCTTAATGTGCACTATTCCACGTGTATTTGTATCACAGTACCTTGTGTTGTGTTATGTTATCCAGGCATTAATCCTGACATTATAAAAAGATTAGTTGTCTTCGGGAGTCCGTTTGTAATATACTCTTAGCAAAATACATGCGCAAATATAAATAGGGCGTATATTTATGCAGCAGTGCCCTTTACTCATCTCACTCACATACAAACACAGATTATACACATCAAAATACGTAAACACCGTGGAATGAACATAATGAAATAGTTTTAGGTAAATTAGGCAAATAAATGCTTTAACAGCATTCAATATATTAATCTCTAGCACTGACAGCTAGCCTAAGCAGGGCAGGAGACAGGTATACATGTTTGTAGAACAGCGCCATCTACATTACAGGGGTGATGTTTTTATTTTTTTTATGGACTCTGTGTGTATAGACCCTTCGTCTGAATTTTGTCTCGCAAAATCATCATGGATTTGGTGTGAACAGACCTTTAGTGTGGGCCAAACATTTGTCTCTCGTGGGCTGGATGTGGCCCGCAGGCCACCTGTTGCCGAACCCTGCCGTAGCCTTTCTGTCTGCTCGAACCAGTCTGGCCATTCTCTGTTGACATCTCTCATCATCAAGGTGTTTCTGTCCGCAGAACTGACACTTTATTTATTTTTTCGCACCATTCGGAGTAAATTCTAGAGACTGTTGTGTGTAACAATCCCAGGAGATCAGCAGTTACAGAAATACTCAAACCAGCCCTTCTGTCACCAACAATCATGCCATGCTCCAAATAACTGAAATCACATTTTCCCCATTCTGATGGTTGATATGAACATTACCTGACACTCTTGACCCGTATCTGCTTAATTTTATGCATTCCATTGCTGCCACACGGTTGGCTGATTAGATCATTGTCTGAATATGTATTGTACAGGTGTTCCCAATGAAGTGCTCAGAGAGTTTATATTTAACAGAACGTTATATTATATATTAAACTTTTTGTCTGTGCATCAATTTTGTCTACATTTTATGAAAGGTGCTGTTCGTAATTTAATTGCTGGCAGATATCCAACCTTGCATTGTTCTCTACAAAATTGACACATTGTTGCTATAGGGCATAAAAACTGTCTTTGCGAATTAGCCAGCTGTTATTGTACACTTCAATTAGTGTCTGGGATATAAGCGTTTAAGCTTTTAATTCACTTGTCTGACCCTATCCTCTGTTCTGCATACTAGATGTATGATTTAGCTTTCAAGGACACCAATGATTAAATTATTTGCTTGGAGCTTCTGCGTTTGTTTACTTGTTGGTCTATCTAGATTGAATGAGTCTTTCATGGTCACCACTTCATACTTCACCAATCTGGCCAACTAGTTGCTTTCACACATACAATCCTTTCCAGAAAATAAACTGCAATTTTTTTGTTTAGAGGTTACGTGTGAACACAGCACATTTGAAAATACCAGTACATTTTGAACTGTATATTTCTATAAACAAGAAACATTACCTGAAAATTTCAGATTGTATGCTATGTGTGATCAAAGTCGTAAGAATAACGGTTTGAGCACGTACAAGTTCAGAACGCACCGAGGGAAGACATAAATATTTAATTTCATCAAAATGGACAGATCCCTGCTAAAAAGACCAGCTTAACCAGCATGCAATTCCCATGCTGGTCTAGGCTGGTTATGCTGGTTATGCTTCATCAGAAAGACAATGCAGGTCAACCAGCTTCACCAGCAAAACCTACCTGGTGAAGCTGGTTGACCTGCATTGTCTTTCTGATGAAGCTGGTTAAGATAGTTTAAAAGCCTGGTGGAGACAACAGTACATCAGCATTCCATGCTGTGGGACCAACACTCAAAACACAACATAAGCTGGTGACCAGAAATCCTGGTCTTTTCAGCAGGGATAGTAAAACTATAACATTTAGTTGGAGGAGATAAAAATATTTGATACTATGGAGAAAATCTCATGGTGCTCCATGACTCAAATTTGAAGCTATATTGTGAGCAACCAATGAAAATGGAGAGCACTGGCCACAACACTGGACCACAAAATGGAGATGGCGAACAAGCACTCAAATTTTCTCACCTTCAACTCATGTCGCTGTCTCCGTTTTTTACTCAAGACCTCACCCAAATGTGCTCGGCCTGTTTCTTTTGGGACTCAGAATACAGAAGCAGCAACATCAACATCAAAGCTCTCGTACATCCATGTTTGTTTACATCTGCCATGCATCTCCTAGAATGGGGCCATGTTTCTATGTGAGTTTGTGATCGGATCAAATTGACAGCCATAATGAACCTCAGTCGTTTAGTGTGCAACGCCCATTTTTTGTCTGTAGCCATTTACATTATTGGAAATTGTGTGATCCTGTGTTTTTGATTCCGTTCATATTTTAGAAGTGGTGTTATGTAATCCAGCCTAAAAGTGTTTCTCTTCATCCAAGTGAAAGAAGAAATTTGTCAACTGATAAAATAACTAAATCTCAGAGTTTAATGGCATTTTGGTTCTGATTGTGTGAATGGTCGCAAAATAGAAAAAGCATATGTGAGTAGAACATGTGGTACATTTACCAGTAAAGACAATCCAATTTACCAGGTTGCATGTGTGAAAGGGACTAGTGCTTCTTTGATTAAGGAAAGAATGTGACCTTTGATGAAAGACATAAACTAACCAAACATTCTCAGAATGACATAAGCGAAGCAGATCATGATTTTTCTTTTTTTTCTCCTTGTGGTGGGTGATTTTTCAAGCAGTGGAAGTTTAATTACCTGGCTAATGAACATCTAGTTGCTCTTAAAATGAGGTCTTCATATTAATCTAATTTCAATCAGCAGTGATATCACATCAAGGGCACACCAATTAGCGTAACATTACCAGAATATTAATAAACAACTTCAATATGTATGTGTGAGTCTCACAAAAACATGTCCAGGTCTCATTTCACCCCCCAAAATAACTTAATAATATTGCTTAAACTACTTATTTTAAGGACCATTAATATATATATATATATATATATATATATATATCCCCAAAACTTCTCATTTCGGTAATCCATTTGGATGTTTTATTTTGATAGCTTGAGAACTTTTCTGTTATTCATTTATATTTTACAGCAGAAATGCTGTAAATGTTATAATTTTAATTTTATTTTAAATCACCATCATTTAAATGCAGTACCTCCATGGCATACTTTGCATTTTAAATAACATTATTGTAATAGAAATCGTCTAGGTTACATATGAAACCCCCGTTCCCTGATGGAGGTCTTGAGCGCC
This sequence comes from Moxostoma hubbsi, assembly GCA_032164185.1. Lineage (NCBI taxonomy): Eukaryota > Metazoa > Chordata > Actinopteri > Cypriniformes > Catostomidae > Moxostoma > Moxostoma hubbsi. The sequence continues at coordinate 10,577,370 of JAVLUX010000009.1, read as the reverse complement.
TCTGATCTATGAAAAAAGGCCAATGAGAAGTTGGCAGACAGTATTTGCATACCCCACCCCGGACATACGCGTATAAAAGCTGGGAAATACGTCAAGTTCATTTAGGATTTTTCTGAGGAGCCGGAAATGGCCTGCGACGTGGCCGGGAGGACACAACGTCTCGTTCCCTCCATCAGAGAAAGGAGGTTACATACGTAACCTAGATGTTCCCAGTGTGTCGCTCACTTCGACGCTGTGTCGAAGAAGCGACACTAGGGGTCCAATTTAAACCAAGCCAAGCGCTGAGCCGTGTACGTGTACTGCTGACACAGGAGCGGGCAGGTATTCTACGTGCCAAGGTGACCAGCTCTGTCAGACTGCACGTACCCTTACCCAATGCCCCCCAAAAGTTGTTGGAATCCTTCTGGTTACCCTAGACAGGGGAACAAGGCGGCGCTTGCCATCCTGGGAATGGGCCAAGCCTGGCTGGGCCTCTTTTCTCTCTATGTTTCTCCGCATAGAGCAAGATTGGCTGGGGCCCTTACACGCATCAGTTTCCCATTCTTTCAAGGGGTAAAGACCCTGCGGAGGCCACACCTGCCCGAAAGGGGAGGTAAAGGTGGCGAATACATCACATGGGTTTTTAGGAATGTGGAACAATGTGGAACATGTGGAATGTGACGCAGTGGTAGATCCAGCCTCAAGGAGGGGGGAGTTGCTACAACATAGCGACCGGACGGCAGCTGGGACTGCCAAAGGGAGACGTGTGTCCACTTCATAAGGGGACCGTACCACGGAAAATACACACAGGGGGAGTCCATTTAGGAGTCCTGACCAGTGGAGCACCTATTCCACTACAGGGTAGATTAAGTACCCACAGTGGACTGGGTCGGCAATTTCCTCAGCTGAACTGCAGACCCAAAGGGCTAGGGAGGAATCATCCAAGGATCCGGATGGGTGGGATCTCCTGGGAGAGAAAGTGCACAGTTTTACCTTGGCCGAGGGAAAGGGCGCCAGGTGCAAGCGATCCACCCGGCCAGTCTGTCAGCGTGTTACCAAGTTCTACCGGCTCGTACCTGAGAAAACACAGGACGATAATGACTCAACCCTGAGACTGTAAAATCTTGCAAAGGTATTAGGTGTTGCCCATTCCGCTGCTCTACATATGTCTGCAAGGGAGGTACCTCTGGCCAGTGACCACGAGGATGCAATACTCCTTGTTGAGTGCGCTCGAACCCGCAAGGGGTGGGGCACGGCCTGGGTGTGATAGGCCAATGAAATGGCATCCACCACACAGTGGGAGAGCCTCTGTTTGGAGACAGTGTTCCCTTTCCGCTGTCCACCAAAGCAGACAAAGAGCTACTCAGAGCATCTGAAGCTCCGTGTGCAGTCCAAGTAGGTACGCAAGGCCCGTACCGGACACAGCAACAAAAGGGCGGGTCTGCCTCCTCCCGGGGCAGCGCTTGCAGGTTCATTACCTGGTCTCTGAAGGGCGTGGTAGGAACCTTGGGCATGTAGCCCCGTTGTGGTCTTAGGATCAAATATATGTCTGCCGGATCGAACTCCAGGCAGGTGTCGCTAACAGAGAACGCTTGCAGGTCCTCGACCCTCTTGATGGAGGCGAGCGTGGTTAGTAGGGCCGTCTTTAAAGAGAGGGCCCTGGGTCCAACTGATTCTAGCGGCTCGATGGGGGGTCTCTGGAGGGGAACAGGCTTGGCCGGGAGGGGTTCAACCTCCGGGCGCCTCTTAGGAACCTGATAATTAAGTCGTGCTTACCCAAAGACTTGCTGTCTACTGCGTCGTGGTGGGCCGTGATAGCGGCGACATTCAGGGTGGAAGGGACAACCTCCTCTCCAGCCTCTCTTACAGAAATAAGAGCACTGACCTAACTGTGCAACTCTGTGGGTCTTCAGCCTGGGAAGAACACCAATTTGTGAACAAGTGCCACTTCAGGGCGTAAAGTTGCCTGGTAGAAGGGGCTCTGGCTTGGTTGATTGTGGCTACGACAGCAGGTGGTAGACCAGCTAGATCTTTCACATCCCATCCAAGGGCCAGACGTGGAGTTTCCAAAGGTCTGGGTGCGGATGTCAGAGCGTGCCCTGTCCCTGAGAAAGAAGGCCTTTCCTCAGAGGAACTCGCCAGGGAGGGGCTGTCGCGAGGAGTACGAGATCACTAGGGTGGCTTGTTCCTCATCCTCCCTGAGCTTGCACAGAACCTGTGCAAAAAGGCTCACTGGGGGAAATGTGTACTTGCGCAGCCCCGCAGGCCAGCTGTGTGCCAGTGTGTCTGCCCTGAGGGGAGCCTTTGATCGGGCATACCACAGTGGGCAGTGGGAGGTCTCTTGGGATGAAAACAGGTCTACCTGGGCCTTGCCGAACCATTTTCAAATCAGCTGGACCGACTGGGAGTGAAGCTTCCACTCTCCACTGGGCAAGTGTTGTCGTGACTTGAGTCGCTGCTGGCTCCAAAGGAGGAGATGACGGGCGAGTTGTGACATGTGGCGGGAGCATACGCCACCTTGCCGATTTATGTACACTACCGCGGTGGTGCTGTCTGACCTGATCAGAACATGTGTGTAAAAGCTCTTTTAGAGGAAAATACTCTTTTATAGAGAAAATCACTCTTTTAAATAAACTCTTTTAAGCTTTCTGTCGAAGCGCCCAAGGGCAAGCTGCACTGCCATGCAGAGAAAGAGAAAAGCCGCTGAAGTGCACCGTAGATCCAACAGCAGGCAGAGTGTCAGAGGAACAGAAGCAGGAACAGGTATGTGACTCACAGCTGACTGCATAAACGACCATCGGCTCCAAAGAAAATTTCTAAATGAACTCTACGTATTTCCCCCCTTTTATACCCGTATGTCCGGGCGGGGTATGCAAATACTGTCTGCCAACTTCTCATTGGCCTTTTTTCATAGATCAGAGGCATATTCGGCACTCAAGAGAGACCCCCGGTGTCTCTTCTTCGACACAACGTAAAAGTGAGCGACAGACGGGGAAATATAATTTAATATATAAAATAGAATAAAGTAAACAAAAACCCAGAACACCTTTTTTGCTCAAGGTTTTGCACAGGCAAGCATCACTAGTTTATTTATTTACTGAATAGTTTTCATGAGATTAATTTAGACAGCTCTTATTGGGAGATTAATTGGTTGTCCTTAAATGCTCAAACAACATTTTGCCGGTCAATTATGTCAAATTATGTCATTTATGTCAAAGGCGCAAACATTTAACTAACACAAAAATCTGTGAAATCTAGAGACATTAATCTGTCAAATTTTTGGATTTGGTTGGGAGAACGCATCCAAATAAAATGAACATTCATCTTAAAAGGCACACTAACCAATAAGTCTCCAGATAACCTCCCATGATAGCATTTTATCTAATATTCAGGAAGCTTCATAGAAGCTTGAACAAATAAAGCAAATACAGATTTGTGAATGATCTAAATCTAGACTTACATGACATGCTTTACTATCATTGATTTCAATGGTACTTTATTATAAGATAAAAACTGTTGAGCAAATTACAGAGCTAATAACATTTCCTCATCTCAGCAAGGTATAAAAGGCAGATGTATTGCTAAATAATGATGTTATTTGCAAAAACTTATTACGGTCAACTAATTTGAAAATGCCTATTTCCTAAGTTCATTGGAAAGATGGCTAATAAATACTATGAAAATAATAATTTTGTCTATGAATTTTTTTTTTGCATGAAACTGCTACTAATTTGAAGCAGGAATTTAAGTGACACGAAGATCCCCCTGAAATAGAATTTAAAAGCCATTCTCAATTAAATTCTGAATGTTGCACAACCCTGTACTTGGGTTATTATAGTAATCTTACTGTTCAAATGTATGTTGCTCATAGGTTCACTGACGTATATAAATAGATGATGTTGAAATAGATGATGAGTTAAGAGGAAGTAATGATCGTACTCCGAGTTGAGGGGGCTGTGTTTGTGTCACATGGAAATGTCTGTGCAATCTGGCAACCCCTGAGGGAACTTTAATGTTTTTAAGGTCATGACTGTAACAGTAAATTTCTTCTCTTGCATACACTGTCATCAGGAAAGAAAAAAATAAAGGTCACAAATAGGAATTGCTATTTTTATTTTTACACTTGCTTTAAATACAATGGCATGAACGAAAGGTGATGGAAAATGCCCACCTTCAACCTGGCCAACAGACTCTCATGATGAAATCATCAGGATTTGTACGACTGCACTCGTTTGAATTCCTATGACTTTCACTACAGACAACGACGTCGCTGGACATCGTTTCCATCTAATACGCTACAGTTACTCTGCCACACACAACAGCTTCCTATCATGTTTATACACTCTACTGATTGGTTAGGTTTAGATGAGGGTTTTGGGTAAGGGCATAATATTAATAAGTATGTCCTTAAAGTCTCGTGCGTGGAACTCGTATATTTATATTCCCTGCAAGGGTTTTATACTTTGATTTGGATTTATGAAGGAGACTTGTATCACCTGCAATCCATGACTAGGTGTTTCTTCAACTAAATACACTTTTATCTCTGGAGGTTTTATCCTATTTTATAAAAGTTGATAAGCCTATTTATGTTGCTATCCTAACAATGTGCGATTATATGTTGAGTTAAATATTTGTATTGTTTTTTACTTGCTGTCATTAACTTTATCAGAATACTCGTGACCCACTGTTTGTTAAATGTAATACATTTACAATGGAAGTCTATGAGGCAAGACATTCTGAGGGGTTTAAAAGAAAAAATGTGCAGCTTGTATTTTTGTGAAGGTCCTCAAATACATACATATAGATACATACATATATATTATTATTATTTATTTTTTTTTTTTACGGTTCTGTGGATGAAGTTCATATAGTGTTACCCATGTAATTTCTTTGTGGAGTTTAAAAAAAAATGTAACATTTTTATATTGTATCCTTGCACGCATTAGCTTCATGTGGTTCTGACAGGAGTGGTGTGGCTTTACTGTGAAACAGTGTGTATTTTAAAATGTATTCTGGTGCAATGCCTTGCCCCATAGACTTTTATTGTAAGTGCATTACTGTTAACATAATTTCATAAGTTCTAAATAAAATAAAATAACATTCATCTCAGATTCTAATGGTAGAGCATAACAATTATGCATCCAACAATATAGAATGAGCCATACTTTTAGACTTAATGCTGTATTATGTAGGCTTTATAAATCTTTAGTGATTATTTGTCTTTCAAGTATCTGCTTGTTATGGCAGAGGTGACTAATAACATTTCTCTTTAAGGATCCCTAGTGCAGAATACACATTTAAGTGCAAAAGATTATTCCAGAACGTAAGTGACTCATGACAGATTATCTGTGAGAAGAGCTGTGTGGTCTAAAATAGACTCTGACTCAAGGTGATAAGCCTTTCTGCAACTGTAGAATGCTAATAGAATGACAACAGAGCCATGGCACCTACACACAGCCAGCTGAGGTCTGTTCATCTAATGGAAGAATTCAACAAGCTCTCATGATTATTAGCATCATTTCAAATATAGACATGTAGAGTACCTACAGACGAATGTTATTCTTTTTAACATTCATTGCTTGCATTGAATGCATTGCTTTCATCAGGTTATTGGGAACAGAATGTGTGTGTGTATATATATATATATATATATATATATATATATATATATATTATTTTAGTGTATATTGCTGTGTAAATTGATAAGATGGTGTTTATATAATATAACAATAAATAATTCAAATTTAATGTAATAAATTATAGTATATATAAAATTCGATTTGTATTATTTTTATATAAATTATGTAAATAATATATCATCATAATCAATAAAAATTATATATACACACAGTATATATATATATATATATATATATATATATATATATATATATATATATATATATATATATATATGATGAGTGGTGTGAGTGGTGGTGGCATAGTGGGCTAAAGCACATAACTGTTAATCAGAAGGTTCCTGGTTCGATCCCCACAGCCACCACCATTGTGTCCTTGAGTAAGGCACTTAACTCCAGGTTGTTCCAGGGGGATTGTCCCTGTAGTAAGTGCACTGTAAGTTGCTTTGGATAAAAGCATCTGCCAAATGCGTAAATGTAAATGTTGCATGCATACTACCTGTGACTTTGTACTTTCAGGGCAAGTCAGTCCATATTCTATGGATGCAATTAGCATAAAAGTGCAGCTCCTTTCTACTTGAAGACTGAAATCTCCAAAACGATTGTAAAATCTGACATTTATGTTAGTGTTTGTTTTATGAAAATGACCACCTGACTACTCATTTTGCAGCTCATTACATGACTACTTGCCAAATTAATAAATAAATGGAGATGAAACATTGATTTGATTTGAAATTGTTTTATTAGCTTACTTGAAGAGATCACGCAGTGAACCTAGAAGTAGGAAAGATGACCCACATGACCGGTCTGATACGTATTAATCTCGGAAGTGCGCCAGCACTTCTTCTTCGCCAGCAAAGATTGTTGGAAAAGTAGCCAAAGCATCAAGCACAACTCACTCTCTGTACAGCTATAATACTAGTGATGTTTCTTTCTTGGATGTAATCAATGTACTTGAACTAATCTTTTAATTAAACGAATCGCTCTCATTAAATTTTGTGTTTCAGTTGTGAACAACTTGGTGCTTTTTATCTAATCAGTTAAGTACTCACTCATAACAAAAAATACTATAATTTATTGCCATGCTATCATGGCATAAAAGCGTAAATCTTGGTCACTGTTTGAATTAATCTTTGAAATAAACTTTGAAATTTATCAAAATCCTCACCACTAAAAAGTGTGCAACGTTAGTTGCGAACACAGACAAAAGAGTTATATAAATTAGATTCCTGGACCGGAACTAAAGTGTAAAATTACAATAAACTCACACCTGTAACCGCACATTTGCTAATTTGTTATATTTTGCTTGGTAACCGTTAACATCCTAGAGTTATACTAATGAACTATATTACTTTAACCCTTCTGTTATGTTTAAAAATAATGACAACTGTGATGTTCAGGTCAAAAATGACACACATAGATTTCAATAGATTTTCAGCAGATTTACAGCACACTCATTTATTAATTCTGAATGTGAAAATACCTACATGTTTTCACACTGAACACATGCATATATAGTAGCATTTTAAATGGAAAGAGCACCACCTATGTGTCAGTTGTGTTACTACTTGTAAACAGAAGATATACAGTAAATGTTTAAATGAAGGAGCGATGTGATAGTCAGACAGTAATCAAAGTTTGTAAGAAACAGAATTGATTTGTTTAATGATGGGAAATTGTCCCACATACCTGGGACTGAGATTGCAGCATTGTAAACTCAGGCGTAGGTCACATGTATACAACAGACTCTTTGGTCTGGTCAGGGTCTTGTCTACGATGTCGATCTGCCTGTTCCTTTTGAAGTCAGATAGCTTGTTGAAGATGAACTTGCACAGTATCCCACGTCTGTTCCCTCCTTTTCAACCAGTCATTAACAGCTGGTAACTCAGAGGATTCACCCGACCAGGGGAATAGTGGAGGCTGAATCCCCAAGACACACTTAAACAGGGTCATACCTGTGGATCCATTAATCAGCTAATTCTGTACGTACTCTACCCAGGGAAGGAAGCAACTCCAGTCATTGTTGACGAGCACTGCATTAACTTCTAATTTCTTATTTTATTTTTCCACTAGCCCATTGGACTGAGGGTGATACCCAGAAGTGACACTCACGTTGATGTTTAAAAGCGAGCAGAAGGCTTTCCATACCCTGGAGATGAATTGAGGACACAGTCCATCACTTTATCATCAGGTAAACCATACAGTTAGAACATAAAATATAACAAAGTCTCTGCAGTTTCCATAGCAGTAGGGCGTTTCTTTAAGGGAATTAGTTGACAAGCCTTAGAGAAGCAATCAATTATGGTGAGGACAACTGTGTTACCTGGTGATGATGGCAAGTCTGTAATAAAGTCAACATCGATGTGGGAACATGGATGTTATTGGTTCGAGAAGTTCCATAGAGAAGTTGCCTGAGGGACTTTGATTGCACACATACACTGCGGTTCTTGACGTAGTTTGTGATGTCACCAACAAGACAGAGCCACCAGAATCTATTCTGAACTAGTGTGATGGTGATTGTGTGCCTGGGAGACCTGAACTGAGCGATGAATGGATCCATTTAATGATTCGAGCACATGGAGAATGTGGAACATAGACCTTGTTCATGGGACACGAGGTGTAGGCACCCATCAGACACCAGCGACCAGTCTGTTGCTCAGTCCAGTGGCCGACACCCATCAGACACCAGTGACCAGTCTGTTTCCCAGGCCTTTAGACAGCAACTAGCTCATTTCGGCAGTAAACAACCAGCCCAAGTTAGCTACCAGTCTATTGTTCAGCCCAGTAACCAGCACCCATCTGACATCCGCAATCAGTATTTTGATCAGTCCAGTGGCCAGCACCTGTCAGATACCAGCAACCAGTCTTTTGCTCAGTCCAATGGCCAGCACCTGTCAGATACAAACTACCAGTCTGTTGCTCAGCACAGTAGCAGCAACCGTCAGACACCAACCACCAGTCTGTTGCTCAGCCCAGTAACCAGCACCCATCAGACACCAGTTACCAATCTGTTGTTCAGCCTGTTCAGTGCCCAGCGGCCACCCAATTCAAGTCTGACCCCTGTCCAGTGGCCATCCTCGGTCAGGCTGATCCTTCACGAGTGGCCACCACCCAACTTGACCCTTCACCTGCGGCAGAGTCCCCAATGTCTGTAATGTTCTTTCTCCTCTGGTGTTAGCTGTGCTCTTCCAACTTGCATAGGTTTGGGTTAAGCTGTTTCTACTGTGGTCAACAAGGTTGATGTATGGTCTGGAGTGAATTTTCGTGCTCGAAGTAAGTTGTCGATTCTTATGGATAGTTGTAAATATTGCTCCAGGGAAAGTTTGCAATCATGACATACCAGTTCAGATTGTAAAGTGTGTGAAAGACCTTTGTGATACATCAGTAAGTAATCAAGTAAACGTAGAACAGGGGAGTGAGATAACTAGCAGATTGTTAAAATGACCTCTGGTGGTTAGATGTAGTCAGATCAGGAGATCTTACAGACACGCACACACACTGTACAGTATCATCGTGCACTGAGATGCATATCAACGGAAACACATTTAATCGGTCAAAGACATCCATCTAGTGCATGTTTTTATACACCAACAATGAAAAATAGTGCATATGGGCACAAAAAATGGCCCAGGATGCATTTGTGCTCAATACAGCAAGAGGCGCAGCAGCTGATGATGGCATCTACTTTTGAGAGTTTTAACTTGACACCGCATTTTATAATAGCAGCGCAAGATACATGACAATGGTCAAAGACATCTGTCTAGTGCATGTTTATATACAAAAATAATTCAAAACAGTCCAGATGGGAACCTTTTGGTTTTCGGGAATAGTAAGGCTACACCAGGCCTGTCATTCTTGCTCTCTTTGTGTGTACAAATGGAGCGCCAGTAGACAGGGCCAAGACTGCGATGACGTAAAGTAGGTGTTGATGTTTTTCCATTGTAGAGACTGTTATGAATTAATGGGTCCCCTAGTGACATAAGGAAGTTGCAGAAGTAGACAATGACGCATTTTTGCAGCTTGGTTTCTATACATCTATTTTATTGCATTGGGGATTAAGTTTTGAGTTCTGAAAATTACAGTATGTTTTTATAGTAGAATGACCTCTTATATGTCAAAATATCAAGGAAAATTTGACTGCTCATGACATGCCTCCTTTAAAGAGTTTGGCCTCTTTATACAGGACACAATGCCATAATACGGGACATTCCACCATTCGACCCCCATGAGCATCTCTTGGCTAAAATATGGGACAGTCAGCCTCTCTAAGGGTCAACAAACGCCAAGTCAAATTCAAACATCAAAGAGTAAAACATCATAGAGGAAATATTACTTATTTTAAAACAACCTATTCATATTGGTCTTGATGAACACATAAAGCTTCCTATTTAGATCTCAAAGAGTACCAATAATCTTCTCAGGTGTATAGCTTCTCTAAGGGAAAAGTGTGTAACTCAGACTGAGGGAAAACAACTGAACTGAGAGCTCATTAGCCTACATTTGCATGACAGGGCACAGCCCACCCCCGCCAGCTCACTAACAACATCCCCGCAGTGAAGACAACAGCAGTGTGCTACCACAGACCTGCCACATGAACTCAGCATTACTGTTAGCATTACATGCTTCATTTCTTCTTAGCCCTCGCTCACCAGTATTTGGGACCCAAGCTTCTTTTAAGCACTGACAGTTTCTATGCGCATCAAGGACCAAGTAATTAAAAAAGCTGAGAATAATGTCCATGTCAGCATAGACCTTTTCAAGTGTTCTTAGAGTGAACACATGATCTTGTGCCAACTTGCCATTTTCATTGAAAATTTGTCAACTTCTTTATGTATAAAACATGCAAGAAGAACTGTCTAGACACTGGAAAAGAATATGAATGTACTGGCTCATACCTTGTTATAAAGTCCATTTTGTATTGTAGCAGTGGCAACCAGATTCCTAGCCAATAATTTCAATAAGTTACACTAAAAAAGTAATTAATAACTAACTATTAATAACATCTTCTACAGTGTAATTATAGTACTGAACTACTTATTCTGTCTGAAAAATAATTGCATCATGTATTACTAATAACTTTCTAAAACCCTTATCAACCTTGACCAGATGAAAAATATAAGGATAGACATGAAATTGTTCTTTTACTTCTTTCAAATAAATAATATAAAATAAAATAATTCATGAACTGGCCAAATAATTTAAGGGGCTGCATTAAATTAGAAAATAGGAATTTTAACATTAGATGTTAAATTTCCATTTTAAATTCACTATTGTTTTATAAAGAATTGTTCTATAGTCTATACAGAATTTAACACAATTGCATCAGCATTAATTATATTACTGAAAAATTAAGAGTAATCCCTTACTTTACTTTTTTCAATGAAAATGTAATTTAATGAAACTATTTAATTACTTAAATGGTGTTAAGATAAAATTGCCAATGAGGCTAATTTGAAACAAATGAAACAAAGTTGGAGGGAAAGGTTTTGTGTTAAATTTATTGTATTTTTTATTTTTTAAATAAAATTACATAAATTGCTATCAAATTAATAAAATATACAATATGTCATGGGTTTTCTACCTTTCAGGACATAAGCGATTCCATGATGCAAATTTAAAAAAAGGGTAAAAAATAATGCTATCAAGTTTAAGGGAAGATTAGAGAGAGCATGAGATGCTGGCACAGAATCAATCTATTACTCATAGTAAGTATCTTTGTCATACTGGATTTATTAATATATACATCATGAAGCCCAATTATGAATTTTAAGATGGTTAATGTCTTAGGATTTACCTAAAGCTATAAGTTATGAGCTATGTTAGAAAGACCAATTATCCAATAAAATCTAAAAATGTTTTTGGCACCTTCACAGATGTGACATCTCGTACATCTGTCCCTAATTTAATGCTTGAACATTTGGGCTTGCAAAAATATGTAATTTTGTACTGCACAGCTGTTTCCAAAAGGGGAAAAAAGAGGAATGCCTGAATCATCTAAAAGCCATGTATTATTTAAGCTCTGAAGTTGTTTAACAGTCCTTTTAGGGATTACGGCGTCATGTTGTCATGGCAACACAGTAGTAAAGTTTTATTCTTCTTACACAGAAAAGGTTAGTATGCAATTTCATCACACAAAAATCATGTCCAAACACATACTATTTACATTGTATAAGTGCTTCACTGTAACCCAGATTTTTGAATTTTTTAAAGAAAAAGAGGAACAAGTCAAATTACTGATAATTTTTTGTAGTAATCAACATTATACCCCAAATGTTGTCGATTGATTTTAACTAGTATTGAACCTGGAATATTCCTTTAATGCTAGTCAAGTTTATTGACAAAAATGTCAATAATTTGGGCAGATTTTTGGTCTAATACACCCAGAGATAGTTAATCAGTAACATTCCCATGTATGTCAATGGCAGTTACTTGGCTGACAAACAAGTCCAGGAATGATTTCATGCTGACATCTTAAACCATGGGCATTTTTTTGAACAATTCTCATTTAATAGACAATCATAGCGTGTAAAAACAAAAATTTGGTAAAACGATTTGCAAACAAACTTCTATATACTATATATACTGTATATATATAATATATGGATGTATATATTAATGGATATACAGTATATCAATGGAGAATGATTTGAAACCAGCCAAACCTTAACCATTTTGTTTTTGTTGCTGTGCTGATTTGTAAATGCTGTCCAGAATAACATGGCTAAACTCTTTGCAATTAACATGAGTAACAATGCTTACTTACAAGCTGTGGGTTTGCTGTCAAGTCTGATATAGTTTTTAACAGTTCCAATCTTCAATAATAGTTTCTTTGTAAAGCTTGTCTACATCTCACATCTCGACTGCGTGCATTGTGACAGATTCAAACAACAATCCACACTGAAATGTGCCACTCAAACTAAGATTAGACTAAAATGAGAAGCCATTCTGGGAGCAAGGCTACAAACTGAGAGCCTGAACAAGCCGTATTTGCAGCTTGTCTTTTTGGATGGAGAATCAAGTTCTGAGATAATTAAAGAATGTATACATAGTATTTTTCAAAGGATCAAAAATAAAGAAATACTTCATGATATAAACACTACAAAGAATAGTCTGTAATCGCAGCTGTCACTGGTATCATTGTGACAAAAAGTGCCTTTTTAAGAGCAACATTCAATAATACTTTTGTTGATTAACGGAACTGTTTGTGTTGTTTTCAAGTACACAGCATTGCAGGCTAACAAGAAGACAAGAAGTCATAATATGGAGAACAACCCTTGATAGCATGCATTTTCTGCTCAAGCCTCAGGATGACATTGTGCTGTTATGACTATTTATTTTGGTGTTAAATCCATAGCAGGTCAGGCAAAAGGCAGATTAGATTCCGCCAACTTAATCAGATGTGCCTTGCTGTTATGTGCTTTCCATTCACAATTTTACACGGTTCGTTTACAGAGTCACAGCTCGGCCTGACTTTCATATGCTGACTTTCAGACTCCTCATACTGGAAACACATCTTGATTCAAGCTGTCCCCAGGTTTTTGATCCACACCACTGGTCATTTATTCCTCCTGAATATCAGGCCTAAAGTTTATAGATGCTTTTTCCATGCAACACCTATTTTTGGGTGAACTACCCTTTAAAAGTGTTCCGTATGACTTGTGAACATTGCCTTGCTAACTTCAGGCGTATCTATACAGGCACAACTTTCTAGTCTAAAGGAATCACTAGTATTTTGTTTATCATATTGCAGTTCAAATCACAATATTTTAAAATATTCAGAATTTTATGTGCTCTATTATATAGTATAATATAGTAATTACTACATAATACTATAGTTATACTATAGTTACACAATGACAAAAGTGATTGAAATTAACATAACATGAGATATCCTTTGCCAATGTGTGTCTTGTTTTTAAATTATTTTATTTCAGTATTGTAAAATTTGTTTGAAAAAAGTTACTCCATTAATATTCAATAAACATAATTGAATATTATGTACTTTGGGACAGTAAAATAAAATATTTCTGTTTTGCATTTTCAATGGTTTTCAATGTGGGTCAAAAATGACACAAATATTAAGGTGTTCATAAAAATACATCATTTCAAAATCTTGCATGTTTTGTACTGACAAAAATTCTGAGACAAAAATAGGCCTTAACTTAGTTCATTGCAATGCAAATAACACCTCTTACAGATGTGTTTGGGGCATATGGGACATATCCTATATCTATCTATAGCAGACAAATAAATGTGTGATTGGTAGTTGTGAACATTCATGTTCACATTCTGAGAATGAAAAATTCCCTGTGTTTCCCTGTGGCACTATCACAGCATTTATCTGTTTGTTGGAGCATCCAACCACCCCTACATAACAACATTGTCTCAATAAATTATGTGGTTTTGGGGCGAAAATTTTACTGGTTTAACCTACCAATTACTTCATTAGTCACTGATGATGCTAGTGGCACAGGAATTACAGACTTTACCTTTAAAACCTTGTATACTTCAGTATGTTCCTCCTTCAGAGCTTAAGGCCTCCTGACCCCTCTGTAGAATCCCAATGGATCGCTCTCAGTTCACTCAGTGTCTTACATTGCCAAATCCCCTCTTCTCACTTCCTAAAGTCAGCTCTTCACAACAAGAGGCACTGCGCTGACTGCTGACTCAAGTCAGCCAAAAGCCTTAAAAAAAAATACTCCTGAACAGTGAGCACACAAAAACAAGTTTTTTGAACTTTGGAATGTTATATTTGGCAGCCATGTTGCCGGCCAGCTGATCGGCTAGCTTAGCTTGGAGGAGAGATTTGTTAAACATCTAACTGGCTCTCAACATTGACCTGAAGATTTGTCTGAAAATGTTGTTTGGTTGCTCTTTTGGACATTAGCGTGGTTGATTTGAAGAAGTCTTTTCTTTGAACAGATTTTCACGTTGGACTGACACATTTTCAAATGTGTAGTTGACTTCATGGGGCGTATTTTTATCTGAACCTTATATTTAGAATTTTAGGTCAATATTTTATATTTTAGGATAATGTTAATCTAGTTCCTTGTTTGGTGGACACAAGAAAAAAAATTATGTTATCAAGACACTGATTTTCCATATTTTGGTATGTGTGAGTATTTGCAAAAAAATATAATATTTTCACATTCTCTACCTTCACCTTACTAGCTTTGCTTCCTGTTGCGGATGTTGCCGGCACGCTGCATGAGTGTTTGTAGCTTGCTAGCCTTATTAGCATTGCTTATTCTATTTTTACACGTTCATCTTTTTATACTTTGCCATTTTACCGCATGCTTTGGGTTTTTCCACTTTTCTACAGTTTCAAATTCATGTCTTTTACAGCACACACCAGTTTTCTCTCTTTTTTCTTTTCCCGCGTGTCTACATCTCACATCTCGACTGCGTGCATTTGTTTTCTCCACTGTGTTTTACACAAATTATTGCATCAAAACTCAAACATCTGCTGATCAGGAACCACATCAAACCACATCAATCTCAAACCCTTGACGCTCAAGAACAACCACAACAACAACAACAACAACAACAACAACAACAACAACAACAACAACAACAATCAATTACGGTAAGTCACGGCATCTGCTCATGTTATTTCTTCCTGCATTGCATGACACATGCTTACTATAGATTCTTCCATCAGCAGTGAGGGATTCACATGTGATAAATGTAAGGAATTAGTCAGGCTGACGGAGAAGGTTAATGAGTTAGAGACACGCATCTGAAAACTAGTGGAGGTCAGTGAGAAAGAGAAGCCAGTAGATACTGTTTCGGATGCGGGAAGTGCGAGCAACACACAAACTTTAGTTCCGGCTATAGAGCCCCGCAGCACGGAGTGTGGGTGATGTCTTGGCAGCATACTCGCTCAGCAAAGCGACACTCTTCCGTTCCTGTTAGAGTTTCCAATCTATTCTCCTCACTCAGTGATGCACCCAGTGAGAATCATGTTGAAAGAACCTTAATAATTTTTAATAATTGGTGATTCTACTGTAAGGAACGTGGAAATATAGATTCCAGCTACCATTGTTAAATGCATTTCCGGGGCTTGAACGTCTGACATCAGATCAAATTTACAAGTGCTGGCTAATGCTAAATGTCGATTTTCTAAAATTGTTCTTCATGTTAGCACTAACAATGTCCGGCTTTGACAGTTGGAGATTACTAAATATAATGTTAAAGAGGTATGTGAGCTTGCAAACATTATGTCAAACACTGTAATATGCTTTGTCCCCCTCCCTGCACTTCATGTGACATGGTATAATAGATTAGTGTCACTGAATATAATAGTTTAGGATTTATAAACAATTGGAAGAGTTTTTGGGGTAGACTTGACCTGCTAAAGAGAGATGGACTCCATCCCTCCAGTGAAGGTGCTGCTGTCCCCTCTAGTAATTTGGCTCATAGCCTTAAATAGTGATAGTTTCAGACAAACTGGTTAATCTGAACGTCTGCTTGCTGCCTTGAGACATCTCACAGGTCACACAAACTACAACACATAGAGACTGTATCACCTAGATATCATATAGAGACTGTGTCTGTTTCCCGAACTACCAAAGACAAACCCCTCACTAAATCATTTAGAAAACATTTGATTAAAGTCAAACTTAAAAATTGTTTTGAATATAAACATCTTATAAATGTAGGGCTACTAAACATGAAATCTCTTTCTACCAAAACACTAATTGTAAATGAAATGATTACAGATCATAGTTTGGATGCACTCTTTTAGACTGAATCCTGGCTTAAGGCAAGGGATTAATATATTTGTTTAAATAAATCTACTCTTTCAAGTAATTGTAATAAAAACGAGCCTCGTCTGAAGGGTAAAGAAGGAGGTGTTGCTACAATTTACAGATAAGTTTTGATGTTACTCAGAGGACAGAATATAGGTTTTAGTCTTTTGAATTAATAATGCTTAATATGACAACGTCAGATAGAAATAAAAAAATATCTGTCATCTTTTGCCCATGCTACAGTATATACAGTAGATCAATCTGGCCATATTCAGATTTCCTTGGTGAATTTGCAATTTTCTATCAGATCTAGTAGTTGATGTAGATAGAGCTTTAATTGTTGGTGACTTCAACATTCATATAGATAATGAAAATGACATATTGGAATTAGCAGTTAATCTCTTGGAGTCAGGCAAATTGTGACAGGACCAACTCATTGCCATAATCATACACTAGATTTAATTTTGTGATATGGAGTTGATGTTGATACTATAGAAATTCTACCACAGAGCGATGACATCTCAGATCATTACCTTGTCTCTTGCTTGCTGCGATCAGCTAATGTCACTTAATCTACACCATGCTATTGTTCAGGTAGAACTATTCTTTTGACCACTAAAGATAGGTTTACTAATAATCTTCCAAAATTGTCTCACATGCTCAGTAAGCCAAAAAGTCTAGAAGAACTTGATGTAATAACAGAAAATATAGCACTCTTGATTGTATCGCCCCCCCTTCAATTAAAGAAATTAAAGAAAAAAGCCCTGCACCATGGTACAATGATCCCACTCATGCTCTGAAGAGAGCAGCTCAGAAAATGGAGCACAAGTGGAAGAATACAAAATTAGAGGTGTTTCATGGTGCATGGAAGGATAGTGTCTGTAGCAACAGACAGATACTAAAAGCTGCTAAATCAGCATATTTTAGCAAACTCACAGAAAATATACACAAAAATCCTAGGTATTTATTCAATACTGTGGCTAAATTGGTTAGGAATAAATCCTTGACTGAACCAAATATTTCGTCGCATTGCACTTCATGAATTTCTATACTGATAAAATTGAAATACTGAGATTGAATTATGCAATCAACTGTCACAGCACCTCAAAAAACAGTGTCTCATAATTTTTTAACTTCAATCCTTTGCTATCATAGGTCATGGAGAGCTAACAAAACTTACTAAGCTCTTAAAAGAGGTATTCCCTGTAATCTTAGAACCTCTTAATATCGCTATGCTTAGGACATCTCCCAAGAAACTTTAAAATGGCAGTTATCAAACCACCTAGTAAGAAGCCACAGCTTGATCCCAGAGAACTGGCTAATTATAGACTGATTACAAATCTAACATTTATGCTGAAAATATAAGAAAAGGCAGTGTCCTCCCAACTGTGTTTATGGTTTATGTCCTATTTATCAGACCGATGTGTAAACGAGGAATTGTCAAATCAAACAAAATTTAAGTATGGAGTGACACAGGGATCAGTTTTAGGGTCTCCTTACAGATGCTTCCCCTGGAAGATATTATCAGGAATCATGGAATAAGTTTCCACCAGTCCCATGCGGTCAGTACCCACCTTTATATTTCTTCTAAACCCAATAAAAATTAACAACTCTCACAAATAGCAGAGTGTATCAATAAAATCAAAGACTGGATGGCCTTAAATTTCTTTCTACTCAATTCCAACAAAACAGAGGTACTAATCACTGGACCAAAAACCTCTAAAAATAAGCCCACTAAAAGATAATTTGACTCTCGATGGATGTACTGTTATGTTGCCTTCTACAGCGAAGGTTCCAGAGGGGAACCGGGCTGCACAGTGAGCATGTTATTTTTCTCCATTAACCTTAACCTTGTGTTCCTTGCCACAGTCACCTTCAGCTTGCTCACAGTGGTTCTAAATACAATTATTATTAATTATTAATTAATTATACAATCATATTTAATCAAACTACACAATGATCACACTAAGACTTTATAGATATTACAGTTTAATTTTTTGTTAATGCATGATTTTCTGCATAGCTGCTTTTCTGTGTTGAGAAAAGCGCTATACAATAAAAATGACTTGACTTTAACTCTGTGGCGAGCAAAGTAGGAAACTGATCGTTCCCCTTCTGTCGCTCACTCGATGATGTGTCGATGTAGTGACACTAGGGGTCGCTCTTGGGAGCCCAAAGCCACTCAGATCTTTGAGAAAAGGCCAATGAAAATTGGCAAGTGGTATTTGCATGCCACTTCCCTGGACAAATGGGTATAAAAGGAGAAGGAATGCCCACTCTCGTTCAGATTTTTTCTTTGGTGGGCCTCTGCCCTGCATGCCATGGCCCTCCTGCAAGTACACCAGTCCAAGGCACTGAAAGAGCTGCATGTGGGTAGTCTTGATCCCGACATGCTGCAGGAGCTGCGCTCGGCAACCGACCTCATCCCCCGGGCGACGAAGGTCATGGCGTGAGCACTCGGGCAGGCAATGTCCACCTCGGTGTTCCAGGAGCACCACCTGTGGCTGAATCTGGACAAGATGAGGGATGCCGACAAAGTTCACTTTCTCAACGTGCCCATTACCCAGATTGGCCTTTTCGGTGACACCATTGAGGAGGAGGAGGAAGGTAAATCTTTGTTTCCTTTTGTGTTGTGTTCACTGCACCCAGAATGGGCTGCGTTACACACATTGTCAAAAAAGAGCAGTTTCTTCACTCCTTGTGTCACATAAATGGTGTCCATGGATGCCGTTGCCCCGACTGCAAGACACCGAGCACTCGCAGCCAGGGCCACAAACACGGGCCCCCCCCGTTCTCATACATCTGCCTGCACAACACCTATGGCCAGCTGGTTGTGAAGAGTCTCAAGGATGGCCCAGTCCCTCCTTCTCAGTCACTAACCCGCACTATGCAGCCGCCTCAGGTCAAAGCAAGCTCCTTGACATGGCACTGTTCACGGTTCAGAGCATCTCTTTCTTGGCATGGGGTTAGACTCATGTCGATGATTCATTCACTCGCGCTCATTCAGTTGGAGGCAGCCGTTCCACTGAAACACCGCGCTCACTTCCAACAAGAGGGTTGGGGACCTACAAGCGTTCTCTGTCAGCGAAACATGCCTGGAGTTCAGTCCGGAAGAATCTCATGTGATCCTGAGACCCCGACCGGGCTATGTTCCCAAGGTTCCCACGATCCCTATTAGGGATCAGGTGGTGAGCCTGCAAGCGCTGTCCTGGGAGGAGGCAGACCCAGCCTTATTGTTGCTGTATACGGTGCAGGCTTTGCGCATCTACTTGGATAGCACGTAGAGCTTTAGATGCTCTGAGCAGCTCTTTGTCTGGTTTGGTGGACAGCAGTAAGGGAATGCTGTCTCCAAACAGAGGCTTGCTCACTGGATCGTGGATGCCATCGCATTGGCCTACCAGACCCAGGCCGTGCCTGCCCCTTAGTGGGTTCAAGCACACTCTACAAGGAGTGTGGCATCCTCGTGAGCACTGGCCAATTGCACCTTTCTTGCAGACATCTGCAGAGCAGAGGGCTGGGCAACACCCAATACCTTTGCAAGATTTTACAATCTCCGGGTTGAGCTGGTTTTGTCCTATGTCCTTTTAGGGACGAACAGGTAGAGTTTGGTAATATGGAACAGCTGGGCGGGTGTATTAATTGTGTGTAGCACCTTTCCCCTCCCCAGAGGCAAAAACGTGTGCTTTTACTCCCAGAAGAGTTACCCTGGATGTCCTTGGTCTCTAGCCTTGTGGCTCGCGAATTCGGTGGAGGAGTTCTCAGCCAGACCCACTAATATGCTGATTATTCCGGTAACCCCCTCTGATGTATTTTCCACTGTATGGTCTCCCTGTCGGCAGAGTATCCCTTGGGCAGAGCTCACTCTGCCCCCGGTCACTGTGTTTGTAGAGCTCCTCCCCTTCGAGGTAGGACCTACCACCACTACACTTCCTCTGTTCTTATTGGCACATCTTCATCCCCCCTTTTGGGCAAGATGTGATCTCTGCGGGATCTTTTCCCCCTGAAAGAATAGGAAAGGAAAAGAATACCTTCCACGATACATATAATAGCGTTAGATGGCCCCAGCCAAATCAAATACCCTGTGGAGAGAAATCAGGCGGCTGGCACGGTCTGCTGCCATGCTGGTTACGTTGCTTCCCCCCTCAGGGATGTGGGAAACTATATGACATCTTTTGGGGTGTTGGGGGAGGTTACGTGCAGTCTGATGCCCCTCAATTAGGCACGCAGCAGCTTGCTCACTTAACATGGTTCAGCTGTTGTGGCGTTTTTCTATTGGGACCCCTAGTGTCACTACTTCGAGTGAGTGACAGAAGGGGAACATCTCGGTTACTGTTGTAACCTCTGTTCCCTGATGAAGGGAATGAGACGTTGTGTCCCTCTTGCCACAACGCTGTGCCACTGAAATGCCCGGGACCTTGTCTAGGCTCCTCAGTACGTTCAAGGTCTGCTGTGTGTTTTCTTTTAGAGAAATTATACTATTTGTGAGAAAATATACACTTTCAGAAGTGTTGTTGAAGCACCCAGGGGCAAAGGCTGCTCTGGTGTACAGAGAAGGAGAAAGTCGCTGATATGTGCCTTAGATCCAACAGCAAACGCTCTGCAGAGGTGAGTTGAAACGTTCTCGTTTGGCACTCAGTGAAGGCGGTCGCATTTTCTCTCCCTCTCCCTCCCCTGACCTCCCTGCTTTGCTCTCTCGTCACGTCTAGTCAACTGTCTTGTACTTTTGAGAGACTCTCACAGCACTGCTCTCCAAACTAAGAAATTATTATGGATTTGATCAACTGGTCTCTCAACGCAATTGACACCATCTTCTCGAAGAGAAGCTTGGGTTCGGGGGAACCTAACTGTCCTGACGGAACGTTTGCAGCTGGCTACACGATGGACGCGTGGGAGAGGTGGCGGGTCGTGTGTCTGGCGGTTCTTTCCGTGGAGGACGTTGAAGATATCTACCTATTCTGAACCATGATAACAGGTCTTCTGCTGATTGGATTAGGCATTGCCCTGGGTTATCGAAGAATTAAGAAGACGGAGACAGCTGTCCAAAGCCTCACAAGGCTGCCCGTCATGATTGAGGCGGTGGGCAGAGTTGTCAGCACTTAGACTCTCAATATGGATAACATCATGAAGGAGCTTACAGCTTTGCAAAGGCAAATGGATCGTTTAAGAGACCAAAATGGACATGAAGAATAGCCTGAGAAATTGCAGCTATTCGCCCCAAGACAAAACATCTCAATCTTATCTGTTTCGGCACCCAGCAACCAGCACTGGCCTTGGCCAAGGCCGCTGATGGATCAACAACTCCCCTGGTTAGAGCACTGCAATGAGC
This sequence comes from Moxostoma hubbsi, assembly GCA_032164185.1. Taxonomy (NCBI): domain Eukaryota; kingdom Metazoa; phylum Chordata; class Actinopteri; order Cypriniformes; family Catostomidae; genus Moxostoma; species Moxostoma hubbsi. Next base: position 10,555,675 of record JAVLUX010000009.1, on the reverse strand, counting down.
CGCTCTCGCATTCCCTCCCCCCTCCCAAAACACCCTGGGATTGTGACCTTCTGGCGAATCTCTGGGCTCACACACACACAAGACTTTACACAAATACAGATATGCATCCGACCCCACACCCCATCCCACGCCTTCGCCGCTTCGTACCCCCCAGTCTGACAGGCGGGTCTGTGACCAGCGCCGAGAATGGCTGCAGGACCAGATGGCTGTCTGTCAGTGCTGGGCTACCTCCATCCCCCACTCCCCTACCCTGTTGCAAGTTTTTGTTATGTTGTAGATGTACTGATTATGTGCTAAGTGTTGCTGAGATGTTTTTTCCTGTTCCCATACTGTAATCCTAACAGGAGCATAGTCTGGGGGTTGCTTTTTTTATCTCACCTTTCCCCATGTAATGCTGTATATCTTCTCAATTCCCTGTCTTCCTGCCCTGTCTACCCGTTGTCATATTGTATGTTTGTATGGGCAGGATGATGGCCAATTTCACTGGTTACTTGTGACTATGTGACAATAAAGGGTTACTACTACTACTACTTGAACAGAAGTGATCACACAACGCTCGGCTCCGAAGAAAAAATCTGAACGGACAGATGCACGATTCCCTCCTTTTATAACCATATGTCCGTGGGAGGGACATGCAAATTCTGTCTGCCAATTTCTCACTGGCCTTTTCTCAAGTTCAGAGGTAACCAAGGCCTTCAAGAAAGACCCCAAGTGTTGCTTTAAACGACACAATGTCGAATGAGAGACAGAAGGGGAACTAATATGTTAATACAATATGACCAATTAAAACATCTTTGTAAATTAAATCTTCTCTTAAATTTACTTTGAGAACGTTGATTTCAAAGATCCATTTTATAGAAGAAGAGAAACTAACTGGAAAATGTCCAAACAGTATTTAAGAGAGCCAACAGTATTTCTTTTGTTTCTTACTTTTCTTATCGCTCCAACAAATTACTGTCCATTCCAAATTACACTTGAACCCACTTCTTTTTTAATTTCCCCAACCTTTTTGCATTAATAGAAGTGGACCTTTAAATAAGTGGGGTCAGCTCATTTTGCGCAATTTCCAAGAAAGTAATCCTTTCTTGCTCAGAAATGAAGATTAATACTTTATTGCTGAACACAGATAGTGACAGTACAGCCTGACTTCTTGTTTAAAATGCTGCACCAAATGTTTAAAATGAACTACTCCAATCTTCTCTTTCAAATCTTTCCATTCTCAGTTGATATTAATTTATCTCTGTATTCATTCATGAAAACAACATTCATTGCTTTTACCTGGACTAAAACCAACTTTAACCCATTTATATTAAAATGTAGTTAGCATGGCCAATGAAACATAGTGAACCATAGTGATATTAATTAACATTTTATTCTACTTGATAACATTTTATAAAGCAAAACTATATGTTTTGTGACTGCCTTCAGGAAAATACATTGTATTATTAATGTAACAATGCTCTTATTGGAGTAGTCCACCTTATTCTTTCTATTGGAGTAGTCTGGGTTCTTTAGCTAAAATCTATTGCAAGTACAGGATTTGTAGTCAGCTGGTCATAATCACTAAATAAAGCTGCACAGGTTGATATGATGCATTTCGAAGGGCCTATGATTTCAGGCTTTTGTTCGCGATATCCACAAAACTGTTGGCACATGAAAATCAGGCTTAAAATTGTGTAGAGTAAACTCTGCATAAGTCAATATTTAGTTTGACAATTTAGCAATCATTATACAACAATATTTGATCATGGAATGCTTCGATTGACCAATCACAATCAAGTATTCAACAGAGCTGTGAAATAATATGTGCTAAAAAAGTTTTATTTTTTCATTTGAATCTTTCATCATACAATCCATAGGTTTATGTTACAAAAAATATATATTACCTAAATATATTTAAAGATGTTAAAGGATCCCTTGCACTGCACCTCTAAGGCACAGCCGGGATTGCATTCAGTTTTTCATTATTGAAAACAGACAGGGCTATATTGCCATTTGATGAACATCCCAAGTGGTGTCACATGTTGCATTGTGGACGCTAATTGCTCATGATACACACTTGGTCAGACATGTGTAACTTACAAGGTCACATCAACACTGAAATTCGATAATGCAAGTTTATCTGCCAATATTGGTCCATTTTGAGATTAACGGCTTTGGCTATAACCATGCCTGCTTGGACTATTAACAGAAGTATTACTATACCTTGTGTCAGTTCCAAAATATAATATATTTTTTTGTTAGTTTTGAGAGAGCATTGTAATGGGGTACAAGGAATGCATGGGAAGGAGACATTTATTGTACCACTTAAAAGACAATACAAAACGCACTGCTTCCCCACAGTCACGATGCACGTGCACACACACACAGACTCGTGCTTCTCTCTCTTCCCATCTGCCACTGTCTCCTCTCCTTAAATACTCCCACTGCCCCTCACATGGAACACGAGACTGGTGTGGCGCACAGATGGAACTCGTTCACCACTTATCTTCTCGACCTCGCTCTACCCAGACGGCGCTCGGCCCACCCTGCATGCCACGAGCATATTGTTTTAAAATGCCAACATTTATTTGTCTACATCTCAGTTGCTATAATTAAATTGTATTAGCTTGCATATATCTGCATTTTATAAGCCTCCTCTCTCACAGGATATCGGTATTAATTATCAAGGATCTGATTTTTTGGCAGGCTGTTAAAAGAAAACAGAATAATGCTCTAAAAAAACAAGTCATGCTGATTTGTCCATACTTTTCTGTTTAAGTATTCAGAAATATTTAGATGAAAAATCATTAAAGAACAATCATTATCAGAAATATTGTATGTGATGTTCTCATTTACAGTTGTAAAACTTCTTTCAGGATTTGATAAGTTTTGTCATAGGTTTATGTTCATGGAATAATTTTTAGCAGTGTTACAACACAGATCAGTTGAAGAATATTCAGAGTGTTGTCTAGCTTTTGAATTTTTATTAATTTTTTTTTTTTTAGAATCACTGAGATGTATAGAATTTTAATGGGTAGTTTTTAATATTTCAATAATACAGGACAATTATGAAAATGCATTCATCTATTGTTTGCATCACAATGCATAAATATATAATGCTAATTGCTCATTTGCATTCTTTTTAAAGCTCAGTTTCTGTGGTAAATTGCTGTCATTAGAACAAATTTCATATCCAAGATTCAGATTATTCAGATTCATTTATTTTCAGATTGCTTTCTTTTGTCCTGAATAACAGATCTAGATGTGCTTTCATTGTCTATGTGTTTTTCTAAAGGTCAAACATTGCTTGGAAAACAGTTTGCTTAAACCATCAACTCATGGATTCAACTTTTGTTTCTAGATTGTTACACCTGATTTATTCCATTTGCTTTCTCTTCTGTTTATGGAACATGGTGGTGTCCTTGACAAAGCATCATAAGTTATTGCTGTGATATGACCAAATCTCAATGGGGAATTGCAGCAATGGAGCAGCTGTCCATGGGGACAAAAACCATGACCTAGGGAGGATGAATGAGTCCAGTCATAGTAAATGAGGGCTGGCCATCATTGCTGACACCAGACTGTCCATGTGAAAATTACTGATCACAGGCAAGAGTGAAAAAGGGACATGTCTGTCATTAAAACTATCAAGAGAAAATCTAGCAGTCACATATCTGAGCTGCTGGCCTGAACGCAACCCCACAAAGCAAAGCAATTAACTCAATGCAAACACTTTTTTAGCACATATGTTCCTCGTAGGAAGTACAAAAATATGCTCTATTGCACAAACACATCATGGAGCAAAGCAGGCCTCATAGTGATGTATAGAAAGCACACTGAACTTATCTATAGATTTCTGTTAAAAAACAGTAAAAAGCTTTATTTTTTAAAGTTGTTTCTGTGAACTCTTATTTGAATAAAGGAAATGTTCTATAAATGCTTATATATGTTCACCCTCCACCCACTAACGGACGACAGCCGCAACTCCCCGGGCGGATCGGAGGCAGTCCTCCGACCCCTGGCGGACGGAACGCCCTGCTGCATTCTCGGGGAACAGAAGGGCCCCCCCCCGGCAGTGGTTCTCCCCCTCCAGGCGGTCAGCCAGGAGCCCCTCCCCACTCGCGGTTGGCAGTCCTCTCTTGACTCCACCACGTTTAGCGGCTGGTAGGGGTCTCCACCGCCCCTGGCCGCTCCAGGCGGTCGGCTAGGAGCCCTTTCTCCCCTCACGGTCGGAGGCCGTTCCTCCGCTTCCAGGCGGCCGGGCTCCTCCGTTCCCTGGCAGATGGGCGCAGCTGCTCTTTTGGGGTTGATCGTAGCGGCGAGGCCCTCCACCCTGTCACAGTTTATATATATATATATATATATATATATATATTAGGGGTATCTGTATCTGTTCATATGACAAAATTATCTGTATCTGTATTTGGATAGAACCAAATAGGGTGTGGGTGGGGCTTAAAACAGAAGTGCATCAAAACTAAATTACATTCCCAATTTGAAATGTTACTTTTACATTTATAGTTTCTATCAATAAAATATGCCTTGTGTATGCCTTTCATAATAACAGCCTATTATTCAGTATTATTCAGACTCCAGTCTCCCAAGCAAACAAATTGGCACGGTTGCTAGGGAGAGTAGAGTCACATGGGGTAACCTTCTATTCGGTCGCTATAATGTGTGGTTCTTGCTCTAAGTGGGCGTGTGGTGAGTTGTGTGTGGATGCCGCAGAGATGTCGTGGGCCTCCACATGCACTACGTCTCCGTGGTAACAACAAGTCACATGATAAGATGTGCGGATGTGCGGATTGACGTCTCAGACTCTGGGATTTGTCCTCCGCCACCCAGATTGAGGCGAGTCACTACGCCACCACGAGGACTTAGAGTGCATTGGGAATTGGGCATTCCAAATTGGGGAGAAAAGGGGGGAAAATAGCAGAATAATAACAATAATAATACAATATACGATTATTTTTATTTACAATTTAAAAAAAAAAACATTATTTATTCTTTTTTTTCTTTCTATATCAAGCTAAATTTGTAGGCTACATTAACTGTGGAATATGTTGTTAACTTTGTTTTTTCCTTGTATTTCTGGTATTATCTGCATGAAACAGAATTTTTGTTTGTCTGTGCATGTTTCACAACATTATAATGGAGGCAGGAGGTGTCACGCACACATTTTGGAGTGAATAATAAATACAAATTTAAACTAAAAGAAATGAAAATAAAATCAATATAGCCTACTAACAGGTGAAATTCCCATAAGTCTATCAGGAATTGTTATGATAAGACACAATTATTTAGTTTAATAATACTACTACTAATAAAAACGATAATAATAATAATAATAATGTTTAGTTTCTTCTTTTTACATAAGGAGGAATATTCATAATAGATGAATGCATTATGGCACATTTAAACCTTTATGGTTTAATATTTATTACCTTAATCTCTGATGTAAATATAAATGTGGTCAACTTTAAGTGACAAATTCCAACGTGAAATCATCACTTCAGGTAAGAAATTTAACATCGCGCTCAGCTTTAAGCCATTAATAAATACAGGTATAAATACAGATAACAGGTTGCAAATAACATGGCTGCCTATGTAACGGTAACCAGATGGTACGTGCTGTGCACGAAAAGCGCACTGACGACTGACGCTAGAGGCTTTAGCCTTTAGCTTCCTTGTTAGCGCATGCGCCTCCCAAACCGAAGACACCGGTTAGAATATTATTTGGAGTGGGTCAAGCAGGACTGGTTACAGTGGTGCCGTGACCCGGATGGGAGTAAGGTTTAGGGGGGTGAGCGTAATGGTAGCCAGCTGGTACGTGCTGTGCAGTGTGTGTAAACCTCACTCCCCTGGCCTCAAGAGATGCACTAGTGACTGACACTAGAAGCTGTAGCCTTTAGCCTCCTTGTTAGTGTGCCCGCCTCCCATGCCAGAAACACCGGTTTGAATCCCATTCGGAGTGGGTTGAGCAGGACTGGTTACACCTAATTAAATCTATTAATAACTAGTTTGGGAAGTAGCACTTATTTTTCCCTTAAATTAAGGAAAAAAGTTGTTAAATGTTTTTTCTTACAATAACTAGTAACATGGTTGAGTTGGATGAGCATGATAAATGCAGTCACACACTTCAGTTTGTGAAAATAAATGTTTCCAGCCACACTGTAAAAAGAGCCAATATATGTTACTTCCTAGGTATCAATATTTTATGGGATGCTACGTTATTTTAATAGGGGAAAAATCATGCAGTAACAACAGGGTTGCACACAAAATTTGGTACATTTTGGTTCTTAAAATATGTTTACAATGCTAATTTTAGATAAGTTAATGTTGTATTTTTTTTGCAACAATTAAAATCAATTCAACACATTGTGTCAAAATGATGTCACTGTTGATGATTTTAATTGGTCGTTAGAGTTGATAAGGTCAAGAGAACTGGAGTGGGACAGGCCAAAATCACCATTTAAAGGAACAGTGACAGACATTTGATGCATTTCATGCAATGCTAATTTTATATAAGACAATAGTTTCTCTAACATATCTACAAGTTCTGTTCTGTTTTCAATCTCTCTGTTGCAGCGTGATATTCAATGTGAACAATCTCTATACCACTGCAAAAATACTGTGAAGCTCTTTCTCTCTTGCACAACATTACAGGTAATGTAACAAAATAAAAAAATTCAACATAAAAAAAAAAAAGAAAGATGCTGCACAGAATTTGCCTAAAGATAATTCCCATGTAGGAGTGAACATTTGTTTAGCGAAGTACTTCGAGCACTCTGTCCCATTTGACAAGCACTGCTTTTATCTGTCCATACAGCTTAAGCAGAGCAGTGGGAATTCAATAATCAGCATACTTTTGTCAGCATAAACTGCACAAGGACGAGAGGGTCAAAAAAAGCTTTAGGTGTGTGTTTTTGCTAATTAACATGGGTAACAGACTAAGGATGCTTGAAAGCGCAGTATTAAATATCACCAGCACATTATAAATAACAGTTCGCCCAAGGAGAAAAAGGGTGTTCTCTTTTTCTCTCCATATAACGATAGTTCAGTTTAGAGTGGAAAACACACACACACACACACACACACACACAACAAAAATGTAACACGAAAGTGGTCTAATTAGGTTTATTTATCTACCTCCATTGGCAAATTCTTTTATCTTGTTTTGAGCAGAAAATTTTGTGAGGTCTATACTTTAAACAACAAAAAACTATTTGTAAATGGGATAAGATTTTGGGAAAAATGTATTTAGGATATAAGGGGTTAGGTTACAAGTGAATAATGACTTAAAATTCTGTCTGTTCCTCACAAAAGCCAAAAGCCTCCCTGACGGGCTGGGGAGTGGTCTTAAGTGGTTGTCCAGCTCAAGGGGAATGGGAGGGTCATCAGCTTGATTTGCACATCAACTGCCTTGAGTTGATGACTGTATTTATGGCCCTGAAATACTTCCTCCAGTATTTGAGAGGCTACCATGTCCTGGTGGGGGTGGACAACACAGCAGTAGTCTCTTACATGTTCACACCAGCTTAACAGACTGGCACGGTAGATTCTCCTTTGGGCCCAGGGCAAGCTCTTGTCAATCAGGGAAGTTTATATCCCTGGATGCCTGAATGTGGGAGTAGATTTTCTATCCAGACAGAAAATACTGACGGGGGACTGGAAACTCCACCCCGAGGTAGTGAAACAAATCTGGTTGTGATTTTACAGAGCATTAGTGGACCTCTTCGCCTCCCAACAGACAGTGCAATGTCCCCTCTACTTCTCTCTGAGTCACACAGCCCCTCTGGGTCTGGATGCGATGGCACATACATGGCCCAGAATGTGCCTGTATGCGTTTCCTCTGGTTTCTCTGCTCCCGGGAGTCTTGGCCATAGTTCGCCATCAAGGGTCCTGCCTCTTACTGATAGTGCCGCGTTGGCCGAACAGGGTATGGTTCTCAGAGATAATGTCTCTCCTCGACAGCTTGCCTTGGATGATTCTAGACAGATGGGACCTTCTGTCTCAGGCACTGGGGACAATATTTCATCCCCAGCCAGAGCTATAGAACCTTCATGTTTGGCCCCTGAAGGGTACCAACTGAGGGACACTGGGCTTTCACCTGAAGTTATCGAGACTATTCTAAGTGCTAGGGCTCCCTCTACTAGAAGAAGTTATAGCAATAAATGGGGTGTCTTTGAAAGGTGGCACAGTGCACATAATGCTGATCCAGTTAACTGCCAGATTGCTTCTGTTCTGGACTTTCTGCAGGAAAAATGATCAGCAGGCACATGCCCCGCCACTCTCAGGGTTTATGTGGCTGCTCTATCAGCTTGCCACACCTTGATTGATGAGATGCCATTGGGGAAACATCCCCTGCTGTCTCGCTTCGTTCGTGGAGCCATGTGTTTGAGACCTCCTGCTAGGACCAGGATCCCTTCATGAGACTTAGCAATAGTCCTTGAGGGTCTGGTTGAGACCCCCTTTGAACCTCTAGAGTCAGCATCTGATAATCTTCTGACTCTCAAGATGTTTTTTCTTATGAATATTACTTCTCTAAATAGAATTGGGGATCTGAAGGTATCTGAGTGTAAAGTAAATAATAACATAATTGTAATTTTAGGGTGAACTATTCCTAAATACACGCTTTAAACTGTCAGTATTTTCATGACTGTGAATGTGTCAGTTGACTTTAATGATGACATAACAAATGGTATATCTTGTCTCATGTTGTTTTGCATTTTAGGTCAGGTTTTGGCACATCTAAAAGTGAGTTAGGACACATGTTTCTCTTTCAAAAAGACAGTTTAGATCAGTGGTTCTAACTCAGGGGGCATGGCCCATATGGGGGCCTTAATAAACTTCCAAGGGGCTGAATGATATCTTTCAATTATTTAAATAAACTATTTTACATTGAAGTAATTTAACTAATCATAATGTTAATTCAAAAGAAATTATGAAAAAATAAATTATAATAATAACAAATTTTGCTTCTTGCAAAGTTCAGCATTTCAAGAATACAGCATTGTTACATATTTATTTTAAATACGATTTATTAAGCATGCATAACATGTATGCTAAACTATTTACTATTTGGCATATGTTGCATGAATGTCACCCTTTTTATTAGTTGTGTTATAATTGCATATTAGTGTTTTGAAATGCATTTGTAGAGAAATAATTAGTCAATAACAAACCCCTTCATAACCCCTTAACAAAAGAAAACATTCAGTGTAAAGTGTTAAAGTGCAAATATTTCAACACATAGACAACACTCATTTGTAAAAATAAAATAAAAATAAAAAATAAAAATGAAAAATAATTTTTTAAAATTGTCTCTTACAATGAGAGTTTACCTTGGAGTTACAAAGGTTGATTACCACTTGTTTAGATGATAACTAAAAAAGTCTTGTTAAAAAAAAACTGTCAAATTAATTTTAAATTCAATAAATGACCAAGAAGTACCGAAGTGATAATTCAATACATTTTCTGACTTGTGTGTCTCATTAGCATCATTGGAAAGTCTAAGAGCTCGCCACACAAAGGTTGAAGACAAAGGAGTGGGCTTCCTTCCTTCCTTTCTACCTTATGACTTCAAAATGTTTTACTGTTTCAGGGTAGAAAAGAGAGAGCCGAACAAGCCTTTCCTCACCACCGCAGGGCTCTCTGAACACTTGTACATTTGCAAGTGTTTGATCTCCTAAATTATGCAATGCTGATGTAACATTCCTTCTCTGTAGCTCGGTTTGGGCTTCTTTCACTCTTTGAGAGCCTTCTAACACAAAGGAAACTGGTTGCAGACTTCTCCAGAGTTACCCATTTTAAATGAGTGGAAAAGTAACGGAATAAAATGTATTGCATGCCCTGGGACAAACTAAAGTGGTGAAATGACAACATCTCTTATCGTCTTTCTGAACTGATGGAAAACAACACTCCATATTTGACCCATCAAGTGGGCTATGCAATCTACTCGAGAGAGTCATAATTTATTGCTGAAAGTTGCTTTCATTTGTATGTGGCTTCTCATCTACTAAAGGGGTCTACTGTTTATCAGTGTGTTCTCTCTAACACTCAAAGACATGACTCACTTAGTGAAAGACTGTAATAGACTACTTATACAGCTTCAGTCAATTAATTTAATTACGTGTAAAAGCTTGTTTTTAAAAGAAGACATATGATCATTATCCCGATATCCCATCAGAAACTCTTAAAGACCCCATGAATTAGTTTAACAAGCACCTTCCTCTTTCCTGTGTTGTCAGACTGACCTCAAAACCAAAATTCAAAACATTGACCCCAGTGGCCAAAGCGGTTAGTGTTGTTGAGTGTGCACATGTGAGCTCCATTTTCCACAGAGGGGCGCCAAAAGTGAGTTGTGAAGTGAGTAGTTTTCAGCTGTAATACAGTGAAGAGGAATGCATATTTTATAAACTTAATCCCCCAACCCAAACCCCAAACCTAAACCTAACCATCAGTGTAGTAAAATGTGATGTTAAAGGTAAAATTCAACCTCAGAATCACGGTTGTCACTGATTATGTGAACGCTATTACTTCCTGGTTTCAACGCAGGATCTGAATCCAGGTTCCCCTTCTGTCACTCACTCGACGTTGTGTCGAATGAAGTGACACAAGGGGTCTTCCTAGGACGCCGAATCGTACATCTGAACCTGAGAAAAGGCCAATGTCAAGTTGGCAGACATAATTTGCATGACCTGCCCCGGACATACGGGTATAAACGGAAGTGGGGCCGTGAATGCCAGTCAGAATTTTTCTTCGAGCCGAATAGTTGTGCAGCAAGCAGCTGAGTTTCACTCCTGTTCCACTCACCTCTACCAGCGAGAAGCATTGCTGTTGGATCTGCATGGCACATTTCCAGCTGGCGTCTCAGTTCACTGCAGTGCAGTTCACGCCCCTATGCACTTCGACAGTGCTTTCTTTCTGTTTAAAAGATTGTCTCCTAAAAGAGTTATATTTCCTCTAAAAGAGTCTGAGTATTTCACTCAGAAAAGAGCAATACACAGCTGGCCAGCCCGCCCAGTCGGAGACAGATGCACAGATGGCCGACATGTTTTCCCAGGCTGCCGTGAGCGTGGGCTTGGACTGGAACCCCCCGTCATCCAGCCAGTGTGTGCCGTTCTCACAGCACCCCGGCTCTAAAACTCTACAGTCCTGGTTCCCTGGACGCAGCTACCTCGCCTCCGGCCCCGCGACTGCTCAGGACCTCTTCCTCAGTCTCTAACCTGCCCCCTGCCAGGTGCGCAGAGCAAGGTAAGTGCTTTGAGTCTTTTCTCAGCACCCAAGCCTCTGGACGTTCTTGGCTCATCCTGGCTCACGCTCGAGAGTAGCTATGCACCCACAGGGACCAGGTGCTCAGGCACCTCAGCCGTCTAGGGCTTCAGGTCAACTGGGAAAAGAGCAAGCTCGACCCGGTTCAGAGCATCTCTTTTCTCAGCATGGAGTTAGACTAAGTCTCAATGACAGCGCGGCTCACCAACGAGTGCGCTCAGTCAGTGCTCAGGTGCCTCGCTCACTTCGAGCCCTGCACAGTGGTTCCTCTAAAACAATTCCAGAGGCTCTTGGGGCATAGGGCATCCTCAGCCGTTGTCGCGCCGCTCGGGTTGATGCATATGAGACTGCTACAGCACTGGCTACAGACTCAAGTCCCGAGATGGGCATGGCGCCATGGCACACATAGTGTGACAATCACTCCTTCCTGCCATCAGACTATCAACACTTGGACAGACCTCTGCTTTCAGCGGAGAGGAGTCCCCCTGCAGCAGGTGCCAGACATGTCGTGGTAACCACAGATGCCTCTCAACAGGTTTGGGACACCATGTGCAATGGGCACGCTGCCGCTGGCCCCTGGAAAGACAACACCCAATACATTTTCCAGGTTTCACAATCTGAGGGTTGAGCCGGTCTCATCCCGTGTTTTGTCAGGTCCGAGCAGGTAGAACTCGTAACGCGGCACAACCGATCGGGAGACCGGGTGATAATTTGTGGCCAGACCCACAACGAGTCTCAAATGCTCTGTACTGGGCTTGGGCTCCACGGCATAGTTCCCTCTTCAGGCTAACTCCCCGTGATGTTTTTTCCGCAGTATGGTCCCCCTTGTCAGCGGACCCGCGTTTCCCCCGGGCAGCCCCACTGCCCTGGCCGCCATGCTTGTAGAGTCCCCCCTCATTAGGCTGAAGCTACCGCCATATCCCACGTCCGGCTTCACAACCCTCGTGGTGTATTTGCCACGCAGTACCTCCCCCTAATACTGGGCAGGGTGTCACCTCCACAGGGTCTTTCCCTCCTGAAAGAATAGGAAATTTGCGGACTGGACAGCTACCTTTCCTCCGGCCTCGCCTACAGCTCCGGCACGCCAGCGCTAAAGAGTTCTGAAGATGCCCCCTTAGGCCTCTTCCTCAGTCTCTAAATCCGCCCCCTGCCCGGTGCGCAGAGCAGGGTAAGGGCTTCGAGTCTTCTCTCAGCACCCTAGCCTCGGAACATCCTTCTGCACACAGTCAGTGCTCAGGTGCCTCGCTCGCTTCGAGCCCTGCACAGTGGTTCCTCTAAAACAATTCCAGAGGCTCTTGGGGCATAGGGCATCCTCAGCCGTGGTCGCGCCGCTCGGGTTGATGCATATGAGACTGCTACAGCACTGGCTACAGACTCAAGTCCCGAGATGGGCATGGCGCCATGGCACACATTGTGTGACAATCACTCCTTCCTGCCGTCAGACTATCAACACTTGGACAGACCTCTGCTTTCAGCGGAGAGGAGTCCCCTTGCAGCAGGTGCCAGACATGTCGTGGTAACCACAGATGCCTCTCAACAGGTTTGGGACACCATGTGCAATGGGCACGCTGCCGCTGGCCCCTGGAAAGACAACACCCAATACATTTTCCAGGTTTCACAATCTGAGGGTTAAGCCGGTCTCATCCCGTGTTTTGTCAGGTCCGAGCAGGTAGAACTCGTAACGCGGCACAACCGATCGGGAGACCGGGTGATAATTTGTGGCCAGACCCACAACGAGTCTCAAATGCTCTGTACTGGGCTTGGGCTCCACGGGCATAGTTCCCTCTTCAGGCTAACTCCCCGTGATGTATTTTCCGCAGTATGGTCCCCCTTGTCAGCGGACCCGCGTTTCCCCCGGGCAGCCCCACTGCCCTGGCCGCCATGCTTGTAGAGTCCCCCCTCATTAGGCTGAAGCTACCGCCATATCCCACGTCCGGCTTCACAACCCTCGTGGTGTATTTGCCACGCAGTACCTCCCCCTAATACTGGGCAGGGTGTCACCTCCACAGGGTCTTTCCCTCCTGAAACAATAGGAAATTTGCGGACTGGACAGCTACCTTTCCTCCGGCCTCGCCTACAGCTCCGGCACGCCAGCGCTAAAGAGTTCTGAAGATGCCCCCTTAGGCCTCTTCCTCAGTCTCTAAATCCGCCCCCTGCCCGGTGCGCAGAGCAGGGTAAGGGCTTCGAGTCTTCTCTCAGCACCCTAGCCTCGGAACATCCTTCTGCTCCCGACATGCTATCTCCTGCTCCACCCCGGCGAAAGACAGATAGGCCCCAGCCGCTTTACGTCTTATGTGAGAGACATATGAGAGAGAAGGCCGCGGCTGCTGGGCTTGCTCCCATGCTAGGCATGTAACACCTTTTTCCCCCCTCAGGGGTGCGGGAAACCTAAGGTTTGTATGCAAAAAAAAAGAGTGGGGGCGTTGGGGAGGGCTACATGCAGCCGGTACAGCTGCCTTTAACATGCAATAGCCTGCTGTGCACCTGTTTTGACAGTCACATAACACGGTCAGTGCGTGGTGCTTTATTATGGACCCCTTGTTTCACTTCATTCAACACAATGTCAAGTGAGTGACAGAAGGGGAACGTCATGGTTTCTGTCATAACCTCCGTTCCCCGAGAGAGGGAACGAGACGTTGTGTCCCTCCTGCCACAGCACTAGACCCAGCACTACAAATTGCAGTGCTTCCTTTTCGGCTCCTGCATAATCCTGACTGGCATTCACTGCCCCACTTCCCTTTTGGGGCATGCAAATTCTGTCTGCCAACTTGACATTGGCCTTTTCTCAGGTTCAGAGGTAGATTTGGCGTCCAAGGAAGACCCCTTGTGTCACTTCATTCGACACAACGTCTCGTTCCCTCCCTCGGGGAACGGAGGTTACGACAGTAACCATGACGTTTTCCACGCTTCTGATGTAATGCGCTTCTGGTCGCACCACAAGAGAAACTTGATGTCTGATGTCTGATCGGAGATGGTGCTTGTCAGTGAGTCAGTATTACTGTATGTGGCTGATCCAAGGGTGCCAAAACTTTTGGAAATAACATGTCGACTTCCAGTGTGACCATGTTAATTTTGTTCACATCCCTGCAAACAAGACGAGTCTGGGATGATATTTTTTAAAACATTTTATGTTTGGTCTGTTTTTCTAGAAGAGAAAGACTGAAAATTGTACATGTGTACACCTGCTAAAGGGTTAGTTTGTCATCTTTTAGGAGTATGCTAGCCTAAAAAGAGGGTTGGGGAGTAACAAATACATGTAATGGGAATGTGTATTTGAAATACAAAATAGTTGTAACCGTATTCCATTACAGTTACAATTTAAAATGTTGGTGTTCAGAATACAGTTACATTCAAAACATATTTTGATTACATAAGAGATTACTTTGCATTTCATTGTAATTTGTAATGATGTTTTACATTCATATGAGCAAGTCTCAGCCTCAGTTTACTATCCATCTGATGCTTATAGCACACAAAACTGGGAAATCTCCAACAACCAAACGATCAGGGGTGTGTTTCCCAAAAGTATTGTTAGCCAAACATGGTCACAAGTTCCATCGTTACCAACATAGTTCAACGATTTGGTGTTTCCCAAAACCGTAGTTCCAATAAACATTCACAAACAGAATTGTTAAGTTCTTTATCTGTGGTTAGAAACATACTGTAGTTCCTTGTTAGTTCTCTTTGTGGACATCGTTTGTCTTCGCTAAAGCTTCTATATCTTTCATTCCATGTCTGTCTGTCATTCTGTTAAGAGTTTGACCACGTTTACATGCATTTAGGAAAACTATTTATTCTGGGGTTTTGCAGAAAGTGGCGTTCTGAAATGTCACATAAATGCAAGAGCAGCCATTTAAGGGATTAAAGTATGTTAAGAGAAAGCGCTTTATAGCTCTTTTTATGTCGGAGAACACAGCTTTTATGTGTTTATTTTAACAAATAATTGGTGTTAATATGTTTTTGAAGAGTGCACATGTGCATATGCTCAAGTGCGTCAGGGGGACATCAAAGTCTAATACAGGGAACCAATCTATTGCAGTGCAATGCATCTGTCAAATTACAAAGCGCATGCCACTTTTGTGTCTTTAACTGCTTTCTCATATTAAAAGGCTTTCTGATGTACGTGTAAATGAGCTATAATTTAAAGGAATAGTTCACCAAAAAAATTAAGTTCTCTCATCATTTATTCACTCTTATGCCATCCCAGATGTGTATGACTTTATTTCTTTTGCAGAACACAAATGTATATTTTTAGAATAATATTTCAGCTCTGTAGGGCCTCACAATGCAAGTAAATGGTTGCCAAAATGTTGACACTCTAAAAACCACTTAAAGGCAGCATAAATGTAATCCATAAGTCTGCAGTGGTTAAATCCTTTTCTTTAAAAGGGATATAATAGGTGTGGGTAACAACGTTAATAGGTGTGGGTAAAAAGATCAATATTTAAGGCAATTTTTTATAGAAATTCTTCTCTATGACCAGTAGGGGATGTATGCATGAAGAATGTGAATCACTAAAAACACAAGAAGTGAAAGTTAAAGTTAAAGTGGAGATTGACTGAGCAGGGAGGAGAATTTATAGTAAAAAAGGACATAATTCTTGATCTGTTTCTCACCCACACTTATCATATCACTTCTGAAGACATTGGTTTAACCACTTGAGTCATGTGGATGCTTCAAAATTTTGACACCCATTCAATTGCATTGTATGGCCCAAAAGAGCTGAGAAATTCTTCTAAAAATCTTAATTTGTGTTCTGCTGAAGAAAGAAAGTCATACATATCTGGGGTTGCATTTGGGTGAGTAAATAATGAGATTTTTTTTTTGGGGGGGAACTATCCCTTTATGGGCTCTTGTCAGATCTGAATGAATTTGTCAATAAGAAGAGCGTCTTGGAAACATTTCTAGTAATTATTATTGTGAAAACATGAAAATGAGAACTGATGGGCGAAATCATCTACGGTGTCACAATAAGCCCCTCTTGGGAGATGGACTTTCTCGGCATCATGCATCTTGGCCCGGTGGACCTGCAGGATGGCCATGGCATGCAGGGCAGACGCGGCCTGACCCACGGCTTGTAAGCCTTCGTCATTAAAGAGGACGAGAACTTACAGACCTTTGAACGAAGCCTTCGTCGTTCACCCCAGGTGGCTGCGCCCTGTTGGCATAAATACACCGCTATGGTGTGCTCTACCTGGGGAAGCTTGATATTTCCCTTAGACGTTCAGTCGTCAAGGGTAGTCAGAGTGGACGAACCCATGAAGCTTGTACGGGCAGAAAAAAGTGCCTTCCATGACTTCATAGCTCCTCATGCACTTCCGGCCGTGAGTCACACTCCAAGCCCAGAAACCAATCATCCAGCCGCAAACGCACAGGGCAGGGTGGAGGGTTCCACTTTAGCCCGATGTTCTCAGCCATCCAGGCAAACACGGTTGCCATCTCAGCGTCCGCCTCATCCTGTGCTCTACCGCTCGTAGATCGAAGCTCAGAAGGTTCATCCACTTCCGATAGCAGATGCCCACCCTCCGATGCTGGGTCAAAAAGCTCATCGTCATCGCAAGCCACGATCGACACATTAAACCCGCCTGCATTGCTCGACAGCTCTTCCGGATAGAACAAGCATGCTGGTGGAAGGGAGGTCCGTGGGGACTGAGCAGCCGGAAACACTCCAATGTCCACATCCAGATCGCCTGCGATACTTGCTGACCCGGCCGGCTGAGCATCAGCCCAAGATGGACCAGGTTGGGGAGCAGCCGCGGTGGCTCCTTGCTTCATGAACCGCAAAGTTCTCGCAATGAGAACATGACCCTTCCACGAAAGCTGCCTCGGTGTGCCTCAAGCACTCGAGACAGATTTCATGACTGTCTGGAGTGGAGAGATAATGGCCACATGCAGTAGTGCAAACATGGAAGGACATTGTGGCAGGGCGGAAGGTGGGGCCGGGTCATGAGTCTACACACCCGGTCCCTTATTAGGCTAATCAAGTCTCCGAGAGGGATAAAGGCCAACTGCGGAGGATGGTGCGGGAGAGAGAGATAGTTGACGGACATGTCCGTCATGTGTGTGTGTTTGTGTTTTTAAGTTTCTCGTTAAACTATTATTTATATTGTCAAGCCGGTTCTCGCCTCCTCCTTACCCGTCTAAATCCCTTAACAGACATCTTTAAAAATCATCAGTCAGTTGCGCAAGCAATTCTTTTGAATATACTCTTTTAGCATCCGTAGACTTAGCCGCCGAAGTGCCCAGGGGAAGCATAACACTCGACCGTGCGAGGGTGACCACTAATGTGCACCATAAAATCCAGCACTGTAAGCGAAAGGTGAGAGGACGAACACAAGCATGCATTCAGCTCCAAAGAAAATAATCTGAATGAATGGTGCACACCATCTCCTTTTATACCCGTATGTCCGGGGCGAAGAGTGGCATGCAAATTCCACTCGCCAATCGCCAATTCTCTTGGCCTTTTCTATTTAGCAAAGGTGATTGGGGCTCTCAAGATCAAACCCCTAGTGTCACTACATCGACACAACATTGAGTGAGTGACAGACAGGGGCCCTACAGATCCGTTTTAAAATATACTCTTTATTAGATAAAATATGTTTACTCTTTATATTAACACTGACAAACAGAATGAAGATTTATTGTGTTAATATATTATTTAATAAGAATAACAAGTAAGGCCCAAGTATTAAAAGTTTGCATGTGATGTCACTCATTTTGTTCACTCACTGCTGAGATATAGTGCACTAACTGCCATTCACTATATAGAAAATACTGAATGAGTGAATGATTTTCACTGTGCAGAGTGAAGGAAGTGTTTCACTTGAAGAGTTTGATGCTGCAGCACTGATGACATGAGTGACAGTCTGTGTCAGCAGTAGCGCAGACAGCTGTGTGAACTTCAGCTCTCGTAAAAGTCCCATTCAATAATCTCTCAATAAATTACACATTAATTAAAATTAATCCCTGTAATGTAACAACAGGAATGCTGCCCATTGTAAAGAAGTAAAAGTAAAAAAAAAAATGATTTGAGTGAGAGTAAAATGTACCCACTTTTAAACCTACTTTAAAAGTAATTGTTTTTCAAAAAGTTAAAATAAATGTAAATGTAAATGTAACTGAGTAAATGTAGCCCATTACTACCCCCCTCTGATCGTGTGTGTGTGTGTGCATGTTTATACTACATTGTGGGGACCAAATTTCCCCACAAGGATAGTTAACCCTGATATCACCTAACTTGTGTGGCCCAGCCAAAGGGCTTATTAAACATACTAAACTATGTTTTTTTGAAAATGCAAAAAGGTTTAGGGGTAGGGTTAGGGGATAGAAATTATCGTTAGATCTGTATAAAATCCATAAAATGCATGGAAGTCTATAGAGAGTCCACACAATTATATAAAACAAGTTTGTGTGTTTGTGTGTGATAGAGAGAGAGATAGCACATCTGGGCAATAACAATGTGATTTCTGATGGTATCGGATGGTAATACCATCGTACTTTGAAATTCAATTACCATATGTATGTATCATTCTGTAGTTGCATGGTGCTTCAAAGTACTTAAAATAATTCCATGTTACTACCATGGTACTTCACTATATGATTACCATATTTATATAGCCTACCATTGTATTAACATAGTGCGTCCAGGTATTGGTACATGTCCAAAAAACATGGTAATGCCATGGTACTTTTGATGTGTTGTCATGTAGGCCAATATGTGTTTTGATACTCTTTTGTTTGCAAAAAAAAAAATATTTACCTGCAGAAGTCAAGCTGCAAACTTTATGCTAACCTTCTTCATCACTGGCAAATGATAGGATACATTTGCAGGTTTAGTTTCTATTGATTGTAGATCCACTGCAACCAGCATTATCTTTACTTTCTGTGTTGTAAAATACTCTGTGAGCTCATTCAGACTGAATCGCGAACCGATTCAGACTGCTTTCCTATCACATGTGAACAATTCAGATCCAGATGAGTGATTCATTTGTGATCAGACATCTTTAGTTTTGATTCAAAACTGGACATAGTAAACACCAGGTACAAGACATGATGTAGCAGTGTAGCTATCCTCAAAAATACAGCACTACCTTAGCAAAAATATAGCTTCGCTATTGAAAAGATACTTGATTTAAAAACTAGCGAAGCTACCAGCTCGCTACTCAGACATTTTTAAAGCTAATAGCTTTGCTCATACCGCCCATTACTGCATGATAATTACTGACACTTGAATCATAAAGTGTGTCAATATGCTCAGATTCACACAATAATGAGACTGATAATAAGCAGCATTATCACTTTCCAATCACAATCTGCACTATCTGCACTTGCTGGTACTTTTCAAGGCACATATACTGAAATACACTGACATTTAGCACCACTATTATTAGTCAGAGACAGGCAATTAGATCCACCTTCATTGCACTGCTAAATCAACATACATCTGTGGCCCCTGCTTAAGCATTAAACTGAAATCATAACTTATTCTTAAGGTGATATCTGATTTTTCTAATATCTAAGGCCGTGATTAGAAAAGAATGGCTATTTTTGCAAAGATCTTATTAAATCTTTGAATAAATTTGATCTCTTGTCTTGGTAATTGATTGCAAGTAAGCCAGTCAGAGTAACAGGGTATTACAATGACAGGCCATTTACTCTACTTGGCAGGAGGTGAGCAAATTTGTGATGCCTTTTAGGAAAAGAGATAGCCCCAAATGCATCAACATCATTAACACACCAATCACTTTGTAAAGACATCACCGGGACCTACAAGACATATTGCTATGTCTCTGCAAAAATTCCAGGTCAATCATTATAGGGATTTCACTAGTCTAGTCTAGTCTTTAGAAAATTGTGCGGTAATATTCAGCTCCAATTATATTTTGTAAACACAAGTACAAATGTGCTAAATTATATGGAACAATTTAATTGCTCTGTGTATCAGAATAAAATAGATTTTTTTTTCATTATTCTGTACAATTTTGTGGCCAATATACTGTATATGTTATTTATTTGCTTATTAATCCTTTATAAAGTAAAACCTCACCACTGTCTTTGATAACATTAAACAATACTAAAGTACCCTGCGGTATATGTATAGATTTTCTCTGTGGAATTGAATAGAATAGAACAGGGGTTATTGAAACACTTTACTACACTTACTACACTTTGAAACGCATTACTACACTTTGATTGGAGTCCACCTGTGGCAAATTCAATTGAAAGGACATGATTTGGAAAGACACACCTATCTATATATGCTCTCACAGCTGAATATACATATCAAAGCAAAAACCAAGCCATGAGGTCAAAGGAACTGCCTGCAGAGATCAGAGACAGGATTGTGTCAAGGCACAGATCTAGGGAAGTCTACAAAAAATGTGGCTACATTGAAGGTTCTAAAGAACACAGTGGCATCCATAATTCTTAAATGGAAGAAGTTTGGTAGAACCAGGACTCTTCCTACAGAGCAACTGAGCAACCAGGGGAGAAGGGCCTTGGTAAGAGAGGTGACCAAGAACCCGATGGTCACTCTGGTTGAGCTCCAGAGATCATGTGTGGAGATGGGAGAAACTTGCAGAAGGACAACAATCACTGCAACACTCCACCGATCTGGACTTTATGGCAGAGTGTCCAGATGGAATCCTCTCCTCAATGCAAGACACATAACAATGCACCTAAATGACTCTCAGACTGTGAGAAACAAGATTCTGTAGTCAAGAATGAAATTAAGATTGAACCGTTTGGCCTTAATTCCAAGCGTCGCGTCTGGAGGAAACCAAGCACCAAGCACGCTATCACCATGGTGAAACATGGTGGTGGTAGCATCATGCTGTGGGTTTTTTCAATGGTAGGGACTGGGGTACTGGTCAGGGTTGAAGGAAAGCTGAACGCAGCAAAATACAGAGATATCCTTTATGAAACCTGGTCCAGAGCACTCAGGACCTCAGACTGGGCCAAAGGTTCACCTTCCAACAGTACAAAGACTCTAAGCACACTGCCAAGATGACACAAGAGTGGCTTAGGGACAACTCTTTGAATGTCCTTGAGTGGCCCAGCCAGAGCCCAGACTTGAACCCAGTCGAACATCTCTGGAGAGATCTGAAAATGGCTTTCCACCGACGGTCCCAATCCAATCTGTCAGAGCTTGAGAGGATCTGTAGAGAATAATGACAGAAAATCCCCAAATCCAGGTTTGCAAAGCTTGTTGAATCATACCCAAAAAGACTGTAATCTCTGCCAAAGTTGCTTCAACTAAGTACTGAGCAGGGTCGGGTTTACAATTTCTGATGTCCCAAACAACCGACCAACCCGCGCCCCATTTAAAAAATATTATGCTTAAGAAATTACAGATTTCAAAATAGTTAATGCATGTTTTCCATTTTTTTCAACAATACAGTAAAATAAAGCAATTTTACCTACATCTATTTTAACAAAACACTTCACTAACTAACATTTTGAAATTCAGTTGTTATTAATTATTATATAACCCAACAATTATTTGTTGTCCAGTTTTTTATTAAAATACATTAGAATTACAGTATGATATAGTGTTATTATTATTTATCCTCTCTCACTGAAAGCTTCCAGCTGATGTACAACACCAGGCACTCCTCCCCCTCAACCACCTGGGACAACACGGCTCCCAACCCCCTTTCCGATGCGTTGGTCTGTAAAACAAAAGGGAGAGCAAAATTTGGAGCTTGTAACAACTGCCCGCCACAAAACGCAGCTTTCACCTGCATAAAAGCCTGTTGGTATGGCTCCGACCACTGGACTGGGTCTTGGGTTCCCTTTTAAGTGAGATCAGTCAGCGTGCTGGTGATGTCCGAATAATTAGGCACAAACCTTCTATAATAGCCAGCAAGCCCCAGGAAATGTCTCACCTCCATTTTGGTCTTAGGTCTCGGGCAGGCTGCAATCGCTGTGGTCTTATCAATTTAGGGACGCATCTGCCCATGACTCAAGTGGAACCCCAGATACCATAATTCCTCCCATCCAATTGTGCACTTCTTGGGATTTGTCGTGAGTCCCGCCCATCGCAGTCAGAAATTCCCTCAGATTCTGCAGATGCTGCTGCCAATCATTACTGTATGTAATAGTCATTCAGATAGGCAGCGACTTACGCAGAGATTGGTCTGAGGACTCGGTCCATAAGGCGCTGAAATGTAGCCAGAGCCCCAAACAAACCGAACAGAAGGGTCACAAATTGGTGTATGCCAAACGGTGTGGAGAAGGATGTTTTCTCACAAGACATTGATCTTAAGGGGATCTGTCAATATTCCTTTGTCAAATCCATTGTCGAATAAAACTGCCCAACCGATTGAGCAGTTCGACAATACGAGGCATTGGATATGCGTCAAATTTATACATTGCGTTGACCTTTCTATAATCCACACAGAACCGGACCGAGCCATCGCTCTTCGGAATCAGCACCACTGGGCTGGCCCAGTCACTGTGGGATTCTTTTATTACCCCCATACCGAGCATGGCCATTCATTCTTCCTGAACCACTTTTTTTTATGTGCTCGGGTAATCGGTAGGGACGACTGCATACCACTACCCCTGGGGTTGTTTCGATATGGTGTTCTATGAGGTTTGCACGACTGAGAAGTGGCGAGAACACGTTCGGGAATTCTCTTTGCAACCGAGCCATGTCCGTAACTTGATGTGGGTAGTAATACAAGGACTTTATCTCCCTGTGTAAATTCCTGTAGCCGAGCTCCCCTGTTATTCAGCCGAGACTGACGTTCTTGAGCCTTTAGCAAATTCTCCTGTGACAGATGCCTCAATATGTTGAATTTTGCTCTCAGGTCAAGAACATATTGAATTTAGTTTTTACTGTTTGAAGGTCCCTCCTCCCAATTTTCCCTCACAACGTCTAAAACACCATGAGGCTTTCACCCATACAATGATTAAAATGGGGTGAACCCCGTGGAGGCTTGCAGGACCTCTCAATCTGTGAATAATACAGTAGGTGTTCAAGCACTCTTTGCAATCTTTGTGCACAAACCTACAAATCATATTTTTTGGGTTTGATTCACTGTTTATCCAAATTGTCCATTTGTGTGTTGTACATGTGTGTACGAATCAATTTAATAACCAATAATTTGCATAGCTCACATTGTGTATGTGACATGAAAGTAGTACCTTGATCAGTGAGGATTTCTTTCGGAATCCTCACTCGGGAAATTATTCTGAAGAGTGCCTCCGCAACACTATGTGCTGAAATGTTGCATAGAGGCACTGCTTACAGATCGCGCTGCGTTGTCCACCAGAACCAACACAAAGCGATGTCTGCGTGCCGTTCGCTCTAATGGTCTGATGAGATCCATACCAATTATTTCGAAGAAGACCTCGATCAAAAGAAGAGGGCGCATATGCGCTCTTGAGGTGGCCGGCAGATTCACCAGGTGACATTCACAGCATGCCATTGGATTATGATGAGCTGTGTGGAATAGTATTTCCAAACAGCTCTTCAGTATCAACAACTGGGTTGCATCTTCTTTTGTCTGAGCATCGATGAGTCACTCGATCCAACTGATCATTTATAATAGAAAGTTTGGATATGGGAGTGCAATGTCTGGCTGAAGACACATCAATTACTTTTACTTGGTCGAATACGTACCTAAGGGTTTTAGTCTCACATCTGACCCAGAGGGAAATCCCTAAGGGCTGGGGAAGCTGAGACTTCCCCATCCCTTATGTCATCCTGCTGTGGAGCTGAAGTAGACGGCCCTGGCTCAACCTCCCCAGCCAGCCAGCCAGCCAGCCAGCGCATCGCAAACCACACATCTAGACACTTTGTTACAGGACCCATCCAAACAAATTACCCTAAATAAAGTGGTAAATGCTGGCCATTTCATACCCAAGATTAGCAGATGGGTGAGGCGGGGACAAACCGCCGCCTCAACACTATGCTTTTGTCCCTGGAATTGAATAGTCAGCATCTCTTCTGGATATTCTTGGATATCACATGCACATACCTCACCTTAACCCTGTGCACTCAAAGCCTCGTCTTCAACCATGCATTGATGAATGCAGGTTTGGTTCCAACCCAAATCCACCAAGGCCTAGTATGTAGCCCCCTTAATACTTACAGGTATGTCTGACCTTTCTGCTCGATCGGGGGCATCCTGTTGAGCATTGGGGACCAAAACCAATGTCCCTACCTCCATCACCAGGCATTATTCCTGGAAATGTCCAGACTCCCCGCAGCTCCAGCAAACCCGGATTCACCACCCTGGGAGTGAGAACTGAGAGAGACAGGGGAAACTGGTGGGTGGTGCAGCCCCCGAAGCCGGGGAGCTGTTTTGGGATGGGGAATTTCCAGGGAGGAGCCACAGGAAGGGAAGAAGGGAAGGGAAGAGAAGAGGAGAGAGGAAGAGAGAGAAGGGTCTCGGGGATCACTGGCTCCTGAATACGCCACCATGTGGTCCTCTGCTAGCTGGATGGCTATTTGGAACAAAGTCAGGCGATGGTACTGGAGCAACTCCGCCGTCCCTCTCAGAAGCCGTGAGTTGGACTTTCCCAGACAACTGTAGTATTGAACAGACTGCCTACTGGGTACTCGGGACATCTGCAGGCCCCACGGTCTGCTCAAAGAACTCTGGTTAGGAAGGACTAAGGATCATCTTGGGGGCCTATCTTGACCTGCAGATCATGGGGCGGGGCAGTCGCAGGGTTGCAGCGGAAGCCCCCTCCTGGTACAGCAAGCTCCAGAGCACCTGCCGGTCCTCCGCTTGGGTCTGGAGCAGCACGATGAACCACTGCTCCTGTTTTGTGTGCAGCTCGAGAAGGGCCTGATGCTTTGACTGGTGAATGCTGGCAAGGGTCTTGAATACATCCTCCAGAGGCAAGGCATCCATGGCGGCGTTCTTCCTCCTAAATCCTGGGTTTCGGCATCAGTGTAACAAGTTTGCAAAGAGGTTAAAGGAGGAAATGGAGATGGAGAATACAACTGAAATGTTACTTTATTTTATAACTCAAAACCATGCTTTTCAGCGGCAACATTTCAACATAGTCTCTGTGTGTGTGTGTGTGGGTAGCTCTCCCTCATTGGCATCTGGCTTGCCCTTAAATCCGTCTCCAAATCTCACTACAATGACAAACAGCTATTAGATACTATCATTGACAGGTGATGATCATTACCATTCTCATCTCCCGATCTTGCTCTCCATTCACAAGCTGGCACTCGGAAAAACATTGTGGCTACATTCGGAACAGTAACAGTAAACATACAAGGCCCCTCAACACAGAGCAGAAGGGAGAAAAAAACTTTGCCACTTATCAAGAGCTGAATCTTTGCTTGGTGCAGAACAATCTGAAACAGTGACCTCTTTTCAACCTGAACTTGTTCAAAACATTAAATCTTTGTGACACCAGCGCTAAAAACTGCCTAGACACAGTGCAACGAATGAAACAGAATGCAGGTGTCTCAACATGCATTTTTGACTTGATACAGTGTCTAAAAATGTGCCGGACCTGCGTGAGACACTAAAAACACATGGAGCAGCAGTCAAGGACATTGTCCCAGCATGTGTTTACACAGTAAAACAATTGAAAAACAGAGCAGATACATGCAAATATGCATTCGATGTGAACAGCCCATAACTCATGGTGAAACAAGTTTGGAAATCCTGTATATTTTTTCATAAATTACAAACTCAAACCCAAAGTCCTACTTGAAAAACTGACACGAGCCCAGTGGGCCTCAATCGTGAACCACCTAAACACGTGTGCCCTAAACATCATGTCACCCCTCAAGCGTTTTTTTTACGGAGCTTTCCTTCTGGGGCAGGGGTCTCCCCGATATTCAGGACCCCATGCAATAGCACTACTGGTCACTACTTATGTCAATGTGATATTTCAGTTTTGTCTTTTCAATAAATGTACAAAGTTATCAAAAATCTGTTTTTAGATGGGGGGTGGGGGTGGTCTGAATACTTTTTGAACGCACTGCAACCGCAATCAGGAGACTTAATCTGGACCTGATTAAAAAAAATACAAATATCATACATTTTTGAGTTAAGAATCCATAAAATGTGTCATTCCATAAAACATCTGTTTTGTTTTTTTTTTAACTTCACATATAGCCTTGAAGGGTTTAAAAGTTCTCTCTTTTAAGTGTGTGTGTGTGTATATATATATATATATATATATATATATATATATATATATATATAAAGAAACATCAAGCTTTTATTCAGCTTTTATTCAAATGTATTTATTTATTTTGGGGATTTTTTTCTGAAAGGTTATTACACATTATTATTATTATTACTATTATTATTATTATTATTATTATTTTACTTTAATCCCCAGAAGTAATATTAAAATGACATTGATTTCTGAAGTCGAAAACATGTTGATCATTAAACAAATGTACAGTACTCAAGTAATTATTTTGCGTGTGATGTATTTTTTATTTATTTTTCAATTACGTAATTGATCCGGTCAAAATAGAGCGTCACTTCATTAACCAACAGAATACAATAGAAAATTATAGAATACACAACAAGCTAAACAGAATTGAATTAAACAAATTTGAAAAGAGCGTTATATCATTCTGTAAATCGGCGCGCGCACAGAACAATCCACAGATCGGCTTGAATAGGACAAGACTGTGCGCTGTGACGCGCGCTCAAGGCGCACTTGTCATCAGTTCATTGGCAAAACTGTATCAAGTTGACAGGAAGACAGACTCGTCGCTGTTTTACCCACTGAAACCTTTACAGTATTTCTGTCCGGTTTAACGCATTTAAAATCATGGATGCATCCCTGTTTCAGTTCTTTATTGGGGAGTTCGGCGACCCTAACTGTACTCTTATGGACGCTTTTCAGGACACTTTGTACGAGAATTCGTCTTTTGCGTTTATGGGTCTCGATGGTGCGGATTTCTGTTATTTGTTAACCCATATGTTTCTTTTAAGTGCACGTGTGTGAACATTTGCTGTCTTCTTCTTCTAAGGTCTATACTGCAACGCCACCACGGATGAGATCGGAACTTGCTGGCCGAGAAGCAACTCTGGTCGAATAGTTGAGCGCCCGTGTCCGGAGTACATCAACGGCGTGAAATACAACACAACTAGTAAGTGCTTTTTCGGTTGGCTTTATGAAAATAACGATTTTTAGTTTGTACATAATGTTGTTGTAGATATGTTTTAAACACTGGATTTGGAACCTTTTTGCTCCATGTACGTTAAGAAATGTTTGTGGAATAGGTGCATGCCTTTGGGACAGAGATGTTTATTTATGTGCACAACTATTAACCTATATTTGAGTCTGTCCTTCAGTAAGAGCTGAAATATAGCAAGAGAAGTGCACTGGAAAGTAAGCCAGGTGAATTCGTTATAGACAGACAGACAGACAAATAGACAGATCAATATTATTGTAATATTCTCACTTTAAGTATTTGTATATAACATCACAAGGATATGTACACCTTTTAATATTTTGAGCTCAGCACTAATTTATACATGTATTATTAATATGCATGACATGATATTAATAATGTAGGCAATAGTTTGTTCACCATTCTTTCTTCTGTGAGACAATGTTATCTGCCCTGCCACATGCTCTTTACTTTAATGTGTGAAATGAAGCAGAGCTGTGGTGTTCTTTTACCACACACACACACACACACACACACACACACACACACACTTGCGCACACACACAAAATGCATACTCACACACACACACACTGTGTTTGTCTGTGATTCTTTATAACACAATCTCAGTGTATTTTTGTCGACTCCAGACATGAAAGTGTGACAGACACATGCTGTGCTTACCAATGCGTGGGTTGTTCTTGTATCATTTTGTTCATTACTTGAAATCTCACAACATTCCCTTGTCTGTAAAGAAGCATCAGGCGTGCTGTTCACTAGTTTGGTCAAAGCAATGGTCTGTAGATCAGCAGATATTGGACTTAAAACAAAATTCAATTGTTTTGAGAATCCAGAAAGAAACTTAATTCTATATGAATCAGAGGAAACACTTCAGCTGAGCACTGTTTAGCATGTTTTCATATTTGTTAGAGGTTACATAAATATTTGACTAATGTCATTGTGTGATTTCTGACTGATTGCCTTGAAAAACTAGTTCACCCCAAATGAACAGTATTGTATATATAATATATATATATATAAATACACATATATTAGGTGATCTTGCAATCCATGACCTCCTCACACACGCGCTCTTGACGTGCACATACACTGTTTTTGTTTCCACATTCGTCTCCTGTTGTTTAGCTGTGATTACATATTTTTCTAACATTTCTCCATGACAGCTATGGCTCGACTATGAGTGTCGCCACCTTGTGGACCCACTAATTAGTGCAAATAATTGCAGGCCCATGTGCATACTGTGCGTTCAGAGTAAGCGCTGTTACAAAATGGCCACACTTTGCCGAAGTAAAATTTGGGCTTTAACTTGAGAAGCTATTTCTACCTTTTTTGTTGGTGTAGTTTAACCATTGGCATTGCTAGACCAATTTTAATCTCAGCCCCCCTAAAATGTGTGACTCTGCAATCAGCATGCAAATCTGTGATTGCCCATGATGCCCAGAGCTCTTGACTGCAGCTTGAGACTGCTTTGGTGTATTTTATTACCTGTAAAGACTGACTATGGTGCAAGCCAAAAGAATTGAAGTGCAGGCCGTGAAGGAGCATATCAGGGCTGGACTGGCAATCTGGCATACCTGGCATTTTCCTGGTGGGCTGACGCACTTTGGGGCCGATCAGGGGCGGACTGCCCAGCGGTAGAACCGAGCGGGTCGGTGGGTCAGCTGCGATACATGCCTGAATGGGCCGCGATAAGCAAAAATGAAAAAAAAAAACGCGTTATGTAGAATGCACCACAAAATGGCACTGCGATATGCAGAAAAGGACAGCGAAACAAACCCCACCCCGGCTCAACAACTTTTGGGCCAGTTGCCAGGGCCAATTTATCTTCCCAGTCCAGCCCTGGAGCATATGATTGGTTTGACCCACTGAACGAAAATGCCCCTGAGCGAGCAAGGATCAGGATCTGTTGACCGACTGAAGGAGAGGAGGAGACATTACGTTTATTAAGAGAGAGAGAGAGAGAGAGAGAGAGAGAGAGAGAGAGAGAGAGAGAGAGAGAGTATACAGCATGTAAAATAGTTAATAAGTAATCTGTTTAAATCATTCACAATGTGAACAAGTTATGAAGAGATGAAGACATATACTGTACTGTATGTGTAAAAAAAGTTTGATCGAAGCATATCGTTTTGATCATAGCTTTTGCAGCTGATGCTTTAATCAGCATTAAAGATGATGATTGGATGATAAATCATTTACATTACACTGTAGTTCAAAACTGATGCAGAAAACATACAGTATTTGATACAGTATGGTGTGTGAAATCTCAGTGGTATGACTTTGTTTACATTGTAGTCATTGCATAGCTGAAGTCTGTGTTTTTTTAGCATTGAACATACTTGTATTGTTCAAAACCCTGAGGTTACACTGCATATGTATAAACTGTGAATTTTAAAGAAAGAAAGAGAATAATTGTGTCTCTTAACTGTTGTGGTCGTGTGTTCAGTTGAATTCCCATGTGCTTTACGCTAGCACAGTGTGTGACTTTGTTCACTGGATTTATGTGACTTTCACATTTGAAGATAATATGGGGCTCCAAGGCAAATTTAAGCCTTTCATTTTTGAGCACTGAATGTATAATTTAAAGGAATAGTTCACTCAAAAATAATATTATGTCATTATTAACACACTCTTATGTTGTTCCAAACCTGTATGCTGTTATTTTTCAGTATAAAGCACAAAAGGAGGATTTTAAAGAATCACTAAAAACATCTTTTTCACCAGTTAATAGTGTTCAGTGGCTTGTCAAGGATAAAAATCACCAAAAAGCCCCCTAAAATACAATAAAAGTTGTCCAAATGACTTTGCTCCTATTTTTTTAAAGTCTTCTGACAACTTTGTGTGAACACACCGAAATTCATGTAATTATTTACAACAAATAAATAAATAGCATACAGTTTTGGGACAATAAGAAGGTGATTAACCAATGACTGAATATATTTTTTGGGTGAATTATTCATTTTAGTAAATTGTCTCTCTGTTGGTGATCTGCTGATTACATTTTAATTTCAAATTTAATTGGCTCTCCATTCCTTTTAATGCAAATGCAAGCTTTGAACCACTGAATAATGTTACACTATTTTGTCATAGATTAAAATGAAATCACATTTGCCTGCATCCTTCAAACTGCCCTTAGGTTTGTTTTGAAGTTGGTGACATTTCCTCAATTTAAATCAATGGGACAAACCAAACCTGAAGGATTATCTTTATGTGTAATATCCCTAATAGCACAGTACTGTGCAGAGCCACTACCCAAGGCTCATCTCTACACCCCCCTGCAGCAACATCCAACCAACTGTCTTGCAAAGTAATCCATTTGATCCTGACCAGTGACTATAAACAGAGCAAGTCTCTCTTCACATGTGCATATCATTTTGAAAGGGATGTGGAACAGGTTTCATAAACCCATCTGATCAACTGGTGCTTTAAGAAAGCCATCAATGTATATGTGCCTTTTTTGGTATGAAACCAATTAGCTGATTTTAAGAACTTATAATGTAACATTAAAATGTTGTAATCTTCAAAGTACCATATTGCTAGTCTGTGCCTTAGAAGGCATGCTCACAGCCAGGGCTGGTTCTAGACATTAAGAGGCCCTAGGCTAAATTTATGTACAATATGTGTTCAGGGTTGGGAGGGTTACTTTATTAATGTAATCCATTAAAATACTGATTACTTAGTAAAGTTTAAAAATTTTGAATTAGAAAATTAGAAAAGGTTTCTGTCAAGTGGGAGGATATCAAACATTTTTGATCATTTTGAGCCAACTATCTTTGATCACAGAGGAAACGTTGTAGTGTATGATGCTCCACAACTCAAATCTGAACTCTTACGGTGAGCAATCAATGGAAATCAGTGCATGGGCCACAAAGTAGGCTTGAGATCGATGCCTTTCTCACATTATCGATAATATGAATATTTTTTACGATGATTATCGATATACGGATATCTGGATTTTTTCAGATATAAATAGGGCTGTTTGTTGCACAATAATCTTTGTCTATTCAGACATATTTCAAATCATTATCAAAGGAGAAAGATTATTAACTCAAGCCATTGCTGGATGATCAATTGTTTATATGTATCTTTCATAGAGCCTACACAATATATTTTCAGTTACAAGTATGTCGTTTTGTGGTTAGACAGCTTGAATAAAAGACCTATTCAAGGCTACATACAGATACATTGTTTAATAAATGTCGCCATTTCTAATTCTTCAGTTTGCGCAGTTACACCAGCTTCATTCACTGACCTGCAAACTCATCAATATCACTTTGTTCATTCTTGAAGAAGTACCAAAACTTTTGTAACTTTTAACTACCATCTCCTGTGCCATTTCAGCTCGTCCTTTGTGTGTGTGTGTGTGTGTGTGTGCTTCAGTAAATTGTACAACGCCCTTTTGTGGTCTCCCAATGCTAGACGGTTAAACAGAGGCCAACTGAGTGTATTGGTTCAAGCAAATTGGGCTTCTAATTTAAATGTCTGCTAATTTAAATATATCGATGCTTCAAAAATATATCAATAAAATAATGTACTTATCAATAATCGATATATAGATATTTTATGGCATCCCTAACACAAAGTTTAAGAAACTTTAAATGGAGTCAACTGTTTGTTGCTTATATTTTGTATTTTGTGTTTACACCATACTTGGGAAAAAAAAGAAAATGTATGACACTGACTCACCTCAACTCACATTGCCGTGTCTAGATGCCATACTGGCTGTGTCTTCATTCCCAAGAATGCACCCAAATGCATTTGGCCCATTTATGTCACTGCATGTAACACAGAGGAGCTGCAGCAACAACAACAGCTGTTCTTTTATCCATGTGTGTTTACATCTGTCAGGCGTCTCCACAAATGGGTGGTAGGTGGACAAAATTTGACCTGGTTTGGAATGATTTGGAAGGGTTTTAAAATAAAACAAATAACAAATTCCATTGCCCATTCTACTAAAATAAAGAAAAAGCCTACACACACTAGCATTCAATCAAATAGAAAGAACACTGATTGAAAAAAAATTTGATCAATCCTGTTCAGAGGAACTAGGAGTTGCCAGGTACTATTTTCTGGTGGAAAGGATGGCATTTAATGATTTTATTTGCTAAATATAACATTTTAATGAACGTTTGTGTCATTAATATTATGTAGTGGCCATTTTATAAAAGCAATAATGCACTTGAGGCTGTGCCATATTGTAAATATAGTCATGGCTGAAGGGATGGCCATAACCCTGACAACGGCCTTCAGCCTTGACTATATTCACAATATAGCACATCCTTTGATGCCTTTTTGCTTAATTAAAACGACTCAAATTTGCTGCTCCTGTCTGCACAGACCTGAACACAGAATCAATGAAGATCAGACTTTACAAAGATTTACAGTTATGTTCAAGATAAATTTGGAATGAGCCATTACAGCTAAAAGGTAGGACAGATTATATATAACCTTTATATGTAAGGTATAATCCATGGCTATGTGTGTTTTAAACTATTTTAGATCAAATCAATCAAATCAAATCCCTTTATTGTCATAACACCATATCCACGAGTGTACAGGTGTGAAAATCTTGAGTAATGCACGACGTAGATGCAAAGAACCACTCGACGCGAAGCGTAGGTGCATTCTAATCATTTAACGCACACCTAGCTGTGGATTATCCTGCTTATGCCATGGTCACTTTCCAGCATTGATTAGTTACAGCTGTAATTGATTTTTATAGTGCAAATTTTGAATAGAAGTATAAAAACAACAGTTCCCCGTCTGTCGCTCACTTCGACGTCGTGTCGAAGAAGTGACACTAGGGGTCTCTCTTGAGCGCCGAAAGATGCCTCTGATCTATGAAAAAAGGCCAATGAGAGTTGGCGAACAGTATTTGCATACCCCGCCTCCGGATACGGATATAAAGGCGAGGGAAATACGCTCATTCATTCAGTAATTTTCTTCGGAGCCGATGGTCGTGTGTATGCAGTCAGCTGCGAATGACACAAACTGATCCTGCTTCTGATCCTCTGACGCTCTGCTTTGCTGTTGGATTTACGGCGCGCTTCAGCGGCTTTTCTCTTCACTGCCGGCATGCAGTTTGCCCCTGGGCTCTTCGACAGCGCAGAGTTAAAAGAGTTGAAAGAGTGATTTTCTCTGTAAAAGAGTTAATTTCTCTGAAAGAGCATTACACAGCGGCGTTGAACGTCCTTTTCAGGACACATCTTTATAAAGATGTCATTTCCGCCCCTGTGTAGTTTCTGGATGCGGTGATTTCTCCCCACCTCTCTCGGTCATAAAAAGCTGTCTTGCATGCCTGGGCTGCGATCACATGCAGGCAGCGTTTTATGAATGGTTCATGTTCTCATTGCGAGAACATAGCCATGGCAACATTGCGGTCGTGTGGCTTTCTTTTGTAATGAGAGAAAGCCGCTTCAGCCGCCCCCCCGCGCCTCGCCTCCTTCCTACGGGATTGACGCAGGCGCCGCGGGCGATGAACACGTTTTGGGGACAGTGACGGGCTCTGTTCGCCGGGTAAATCCCCTCGAACCACCCGCCTCCCCGGCACGCTTGTTTGCTTCCGTCTGAGCCCGGGATGAGCATTCTCTCCAATGGTTCATCTTCTCAGTGTGAGAACATGGCCGTTATAGCATTGCGGTCGCTCGGCTTTCTTTTGTAATGAGAGAAAGCCACTTCAGCCGCCCCCCGCGCTCCGCCTTCTTCCTACGGGATCGGCGCAGGCACCGCGGGCGATGAAGGCGATTTGGGGAATATGACGGGCTCTGTTCGCCAGGTAAACCCCCTCGAACCGCCCGCCTCCCCAGCACGCTTGCTTGCTTCAGAATTGGATGACATCACCGCTGCATCGGAGAGCGTTACAGCGGCATCGGATGCTGATCACTCGCCTGGGCCGCCACCTTCGGGTCTGCCGCCCAGCCTGACGCACGGAGATCCGCTATGCTTTCCTGGGCTACTTGATCGGTCCCGCGGGTAGGTGCGCCGCTCACAGCCACGCCCCCCCCGGTTCCTTTCTTCTCGGATGTGCATGACGATTTGAGCAAAGCCAAGGCTTCTTTGCTCCTCCGCTCTCACTACCCTCGCGGTGGAACGGTCCCAGACCGCTTCCACTCTGCATGCCACGGCCCTTCCTGCAACCAACGCCAGGCCAAGGCACTTCAAAACTTGCACCTTGGGTAGTCCTGTTCTTGATGTGCTGCAGGAACTGCGCTGGATGACCAACCGTGCCCCCGGGCCACGGAGGTCAGAAGCACAGGCACTCGACAAGGCACACCTTCTCCCACACCCCCGTCTCCCAGCTCCGTCCATTCGCCGCCACCGTTGACGACTCTGCCCAGCAGTCCTCAGCGGTGAAACAGACGGAGGCCACTGCACATCCTGCCCTGCCGCAAGCCTGCCGCCATGGGCCATGCCCCGTCTGCTCGCCGAGGGCGTCCTCCTGCGGCTATGAAACACCCTGCTCCGCCTCAACCCAGGCCCAGCTCTCAGCCCCAGCGTCGAGCACTCCGCAGGAAGCAGACGCCCCCGTCTCTCGGACCCCCTCGAGGACCCGGAAGGCTCCCAGGCTGTCCGTAGACGCTCAACCCAGGGACCAAGATGTTAGCTCCGGAGGTGGTAAGACCGTTCCATCCCCGGTGGAGGGCCAGGAGGAGAATTTTTTGTCGAATTAGTTTTTACATTCTCATATTCTCTGTAATGAGCTATTTCCTTTTGTCTCTGGGTCACCTGGCCTGCAAATGCCGTTCTCACGGCACTCTGCCACCAGATCTCAGCAGTCCCGGCTTCCTGGACACGGACCACCCGTCTCCAGCCCCACGACTGCCCCCCTGGCCGGCCGGTTCCGACGAGTCTAGAGGACACCTACCCGGGACCTCCTCCTCAATCGCTAACCCGCCCGCTGCCGGGTGTGCGGAGCAAGGTAAGTGCTTTGAGTCTTTTCTCAGCACCCCAACTGCGGGTCGCCCTGTCGCCGCCCAACGCTGCCCTACCTGCTCCGCCCCGCTGCGAAGCCCTGCCGGGTACTTCAAAATTAATCGTCCCCTTGGTGCCCCTAGCGCAGAGGTTGGATGCGTGGCTTTCACTTCCCAACCCGTCTCGCTGGCTGGCCCGGACCATCCGACTCGGTTACACAATTCAGTTTGCCAGGCCCCCCCCCCCCCCTTCATGGGCGTCCGCTTTTCCGCAGTATACGGCGAACATGCCCAGTCCCTGCGCGCGGAAATCGCGACTCTTCTGGCCAAAGACGCGATAGAGCCTGTCCCTCCAACCGAGATGAAGGAGGGTTTCTACAGCCCTTACCTCATCGTACCCAAGAAAGGCGGCGGCTTACGACCAATCTTGGACTTGCGAGTTTTCAACCAAGCATTGCACAAACTCCCGTTCAAAATGCTCACGCTTAACCTGCGTCCGGCATCTAGATTGGTTCGCAGCGATAGACTACTTGCCCCGCTCCGCCAGGTGCTCAGGCACCTCAGCCGTCTGGGGCTTCAGGTCAACTGGGAAAAGAGCAAGCTCACTCCAGTACAGAGCATCTCTTTTCTCGGGATGGAGTTAGACTCGGTCTCAATGTCCGCACGTCTCACCAACGAGCGTGCCCAGTCAGTGTTGAACTGCCTCGCCGCCTTCAGGCCAGGCACAGTGGTCCCCTTTAAACTTTTCCAGAGGCTCCTGGGGCATATGGCGTCCTCCGCGGCGGTCGCGCCGCTGGGGTTAATGCATATGAGACCGCTCCAACACTGGCTCCAGACCCGAGTCCCGAGACGAGCATGGCGCCACGGCACGCACCAGGTAACAGTCACCCCCGCCTGCCGTCAAACATTCAACCCCTGGACAGACCTCTGTTCCTTACGGACTGGAGTACCCCTACAGCAGGTGTCCAGACGCGTCCTGGTCACGACCGATGCCTCCAGATTGGGTTGGGGCGCCGTTTGCAACGGGCACGCAGCCTCAGGCTGTTGGAAAGGGGCCCAGCTGCGTTGGCACATCAACTGCCTCGAGTTACTGACCGTCCTTTTGGCCCTGCAGAAGTTTCTCCCATTAACTCGGGACGAACATATCCTAGTCAGGTCGGACAGCACCACTGCGGTCGCGTACATAAATCGCCAAGGCGGCATATGCTCCCGCCACATGTCACAACTCGCCCGTCGTCTCCTCCTTTTGGAGCCAGCACCGACTCAAGTCGCTGCGGGCCACTCACATCCCCGGCAACCTCAATGTGATAGCGGACGCGCTGTCACGACAACGCTTGCCTGGTGGAGAGTGGAGGCTTCACCCCCACTCGGTTCAGCTGATTTGGGAACAGTTCGGCAAGGCCCAGGTAGACCCCTCTGCCTCCCGAGAGACCTCCCACTGCCCGCTCTGGTACGCCCGCTCAGAGGCTCCCCTCGGGGCAGATGCACTGGCACACAGCTGGCCGGTGGGGTTGCGCAAGTACGCATTCCCCCAGTGTGCCTTCTTGCACAGGTGCTGTGCAAGGTCAGGGAGGACGAGGAGCAAGTCACTCTCGTGGCTCCTTACTGGCCCACCCAGGCCTGGTTCTCGGACCTTGTACTCCTCGCGACAGCCCCTCCCTGGCGAATTCCTCTGAGGAAGGACCTTCTTTCTCAGGGACGGGGCACGCTCTGGCATCCGCACCCAGACCTGTGGAACCTCCACGTCTGGCCCCTGAACGGGACGCAGAAGATCTAGCTGGTCTACCACCCACGGTCGTAGCCATGATCAAACAAGCCAGAGCCCCTTCTACCAGGCAACTCTACGCCCTGAAATGGCGTCTGTTCGTGAATTGGTGTTCTTCCTGGGCAGAAGACCCACAGAGGTGCGCAGTTAGGTCAGTGCTTCTGTTCCTACAGGAGGGGTTGGAGGAGAGGCTGTCCCCGTCCACCTTGAAGGTGTATGTCGCCGCTGGCGCAGCTCACCACGACCCAGTAGACGGCAAGTCCCTGGGTAAGCACAACTTAATCGTCAGGTTCCTAAGAGGTGCCCGGAGGCTAAATCCCTCCCGGCCAAACCTGTTCCCCTCCTGGGATCTCTCGGTGGCCCTCACCGGTCTTCAGAGATCCCCCTCCGAGCCGTTAGATCCCCCTCCGAGCCGTCAATTGTTTATATGTATCTTTCATAGAGCCTACACAATATATTTTCAGTTACAAGTATGTCGTTTTGTGGTTAGACAGCTTGAATAAAAGACCTATTCAAGGCTACATACAGATACATTGTATAATAAATGTCGCCATTTCTAATTCTTCAGTTTGCGCAGTTACACCAGCTTCATTCACTAACCTGCAAACTCATCAATGTCACTTTGTTCATTCTTGAAGAAGTACCAAAACTTTTGTAACTTTTAACTACCATCTCCTGTGCCACTTCAGCTCGTCCTGTGTGTGTGTGTGTGCTTCAGTAAATTGTACATCGCCCTCTTGTGGTCTCCCAATGCTAGACGGTTAAACAGAGGCCAACTGAGTGTATTGGTACAAGCAAATTGGGCTTCTAATTTAAATGTCTGCTAATTTAAATATATCGATGCTTCAAAAATATATCAATAAAATAATGTACTTATCAATAATCGATATATAGATATTTTATGGCATCCCTAACACAAAGTTTAAGAAACTTTAAATGGAGTCAACTGTTTGTTGCTTATATTTTGTATTTTTACACCATACTTGGGAAAAAAAAGAAAATGTATGACACTGACTCACCTCAACTCACATTGCCGTGTCTAGATGCCATACTGGCTGTGTCTTCACTCCCAAGAATGCACCCAAATGCATTTGGCCCATTTATGTCACTGCATGTAACACAGAGGAGCTGCAGCAACAACAACAGCTGTTCTTTTATCCATGTGTGTTTACATCTGTCAGGCGTCTCCACAAATGGGTGGTAGGTGGACAAAATTTGACCTGGTTTGGAATGATTTGGAAGGGTTTTAAAATAAAACAAATAACAAATTCCATTGCCCATTCTACTAAAATAAAGAAAAAGCCTACACACACTAGCATTCAATCAAATAGAAAGAACACTGATTGAAAAAAAATTTGATCAATCCTGTTCAGAGGAACTAGGAGTTGCCAGGTACTATTTTCTGGTGGAAAGGATGGCATTTAATGATTTTATTTGCTAAATATAACATTTTAATGAACGTTTGTGTCATTAATATTATATAGTGGCCATTTTATAAAAGCAATAATGCACTTGAGGCTGTGCCATATTGTGAATATAGTCAAGGCTGAAGGGATGGCCATAACCCTGACAACGGCCTTCAGCCTTGACTATATTCACAATATAGCACATCCTTTGATGCCTTTTTGCTTAATTAAAACGACTCAAATTTGCTGCTCCTGTCTGCACAGACCTGAACACAGAATCAATGAAGATCAGCTGCATTCTGTTCTGGGAACAGAGTTAATTTCTCTGAAAGAGCATTACACAGCGGCGTTGAACGTCCTTTTCAGGACACATCTTTATAAAGATGTCATTTCCGCCCCTGTGTAGTTTCTGGATGCGGTGATTTCTCCCCACCTCTCTCGGTCATATAAAGCTGTCTTGCATGCCTGGGCTGCGATCACACGCAGGCAGCGTTTTATGAATGGTTCATGTTCTCATTGCGAGAACATAGCCATGGCAACATTGCGGTCATGTGGCTTTCTTTTGTAATGAGAGAAAGCCGCTTCAGCCGCCCCCCGCGCCTCGCCTCCTTCCTACGGGATTGTCGCAGGCGCTGTGGGCGATGAACACGTTTTGGGGACAGTGACGGGCTCTGTTCGCCGGGTAAATCCCCTCGAACCACCCGCCTCCCCGGCACGCTTGTTTGCTTCCGTCTGAGCCCGGGATGAGCATTCTCTCCAATGGTTCATCTTCTCAGTGTGAGAACATGGCCGTTATAGCATTGCGGTCGCTCGGCTTTCTTTTGTAATGAGAGAAAGCCACTTCAGCCGCCCCCCGCGCTCCGCCTTCTTCCTACGGGATCGGCGCAGGCACCGCGGGCGATGAAGGCGATTTGGGGAATATGACTGGCTCTGTTCGCCAGGTAAACCCCCTCGAACCGCCCGCCTCCCCAGCACGCTTGCTTGCTTCAGAATTGGATGGCATCACCGCTGCATCGGAGAGCGTTACAGCGGCATCGGATGCTGATCACTCGCCTGGGCCGCCACCTTCGGGTCTGCCGCCCAGCCTGAGCCTGACGCACGGAGATCCGCTATGCTTTCCTGGGCTACTTGATCGGTCCCGCGGGTAGGTGCGCCGCTCACAGCCACGCCCCCCCGGTTCCTTTCTTCTCGGATGTGCATGACGATTTGAGCAAAGCCAAGGCTTCTTTGCTCCTCCGCTCTCACTACCCTCGCGGTGGAACGGTCCCAGACCGCTTCCACTCTGCACGCCACGGCCCTTCCTGCAACCAACGCCAGGCCAAGGCACTTCAAAACTTGCACCTTGGGTAGTCCTGTTCTTGATGTGCTGCAGGAACTGCGCTGGATGACCAACCGTGCCCCCGGGCCACGGAGGTCAGAAGCACAGGCACTCGACAAGGCACACCTTCTCCCACACCCCCGTCTCCCAGCTCCGTCCATTCGCCGCCACCGTTGACGACTCTGCCCAGCAGTCCTCAGCGGTGAAACAGACGGAGGCCACTGCACATCCTGCCCCGCCGCAAGCCTGCCGCCATGGGCCATGCCCCGTCTGCTCGCCGAGGGCGTCCTCCTGCGGCTATGAAACACCCTGCTCCGCCTCAACCCAGGCCCAGCTCTCAGCCCCAGCGTCGAGCACTCCGCAGGAAGCAGACGCCCCCGTCTCTCGGACCCCCTCGAGGACCCGGAAGGCTCCCAGGCTGTCCGTAGACGCTCAACCCAGGGACCAAGATGTTAGCTCCGGAGGTGGTAAGACCGTTCCGTCCCCGGTGGAGGGCCGGGAGGAGAATTTTTTGTCGAATTAGTTTTTACATTCTCATATTCTCTGTAATGAGCTATTTCCTTTTGTCTCTGGGTCACCTGGCCTGCAAATGCCATTCTCACGGCACTCTGCCACCAGATCTCAGCAGTCCCGGCTTCCTGGACACGGACCACCCGTCTCCAGCCCCACGACTGCCCCCCTGGCCGGCCGGTTCCGACGAGTCTAGAGGACACCTACCCGGGACCTCCTCCTCAATCGCTAACCCGCCCCCTGCCGGGTGTGCGGAGCAAGGTAAGTGCTTTGAGTCTTTTCTCAGCACCCCAACTGCGGGTCGCCCTGTCGCCGCCCAACGCTGCCCTACCTGCTCCGCCCCGCTGCGAAGCCCTGCCGGGTACGTCAAAATTAATCGTCCCCTTGGTGCCCCTAGCACAGAGGTTGGATGCGTGGCTTTCACTTCCCAACCCGTCTCGCTGGCTGGCCCGGACCATCCGACTCGGTTACACAATTCATGGGCGTCCGTTTTTCCGCAGTATACGGCGAACATGCCCAGTCCCTGCGCACGGAAATCGCGACTCTTCTGGCCAAAGACGCGATAGAGCCTGTCCCTCCAACCGAGATGAAGGAGGGTTTCTACAGCCCTTACCTCATCGTACCCAAGAAAGGCGGCGGCTTACGACCAATCTTGGACTTGCGAGTTTTCAACCAAGCATTGCACAAACTCCCGTTCAAAATGCTCACGCTTAACCTGCGTCCGGCATCTAGATTGGTTCGCAGCGATAGACTTCTTGCCCCGCTCCGCCAGGTGCTCAGGCACCTCAGCCGTCTGGGGCTTCAGGTCAACTGGGAAAAGAGCAAGCTCACTCCAGTTCAGAGCATCTCTTTTCTCGGGATGGAGTTAGACTCGGTCTCAATGTCCGCACGTCTCACCAACGAGCATGCCCAGTCAGTGTTGAACTGCCTCGCCGCCTTCAGGCCAGGCACAGTGGTCCCCTTTAAACTTTTCCAGAGGCTCCTGGGGCATATGGCGTCCTCCGCGGCGGTCGCGCCGCTGGGGTTGATGCATATGAGACCGCTCCAACACTGGCTCCAGACCCGAGTCCCGAGACGAGCATGGTGCCACGGCACGCACCAGGTAACAGTCACCCCCGCCTGCCGTCAAACATTCAACCCCTGGACAGACCTCTGTTTCTTA
The DNA here is from genome assembly GCA_032164185.1 of Moxostoma hubbsi. Lineage (NCBI taxonomy): Eukaryota > Metazoa > Chordata > Actinopteri > Cypriniformes > Catostomidae > Moxostoma > Moxostoma hubbsi. Next base: position 10,514,218 of record JAVLUX010000009.1, on the reverse strand, counting down.
CGGACTGGAGTACCCCTACAGCAGGTGTCCAGACACGTCCTGGTCACGACCGATGCCTCCAGATTGGGTTGGGGCGCTGTTTGCAACGGGCACGCAGCCTCAGGCTGTTGGAAAGGGGCCCAGCTGCGTTGGCACATCAACTGCCTCGAGTTACTGACCGTCCTTTTGGCCCTGCAGAAGTTTCTCCCATTAACTCGGGACGAACATATCCTAGTCAGGTCGGACAGCACCACTGCGGTCGCGTACATAAATCGCCAAGGCGGCGTATGCTCCCGCCACATGTCACAACTCGCCCGTCGTCTCCTCCTTTTGGAGCCAGCACCGACTCAAGTCGCTGCGGGCCACTCACATCCCCGGCAACCTCAATGTGATAGCGGACGCGCTGTCACGACAACACTTGCCTGGTGGAGAGTGGAGGCTTCACCCCCACTCGGTTCAGCTGATTTGGGAACGGTTCGGCAAGGCCCAGGTAGACCCCTCTGCCTCCCGAGAGACCTCCCACTGCCCGCTCTGGTACGCCCGCTCAGAGGCTCCCCTCGGGGCAGATGCACTGGCACACAGCTGGCCGGTGGGGCTGCGCAAGTACGCATTCCCCCAGTGAGCCTTCTTGCACAGGTGCTGTGCAAGGTCAGGGAGGACGAGGAGCAAGTCACTCTCGTGGCTCCTTACTGGCCCACCCAGGCCTGGTTCTCGGACCTTGTACTCCTCGCGACAGCCCCTCCCTGGCGAATTCCCCTGAGGAAGGACCTTCTTTCTCAGGGACGGGGCACGCTCTGGCATCCGCACCCAGACCTGTGGAACTTCCACGTCTGGCCCCTGAACGGGACGCAGAAGATCTAGCTGGTCTACCACCCACGGTCGTAGCCATGATCAAACAAGCCAGAGCCCCTTCTACCAGGCAACTCTACGCCCTGAAATGGCGTCTGTTCGTGAATTGGTGTTCTTCCTGGGCAGAAGACCCACAGAGGTGCGCAGTTAGGTCAGTGCTCCTGTTCCTACAGGAGGGGTTGGAGGAGAGGCTGTCCCCGTCCACCTTGAAGGTGTATGTCGCCGCTGGCGCAGCTCACCATGACCCAGTAGACGGCAAGTCCCTGGGTAAGCACAACTTAATCGTCAGGATCCTAAGAGGTGCCCGGAGGCTAAATCCCTCCCGGCCAAACCTGTTCCCCTCCTGGGATCTCTCGGTGGCCCTCACCGGTCTTCAGAGATCCCCCTCTGAGCCGTTAGAATCAGTTGGCTCAGGGCCCTCTCTTCAAAAGACGGCCCTGCTGATTGCACTCACTTCCATCAAGAGGGTCGGGGACCTGCAAGCGTTCTCTACTAACGACACTTGCCTGGAGTTCGGTCCGGCAGACACACATGTGATCCTATGACCTCGACCAGGCTATGTGCCCAAGATTCCCACCACGCCCTCCAGAAGATCAGGTAGTGAACCTGCAAGCGCTGCCCCGGGAGGAGGCAGACCCAGCCCCCTCACTGCTGTGTCCGGTACGTGCTTTGCGTGCCTACCTGGAACGTACCCAGAGCTTCAGACGCTCTGAGCAGCTCTTTGCCTGCTTTGGGCGACAGCAGAAAGGGAACGCTGTCTCCAAACAGAGGCTGTCCCACTGGGTAGTGGATGCCATTCAGTTGGCCTATCACACCCAGGCCGTGCCCCCCCCTAAAAGCGGGTCCGAGCCCACTCCACTAGGAGCGTGGCATCCTCATGGGCACTGGCTAGGGGCGCCTCCCTAGCAGACATTGCAGAGCTGCGGGCTGGGCAACACCTAACACCTTTACGAGATTCTACAATCTCAGGGTTGAGTCAGTCTCGTCCCGTGTTTTCTCAGGTCCGAGCCCGTAGAACTCGGTACACGTCGACGGGTGAATCGCTTGTTCCAGCGCCGTTTCCCTCTGCCAAGGCAAAACAGTGCGCTTCTGTCCCAGAGGACCTAGGTCCCTGGTCGATTCCTCCCTACCCCAGGCTACCCCTACTGGAATAGGTGCTCCACAGATCAGGCATCCTACGGGACTCCTTCTGTATGTACTTCCGCGGTACGGTCACCTTACGAGCTGACCCGCGTCTCCCTTAGGCAGTCCTTTGCTGCCCTCCGGTCGCCGTGTTGTAGCAACTCCCCCCTCCTCGAGGTTGGATCTACCACCGCGCCATTCTTCCCACATGTGACCAAGTGGCCATGTGATGTATTTCGCCACCTCTACCTCCCCTTTCGGGTGGGTGTGGCCTCCGCAGGGTCTTTTCCCCCTAAAAGAATAGGAATTCGGGATAAGACCCCCTTCCCTCGATGCGGTAAGGGCCCCGGCTGCTCTTGCTCTATGCCGAGAAAACATAGAGAGAAAAGAGGCCCAGCCAGGCTTGGCCCGTTCCCTAGTTGGGACCGTCACCTTGTTCCTCCCTAGGGTAACCAAAAGGATTCTGACGCTTTTTCGGGGCATTGGGGAAGAGTACGTGCAGCCTGAACACAGTTGGTCGCTTGTGCACGTAGAAATACCTGCCCGCTTCTGTGTCAGCAGTAAACATACACGGCTCAGCGCATGGCGAGTTTTGAAGTGGACCCCTAGTGTCGCTTTTTCGACACGACGTCGAAGTGAGCGACAGACGGGGAACGTCTCGGTTACGTATGTAACCTCCGTTCCCTGATGGAGGGAACGAGATATCGTGTCTTCCCGGCCACACTGCTGAGCCGAGCCGCTGAGGTGCCCGGAACACTCCCTGCTCCTCAGAAAAATCCTGAATGAACGAGCGTATTTCCCTCGCCTTTATATACGTATCCGGAGGCGGGGTATGCAAATACTGTTCGCCAACTCTCATTGGCCTTTTTTCATAGATCAGAGGCATCTTTCGGTGCTCAAGAGAGACCCCTAGTGTTGCTTCTTCGACACGACGTCTCGTTCCCTCCATCAGGGAACGGAGGTTACATACGTAACCGAGACGTTAACTTTATCCACAGGTTGTTAGATCTAGTTCTGCCCGTTCTAAATCAGACACAGAGATAAAGAAGTGTGATAAGTTTTATGGAGACCAGACACTCTTTAAAAACTGTGAATTGAAATACTCAATCCAGAAATAATAATAGCCACATAATGTAGAGGGGTTGGCATGACTCAGAACATGTAATATTCAATTCCTATTCCTTGTCAATTTCACATTAATGAGGAAAAATCAGTGTTGCTGACATGACAGTTGTTAAAGTTGCAATTACTGTTCGTGATGAGATGACAATCATCAAAAATGCTCTAATTCTACAGACTTTGACCTCTTAGACATCCATATGGTATCCATTAAGGCTGCACGATTGATTGAATTAAGAATAAAATTGCGACGTGTCCTTGCTCGACTTAAAAAGAGCAAAAGGCTGCATGTTATGAAACAGTCTCCATTCAGAGCTTCAGTCAGAGATGTGTGATTGCGGGTCAACTTCTAGCAGCTTTATGTGCACATGTGGAGCAGGGCAGCCATTTTAAATGATGTTTATCATGTTGCAATTTAAATCATATTGCCTCATCTTGACAGACAGGGAAAGACGCATTTGATGGATCCTGAATACCTCCTCTACCCCTTTGTGCAAAAATGCTGAATTTCAAACGATACATTCCTTACAAGTACTTTGGGTGAGTAATATGGGGCTGATGAACAGTGTTGTCAGGGCTCAAAGTGTCATTCTACTAATCACAATGTATCGTCAGGACATTAATAACGTGAAAAATTACTATTACAATTTGAAAAAAATGTTCAGGACTTCTTAAACTACTTCAAAGAGTTCTCATCAAAAAATCACACCACATGCAGCAATGACAGCTTTGCAGATCCTTGGCATTCTAGCTGTCAGTTTGTCCAGATACTCGGGTGACATTTCACCCCACACTTCCTGTAGCACATGCCATAGATGTGGCTGTCTTGTCAGGCACTTCTCACGCACCTTACAGTCTAGCTGATCCCACAAAACCTCTGTGGCACGGTGGAGAGAGGGACCGGTTCGTGACAACACGCTCGGTCCCGTATTAGGCTAATCAAGCCTCCGAGAAGGTTAAAGGTTGATTGCGGAGGATGTGCATGAGAGAGAGATCATTACGGACATGTCCGTTGTCTTATGTGTTTGTATTTTGAGTTCATGATTTCATGTGTTCAGACGGTTTCTCGCCTCTTCCTTGCACGTGAACATGAACTGCTTTACAATCTCAATGGGGTTAAGATCTATAACACTCTTTTCCAATTATGTGTTGTCCATTGTCTGTTTCTTTTCCCACTCTAATCTTTTCTTTTTCTTTTTCAGTTTCAAAAGTGGCTTTTTCTTTGCAGTTCTTCCCATAAGACCTGCACCCCTGAGTCTTCTCTTTACTGTTGTACATGAAACTGGTGTTGAGCGGGTAGAATTCAACTAGATGTCCTCTCAACTGAGGACATCTAGTTCTGAAACTAAAGATTCTGATGTACTTATCCTCTTGTTTAGTTAAGCTTCATTTAACTAACCAAATAACTTTCAACTGTGTATGATATAATGGCAAGTGATTTTCTAGTCTCGATTTAGCATGATTACTCAAGGAAAAAGTATTGGAGTGATGGCTGCTGTCTAGATTTGACCAAAATGACTTTTTTAAATAGTGATGGTGCTGTTTTTTACATCAGTGATTTCCTGACTATAATTTGTGATCAGTTGAATGCCGCTTTGGTGAATTAAAGTACCAATTTCCTTCCGGAACAGCAAAATCTGTACATTTTTCCAAAATTTTGGCGGCCAGTGTGTGTAATATATAGATTTGTTTAAATTTGTTTACCGATTCGTTCAGATAACCATTTCTGTAAATCACACTTAGGTGGCAGCAAATCAACATCTTTCATTTGTTTGGAGTCATTAAACCATTGATAAAGCACAGAGTTGAAAACAACTCTAATTATACTTTATTCAACCAGCATGTCTACTAAGAGACATTATCAATATTTAAATATCATAAGTGTTTTCTCTGCAAATGACAACAAAGCATACCATTTTGTGAACTGCTGTGCATGACCATCAAGCAATTTACAAAACAAAGCCTGAAAGTAATTACAGGTTTTAATTATGTCCTGATGTCATTGTAATGTCATTAGTCACTTTTACTCTTAATTAATCCAGCTCCTTTCTCTCCTTGTTATACGGGATTACCGAACTAAATGAGCGACATGCCTCCTCTGTCAATCGTTCATAAGAAGATGCTGATCATTACTCATTCATAAATTGAATGAGGAAATAGGATGTATTAGTTCAGTGGCTCAAACCATATGCTCCATCACAGCCCACACGCCAATGCAATTGGCTAACACTACAGTCAGTTTTTACATGTGGGAAAAGCAACCAAAGTTCCTCATGATTCAAACAATTGCAATGTTGTGGCTGCAGCTGTTTAGAACAGTTATGTGCTGATTGCAAAGCTGAAGCCCCCCTAAAAAATGCCTAATAATGCCGATGGCTGCTCCTCACCGCTTCCAGTATATTATGCACTTGCGTGTCATTGCAAGGTAAATATAATCATGCTCTCTCGTCTCCGAGTGCTCGGTTAGAAGACTGTTCACCCTGTGTATTTTTTGTGCTCTCTCACTCGTTGTCTAGTAACACTAACATTATAAATGCAGCACTGGCCCTATCGGGCAAGTGACAGTTCTAGCAAATGGCCCAAACTTCTCTCACACTGGCCCTGGGCCATCGGGCAGTCCTTATTGTCGAGCCCTGGTTGTCTTTTCCATGTTTCCTGTATTGCTTCACAGTTGTTTTAAGACACCATTTCATGACTTGATGTTGTTATGTGATGTAAAGTTTAATCCAAGCTCTGAGACTATATTTGCGTCTGGAGTTCGTTTGAATAGTGTCATAAAACTCTTGCAATGTGTAATCATGGAGGACAGCAGAGCAGGCGCATTAATATGCTGTAGAACGCTGATTAAAACAAACTGGATTTACCTTTGCATTAAACGGTTTTAAGGCATGCATTTCAGCCAATCAGAATCAGACCATGGTATAACACATATTCATTCATAAAACATTGAATGCCAAAAACATAAATTCAATCTTAGCACAACAACATACTTTTATTATTTGATTTCTTGATATGCCAGGGCAGCATATTGATCTCTTTCAGTGCATGTTTATCTACACCAATCAGTCACAACATTAAAACTACCTGCCTAATATTGCGTAGGTCCCCCTCGTGCTGCCAAATCAGCGCTAACCTGCATCACAGATTAGCATTATGAGATGATATTCTTCTCATCACAATTTTACAGAGCGGTTATTTCAGTTACCGTAGACTTTGTCAGTTTGAACCAGTCTGGCCATTCTCTGTTGACCTCTCTCATCATATAATAAACACCATTCTGAGTAAATTCTAGAGAGACCTGCACCTGGGTAGTTCCGACCCCGACATGATGCAGGAACTCTGCCACCGACCTCACACTCAGAGCCACAAAGATCACAGCGCAGGCACTCGGGTGGGCCACCCTTGTGGTCCAGGAGCATCATCTCTGGCTGAACATGGTCAAGACAATGTACACTTTCTCAATACCCCCGTCTCCCAGCTTGGCCTCTTCGGCGACTTCGCCCAGCAGTTTTCGGAGGTGAAGAAGCAGATGGCACATCTTGCCATGGCGTCGCCAAAGCAGCGCGCCCCGCCTGCTCGCCAAGGGCGTCCCCCTGCGGCTAAACAACAAGTAGCTCCGCCTCAACCTGGGCCCAGCTCTCAGCCCCAGCGTCGAGCACCTCGCTGGTGGTGTACGCCCCCCTTCTCCAGGACCCCTTCCAGTACCAGGAAAATGCTCCTGAGACTGGCAACCCAGGCAGTCAGATATTCGCTCCAGAGCTGGTACCAAGACCACTCCATCCCCTGGTGGAGGGCCGGGAGGAGAATCCTTGTTTCATTTGCCACACCTGTATGGCACCTGTACCTGTATGCGTTCTCTGTCAGCGACACCTGCCTGGAGTTCGGTCAGGTACATTCTCATATTATCCTGAGGCCGCTACCGGGCTAAGTGACCAAGGTTCCTGCGACCCCCTTCAGGGACCAGGTTGTGAGCCTGCAAGCAAGCTTCCCCGGGAGGAGGCAGACCCAGCCTTCTCGTTGCTGTGTCCGGTACGTGCTTTGCGTATCTATTTGGACCGCACGCAGAAGTGTAGATGTTCTGAGCAGCTCTTTGTTTGCTTCGGCAGATGGCGGAATGGGAACGCCATCTCCAAACAGAGGTTAGCTCACTGGGTCGTTGATGCTTTTTCCTTAGCTTATCACACCCAGGCCGTGCCTGCCCCCTTGCAGGTTTGAGCACACTCTAGAAGTGTGGCATCCTCGTGGGCACTGGCCCATGGCACCTCCTTAGCAGACATCTGCAGAGCAGCGGGCTGGGCAACACCCAATACCTTTGCCAGATTTTACAATCTCAGGGTTGAGTTTTTGTCAGGTCCGAGCCGGTAGAACTCGGTAACGCAGCACAACAGTTTTAGTTTTGGCAACACGAGGAGGACATACACAATAAATGGCAGGTGTTTTTAATGTTGTGGCTGATCGGTGTATTTGTGTGAATAAGAAAAAATGGAAGTAAATGTTTTTGGAAAATTTATAGTTTCTTTGCTTAATTGCCATTAATGTTGTAAAGGCTATGCTTACTATCAATTGAGGATCAAACTCTGTGGAAGTACTTACCTTATACAAGACTGTTCTCCTTGGGTTGGATTATGCAAACTTTTTCTTTATTTAAAAAAAACAAAAAACAAATACACCTCGTAATATCTCCTCACAATCCCCAACGTAACTCAACAGCTTGAGGATGGCAACACTGGAAGCGAATCCCATTGTTTCTATTCTAAATCTTGCTCGCAATAAACATTTGCAACAAATATTCTATTTTAGGCATGAAAAGGTCTTTATATGCAGTTGTAATCATTACATATAATTTCTGTTATTAAGGACACCCTATGGTGAAATATATAAGCAGATCTCATAATCCTAAATCATTAACTCCCCTTTTGTGTGAGCAGGTGGTTTGAAAGGTCAGGCCTTATTGAAGTCTGCTTTGAGGTATTTAATGTAACCAGTTAAACAGAATAATCAACTGAGCAAGTTGTTATAGTCAATCTAGCAGAGAGATCACAGATTTGGAAGTAAATTACCACCACGTCTCACCATGCCATGACTCAGAATATCACATTTGAATTTTTTTTTTATTATTATTAGTCCTTCGGCTCAGTTGTTTGCTCAATAGTACCACTTTTTTAATGAACAAACGCATCCAACTCCCTGTCCTCGTTACTGCTAATGTCATTATTCAATAAAACAAATGTATGAATTAAAAGGTGCCTCACTAATTGCCATATGGATTCAGTCTTTCTGCTACTTTAATTTTAATTTGTTTTGAGATTTTCTGATCCTCATGAAAGCCATTTTATATTTTACCAGGAATCAACTTTATGACAACAATGTTCTTGACAATGACATCTCTAATATGAGTATAGCAGTTGATATGAGTGACTAATCATGCCTGGAGTTATCTGATTATTAATCAGCTCAATGCATTCATGCATTACAGCTGACTCAATTTCAGCTTTGCCCTGCATAACTTGAGCTGGCTTGATCATTTAGGGAGACAGTCTCCCCTGTGGGATAAAGTAACATCATTGTGCTGAAGAGACACTGGCAATCTTTGTGATTGCGTTTTGTGTTTTAGTTCACTCAAATGAAAATTCAGTCATTATTTACTTGTAGGTTTCTTTTTTTCTTCTTCTCGGAACACAAAGGGATAATCTTTAAAGAAACCTAATTTTTTAATGTTTATGTAAACGAGATTTTAGAACTTTGGCAGAGTGTAGGGTTGCCAACTGTCCCGTATTAGCCGGAACGTCCCATATGTTCGCCGAAATGAATGGACAGCGAAATGTTCCATATTGAAGCTGCAAAATGCTCAATGGGAACCCTCAAGTAACTGTAAATCTGAAATCAAACTATTTGTCTTTTTAACTGTTCTAGAGGGTTTAACCTTGGGTTAGTTTTTAAATGCTTTCTGTTTGAACTTTATCCAATGCTTATTGCATGCTTCAACATGTAATGACTCTTTATAGGAATAGTTCACCCAAAAATTACAATTTGCTGATAATTTACACACCCTCAGGGCATCCAAGATGTAACTGAGTTTCTTTCTTCATCAAAACAGATTTTAAGATTTTTAGGATTTCATTTCAGGCCTCCTCCTTTAAACGGTGCAATGTACTCCATTTTTTGACGGTCCAAAATGCATATTTAGGGTGCATCAAAATAATCCACACGACTCCAGTCAACAAATAAAGTTCTTCTGAGCCCAAATGATTTATTATTTTTAGAAACAAAACAATACTTATATAATTTTTAACTACAAATGTTCGATTCTGTACATCTCTGTGACGCGTGCTCATGAGAGGGAGGACGTAAGCTCTTGGTAAGGTCGCGCATCACATGGAGGAGACAGGAAGCACTTAATTGTTTACTTCGTACATTGTTTAATATTAAATTCTATTTTGATGAAGAAAGAAACTCAGATACATCTTGGATGGTCTGAGGGTGAGTAAATTATCAGCAAATGTTATTTTTTGGGTGAACTACTCCTTTAATCATGGCTTTACATTTCAGTAACTGAACGCAATACGAGTAACTTAATGCAATTGCTCTTTCGCTTGCATCTCCTTGTCAACACCCCCCTAACAAAATAATCCTTATACCAGAAACAGTACACTCAGATGTAACAGAAGCTTGTACCATCAGCAATCCATTAGCAATCCCATGTTAGCATTTTTGTGTATACAAGGTTGTCTCAATCTATCACATTTTTTACAGTTTGGCTATTTCTGTTCAAATGTGGATCAGGCACATTTTCAGAGGTGCTGTTAAACTCTCTGGGTCTAACAGAATTAACATAGTCCCATGGCAGTACTGGTGGTGAGTAGAACATTTAAAAATAGATTGAGCTGATAATAATGGCTATAATTAACTGACCCCTCCCATCTCTTGGTTAGATATTTCTCTCCTTAAATGTTAATTTCCAGCCCAATCAGCCTGCCCTCAAATAATGTCATCAATCATTAGTTGTCTAAAACCTAGCTCCTTGTACATCCAGGCTGCTGTAGGGGTGAGCGGTTTATCTTATGTCACATAAGTAAGTCTACTAGGGGTGTAACGATATATCGTGGTATGATATATCACGATGCAAAACTGTTACGATATGTATCATAGAGGTATTGCGATTTTTTTTTAACGATATGATGACAATTTTATCCTATTGGTTGAGCTTCCAACACGTGACCTACTCTGCACCAGCATCATGCGTGCATTCACAGAAATCGCTTGAATGGAGCAGTAGCAGGGCAAAATGAGTTCGGCTGAAATAGAAATTGAAATAGAGGATGCCCCGTCCACTTATAATTCAGACGTCTGGCAGCATTTTGGTTTTCCAGTCACTCGACAAGAGGACGGTAAAAAACAAACAGACAAAACACGAACGGTGTGTAAATACTGTAAAATAACACTGTTATACACAACAACGAACACTACAAATATGATGTGTCATTTAAAACGGCACCACAACGACAAACTCCTGCAACTGGGTGCAAAAAAGAGAGTGAAAGAAGCCCAAACATCTTTACAACGTAGTTTTGCTTCAGTGTGGTCTCAGTCAAGTGCAAAAGCTAAAGAAATAACCAGGTGCATCTGAGTTTTTATCGCAAAAGACATTAGACCATTCTCTGTTGTTGATAATGTTGGATTTCGCGAATTGGTTAAGGTTTTGGAACCAGGTATCATATTCCATCACGCCCACACTTTAGTCAGGAGGTAATTCCTGCCCTGTACAACGAAGCTAAAGCAAATGTGACAGATGGTCTGAAAAAAGCGGAGAGTGTGGCGATAACAACTGACGGGTGGACTTCGAGGGCTGTTCAGAGCTACATTACAGTCACGGCACATGTTATCACCACAGAGTGGGAAATTAAAAGTTTTGTGCTTCAAACACGCCCGCTTTTTGAGTCACACACTGGTACAAACATAGCTGAAGTTTTAAAAGCGGCAATGCAAGAGTGGAAGCTTCAAAGGGTTACTCATAGCATTGCTGTCGTTACAGACAATGCACGCAACATGGAGGTGGCAGGGAGAGAAGCCGTGTTGTCACCTCCAACCTATAAAGTATTTTGCGCTTACATTGAATCTTGCTTCGCAAGCAGGATTGCATGTTCCCTGCGTCAGTCGCTTGCTTGGTCGCGTGAGAAAAGTCGTGGCTTTCTTTCACCGCAGTGCCACAGCAACAGCTGTGCTCGCGGGAAAGCAAAAGATGCTTGAGATCGCATCACATAAGCTTATCATGGATGTTGTTACACGATGGAACAGCTCAATGGAAATGCTGGAACGCTATCTCGAGCAAGAAGCGGCTATAACAGCAGCCCTCTTGAGCACAGAGGTGCGCAAAAATGCCCGTCAACTTGATACTCTGGATAGCGCCGACATAAGTGATGCCGAAGAAATAGTAAACCTAAAACTGCTAAAAAAGCCACTACTGTCCTGTCTGATGAAAAGAGCGCCACCCTGTCACTCATTGTGCCCTAGAAATCCATGATCGAACAGAACATGACACTGGACGAGAAAGACTCTACAACTATAGCTAACATGAAGTCAGCCATCCTGCTAAACCTCTCAAGCAGATACACAGAGGAACAGGAATATCTGCAAGAGAGTACTGCCTTGGACCCCAGATTTCGATCATTGCCCCACTTACTCCCTGAACAACGCAAAGAGGTTTTCCACCATTTGAAGAACAAATCGAACCAGTTTCAGCAGGTATGTCTGCATTACTAATTGTGTGAGAATCTGTGTATTTGTGTGTGTGTGTGTTTGAAACTATACTATACCTTCATTATTTATTTTTTAAGACTGGCACTTTGGAGCAAACAGAAAAGAGGGAGGGAGGTGCCAGTGGTGCTGATCCCACTGATGCAGCAGATCAGAGAGATACAGCACACAGAGTTTAGCAAGAACGGCCACCTAGCAAAAAGACAGCACTGGAAGATCTCCTTGGTGCAACTTTTGCTGAACCAGCAGTCACCCAGTCCAAAAGTCTTATTGAAGTAGAGATTGACATGTACAAAACGTACACTTCTATTCCCCTCACTATCAGTCCATTGAAATAGTGGAAAGAAAATGCTCAAATGTTCCCAATTCTTTCCCCTCTTGCCAAGGCTTACCTCACAGTTCCAGCAACTTCTGTTCCCAGTGAACGTGTTTTTTCTACAGCAGGGGATATTGTAAATGCACAAAGATCCCAGCTTCTGCCTGAAAATGTAGATATGCTATTTTTTTTTTGCAAAAAAACCTATAAGTAACCTAAACAAACCCCAAAGCTGCTTGTGTTTAGTTGAACTTACTCGAACAGAACATTTTATTTTAATGTTTTGTTTTTTTATTTTTGCACTTTTACTGCTTTAAGAAGTTCTCTCTTAGGTTTCAGCTATCTTAATTTTAATTTCTTATTAAAATTCAGTTTTGTTGTTCAGTGACACACCTAGTCAATTGTTAATTTACGTACAGAAGGTTAAATTAAATCTTGAAATATTGTAAATTCTTTAAGTTGTGTGTACAACAAAGAAAGTTATTGAAAATTTTAATGTTTTGGAAATAAAAGTATTATTTGAATTTCAGTTTCATTTTTAAATTTTGTTCAAAATATTGTGATACTTATCGTATCGCGAACCCATGTATCGTTACACCTCTAAAGTCTACTGTATTTCGTGGTAACGGTATATGTTTTATATATTAGGGTACTTAGGTAGTTGGTCATTTATCGATTTTAAATGGTTGTTTGATATGGCATGTTTAAGGGATAGAGTATTGACCTGTTTCAGTGACATCACTTTTGTGACATCAGCAGGAATGGTGGTGGCTATGGTGGTGAATGGAAAAACACCCATAAAACAATCTCAAGAAAAAAAAAAAAAAAAAAACGCTTTTGATCCATGCAAAGGCCCAGGAAAGGTGTATACAGGTCTGAGGTCAGCACAAACGTTGCCAAATTTGACTTTCGTGGACATTTAAATATATTTTATCTATGATTTACCTCTGTACAGCGGTGAGTCTGATGTGTGACTGGTGAGTGCACATGCCTACCAGTTCATCACAGTGAACATCTCTCATTCAGCAGTTGAAAATGTTTGTGTTGTTTTCTGCTCTGATTTGGCCAAATTTACTAAAAGTCTGCGATAATTCCATCTGTATGAATGTAAGAGCTGCTACTTATGAAGAACACACAGAAAGCAACCAAGGGATTTTAACTTCTTGATGTTAAAATTGTAGTCTGGTAGTGTGAATAAAGTCTGTGCTTCATGATCTTATGGTGTGTTGTTTAATGACTGACATCACTATATGGACATTAAATATGTACAACCCCAATTCCGAAAAAGTTGGGACAGTATGAAAAATGCTAATAAAAACAAAAAGGAGTGATTATATTCAGCCTTTGTTATATTGAAAGTGCTACAACTACACATTATATGATGATTGACCTTGTGAATTTCATTTTTATTTGAAAATGTACAGTAATTGGGGCCATTTAAGACAAATAACAATTTGACGAGTTGAAATAACAAGGTGTTGTGAAACAGGAGATGATAAATAGGTGAAGCAATCATGTTATATTATATAAGGCGCCTCCAAAAACAGCCTAGACCTTCAAGACTCATTCAAGACTTGTCAATTTGCCAACAGATACTTCAGCAAATAATGCAGCACTTTGAGAACAATGCTCCCCAAAGACAAATTGGAAGGATTTCACCCTCTACAGTGCACAATATATTTAAAAGATTCAAGGAATATGGTCAAATGTTGGTGGTAAAGGGCAAGGCGAAAACCATTTCTGAATGTGTGTGATCTCTAATCACTCAGACGTCACTGTGTTAAAAAGCATCATTCATCTGTAATGGATATAATGAACATGGGCTTGGGATAACTTTAGTAAACATTTGTTAGTCAACACCATTCACCGCTGCATCCACAGATGCAAGTTAAGACTTTACTATGTAAAGCAGAAGCCCAACATCAACACTGTCCAGAAGTGCTGTCAATTTCTCTGGACTTGTTCTCATCTTAGATGGAAAGTAGAACAGTGAAACTGTGTTTTTTGGTTTGAAGAGTCCACATTTCCAAAAATATTTTGAAAATCAAAGCCGTTGTGTTATCTGGGCCAAAGAGGAAAAGGGCAATCCAAGCTGTAATCAGCATCAGGTCCAAAAGCCAGTGTCTGTATGAGCCAGGGGTGTGTCAGTACCCATGGAAAGGTTACTTGCACATCTGTGTGAACATCATGAATGCAGACAGATATGTAAAATTTTGGAGCAGCATATACTGCCATCCAGCACTGTCTTTTCAAGGGACGTCCCTGCATTTTCCAGCAGGACAACTTCAAACCTCATACTGCCCGGATTTCAAGTGCATGGCTGTGTGAGCCGAGAGTGTGGATGCTAGATTGGCCTGCCTGCAGTCCTGACCTCTCTCCAGTTGAGAATGTGTGGTGCATTATGAAGCAACACATACAACAATGAAGCAAAACTTGTGTCTTCAGTGCCCAAATGCTTAATAATTGTTATTAGAAGAAATGGTGATGCTTCATTGTGGTAAACACTCGACTGTCCCAACTTTTTTGGAGTGTGTTGCAATCATTTGATTTGAAATTACTGTAAATTTAACAATAAAAATGAAATTCACAAGGTAAAACATCATATAATGTGTTGTTTTAGTGCTTTTAATATAGCAAAGGGTGAATATAATTTACAAATAGCTCTTTTTTAGTTTTTATTAGGATTTTTCATACTGTTCAAACTTTTCCGTAATCGCCGTACTATACACTCACTAGTCACTTTATTCGGTACACCAGTACATCTATATATTAATGTGATTATCTAATCAGCCAATCGTGTGGCAGCAGTGTATTGTATAAAATAATGCAGATATGGGTCAGGTGCTTCAATTAATGTGCACATCAGAATGGGGAAAAATGTGATCTCAGTGATTTCGACCATGGCAAGATTGTTTGTGCCAGATGGGCTGCTGATGTCCTGGGATTTTCACACACAACAATCTCTAGAGTGTATAGAGCATGGTGCAAAAAATTAAAACAAATAGTGAGTGGCAGTTCTGTGTACGAAAATGCCTTGTTAATGAGAGAGGTCAACAGAGAATAGCCAGACTTATTTGAGCTGACAGAAAGACTACGGTTACTCTGATAACTGTTCTGTACAATTGTAGTGAGCAGAATAGCGTCTCAGAATGCACAACATATAATACCTTGAGGTGGATGGGCAACAACAGTAGAAGACCATGTTGAGATCCACTTCTGTCTGCCAAGTACATAAAACTGTGTCTGCAGTGGGCCATCCATTTGTGTATCACAGCAGAAATCAAGATTTGTCTGACCAGGCGATGTTTTTCCAATCGTCTACTGTCCAGTTTTGGTGAGCATGTGCCCACAGCAGCCTCAGTTTCCTGTTCTAAGCTTTCCTGAAGTCTTCTGCTGCTGCAGCCCATCCGCCTCAATGTTTGCCGTGTTGTACATTCAGAAATGCTTTTCTGCATAGCACTGTTGTAATGCGTGTTTATTAGGGTTACTGTCACCTTCCTGCCAGCTTGGACCAGTCTGGCCTTTTTCCTCTGACATTAACAAGCTCACTGGATGTTTTCTGTTTTGCACAATATGCTTTACACTCTAGAGACTGTTGTGTGTGAAAATCCCAGGAGATCAAAAGTTACAGAAATACTCAAACCAGCAATCATGCCACAGTTTAAATCACTGAGATACAATGTTTTCCCCATTTTGATGGCTGATGTGAATAAATGTAGCGCCTAATCCATATCTACATGATTTTATACATTACACTTTTGCCACTCAATTGGCTGATTAGATAAACGCATTCATATAATACCACTTATAAAGTGGCCGGTGAGTTTATATTCACATTGTAGTGCTTTTTATTTATTACAGTGCATTACAATTATGACATACATTTATAAAGTCTGGGTGTTATGAATCGTCCTATGTGCATTTCCAGTTGAATTGTATCGGTGTCAATTATGTTATACATATACAGCCATGGCCAAAAGTATTGGCAGTGACATACACTCACCTAAAGGATTATTAGGAACACCTGTTCAATTTCTCATTAATGCAATTATCTAATCAACCAATCACATGGCAGTTGCTTCAATGCATTTAGGGGTGTGGTCCTGGTCAAGACAATCTCCTGAACTCCAAACTGAATGTCAGAATGGGAAAGAAAGGTGATTTAAGCAATTTTGAGCGTGGCATGGTTGTTGGTGCCAGACGGGCCGGTCTGAGTATTTCACAATCTGCTCAGTTACTGGGATTTTCACGCACAACCATTACTAGGGTTTACAAAGAATGGTGTGAAAAGGGAAAAACATCCAGTATGCGGCAGTCCTGTGGGCGAAAATGCCTTGTTGATGCTAGAGGTCAGAGGAGAATGGGCCGACTGATTAAAGCTGATAGAAGAGCAACTTTGACTGAAATAACCACTCGTTACAACCGAGGTATGCAGCAAAGCATTTGTGAAGCCACAACACGCACAACCTTGAGGCGGATGGGCTACAACAGCAGAAGACCCCACCGGGTACCACTCATCTCCACTACAAATAGGAAAAAGAGGCTACAATTTGCAAGAGCTCACCAAAATTGGACAGTTGAAGACTGGAAAAATGTTGCCTGGTCTGATGAGTCTCGATTTCTGTTGAGACATTCAGATGGTAGAGTCAGAATTTGGCGTAAACAGAATGAGAACATGGATCCTTCATGCCTTGTTACCACTGTGCAGGCTGGTGGTGGTGGTGTAATGGTGTGGGGGATGTTTTCTTGGCACACTTTAGGCCCCTTAGTGCCAATTGGGCATCGTTTAAATGCCACGGCCTACCGGAGCATTGTTTCTGACCATGTCCATCCCTTTATGGCCACCATGTACCCATCCTCTGATGGCTACTTCCAGCAGGATAATGCACCATGTCACAAAGGTCGAATCATTTCAAATTGGTTTCTTGAACATGACAATGAGTTCACTGTACTAAAATGGCCCCACAGTCACCAGATCTCAACCCAATAGAGCATCTTTGGGATGTGGTGGAACGGGAGCTTCGTGCCCTGGATGTGCATCCCACAAATCTCCATCAACTGCAAGATGCTATCCTATCAATATGGGCCAACATTTCTAAAGAATGCTTTCAGCACCTTGTTGAATCAATGCCACGTAGAATTAAGGCAGTTCTGAAGGCGAAAGGGGGTCAAACACAGTATTAGTATGGTGTTCCTAATAATCCTTTAGGTGAGTGTAGATTTTGTGTTTTGCAAAGTTTGCTGCTTCAGTATTGTAGATTATTTTTTCACATGATTCTTTTGTATACTGGAAAGCAATGACAAGCATTTCATAAGATTTAAAGGCTTTTATTGGCAAAAACATTAAATATATGCAAAGAGTCCATATTTACAGTGTTGACCCTTTTTCTTCATAACATCTGCAATTCGCTCTGGCATGCTAGATATCAGCTTCTGGGCCAAATTCTGACTGATGGCGATCCATTCTTGCCTCAGTGCTTGGAATTGATCACAATTTGTGGGCTTCTGCTTTTCTACTCACCTTTTGAGGATTGACCACAGGTTTTATATGGGATTAAGATACGGTGAGTTGCCTGACCACAGATACAAAAATTTCAATGTAACAATCTCTGAGCCACTTCATTATCACTCTTGCCTTGTGACATGGTGCTCCATCATGCCGGAAAATGCACGGATCATCACCAAATTGCTCCTGGGTCGTTGGGAGTAGTTGCTCTTGCAGGATGTTTTGATACCATTCTATAATCACGGCAGTGTTTTTGGGCAGAATTTTTAGAGAGCCCACTCCCTTGGATGAAAAGCAACCCCACACATGGATGGTCTCAGGATGCTTCACTGTTGGCACAACACAGGATGGTAGTGTTCACAATTTCTTCTCCAGACAATCGATTTTCCTGATGTTGGAAACAGTTGGATGGGGGCTTCAAAGCAAATTACTTTGCTCCAGTTTTCTGCTGTCCAATCCTTCTACTTCCTGCAGAATTTCAGTCTGTCCTTGATGTTTTTTTTTGGAGATAAGTGGCTTCTTTGCTGCCCTTCTTGACACCAGGCCGTTGTCCAAAAGTCTTCGCTTCACCGTGAGTGCAGATGCACTCACACCAACCTGCTGCCAATATTGAGCAAGCTCTGCACTGGTGTTGACACGATTCCATACCTGAATCCTCAGGAGACTGTCCTGGTGCTTGCTGGATACTCTGGGAGATCTTGAAGCCTTCTTCACTGCAGTTGAACCCCTCTCTAGTAAATAGTTCTTTCAGGTGAAATATTCTTTGCAGCAATATCCTTGCATGTGAGGCCATTTTGATGCAAAGCAATGATGGCAGCACATCTTTCTTTAGAGGTAACCATTACTAACAAGAACACAATGTTTGGAAGCACTTCTTCCCTCCTTTTATAGCAATCAGTCTGCTCTTATAATCCAATCAGAATGATAGAGTGATTTCACCTGACTAGTACTCCTTCACACTTTCTCAGGTGGAAATTTATCATATATTACTGTGTGAGGGTTCCAGTCCAGCCCCACGCTGGCTGCTGCCCGGGAAAGCATGTCTGTCATCTGTGCGTAAGCCTCAGCCTGGGCGTGCTGGCCCGAAGGTGGCAGCCCAGGGGAGTCATCTGCGTCAGACGCCGCACTCTACGGTGCAGCGGCGAGCTCATCCACCTCAAGCTCTAGAGGATAGGCAGGCTGGCTGTGAGGCGAGCCGCTGTTGCCTCGAGCACAGACAGGAGTCAACAAGCGTGCTGGGGGTGGGTGGTCCCAGGGGGCATACCCGGCAGAGCTGCACCCTCTGCCATCCCCAGATCGCCTCCAGCGCCAGGCGCATAATCCTCAATCCCGTGGGAAGAAGGAGCATTGCTGGGGGCGGCTGGAGTGGCGTGCTTTCTGTTGAAAGCGAGCCGCGACCGCAACGTTGCCATGGTCATGCTCTCGCAGTGAGAACATGAAACATCCACAAACGCTGCCTCGGTGTGATTGCTGCACAGACACACGAGGCAACACCTGTGGCTGTCTGAAGTGGAGAACACTACCGCATCCAGGAACTACACAGGGGCGGAATGGCATCTTTATAAAGATGCGCCCTGAAAAGGATGTTCAACACCTCTGTGTAAATGCTCTTTTAGAGGAAAATACTCTTTTATTGAGAAAATCACTCTTTTACACAACTCTTTTAAGCTATCTACTCTGTCGAAGCACCCAGGGGCAAGCTGCACTGCCATGCAGAGAAGGAGAAGAGCCACAGAAGTGCGCCATAGTGCATCCAACAGCAGGCAGAGCATCAGAGGAACAAAGGCAGGAACAGTTGTGTGACTCGCAGCTGACTGCATACACGACCATCGGCGCTGAAGACAATTTCCTGAATAAACTCGACATATTTCCCCGCTTTTATACTCGTATTTCCGGGAGTGGGGTATGCAAATACTGTCTGCCAACTTCTCATTGGCCTTTTTTCATAGATCAGAGGCATATTCGGCACTCAAGAGAGACCCCTAGTTTTGCTTCTTTGACAGGCGGGGAACTAAATTTAAGATGTAACCTTTAAAGTCCCTTTCCTTTAAAGTGTCTCAACACTTAAGTTTTGCTTCAGCGGAGCAGCAGCTCTGCTTATTTCACAATGAGAGTGCTTCTGAATGTACTTATTTTGTATTATTTCTGCATATTTTGCTATCTACATCACCTGAAGATGTTTGGAAAGTTTAGAGTGCATCTGGATGGTGATCTGTGTAATTCTTCCTCTCCTCAGTCACTGCAGTGCTGCGCTCACACTTCATCATTAGAGTTTAATGTGATCTCATGTTACGTTAAATGAGATCAAACGACTATTGACAATGAAACTTTTTGTCGACAATTTTTTTATTGTCAACATTGTCGATAACGTCATCTAATCGTTTCAGCCCTAATAGTAATACATTTTTTAAATAAAACTTATTTTTTAACATGAGCTAACTATGAACAATTGTATTTTTATTAACTAACATTAACAAAGACTAATAAATTATGTTAAAATAATAATAAAATTAATAATTAATAATAAAAATGATGTTAAAAAAATAAGAGATTGTCTTAGTGTTGTAAACCCTCACAAATATTCTAGGGGACTCACGTATAAAATTTTACTTGGATTTCATCTTAAAAATATGTGTACGCACAAAAGTCAGTTTTTGCGTATGCTAGAATTTACGCAAAATTCCATTTATGAATCCCAGTTAGCTGAAGATGCACGTTCTTCATTCCCCACCCCGACCCATCCCTGAAATGACCATATATGGAGCTTACAACACCTTTTTTATTTTTTACTTTGCATAACATCATATGCATATAATTACCATATGCATATTGCCATCCAGACACATAATACTACTGGGTTTAAAGGTACGAGAAATTATCTTAAAAATTAGCCTACGTGTTGCATGCACAGTTGAAGTCAGAAGTTTACATACACTTAGGTTTAAGTCATTAAAACTAATTCACACTCCACAGATTTAATATTAGCAAACTAGTTTTGGCAAGTCATTTAGCACATCTACTTTGTGCATGACTAGAGTAATTTTTCCAACAATTGTTTACAGACAAATTGTTTCACTTTTAATTGACTATCACAATTCCAGTGGGTTTAGGCAGCTTGGAAAATTCCAGAAAAGGATGTCAAGCCTTTATACAATTAGCCAATTAGATTCTGATAGGAGGTGCACTGAATGTGTACCTGTGGATGTATTTTAAGGCCTACCTTCAAACTCAGTGCCTCTTTGCTTGACATCATGGGTAAATCAAAAGAAATCAGCCAAGATCTCAGAAGAAAATTGTAAACCTCCACAAGTCTGGTTCATCTTTGGGAGCAATTTCCAAATGCCTGAAGGTACCACGTTCATCTATACAAGCAAAAGTACACTAGTATAAACACCATGGGATCATGCAGCTATCATGCCGCTCAGGAAGGAGATGCTTTCTGTACTAGAGATGAATGTAGTTTGGTGCAAAAAGTGCAAGTCAAACCCAGAACAACAGAAATGGACCTTGTGAAGATGATGGAGGAAACAGGTAGACAAGTATCTATATCCACAGTAAAACAAGTCCTATATTGACATAACCTGAAAGGCTGGTCAGCACTGAAGAAGCCACTGCTCTAAAACTGCCAGAATACAGTTTGCAAGTGAACATGGGGACAAAGAGCTTACTTTTTGGAGAAATAACCTCTTGTCTGATGAAACAAAAATGTCACTTTTTGGGCATAATGGCCATTGTTATGTTTGGAAGTAAAAGGTGAGGCTTGGATGCCGAAGAATACCATCCCAACCATGAAGCATGGGGGTGGCAGCATCATGTTGTGGGGCTGCTTTGCTGCAGAAGGGACTGTTGCACTTCAAAAAATAGATGGCATCATGAGGATGGAAAATTATGTGGATATATTGAAGCAACATCTCAAGACATCAGCCATGAAGTTAAAGCAATGAGTCTTCCAAATGGACAATGACCTCCATGCATTCCTCAAAATTTGTGGCAAAATGGCTTAAGGACAACACAGTCAAGGAATTGGAGTGGCCATCACAAAGCTCTGACCTCAGTCCAATAAAAAATTTGTGGGCATAACTAAAAAAGAGTTTGCGAGCAAGGAGGCCTACAAACCTGACAAAAAAGTCCTTTCAAGTCACTTCTTGCTTAACTCCATACATTTATTCTAAATGTGGGTTGTTATATAGAAAGCAGAATTTATAATCAGTCCTTTTAGTTCAGTACTTGGCCATTTGGAGTCACAATTACACACAATAGTAAGAGTGCATAGGCATAGACAAGAGTTTGAGGATGGTGCACACATATTTACGGCAAGTTTACTTTTAATAAATCTGGATGTGTGCATTGGAAATTGTATACATCAGTCCCCAGGACATTTAATTCTGACCAGTCGTCAGAGGATTTGTAAGGATTTGTACGTCTCTTAACTTGCACATTCTGTATAATAGGGTTTATATTTTATGTGCTGTCAAAATGATACTGTACATTTCAGAATTTGCACTACTGAATAATATCACTTATGTACAGTTTGTTACATTAAAGTAAAGAACATAAGGCAACTTTCTTTAAGTTATATTTGCATAGGATACTAATGTTGAATAAATGTTATTAAACATTTATAATATGTTAGGTTAAATGGCTCACTGGAAGGTATTGCATGGAAGTCACTGTTCTTATGCTTTTTGTTATAACCGTATATCAATAATTCATAATGCGTTCAGTCTTAATTTATTACTTAACAATTGCTTGAAAACATGAATCAATGTTTACCTAAATAAAAAATTATTATGATTTTTTACTGTGGAATCAAAATTTGTATTAATATTGTGTGATTTCGCTGGTATTGGTATCGACTGCTGAAATGTTGGTATCGTGACCACCCTATTCACTGGCGACACTCAATAAAAATAAAACCTCTCATTGAATTCCAGATCTCTTCAGGTAAGCTGCAATAAATTGCCACTTTCCAGTTTGCCTGATGCATATAAATATTAATGGGGGGCAGAAGAGGTTGCTAAAGAGGTCTATGCATTTTTAAAGCTGCTCACTTTTGTGCTTGTTCATGGCACATTCCTGACACATGCCTGACTTCTTTGATGTGGCACAAGGTCCTTCATTGTCTTCACAACCACTGCTGTGTCATTCAGTATTTGAGGCACTTAATAACTCTAGTATTAACACGCTATTGAAAAAACAACTTTGCTAGTGTTGTCCTCTTATTTTTCATTTCCAGAGCCTGTTTGATTTATTGCCCACTCATTTATCAGAAAGCACACCTCCATTGATTGTTATACATTGTCTGTCCTTGCTTCAGCTCTCTAGAGGTTGTGTAGAAAACCTGTAACCTTTTGATTAATCAGAGCTTGAAAAACAGATGCTTCTGAGCCATATTTGTGCATTTTGACAGAGCAAAACCTTCTGGGGATATGCTCAATGGCATGCAGGTTAAACAGATTGGACTATGGCACTCCAACATTGCAAATAATCCTTTTCTTAATATTTTGTCTTGTTTTCCAGTAAAAGTATCCAAGCATCCTTAAAACAAGATACATTTACTGTAGATGTCTTACTCCATTGGCAAATTTGCTATCAAACTAGTTTTTGTTTGTTGAACAAGAAAAAAAAAATATATATATATATTTTTTTTTTCAATGGAGTAAGAAAAGTATTGTAAATGAGTATGCAATTTGTACATTTTAGTTAAAACTTTCCCCCAAAAACAAATTTTACGGTACATAACAGTAAAAATCGCATCATTGTAAAATGAAATTGTATTTTTACACTACACGGTAAAATAACTTTTAATAGTTAAACAATTACAATTAGCAGCCTGATCCCAATTTTATTCATAGCAATGCGTACATAACAACACACACATTTGTAGAGCAAATAGTTTTCCTAAAACTTTAAAACACATATGTGGATAGCAGGACTAAGATGTGGACATTTAAATGATATCTTTTAAATAAAACAAGGAATAATCCAATCCACAGAAATGGCAGAGATGATTCTGTTCACTAAAAATCAAGAGAAAAAAAATCCAGGAGTGATGTGATCTCAGCTATCCATACCACCATTTCCTTAAGAGGATGACTTGTCTAGAGTGCCATACCCCATTCATGAGCCCATCAGGCAACCAGGGAAACCACAAACAGCACCTTAGACTCTTCACTGGGAAAGGATGATGATTGTAGAGAAAATGAGAGTGAACACTGGAAGAGAAATGAGCAACAGGTCTTGGGCTCACCAGAATATGGTGCAGGTAGGTTGAGGTAGGGCTTGGGCAGCATAGTAGGAGATGTGAAGGCGGGTGGTACAGCAACTGGGACGGCGGGTGGTACAGTAACTGGGACGGCGGTGTTGGTTGAAGCTGTAGGTGGGGGACCGTCATTGGGAGAGATGCACAGATGTTGAAGGCGTGATGTGATCTCAGCTATCCATACCACCATTTCCTTAAGAGGATGACTTGTCTGATTTAACTGGGTCTACTGACGACCTAGGATTGCTCCCTGCTGGATAACGGTCTAGAGCGAACAACTCTCTGCTGGGTCCATTAATGGCTGGTTTATTATGTCAGGAACAGATTCAGAAAGACCCAAGGATGCAGAGAGTAAAGTTCAAATGTTTAATGAATAAACACAAAGGTTATCCACAAGCAAAAAATTGTCCAAAGGGTAGAAAGTGGAGAAAACAAAAACAAACAAGGGATAATCCAATCCTCAGATATGGCAGAGATGATTCTCAGTTCACTAAAAATCGAAATGCAAAAAATCCAGGAGGCAGGAATATGGCGACTGGTAACAGGTAGTCAATCCACTAACAATGAACAGGATCAATAAATCAAAATCAAATCAAATCCCTTTACTGTCCCTCAACCATATACACAAGTGCAACAGTGAGTGAAAGTCTTGGGTGCACTTTCAAGCAACATAGCAGTATGACAATAACAATAAACATCTGATTTACACATACACAATTTACACATTTGTTACACATACACAATTTACACATCTGTTACACAACACAATAAACGCCTAATAATATACAATATACACAAAATAAGAATACTGTATACAATAAAAATACAATGTAACCCCCCATGTAATCAGTGGGAATAAATATGAAGTATTGTGTTTACATTCAGCTGTCGGTTGAAAGTCATTTGCCAGTGTGTTATTAAGAGAAGTAAATGTAGTCCAGTCTGAGGCTAATAAAGTGCAGTGCTGATATATGTATTGTGAGTGATCAAAAGTTCAAAAGTCTGATTGCTTGGGGGAAGAAGCTGTCATGAAGTCTGCTGCTGCCTGCCTAATGTGAGCAGTGAGAGAAGTCCATGGCTAGGGTGGCTGGAGTCTCTGATAATTCTCTGAGCTTTTCTCACGCACACCACCTGGCATAGATCTTCTGGAGGGAGGGAGGGAAGCTCACCTCCGATGATATGTCTGGCAGATCGCACCACTCTTTGCTGGGCTTTGCGGTTGAGGGTGGTGTTGTTGCCATACCTGGCAGTGATGCAGCCAGTCAGGATGCTATCTTCAGTGCTGGTGTAGAACTGTGTGAGGATGTGGTGGTTCATGGAATTCAGTGGGCTAAGAACACAGTCCTGTGGGGCTCCACTGTTGAGGGTCAGTGGTGAGGAGATGTTGCTGCCCAATCTAGGGTAATCCACAGGAATAACCGTATCACCGGTATCTGTGGTGGGAACAAAAACTTGGCAGAGAACACACAAGGATCAGAGCATAACAGAGAGAACCAACAGGTGACAGAATGAGAACAACTGACTACCAAGAGAAACAAACCAGCACTGAAGATGTGACAAGCAGGGGAAGATATAAGGCAACGCAACAAGGCACTGCTGAAACTAATTAACTCGTGAGCAGTGCAAATCATTGTCACTGTAACAACAATGAACACGCAGACACAGAAAAAATTAAAATACCCACCGAATCATGACAATACCAAGCTATAGAAAGTCAGATTTTTTCATCAAATTGTTTATGTTTCCAGGATTGTTGGTTATTCATGTTTTTGACAAGTTACAGACATTACAGTTGATTATGTGTAAAGCTGCTTTGGAACAATGTGTATTGGGAAAAGCACACAAATAAAAAAACAATATATATAAACATTATTTCACTTGATTTTACTTTGTTACAATATTTTTTTCTACATTGGCAACAAAATCTCAATGTTCTCTCATTGCACTCTCAAACAAACATGTGATAGCCAGTGCTGATGCAGTTTACCAATCAGAAATTTGCATAATTAATTAAAGTAATGGTCAGCATCGTCCAATCAATGCCAACCATGTTAAAATAAAATTACACATTATAAATTCAGAAAATAAGTACTGATTACCATTTCCCCATGTCTTCCAACCATGTCGAGTGGTTCAAACATCATCTACAGCCTGAAACTGAACTTTCAAAAGGAAGTTTGGATTGAATACACTGCTTCATAGGAAAGCAAGTTAAGTAAATGGCTTAACCTCCAATGTGTTGTCTGTCTTCACTGGTCTCAGAACAGTTCGACATACAATATATTTTTATCCTAATGCCATATAAAGACTCTGAAAGCAAGTTTTTTTTCCTCAATGTGAAAATGCACAGTATAGTATTTTTTTAATACATAGGAAATAGCATTATTGTATACTATAGTGTACATAAGCAATAAGGTACGAGTGCCATATTGTGAATATTTTTACTGCTGAAGGGCGTTTATAGTCACCCCTTCAGCCGTGATTATATTCACAATATGGCACGGTCTCGAGTGCCTTTTTGCTTTCGTAAAATGGTTAGCATACAATAAAAATATTTAGGACACAAATTTTATAATTTATTTTATAATTTATAATTTTTTACGTAAAATCATTAAATTCCATCCTTCCGCATGAAGAAATAGTCCCTGTCCCTGAGCTGCAGCAAGTTGCTAAGAAGAACATGCTTCATCTGATGGAACTCAAAAACAGAGATAAGGAACTGTGTTTTTGTGAGGTTTTATTTATTCAGGAACACAATAAATAATTCCATCTGTACACTAGCCATTCAATTGGCAACCAGGCATCCACATACATATTATCTGTTAATTTCCCAGCATTAGAAAACCATCTTTCAGTTTAACCAAACTGGATTGTCACGGTGCCCGTCTGCCTAAAATAATAAGCATCATTTACCTACATTAACAAAAACTAACATACCTGAGACACCAATATGAAATAATATTTTCTTTTGCACATCAGCAACTCAGTGGCCTTCCACACAAATATACTATCTGTTAATCTCCTAGTGTTAGAAAAGCGTCTTTTAGTTTAACCAAACCATAAACCATTCAAGAGTTAAAATGTTATTGTCACATTTAGAATTGATGAGGCGAGAGAGCAGGATATCGATGCAGCACTCCTTTAATTCCCAATGACAAGGCGAGGATACACCGAAGATGATGACTAAAGGTTACTAAACTAGACAGTCATTTGGGTAAACATAAACAAACAACTAACTAACTAACTAACTAACTAACAATGAACAAGAACTGACAATGATGGAACTAAACTAGAGGGTATTTATACACAAGGTGCTGATGAGGGAAACGAGAACAGGTGAGAAAGATGGGGGAACAGATGGCAGTGATGAGGGCAGTGCATTCTGGGAAATGTAGTCTGGGGCAAACAGAAGATAGAGGATGAAAACTACTTCAAAATAAGAGTCCTTGGATACACGGTGACTGTGACATTTTTGTAATTTTTTAAAGTAAGATATTTGACTTACATCCATTAACTGACAACAGCGAAAGGATATAATGTAACCAACAGGATGCTGCCATAAAATTAAAAAAACAAGGGCAAACATTTTGATTATTGTGTTTTTAACATATTTTATTTTATTTTATGTATTTTTTATGGATTCTCTCCCCTTTTTCTCCGAATTTGGAATGCCCAATTCCCAATGTGCTTTTTTTTAAGTCCTTGTGGTCACGTAGTGATTCGCCTCAATCCGGGTGGCGGAGGATGAATCCCAGCTGCCTCCGCGTCTGAGACCATCAACCTGAAAATCTCCTTGTGGTTTTTTGTTTCTTCGTTAAAGATCATTGTGACCAACTTGAGGTCATTTTCATCAGTTAAAAAATCCAAAATGATTGTGCCATGAGTTCTCGGTTCTCCTCTTTCCCTCTACATACAAAATGCAACTGCACGTCAAACCAGACTTTGTATTTCTTTCATTGCGAGTTTTCTCATGTGTATCAATGTTATTTTTCTGTACCGGAGCATGACAGTACGTTTTTTCAGGAGTCTCTCCAAATTGTTCCTCATTCCATTCGTCGAATGTCATGCCACCTAATAGATCAAAGTTTACTTTAAACATGCTGGCCTGCTAGTTTTAACAAAAATCATTTTTATGTGAAACGTTTTCTCTGATGCTGAGGTAAATAGTGGTTGCTAAGGGTGCTGCACAGTGATACACAGAGCTTCTCGGTGAAGAGGTCAATAAAGCACAGCTATTGACTAATAAGCATTGTGGACTGGAACTATCCATTTTTTAAATTGTGTTTAGCAGTGTGGGGTTTTGTGATAAAACGCTCAAATTTTATAAATGGCATATCGGATGTAACTAGAGACTTGATATAAAAACTTAATTAGTTTTCTTACCAGATGTAGTTTTGTTTGCGTTTCTCCCAAAGACAAACTCTGCTGTAATCGGCACCATGATGTTTTGTCATATGACTTCATTCATCGAAAGATTAACACTTCACTGACAGCACAGAGTCTCCTGAACTGAGATCAGTTGGTTTAAATTAAGTTAAATTATGCGTTGTGTATAGCAAAGCCAAAATACATTGTCAACGCATGGGTCAAACAAGGTTAGAGCTTAGCCTTGGCTTAAGTGTTATAATCCTTTGAAATGAGTTGAATATGGCACCAAAAATTTTACAATGTCAGATTATGTTAATTAAGTATGAGATACCATTTGAAAATTAAATCAATCTCATTGATTATAAATACAATCAAATAATCCAATTAATTCCATGAACTCAATATTCATGGATTCAATAAGGATTTTTAAACATTTGGTCATCTATACATTTTTTTTTACATCAAATGATTTATGTTTTAGATGCTGTCAATACTCAATATTGTTTTTTTTTCAGTATCGTAATATTCTAGAACCACAATTTATGTAAGAATGCATATGAATCCTCAATAGATCACAATGAATTAACATGTTTTTACTGTAGGATATTTACCCTCTTCCCACTTTTCCCATTGCATTATTTGCTTGGGTTCATCTTTTACACCTTCAAAAATGTTCCCACATATATATTATTGTTATTATTATTATATTTATAATTTTTCTCAGTAAACTGTATATGATCAAATTGTTCTCACTCACTTCTCTTCACAGACTGACTGAAGTCAAAGCCATTGTGACACAGTAATAAGCACATTTTCTGCTCATTCTGCTCCAAATGTTCAGATTGTCTCTGCAAGCTCATCACATTGAGTCACATGCTACATTGGAAATCATAATTTAAGGTCAGCTCTTGTTGGTATCAAAGCTGATTTTTTAAACTGCTCTGTTGTCCTGTGCTCTCCAGGGAGGAGACTGTTACTGCAGCTCTCAGTGTTGCTCTGCTTGGTTTTAATTATAATATAATGTTGTTTATGTATAATACATATGTTATTGTATAGTAGTATTGTATGATATGTAGGGAAATTAGGTAGCATAAATGTACACGGTACAGATTAAAGTGCCCACGTACCTCCACCATTAATGTATGAAACAGTATGTGTTTTAGGAATTAAATTAAACTGTCCGCATGTATACGTCCTTATGTAGGAAATTTTAGAATTGAATTTGTCACGTTCGACAGCCATTATATGAAAGCTAAATGACAAAGAATTTTATTATTTGTCTGAATAAAATTCTCCACCATTAAAATCATAATACAACGTCTTGTTGTATCCGCTCATAATTTCTATTGTAAGGAATTCGCTTTTATAAGGGAACGTCTCGGTTACGTATGTAACCTCCGTTCCCTGATGGAGGGAATGAGACGTCGTGTCGAAGAAGCGACACTAGGGGTCTCTCTTGAGCGCCGAAAGATGCCTCTGATCTATGAAAAAAGGCCAATGAGAGTTGGCGAACAGTATTTGCATACCCCGCCCCCGGACATACGGGTATAAAGGGAAATACGCTCGTTCATTCAGGATTTTTCTGAGGAGCCGGGAGTGTTCCGGGCACCTCAGCGGCTTGGCTCAGCGACGTGGCCGGGAAGACACGACGTCTCGTTCCCTCCATCAGGGAACGGAGGTTACATACGTAACCGAGACATTCCCCGTCTGTCACTCACTTCGACGTCGTGTCGAAGAAGCGGCACTAGGGGTCCACTTCAAAACTCGCCATGCGCTGAGCAGTGTACGTGTACTGCTGACACAGAAGCGGGCAGGTATCCTACGTGCACAAGCGACCAACTGTGTTCAGGCTGCACGTACTCTTCCCCAATGCCCCGAAAAAGTCGTCAGAATCCTTTTGGTTACCCTAGGGGGGGAACAAGGTGACACTCCCAACTAGGGAACGGGCCAAGCCTGGCTGGGCCTCTTTTCTCTCTATGTTTCTCGGCATAGAGCAAGAGCAGCCGGGGCCCTTACTGCATCGAGGGAAGGGGGTCTTACACGAATTCCTATTCTTTCAGAGGGAAAAGACCCTGCGGAGGCCACACCCACCCGAAAGGGGAGGTAGAGATGGCAAAATACATCACATGGCCTCTTGGGTCACATGTGGGAAAAATGACGCAGTGGTAGATCCAACCTTGAAGAGGGGGGAGTTGCTACAACACGGCGACCGGAGGGCAGCGAAGGACTGCCTAAGGGAGACGCGGGTCAGCTCGTAAGGTGACCGTACCGCGGAAGTACACACAGGAGGAGTCCGCGTAGGAGGCCTAACCTGTGGAGCACCTATTCCAGTAGGGGTAGCCTGGGGTACCCATAGTGGACTGGGCCGGCAAGTTCCTCCGCTGAACTGTTGCGGACCCAAAAGGGCTAGGGAGGAATCAACCAGGAACCTAAAAGGGGTCTCCTGGGAAGAAGCGCACTGTTTTACCTCGACAGAGGAAAGGGCGCTGGACGCAAGCGATTCACCCGGTCAGACCGTCGACGTGTACCGAGTTCTACGGGCTCAGACCTGAGAAAACACGGGACGAGACTGACTCAACCCTGAGATTGTAAGATCTCGCAAAGGTGTTAGGTGTTGCCCAGCCCGCAGCTCTGCAAATGTCTGCTAGGGAGGTGCCCCTAGCCAGTGCCCAGAGGACACCACACTCCGGGTGGAGTGGGCTCGGACCCGCTTTTGGGGGGGGGGGGGGGGCACGGCCTGGGTGTGATAGGCCAACTGAATGGCATCCACTACCCAGTGGGACAGCCTCTGTTTGGAGACAGCGTTCCCCTTCTGCTGTCGCCCAAAGCAGGCAAAGAGCTGCTCAGAGCGTCTGAAGCTCTGGGTGCGTTCCAGGTAGGCACGCAAAGCACGTACAGGACACAGCAGTGAGGGGACAGCCTCCCCTCCAACCCCTCCTGTAGGAACAGGAGCACTGACCTAACTGCGCACCTCTGTGGGTCTTCTGCCCAGGAAGAACACCAATTCACAAACAGACGCCATTTCAGGGCATAGAGTTGCCTGGTAGAAGGGGCTCTGGCTTGTTTGATCATGTCTACGACCGTGGGTGGTAGACCAGCTAGATCTTCCGCGTCCCGTCCAGGGACCAGACATGGAGGTTCCAGAGGTCTGGATGCGGATGCCAGAGCGTGCCCCGTCCCCGAGAAAGAAGGTCATTCCTCATGGGAATTCGCCAGGGAGGGGCTGTAGCGAGGAGTACGCGGTATGAGAACCGGGCCTGGGTGGGCCAGTAGGGGGCCACAAGAGTGACTTGATCCTCGTCCTCCCTGACCTTGCACAGCACTTGTGCAAGAAGGCTCACTGGGGAAATGCGCAGCCCCACTGGCCAGCTGTGCGCCAGTGCATCTGCCCAAGGGGAGCCTCTGAGCGGGCGTACCAGGGCGGGCAGTGGGAGGTCTCTCGGGAGGCAAAGGGGTCTACCTGGGCCTTGCCGAACCGTCCCCAGATTAGCTGAACCGAGTGGGGGTGAAGCCTCCACTCTCCATCAGGCAAGCATTGTCGTGACAGCGCGTCCGTTATCACATTGAGGCTGCCGAGGATGTGAGTGGCTTGAGTCGCTGCTGGCTCCAATGGAGGAGACGACGGGCAAGTTGTGACACATGGCGGGAGCGTACGCCGCCTTGGCGATTTATGTACGCCCCCGCAGTGGTGCTGTCCTTTACCTGAACAGGATATGTTCGTCCCGAACTAACGGGAGAAACCTCCGCAGGGCCAGAAGGACGGTCAACAACTCGAGGCAGTTGATGTGCCAACGCAGCTGGGCCCTCCAACGGCCTGCAGCTGCGTGCCCATTGCATATGGCACCCCAACCCAATCAGGAGGCGTCGGTCATGACCAGGATGCATCGGGGACACCTGCTGTAAGGGTACTCCAGCCCATAAGAAACAGAGGTCTGTCCAGGGTTTGAATGTTTGGCGGCAGGCGGGGGTGATTGTCACACGGTGCGTGCCGCGGTGCCATGCTCGTCTCGAGACTCGAGTCTGAAGCCAGTGCTGAAGCGGTCTCATATGCATCAACCCCAGCGGCGCGTCCGCCGCGGAGGATGCCATATGCCCCAGGAGCCTCTGGGAATGTTTTAAGGGGACCGTTGTGCCCAGCCTGAAAGCGGCGAGGCACCTCAACACTGACTGCGCACGCTCATTGAGGAGACGTACAAACATTGAGACTGAGTCAAACTCCATGCTGAGAAAAGAGATGCTCTGAACTGGAGTAAGCTTACTCTTTTCCCAGTTGACCTGAAGCCCCAAACGGCCGAGGTGCTTGAGCACCAGGTCTCTGTGAGTGCATAGGTAATTGAGTATGCGGATGCTGGCTTCTCGGAGCGGGGCAAGAGCTGCCTCTGCGACTTCCGTGAAGACGGAAGCCACAGAAAGGGGCGGTGTGAGGCAAAATTGAGACATGAGAGTACGTGCCCTTCAGGTCTACCGCTGCAGACCAATCTAGATGCCGGACGCAGGTTAAGCGTGAGCATTTTGGACGGGAGTTTGTGCAACGCTTGGTTGAGAACTCGCAAGTCCAAGACCGGTCGTAAGCTGCCGCCTTTCTTGGGTATGATGAAGTGAGGACTGTAGAGACCCTTGTTCATCTCAGTTGGAGGGACAGGCTCTATCACGCCTTTGAAAAGAGTGTAGCGATTTCTGCGCGCAGGGACCTGGCATGTACGCTGTGTACTGCGGGGTGGGCAGAAGCCTGGCAAACTGAATTGTGTAACCGAGTCGGATGGTCCGGGCCAGCTAGCGAGATGGGAAGTTAGAGCCACGCGTCCAACTCCGCGCTAGGGGCACCAAGGGGACGACTATTTTGAAATACCCGGCGGGGCTTCGCAGCGGGGCGGAGCAGGTAGGGCAGCGTTGGGCGGCGACAGGGTGACCCGCAGCTGGGGTGCTGAGAAAAGACTCAAAGCACTTACCTTGCTCCGCACACCCGGCAGGGGGCGGGTTAGCGACTGAGCAGGAGGAGGTCCAGTTTTGAGGTGTCCTCTAGACTCGTCAGAAGCAGCGGGGCGGAGCAGGTAGGGCAGCATTGGGCAGTGACAGGGCAACCCGCAGCTGGGGTGCTGAGAAAAGACTCAAGCACTTACCTTGCTCCGCACACCCGGCAGGGGGAGGGTTAGCGACTCGTCGGAACCGGCCAACCGGGTAACAGTCGTGGGGGCTGGAGGCAGGTGGTCCGCCGTGAGAACGGCATTTGCGGGCCAGGTGACCCAGAGACAAAAGAAAATAGCTTGTTACAGAGAATATGAGAATGTGAAAACTAATTCAACAAGAAAATTCTCCTCCCGGCCCTCCACCGGGGACGGAGCGGTCTTTCCACCTCCGGAGCTAACATCTTGGTCCCTGGGTTGAGCGTCTATGGGCCACCTGGGAGCCTTCCGGGTCCTCGAGGGGGTCCGTGAGAGGGGGGCGTCTGTTTCCTGCGGAGTGCTCAATGCTGGGGCTGAGAGCTGGGCCCGGGTTAAGGCGGAGCAGGGTGTTTTGTAGCCGCAGGAGGACACCCTCGGCGAGCAGACGGGGCATGGCCCATGGCGGCGGGGCAGGATGTGAGACGGCCTCCGTCTGCTTCACCGCTGAGGACTGCTGGGCAGAGTCGTCAACGGTGGCACCGAATGGACGGAGCTGGGAGGCAGGGGTGTGAGAGATGGCGTGCCTTGTCTACCTCCCGCTTTTCCACCAGGTCCAGTCCACAGATGCATTTCTGGACCACAAAGGGTGGCCATCGCATATTCGAGTGCCGGTTCTGACCTCCGTGGCCCGGGGGCGCGGTTGGTCATCCAGCGCAGTTCCTGCAGCACATCAAGAACAGGACTACCCAAGGTGCAAGTATGAAGTGCCTTGGCCTGGCGTTGGTTGCAGGAAGGGCCGTGGCGTGCAGGGTGGAAGCAGTCTGGGACCGTTCCACCGTGAGGGTAGTGAGAGCGGAGGAGCGAAGAAGCCTTTGCTTTGCTCAACTCGTCATGCACATCCGAGAAGAAAGGAGCCGGGGGGGGGGCGGGGGGCGTGGCTGTGAGCGGCGCACCTGCCTGCGGGACCAATCAAGTAGCCGGGGAAGCATAGCGGGTCTCCGTGCGTTAGGCTCAGGCTGGGCGGCAGACCCGAAGGTGGCGGCCCAGGCGATTGATCAGCATCCGACGCCGCTGTAATGCTCTCCGATGAAGTGGTTATGCCATCTAATTCTGAAGCAAGCAAGCATGCTGGGGAGGCGGGTGGTTCGAGGGGGTTTACCCGGCAAACAGAGCCCGTCATTGTCCCCAAATCGCCTTCATCGCCCGCGGCGCCTGCGTCAATCCCGTGGGGAGGAGGCGAGGCGTGGGGGGCGGCTGAAGTGGCTTTCTCTCATTACAAAAGAAAGCCGTGTGACCGCAATTTTGCCATGGCTATGTTCTCGCACTGAGAACCTGAACCATTCATAAAACGCTGCCTGCTTGTGATCGCAGCCCAGGCATGCGAGACAGCTTTTTATGACCGAGAGAGGTGGGGAGAAATCACCGCATCCAGAAACTACACAGGGGCGGGAATGACATCTTTATAAAGACGTGTCCTGAAAAGGACATTCAACGCCGCTGTGTAATGCTCTTTCAGAGAAATAAACTCTTTTACAGAGAAAATCACTCTTTCAACTCTTTTAACTCTGCGATGTCGAAGCGCCCAGGGGCAAACTGCATGCCGGCAGTGAAGAGAAAAGCCGCTGATGTGCGCCGTAAATCCAACAGCAAAGCAGAGCGTCAGAGGATAGAAGCAGGATCAGTTGTGTCATTTGCAGCTGACTGCATACACATGACCATCGGCTCCGAAGAAAATTACTGAATGAACGAGCGTATTTCCCTCGCCTTGATACCCGTATGTCCGGGGGCGTGGTATGCAAATACTGTTCGCCAACTCTCATTGGCCTTTTTTCATAGATCAGAGGCATCTTTCGGCGCTCAAGAGAGACCCCTAGTGTCGCTTCTTCGACACGACGTCGAAGTGAGCGACAGACGGGGAAATATGATTAATTCACTTACTGGGGTAATATTATTATTATGGCTTATTGAAAATAATATCACAAATATTTTAGGTTTAGATTTAGGGCCAGATCTTTGAAAAAAATCAAGTGAGATTATTTATCAAAATATACAACAGCCATTTTATATTTGAATACAAACAAGACTTTATTGCTAGTCTAAACATAAAACTAATCTAACACATACAAATTTGAAACAGGTTGGTGAACAAAGTGAACAGAGTAGCTTGACTGGAAATTATCTGTACAGAGAAAATTATCTTTATGGAGTCTGTAGACAATGCCTTGAGAACCATTGATACTTATTTCAGTCTAACATTGATTTGCAATTAGGTAACTCCAACACTTTGTGCAAAGTCTGGAGATGTACTTGCATTTCCTTGTATTGCTTGGTTCTTTTGCTTGTTGTAGAAAGTTCTGGTGGTTACGTCAAAGTTTTGGACCTCTGTTAAAATTGTGGATAGTTTGTTGCTGGGATGTTGCTGATGAGGTGGGGCATTGAGGCACTGAGACTTGTGGCTCCTGTCATGTGTGTGTAATAGTGCAGAGAAGAGAAGGGTTTCCTCTGAGCTTTACTCCAAGCCTTCCTGGACTTGTAAATTGCACAGAACTTGAGGGATGTGGGGGTGAGGCTGCAAGCCACAAGGGCAAGTGCGCAGAGGAATGAGAAGCTGCAGTGGAAGTGGAAGAAGCAAGAGAGACGAAGAACATTCGTCCGAGAGTTTTTGCGTCGAGAGTGACCGCACCCCAAAGGTGTCCTGTGCCAATCAGAAGTGCCTTTTCGGAGGTGCATAGTCAAATATTTCCCTCCTTCTGATTGGTGATTTATGAGATTTTGTCTGTGAAGACTCCTGTTTCCTGCTCAGAATAGGGCCATTTTTAATCATGAACTGGTATATCTTGAAAACGGTGCGAGAGACATGACATTTGTTAACATTAACATTCTTTACGTAAACAAGCAAGCACTTACATACTAAATATGACTTCGTGAATATCCAATGTGTAAGTAACAATACATGAAAATACCTGATTACAAATCAAGTCAGTTATAAGTGATTACAAATCACTAAACATTATCATTAATTTGTCAGTTAGAAAAGTGATCATAGATCATAAAATAGTTTTCAGAATTATCTAGCAAGGCTAGACATTGTGTAAATCTTGGTACAAACAGGCAGATTCTGTGTATTTAGAGGACTAACTAAGGTTAAGTACTTTGACCTTGTGTGAGAAATGTTCATGGATTAAGATGTGATATCTTAGTATAAGAATCACTCAAACTCTTCACCCTCCAGCCATCTGGCAAGAAGTACCGAAGCATTCGGGCCCTCACGGCCAGACTGTGTAACAGCTTCTTCCCCCAAGCCATCAGACTTCTCAATACTCAGAGACTGGTTTGACACACACACACACACACACACACACACACACACACACACACACACATGTCCTGAGTTGCACTTAAATTACTGTCACTTTATAACTGTCTGCTACCTCAATAACTGCTATGTGCATAGAACACTCATCTCATAGTATGTTATGCTTACAGTTGGCATTTTTAGGAACTGTCACCTTTTTGCACTACTGTGTACTGGTCGGCACTACACTGTCTCTCACTGTGCCTATGGTCCTGTTCATTGTTGGTAATTTATTGTACTGTCCCGTACTTTTTGCACACGTTTGCACGTGCACTTTATATAGGTATTTTATTTAGTTAGTGTAGTCTCATGTGGTTCTGTGTTTGTCCTATGTTGTTTTATGTAGCACCATGGTCCTGGAGGAACGCTGTCTCATTTCGCTGTGTACTGTACTAACTGTATATGGTTGAAATGACAACACTTGACTTGACTTGACTCATGCAAACACAAGGGTCTCACAAGGAAGCCTGCTTTATCTCTGTATGGAAGTTCAGAAAGTCATGCTGAGTCTGCCCCATGTCACTGTCCCATGGGTAGATGGGCCTCTCTGACCAATGGCCCTTTTGTTTTTAATCATGCCGTTTTGCTGTTTTAGCAGAATGGTTAGTCTCCTTGACCATTTTATCATCCAAAGGCAGGCCTCAACTAGACACCTTGGTGCCTAGCAAAGCAGAATCTTTTAATTTATATTGTTGAGGAATTCCAGGGTTAATAGATTGGATTTTCTGAATTCAAGGAATTTTGCATAGCAATTGTCTTCTGCACCGAATATACTACAGATACAAGATATGAGATCGATCGTGACCGTTCTGATTCGCTCAGACAGCACCGCGACGGTAGCGTACATAAATCGCCAGGGCGGCCAGGGCGGCGTGCGCTCTCATCATATGTCACAACTCGCCGAACGAGACGTAGTGTCCCAACACCATCTCCTCCTCTGGAGTCAGCCGCGACTCAGGTCGCTGCTCGCCACTCACATCCCTGGCAACCGCAACACGATGGCAGATGCTCTGTCATGACAGGTTTCGCCCAGCAGAGAGTGGAGGCTCCACCCCCAGTCGGTCCAGCTCATTTGGGACCAATTCGGCAAGGCACAGGTAGACCTCTTTTCCTCCCAGGACAACTCCCATTGCCCGCTCTGGTATTCCCTGATGGACGCTCCCCTCGGGACAGACGTGCTGGCACATAGCTGGCCCCGGGGGCTGCGCAAGTACGCATTTCCCCCAGTGAGCCTTCTTGCATCAGTGCTGTGCAAGATCAGGGAGGATGAGAAACTCACCCTCAGTCACCCTTACTGGCCCACCCGCACCGGGTTTTCAGAACTCACACTCCTCGCGACAGCCCCTCCCTGGAAAATCCCCCTGAGGAAGGACCTTCTTTCTCAGGGACGGGGCATCCTCTGGCATCCTTATCCAGACCTCTGGAATCTCCACATCTAGTAGATCTACCACCTGCTGTCGTAGATACGATCAATCAAGCCAGAGCTCCCTCAACCAGGCAACTTTGCGCACTGAAGTGGCGTTTGTTCACGAACTGGTGTTCTTCCCGGGCCGAAGACCCACAGAGATGTGCAGTTTGGTCAGTGCTTCTATTCCTGCAGGAGAGGCTGGAGGGGAGGCTGTCCCCCTCCACCTTGAAGGTGTATGTAGCTGCTATCGCAGCTCACCATGACGCAGTAGATGGCAAGTCCCTTGGTAAGCACGACTTGATTATCAGGTTCCTGAAAGGCGCCCGGAGACTACATCCTCCCTGGCCTAACCTGTTTCCCTCTTGGGATCTCTCAGTGGTCCTCTTGGGCCTTCAGAGACCCCCATTTGAGCCGCTTGATTTGGTTGAGCTCAAGGCCCTCTCCCTGAAGACAGCCCTCCTGATCGCATTAGCCTCAATCAAGAGGGTTGGAGACCTGCAAGCGTTCTCTGTCAGTGACACCTGCCTGGAGTTCGGTCCGGTACTTTCTCGCGTTATCCTGAGACCCTGACCGGGCTACATGCCCAAGGTTCCCACGACCCCTTTCAGGGACCAGGTCGTGAACATGCAAGTGCTGCCTTGGGTGGAGGCCAACCCAGCCCTTTTGTTGCCGTGTCCAGTGCGTGCTTTGCGTACTTATGTGGACTGCACGCAGAGCTCTAGATGTTCTGAGCAGCTCTTTGTCTGCTTTGGCGGACGGCAGAAAGGGAACGCTGTCTCCAAACGGAGGCTAGCCCGCTGGGTCGTTGATGCTATCGTCTTAGCCTATCACGCCCTGGGCGTGCCCGCCCCCCTGCAGGTCCGCGCACACTCTACTAGAGCCATGGCACCTCCCTAGCAGACATCTGCAGAGCAGCGGGCTGTGCAACACCCAATACCTTTGCCAGATTTTACAATCTAAGGGTTGAGTCTGTCTCGTCCCGTGTTTTGTCAGGTCTGAGCCGGTAGAACTCGGTAACGTGGCAAGACCGGCCAGGTGTTCCGCTTGCATTTGCGCCCTTCACCAATGTGATCCAGTGCGCCTTCTGTCCCAGATCAGCCACTGAGCGTCACTGCGTGGATGCTTTTTTCCTCCCTAGCCTTCTGGCCCGCGAATTCAGCAGAGCAACTCGTGGCTAGACCCAGTACGAATCTTAGGGCTCTGTACTGGGGTCGGGCTCCACTGGCATAGTTCACTTTTCAGACTAACTCCCCGTGATGTATTCTCCGCGGTACGGTCCCCCTCTCGGCAGGCCCGCATTTCCCTCAGGCAGCCCCACTGCCTCGGCCCCGTGTCTGTAGAGTCCCCCCTTCATTAGGCTGGACCTACCACCCACCCGGCTTCACAACCCTCGTGGTGTATTTGCCATAAATTACCTCCCCCTGGACTGGGAAGGGTGTGGCCTCTGCAGGGTTTTCCCTCCTGAAAGAATAGGAAATCTGCAGGTCGGACAGCTACCCTGCCTCCGGTCCTGCCTCAGCGCCCAGCGCACCAGCACGGACGAGTTCTTCCTTAGTCTCTAAGCTGCCCCCTGCTGGGTGCGTGGAGCAGGGTTAATACTTCGAGTCTTCTCTCAGCACCACTATTCTCGGGACACCTGTTGCGCCCGACTGGCTCTCCTGCTCCCCCCGGGGAATGACCGCCTTCCCCGACTTAGGTTGGGCCCCAGCCACTTTACATCATATTTGAAGAGATATAGTGAGAGAGAAGGCCGCGGCTACTGGGCTTGCTCCCATGCTAGCATGTAATACATTTTTCCCTCAGGGGTGCGGGAAAACCTAAGATGGATATGCTAAAACTCTTTGAGGGGGCGTTGGGGAGGGCGACGTGCATTTGATTAAGGTGCCTCTAACACACAATAGCCTGCTTTGCCCCTGCTCCGACAGTCACGTCACACGGTCAGTGCGTGCCATTTTTATATGGACCCCTTGTGTCACTTCCTTCGACTCTACGTCGAAAGAGTTACTGTTGTAACCTCCGTTCCCCGAGGGAGGGAACGAGACGTAGTGTCCCTCCTGCCACGGCACTAGATCTAGCACTGTAAATGGCCGTGCAAAATCCTGACTGGCATTCTCTACCCTGCTTACCTTTATACCCGTATGTCCGGGGTGGGGCATGTAAAGTCTGTCTGCCAACTTGACATTGGCCTTTTCTCAGGTTCAGAGGTATGATTCGGTGTCCGAGAAGACCCCTAGTGTCACTTCCTTCGACACTGGTCTCGTTCCCTCCCTCGGGGAACGGAGGTTATAACATTAACCGAGACGATTCTTGCATAGGTTCTGTGAGTCCCACCTTCTTTGATTTGATAGGCTATCTCAAACAACATTGATGACAAATCCCCCTCAATATATATTATGGTTGTGACCCTGGATACAGGTAATTTTGCCATAGAAAGACACAAATTTAGATAATGGCTTTGCTGCAGAACCCTAATATATTACATTTTGTTATGTAATTTTGAACATATAATCACTGTCCCTAATATCATCAAGCAAAGCATTTAAGAGAGCATGTGAGGTTTGCCACCCAAAGTATTGTTTTTTCCCCCATTCACGTCTCTTGCGATTGCACTTCACATTTAGAACATTGCCTTTCGTCCGTGTAACATGAAGTTACATGGAGCACTTTAATAAAACAATAATATAATTTTAAAAAATGAATACCACGCTACATTGTTTGAAATCTCTACACAGCCCGCCGTTAGGTTAGTGAACATATTACATTGCAAAATAATTGTTTATTATTTACTGTGTGGTGTCTTTTTTGATATTGCTGTTGCTGCTGTTTAATGAGGGCGAAAAGCCATCTCATATATGCATCTCAACTTATTATATTGTCCTGTAAGATTAGTGGTGCACATTTTATGGACAGAATAATATACAAAGTATAAGCAAGCACATTTCACCATATCCCTTACACTGTAATTCTGCTTGAAACATAAGTTAAAGGAAAAGTCTGGTGAATTTATTGTCAATATTTTATCTGACCAAAGAATGACAAACATGCTTGAAGGACATCCTCTGTCCTGAATGTGAATTAAAATTATAGGTCAACAAAACAGAACATGTAGTTAGTCACATACTGTTGATTAGCCTGCATGTGTTTTTGGATTTCATCAATAAAGATGGTGGATTAAAATTATGTGCAAGAGAACAGGCCATAAAAATGTTTCACATGTTATTTTGAATGCATTTAGTCTCCAGAGACTTAGACCACAGATATGATATGTAGGCCCAAAGATGCAAACTGGATGTAGATGCTTTTATATTGTGCTTCAGTGTTTCATGATTATGGATTTGTTTTGCTACATTAACCTTTTATGAGAAAACAAATATTAATGTGCAAAAAATTTAAATAAATATACTAAACATCATGTTATGAGTGTGTTGCATTTAAATGGACAAAAACATGGCATGTGCTGGTGTGACAATGAAAATGTCTGTCATCAGATTTGAGTTTTAATATTGTTTGAGCAGATATCACAAAATGCATTTGACCTGCTTTATTCTCAGTGTGTTACATGAATAATAGAAGAGGGAATCCTCAACGAAGATGAAAACCGCTGTCAGCTTGCCCTGTGCGAGTGCTGGTACACATTACTGAATGACAAGCAGGGAGGGAGTCAATTATAGTGGTATCCTAATGCTCCAATTACTTTAGGAGTTGTTCCTCAGTGACCTGCGTCAAGTAAGGACTAGTGCTTTTACGTACATCTTGTAGAGTGATCTCCAATATTAGGTGCCTAAAATCAAGGCAATTTCTATAGTGCATTTTTAGTTTTTGGCTTTTGGCTCTTTATTAGACAGATAGAAGGGAGAGTGGGGGAATGTGAAGGAGAATGTGATTGGAACATGCACACACCCCCAATGCTCTGATAATTCTCTGGACTTCAGATGGCTTTAGATAAGTCTATGGGATTGTTTCGCCATTTTTATCATCTTATCATGAGTCCGATCACTTAGAAGAGTAATGGCACATCTCTCTGCAACATCCGAATGTAATTTGAGGCATCATTCATGACTGCAGCACAAACATGTGGGTGAGTTATGCACTGAAGCTTACAGTAATACCTTACCCATGATAATACTGATGCTTGCCTTAGCACCTCGACAGTAATGTGCATGAAAACACAGTATTTCCTAATCGTCAGGTTGGAACAACAGCTCAGGAGCCTGCTTAACCACATCATATTGTAGTGCAAAACTAATGCATAATGCAACAAAGAATCACAGAGGATGTAAATCAATCAAAATGCAACTTTAAGAGGAAAGATAAAAGAGAGGTTTAGAGTTGCCATTTTAAGAAAAGATTACTGGAATGAAAGAGGTGAGACTTTAAACATATAAACAGATTTAATACAGACATATGAGCTTGCAAAAGGTTAAAATCACTAAAGCTTTCAAATTGAACATTTAGTACATTTACATGCATACTTATAATCAACCTACACTGTGTTAAATGTTGTGCACCACCTCTGTCTTTTAGAGCATGTGCAGAGGCCAATTGCTTATAAGGTTTATAAGTCTGACTTTTCAAAAGAAAATCTGACTAATGTGATTTCACTCAGATGGTGTTTTTAAAAGACAAATTACTGTTTTAGTCCAACTGAAATGTAACTTTTTAAACATGTCAAATAAATAGTGATGCAGCAATGTATTTTACAGTAAGAAATTATTGCCTGTATTAAGGAAAATTAAAAATGTATTTAATTTATTTATTTTTCATTGTGGCATTATTTTCATTTTATTTTCCCTTTCCAGCCTGAGCCCAAAATTTTGAAAATTCCATTCTGTGCCAGAATATGGTATTCATATCCAAATTCATATTATATTCATATGCATATAACATCACACACCTGAACTCTATATACCATTTTGAAGAGAAGAACTAGGGCTTTCAAATAATAAAAATATATGTATGATTATTTAAGGCTAATCATCCTTTATCAATAAGATTTCACACAGCAATTTTTACAAAAAATCTTCTCCGGCCACCATACTTCATCAGACAACTGCATTTTCAACCATTTTAATTACAAGCTAGAGGGAACATAGAGTGTATAAAATATACATAATTGTGTGGGCAATGAAGAATAGCAGACAAATTAGAAATATAATCTATTGTTTAAAAGTTATGACAATTCTAGTGATTTGTGGGAAAATGAATGTTATTTTTTAGAATGTTAAGATAAATTTCACATGACCTCTCCTCAAATACTCATTTTGAGCACCTATAATAATAAATTGAGATTGCATCTGAAATTGAAGGACACAAACACTGAAATGTAAATTTTATGTGTTCAATAAAACACACTTTATTTAATTTGAACATTAGAATTACACACAAATTATACAAAATCATACAAAATCAAACTTTCTACAGTAAATACATTTATAATAAAGAGTGCAGGAACATAATATATATAAATTCATATGTACTCAACAACTGCAATACCTGTGGAGAGAAGAGAGGGAGAAAAGAGGGGAGGGGGAGAACAACACCAGTAAACACAGCCCAACCTAGGCCTCTTTGTGAAACTGGTCACACTCAGCTGAGTGCCAAGACTAAAAACAGTTCCTATCGCAAACCAAACAAAGTCTTTTGCCATTACATTCTGGCACGCAACAAGCTACTTTAGTTTTATTTTCAGTCCTACTTTTCCGATAGCATAGCCAACATCTC
Source organism: Moxostoma hubbsi (assembly GCA_032164185.1). Lineage (NCBI taxonomy): Eukaryota > Metazoa > Chordata > Actinopteri > Cypriniformes > Catostomidae > Moxostoma > Moxostoma hubbsi. The sequence goes on along the minus strand of JAVLUX010000009.1, from coordinate 10,470,357 downwards.
TTAGAGGACTCTTCAAATGTAGGGACATGGGCTGTGTGGAGTGATTACGAAGGAGGGACTAAAGGCTTTATTGTTTGCAAAGGGAAACTTGCGTGAATAAAGATACCTCCCAGCTGACGAGCCAGATTTTCTCTTAAATCTATCTGGGTTAAGTTCAACGGTCTACGCTCATCCCCTGGTGCTGCATAAATGTGTTGCCATTCCTTAAACAATATGAAACTATTGATGACGGCAATGTCTATGAAGTGGGAAAAAAAAGAGTCTTCCACCATTTCTGAGTTTTTTGTAGGATGTCGTAAGATTTTATCATTTGGTCTGACCTATCAACACCATGTTTTTGTTATAATCGCTGATGAAAGTGGGCTGGAAGGCTATTTTTTATGTCCAGTCGCCATCATTTTTTATAAACCTAGTAATTTCGGTTGAGCCATTCGCATTGTGGAAATTGGTGAAACATGTAACTGCACACATGTACTTCCACTGAATTACAATAATATTTCACTCAATCCTACACCACCTCATATCACTATGAGCTGTCTTGCGTTTCCATCTTTTAATGTCTTTAAATTCTGCAGGAAACAGTTTACGATTCACCCTGCATGTCCCACAGGCATTAGTTCCCATTTCTAACAACTTAACCATAAGAGCTGGGGATGTGTATAAGTGTCAAACCAAACATTGTGGCCCTGGTCTTTGAATGGCTGCAATAACGATTCAACTACTTTGGTGGTCAAGTCAGTGACGCGCCCATCATTATTACCTGTGTAAACATTAAAGTTGAGAGTAAATTCCGAGTCTGATGTAGCAATTATCCATAATTTAAAACCCCACCAAGTAGGCTTACCCTTCATGTATTGTTTAAATCCTGACCAAGCTTTAGACTTGACCGTACATTCATCTATTGCAAGATTTTGTTTAGGCTGAAAGAGCTGCTGGCATTTTTGTTTGAGGTGGTCCATAAGATAACGCAACTTCCTAAGGTGATCCTGATTATCCTCTGAGCTGCTAAAAGAGCCTTGTAGCGGTCACGTGACATAAATCCACTCGCTCACGAGCCCTGAAGTGACTTGGTTCCCCAATGACATTGGGAATCAGAGAGAATTGAAAACCCCATGTAAATGAGCAACCCAAGAAATTTGTAAAATTCATCGGGGGTCACCTCCATCCAAGCTCCTTGTTAGCTAGAATATGACGGACAATTAAGTTCGAGTTCCCACCCCTGACGGTTTGTAAAGCTGCATATCTCAGCAACTACAGCCCGAGTAAAAAACAGCATGAAAAAGTACATTTCTCGCAATACCGAATGGATGGCTAGGCTTAAATGGGAGAGGTTTTGGTGCCTGTGAATCGATGTCAGAGTACGAGGGATAAAAGAGTAACAGTGTTAGTGTTACTGTGAGTATCAGTCATATGAGAAATAGAAACAAACAATACATACACATTCCTGCATACCCAGTTGATGTCTTGGCTGGGGATCAGGTTCCATCTCATCAGAACTCAAAACTTTCTTAATAGAAAAAGAGTGTTTATTTAAAACATGCTGTTGAAACGTCCCATTTGGAATTTGTGGAATGTGTGACATCAAAAGGACCAAATATATCTACATATGACTGCCTCTTCAGCAAGACATCAATGCCTATTTGTCGTTATTGCACCCCTGCCAACTGGTACTCAGTCAGTAAAGCAGGTGTAGAGTAGAGAGATTGGCCAGTCATGAGAGATGAATCTCAACACTTAAGGGGACTTACAAAGGACACTTTCATGTCCCTATCTGGATTTAAATGTTTTTCTACATAAACCTGCACTAGAAGAATGGCTTTGACCATTATCACGCTTTGCGCCTCTTTTAAAAAAATGCAATGTCAAGTTATAACTCTGAAAAGTAGACATCTGTTTAATTTCATTCAGCTGCGCTGTGTCTTGCTGTTTTGAAGGTATCCTTGACCATTTTTGCGCCCATCTGTGCTATATTTAATTGCTGGTATTTTGTAAACTTACACTCGATGGACGTCTTTGATCATTCTGATGTGTTTCTGGCGATGTGAGCCATGTTTTAAGAGTGGTACAAGAGCAATTTAAAAAATGCGTCTCATTCTGCTGTTGCCACTGACTGGGAGAATCACATGCAGTTCTGTGTGTAAACAAACATGGAAGATGTGAGATGTAAAGACCAGTGTCTATGCTTTAGCCTGTTGAATCCGGTTGAAGTGTTATGGATTGTATTATGTTTATGTATTCAGAACATTTCAGCTTAAAATGTAAGTTTTTTGGGGCTCATATCAGTGCAGATTGCTTGTGAACCAGTCACAATATGATTCAAGTTTTGCAAAGGAACTGTTATTGAAAGATGAGGCAGTTAAACACTACCAGACCCATGAGTAAACATGTTCATTCATGAATGTTTCAAATGTCATGACTGTTTGATAGTTGCTGTGCTTGAGTGAACATTTTGATACATTTCATGAAATGCATTGGGCATACTTTGTATTAACCTTAAAATATAGTTTTATCAATTATAATGTGAAGCTTGTTCATTTTCATCCAATCAAATATGTCTGAATTTGAGGGGCTTTACAAAGTTAACCAATCAGAACAGTGAGCATTTACATTGAAGTCTTAAAAGGCCAGACAGCTTAAAATCGAGCGTTTCAGATAGAGGGCCAGAGACAGGGTGGAAAATTATCATATTTGATTAAATTATTACTGTTGTATGACATTATAAGTGAACCTCAGGGAAGACAATACAATTTAAAAAAAAAAAAGAATATGTCATGAACCCGTTAAGGTTCTGACTTTCATAACCAGAGCACAATTACCTGCATGGAAATTAACAGACTGGATGAATTAAGATGAATTACAAGGAAACAGAATCTCTGTAAATTAAGTGGTTTACTGTTGAACAGGGATGTCAAAACATCAGGGACTGAGTGTAATATTATGGTTTTTGTGATATTTACCATAGTATTTATTTACATAATATTTATCTGAAGTATCAGTACCGTGATTGGGGGCACCATCTTTCCCTAGGGGGTGCCAAAAACTCCACTGGCTGCCCTTCCTCGCAATTTATGTTATTCAAGGATCTGATTGCCAGACGATTGCCTTGCAGCCCGCAGATTATCCATGTTCCTGTAATCAATTTGATTACAATTTGTAATCAATTGAAAGCCCTGATAATAACATTTACTGTTACAAAATGATATGTACAAAAAAAAATTTAGGTGGGATTTGATTGTATTAGACTAATGTCATTCCGAGTCCGTATGGCTTTCTTTTTTTACCATAGAAAAGGAGAAATTTTGAAGAATGAAAAAGAGCAACGGCAACAATGAAGTTGAATGTTGACTAATGCTGACAGTTTCTAACATTCTGCCTATTATCTCCTTTGTTTTCCACAGATGAACTGTGATTTGAAACATTATTACAAAGCATTTAGTTTTTTAGTGCTGCGGAAATATATAATTAGCATGTTGATAATTCTGTTGTGTTTTTTTCATACATAAATGACTCATTGTCTTAAGGAACATTTTGCACTAAGAATCACCATACTCTTCACTCTCTCTCCTCTCTGGTGTTCTTCAACATTTAACATTATAAAACAATATTTGATCTTTGATTTTGATCTTTAACAAGTCAACATTCCCAAGGGCCACAAAAGAAGACTAAGTGTTTTAATTAAGCCACTTACTGGTTTTTATAATTAATTTCTATGTAATGGAACGTCTCGGTTACTGTTGTAACCTCCATTCCCCGAGGGAGGGAACGAGATGCAGTGTTGAAGGAAGTGACACAAGGGGTCTTCTCGGACGCCGAATCGTACCTCTGAACCTGAGAAAAGGCCAATGTCAAGTTGGCAGACAGAATTTGCATGCCCGGGTATATACGGGTATTAAGGGAAGCGGGGCAGCGAATGCCAGTCAGGATTTTGCACTGAGGAGCCGAAGGATGAAGCACAGCCATTTACAGTGCTAGGTCTAGTGCCGTGGCAGGAGGGAAGTCACTCTCTCGAAGTAGTGTCGAAGGAAGTGACACAAGGGGTCCATATAAAAATGCCACGCACTGACCATGTGACGTGACTGTCGGAGCAGGGGCAAAGCAGGCTATTGCGTGTTAGAGGCACCTGAACCGAATGCATGTCGCCCTCCCCAATGCCCCCTCAAAGAGTTTTAGCATATCCACCTTAGGTTTTCCCGCACCCCTGGGGGAAAAAGGTATTACATGCTAGCATGGGAGCAAGCCCAATGCCGTGGCCTTCTCTCTCACTATGTCTCTCACATAGGATGTAGAGCGGCTGGGGCCCAACCTATGTCGGGGAAGGCGGTCATTCCCCGGGAGGGGAGCAGGAGAGCCTGTCGGGCGCAACAGGTGTCCCGAAAATAGCGGTGCTGAGAGAAGACTCGAAGCATTAACCCTGCTCCACGCACCCGGCAGGGGGCGACTTAGAGACTGAGGAAGAGGCCTAAGGAGGCGTTTTCAGAACTCGTCCGCGCCGGCGTGCCGGGCGCTGAGGCAGGACCGGAGGCAAGGTAGCTGTCCGGCCTGCAGATTTCCTATTCTTTCAGGAGGGGAAGACCCTGCAGAGGCCACACCCTGCCCAGTCCAGGGGGAGGTAATTTGAAGCCGGATGTAGGAAATGGTGTGGTGGTAGGTCCAGCCTAATGAAGGGGGGACTCTACAGACACGGGGCCGAGGCAGCGGGGCTGCCTGAGGGAAACGCAGGTCCGCCGAAAGGGGGACCGTACAGCTGAGAATACATCACAGGGAGTTAGCCTGAAGAGGGAACTATGCCCGTGGAGCCCGACCCCAGTACATAGCCTTAAGACTCGTACTGGGTCTAGCCGTGAGTTGCTCTGCTGAATTCGCGGGCCAGAAGGCTAGGGAGGAAAAAAGCATCCAGGCAGCGACCCTCAGTGGCTGACCTGGGACAGAAGGCGCACTGGATCACATTGGTGAAGGGCGCAAGATGCAAGCGGAACACCCGGTCTGTTGTGCCACGTTACCGAGTTCTACCGGCTCGGACCTGACAAAACACGGGACGAGACCGACTCAACCCTTAGATTGTAAAATCTGGCAAAGGTATTGGGTGTTGGCCAGCCTGCTCTGCAGATGTCTGCTAGGGAGGTGCCGTGGCTCAGTGCCCACGAGGACGCCACACTTCTAGTGGAGTGTGCTCGGACCTGCAGGGGGGCGGGCACGCCCTGGGCATGATAGGCTAAGGCAATAGCATCAACAACTCAGTGGGCTAGCCTCTGTTTGGAGACGGCGTTCCCTATCCGCCATCCGCCAAAGCAGACAAATAGCTGCTCAGAGCATCTAAAGCTTTGCGTGTGGTCCACATAGGTACGCAAAGCACGCACCGGACACAGCAACGAAAGGGCTGGGTCTGCCTCCTCCCGAGGCAGCGCTTGCAGGTTCATGACCTGGTCCCTGAAAGGGGTCGTGGGAACCTTGGGCACATAGCCCGGTCGTGAGAAAGTGACGGACCGAACTCCAGGCATGTGAAAACAAGGATTCTCTTCCCGGCCCTCCACCGGGGGATGGAGTGGTCTTGAAACCATCTCCGGAGCGAACATCCGACTGCCTGGGCTGTCCGTCTCAGGAGTGCTTCAGAGCTTTTCTGGTCTGAGAGGGGGTCCTGGAGACGGGGGGCATACGCCGCCTGTGAGGTGCTCGACGCTGGGGCTGAGAGCTGGGCCCAGGTTGCGGAGCTACCTGTTGTTGCTTTCTGGTCGCAGGGGGGGACGCCCTCGGTGAGCAGGCGGGGCACGAGCATGCTGACTGGGTGGCGCCGCGGCATGATGTGAGAAATTGCCCCCATCTGCTTCCTCACCACCGAGAACTACCCAGGTGCAGCTCTTTGAGTGCCTTGGCTTAGTGAATTTTCAGGAGAGCCATGGCATGCAGGGCGGAGGCGGCCTGTCCAGTGGTGCTGTAGACTTTTGAGGTCAGTTATGAAGTCATTCTATGGCTCTGGAGAGGAATACCGGGCAGTCCCGCCAGGTGGCGGTGTTCCGCCATTCAGGGTAGTGAGAGCGGACAAGCGTAGGGCGGTTCCGACCACGTTGGCTCATCATGCACTTCCGGGAACGACGAAACCAAGGGGGGCGTAGCTATAAGCAGCGAGTAGCCGAGGGGGGGGGGGGGGGGGTGGCGGAGATCTCCAGCCCAGCCTGGCGGCCCGGGAGAGCATAGCGGACATCTGCACGTCAGTCTCAGAGTGGGCGAGCAGACCCGAAGGTGGCAGCCCAGGCGAGTCATCAGTATCAGACGCCGCTGTAACGCTCTCCGATGCAGCGGCGATGTCGTCATCCAATTCTGGGAGCTCAAGAGAAAATGCCGGCTGGCCGGGAGGCGAGCCGCACTCTTCCCGAGCTCGGACAGAAGTAAACAAGCGTGCTGGGGGGCGGGTGGTTCGTGGGGATTTACCCGGTGAAACCGAGCCTGTGGTCATCCCCAAATCGCCTTCATCGCCAGCCGGGTCGACCTCAATCCCATGGGAAAAAGGAACAACGCGGGGGGGGGGGGGAGGGGGGGGTGTTTCTGAAGTGGCTTTCTCTCATGACAAAAGAAAGCGTGACCGCAATGTTGCCATGGTTATGTTCTCGCACTGAGAACATGAACCATTCATAAAACGCTGCCTGCGTGTGATCGCAGCCCAGGCACACAAGGCATCTTTTATGACCGTCAAAAGCGGAGAAATCAACCGCATCCAGGAACTACACAGAGGCAGAAAGAAATCATTAAAAAGACGCGTCCTGAAAAGGACGTTCAACGCCTGCTGTGTATTGCTCTTTTATGAGTGGGAACTCAAACTCTTTTAGAGAAAATATATTCTTTTAGGAGGAGAACACTCTTTGAAACAGAAAGAAGCGCTGTCGAAGAGCCCAGGGGCGTAAACTGCACAGCGTGCAGAGAGAGAGACGCCAGCTGGAAATGCGCCGTGCGGATCCAACAGCAGTGCTTCTCGCTGGTAGAGGTGAGTGAAACAGGAGTGTGTTTCAGCTGCTTGCGGTACAACCATTTGGCTCCGAAGAAAAATTCTGACTGGCATTCACTGCCCCGCTTCTCTTTATACCCGTATGTCCGGGGCGGGGCATGCAAATTCTGTCTGCCAACTTGACGTTGGCCTTTTCTCAGGTTCAGAGGTCCGAGAAGACCCCTTGTGTCACTTCCTTCGACACTAGGTCGAGAGAGTGACAGAAGGGGAACAGAGTAAGCTTTTTTGGTATCCTGCTGAATCTGGCTGCAAAACATCTTAAACCAGCCAAAGATGTTTGCAGTTTAAGCTTAGCAGTTTAAACAGACCAAGAAGACTAAGTTGGGAGACCAGCTAAGACCAACAAACAAAGGTAGGTTGGTTTAAGATGCTTATTTTACAGTATTTTCAGCAGGGTCCTGAAACCTGTTACTGCCTAACCTGCAGGGCATCAAGTCTAATGTTCAAGTCTTAAAATCATTCAGAATCCCTATCGCTTAAACCATGGGCTGTTTTCATTGCTGCAGTCAGGTAAGCACTACAAGAGCCTCATGGGTAATATGGAAAGTGTCAGGAGCAGTTACTATTCCCAAGCCATCAGGAGCCCTAATGAGGACACTGCCAACTGCTTGAAACACTAACTAGACAGAAAACCATGGACACTTTACCACACATTCACTCTCTCTGCATGCACACAAACAATACACGCATGGCTTCATATCACCATTCTTACACCATACTGTACAATTTCACTTAAAATTTTGCTGGTGTTAAGAGTATTGTGCACTTTTTTGTTTACCCTGTACTTTATATTTACAGTATACTGACTGTTCTAAATTATCTGTAGCACTACATTTGATCTCAAATGTATGATAGCTTGTAAATAAATACAATGATGAGAAAACATTTTTGATTGAAATCTCTTTGGCAAACTTTGGTATCTTGGCAAATCTAAACTAAGTTTGTGACTTTGTTGAGATATGTTCAGAAGCTCTAGAGGAGACATATGACATTACTAGATACAAATTCAGAAGCAGGAGTCTATAGTGTTCAAAAGTCTTTTTTTGCTGCCTAGGAGAATTTGTTGAGATATTCAAGAGATCTCTTTTGTGCCCTCTTTTCTGTGCTAGATGTCTCCATTGCATTTGCTTTACCATAATGTTACTGTAGCTGCAAAATGAGATCAGGCAAGACCATCTTATGTTTAGTCTCTATTAACATTAAATTCTGTGTCGTGGAACAATCCACACCTTGCACATAAATCTGTTGGTGAATGTGATAAGAATGTGATAGATGTGAAAAGACATCAAATATACACATCAAAGCTTCTCTTGTACCAGATTGGCACTGACAAATATCGAGACTGGTCTCACTATGAATTCGGAAACAGTAGGTTGACATTTCTTGAGCAAAATTTCTTGGTCTGCGTTTACAGAAATTCAATGCACTGCCCCAGTTGCTGAAGTGGAAAATGTAGTTTGAGCTCCATATAGCAGGTGAAATGTCCACTGGGGGCCAAAAGTGAGTTGTAAATTGAGTTGTTATTAGTTGTAAATGATGAAGTGAAGAGGAATACACATTTTATTAACTCTACCCACAACCAAAATCTAACCATCAATAGAAAAATAAAAATGTCATTTAAGAGGGGAAATGGAAACTTTGAATCTCACTCGTCATGCTCGTTACTGATTATCCGAAAATGATTATTTCCTGGATTGAACACTGAAGAAGAGCCTTGGTCTCCTGTAAACTGCAGGTTCAACACATTATTTGTTGCACCACAGGAGAAGGTAAACATACCTAATCTGATGCAAAAATGATTGGTGATGGCACTTGTTAGTAACACGGCAGAATCTGGCAGAAGTCAATGTGTTGGAACATTCAGTAACCACATACCGACTTCCTGAGTGATTATGTTATGACTAATACAGCTCATTTGTTCCCAGTTTAATCTCTGGACATTTCTACTACTTTCTGCTACATTTCTTACTTGTCTTGAGTCAGATATCAATGATGGGTTATGCAACCAAGGTGGTCTGACTGGACCTGGTGCTATTAAGGCAGATTCAGGTGTGCTAGAGTGTCTTCATGCTGTTTCCTGGTTTGTGGTAGCAGAGTACTGAAAACTGGGTAATTTTGTCTTCAGTTTGGCTGGTTGAACTTCCCATCACCCCTTTCAGCTGAACTAAAGGCAATTATTCATCCCTAATGTCCTCCCAGCACTCTGTATGAACACCTAGAGCTCTCGTTACATGCATATAGATATTCTTGTGCTGCAGGATAGTTTCTTTTTTGAATATGAGTTTGCCAGTATGGAGGAAATATTTGGGTATGTTCCCATTCTCCGTTCTAGAGATGGTGCTGATATGGATCAAATAAAGCAAAAATAGTGGCAAATAGGTTGTGCACTTTGTGGTAGGGTGAGCAGAGACAGACATAGTCATTGTGGCATCAAGCCTAGGAGAGGCATTTATTTGAAATAATAATAACAGAAAAGGGGAAATAAAGTACCCATGGGGAAATAGCATCCAAAAGGTTTGTCCATGACGCAGTGGGACCGGCGGTGGCACACGCTCCCCTCCTTGGTCCGGGGTGCAAGGGCAGCATCTTCTGTGGTGGCCTGTCTTCCATAGGACCGCTGCATATGAGGGCAAGGGTACCCTCCCACTCTGCTCCTGGACCTGTGAGAATGCCAGTATGTGACAAAAAGGAGATAGAAGCTGGCTTCCCGAGGAGGGGTACACTCTACTTTTTAATAGCGGTTGTGCTCTATAAGCGAGCTTCCTTGAGTTCAGTTGAGTACAGTGCGGTTCTTGTGAGAGTCTTGCTTAATCTCACTCTAACATAGCCAATATAGATGCAAGATGTCCAGTTTCTTGTTTCTTCACATTCACTTTTTTTTCTTACGGTTATGACTAAGTGTAATGACACACAGCTGCTTTGTAGTCTTAACAGTAAAGTGAGCCAGACTGAATGCAGCTTATCAATGCAATTGTCCATTGAGGAGCCTGTGCTTGTCCTTGACAAATTACAGTCTTTCTCTTTTAGACTGGCGGAGTCTGCGAGGTATGTGTCCTGTTGTGTGTAGCTTTACAGCCTTTTATTGATGTCAGATACTTTTAGAAACCTTGGTGATGCGAATTCTGTCACCTTAAATTACGTCAATGCTATGTCATGCTCTGTACCACTCACTGAACTGTCAACAATTGTGACTTCACACACTGTTCTGAGTCAAGCTTATTGATTATGAAGACCTGGCCTGCTAAAAGCAATGATCTTTCTTATTGTTACTGCATATGCTTTCAAATAAAAGTATCTTCCAATTGATTGAAGTAAAATTTCACAATTCATGTGAGAACCTCATATGCCCTATTTGAGATCAACAACAATCATGTTGCAGGTTAATTTCTAGACTGTTCTTATGAAATTCCATGTTTGTGGTGACATTTTTGCAAAATACCACTATATGGTAGTAGTTTACCCATAGTGTGTTTTGCAGATATCGATAACTAAGGTGGGAAAAACAGGCCAATAGCGGATTAATCGTCTGATAGTTTTAAAATGTAAATTGTGAATGAAAACTTGCCACTCAATGTAAAATAGTGCTGAACTATAGTAAGTATCACTTTCTATGGGAATATTTTAAACATTTCTCCCACACTGGTATCTTCAAAGCCTTTGACATCTGAAATTAATGGAAATATTAAGTCAAATATTACAAGACAAATGTAATAACAATGTAAAAGACAAATGACTTGACAAAACAATCTACTCAAGCGATGTTAGAGCCAATTCTAATGTTAGCATTTAGCAAGGTAAGCTAACAAGAGAGTAATCTGAGCTACTGTATGTAGCACCAAGGACAGATTAAGAACTGAGAGGCCCATGGGCCGGCACACCATGGGGGCCCCCATGATGTGTCACATGACTAAGTTCACTTTTATGTGCTAAATGACGCTTGCCAGATTTGGGTGGATTTTCAAATTGACAGAAGAAAAGTTTGGAGCAATATGTTACACGGCCAGTTATATGTACTTTTTAATTATGAACTGATCCAAAATCATGTTCTATTATTAGGGATGTACATGGTATTTGGTCAGTTATTCTGCACATGCATGCTTAGAGGTCTTCAACCCGATCTGAGTCCGACGGTACCCGGCAAACCTACAGGTTTTGGGTCAGGTTCAGGTCCATTTTTCAAATAGACTATAGGGTGAGTTATTGGATGTTCACTCCTGTGTCGAGGTCATGTAAACATGCATTGGACAGACATCTTTGATCATTGTGCCACAACTCACTGTAAAGTTTAAAATAACTTTAATATTTATTAACGCATCTCAAGACACCTGCTTTCTATTTTACAATTCGTTGTGCTGGAATGTCATTTTTAGACACTGTTAAGTTTAATATAATTTTAATAAATTTAATAATTATCTACACATCTTGAGATACCTGTGTTTTGTTTCATGATTTGTTGCGCTGCATCAAGCTTTTTCAGCACTGTTATCACAAGTTCAGGTTTCAAAGATGACTAAATGTGACTGTTATACATGATATACTGTTATACATGATAACAAATAACACAATAACCGTTCGTGAACTCTCATGGTTAACCAAATATTACAAAAGTTTACTGTGCACATATTCAGGGTATTAGGGCACCTTTCTCTTTATCATTAAACATTAAATGCATGCAGGACTAAACATTTTAAAGTCCTCTATACTGTTCCACAATTTCTGTCACTTATATTAATTTAAACCATCAGCTTTGTACACAGCCAGGGTAAACTGCACCTTATCTTTGTGTTTGGAAGCGTTTTGTAAATCAGACACTGTTCTCTGTAGTCCTTCAAATAAACCTGTGAGACACATTCACTGAGCACACGATCGAGTGCCTGTGCTCGCACTGCTGTCATCCAACACACATTCAGCCAAAAAAAATGGTATTTCACAAAAGGCTGTGGATTTATAATAGGTATCTCAACATAAATACATGATTGATTTAGAGCTCTGGGCCCTTTGGGCTTAGAGGCACCTAGGCAATGGCCCAATCGTCCCAGTGGTAATTCTTCCCTTACTACAAAACACTGATAACTATTAATATCAGTTTATTATATCCATATAAAAATCAGACATTATACCCTGTTTACATGCAAATGAACTAAAAGTGATATTTAAATGAGATTTACATGAAATTAAATATATATATATATATATATATATATATATATATATATATATATATATATATATATATTTTTCCTGTCTTGATGTCAAACTGTTAAACAACACATGTTGAATAAGCTTACATAATCCTGATGAAGGTGTTTACATACAAAGCACAATCAGGGGAACAGGTGAAAATCTAAACTGTAAAAATCTATTTCTATATGATGTGAGACTTATCACTTTTATTGGTGTCGGCTTATGTATTCAGGTTGATTCAGAAAATGAAGTGAAACTATTTTTAAGTAGCCTGAATGGTTCAGTACTGGGAGTTTGACTAATTGAAAGAACTAGTCTCCATATAGGTTGCATACTCATTGCTCTTAACTTACTTTAAGTGCATTTTGAGTGCTGTGGTAAGCACAATTGGTGTGGGTTGGTTAAGTGCTCGCTTAACAGATGTGCTTTCAGCTGGTTCTTGAATGTTGAAGACATAAGAGTAGATTGTGTGGAGGTGGAAGTTCATTCCACCACAGAGGAGCAGAGAAAGTGAGCGATTTGAAATAGACTTTGAGCCTCTTTGTGATGGGACCACCAGGCGTCGCTCATTCATAGACTGCACAGAGTGAGTTGGAGCATAAACCTGAAAAAGTTAAGAGGTTGTCCATTGGCTGACAGACCATTGGCTGTCCTGAAAGCCAGAGTCAAAGCCTTGAATTTTATGTGGGCAGCTACAGTATCTGTCCCCTGAATATCTGGACAAACTGACAGCTAGAATGCCAAGGATTTGCAAAGCTGTTATTGCTGCACGTGGAGGATGTTTTGATGAGAACTCTTTGAAGTAGTTAAGAATGTAACAGGGTTTAAAATGGGCAAGGAGAGGGCAGGAACAGTCAAAGTAATATTTAATGTAAAATTAAAACACAAAGACATGGCAGCTGTGTATGGCTCGCTCTCTGCTGCATACGGCTGCCCTTATCCCTCTCCTTGGCTGATTAGCCCATTTGGGGGCCGGGCATCCCTAGTCACGGCCCGGCCCCACCCTCCTCCACGTCACACTCCTCGCTCCTTTGCCTCAGGCCAAGCAACCCCTGCCCATGAAGTATTCACCCCACTCCTGCCGGCAGGCTTTCCCCGCCTTTCTCGTGACCTGGGATGGAGACAAGGGTAGGGAAAAGGGGAGAGGTAAAGAGTGAGGCTGAGCGATGATGAGAGAGAGAGGGAGAAGAGGGAGAATAAAAATTGCTATCTGGTTCACAGACACACTTTTGCCTGGTCCTCGACGACAACTGCTCCTCACCGGGTGGACAGCAGCGAGTCCTCTCCCCCCTTGGTGGATGGAATGCCCCTGCACGTTCTAGCAGCTGGTAGCGATCCCCTCCTCCCCTTGCGGACGGTGGCCATTCCTCTGTGTCCAGGCACATCGTCATAAAGAAGTTCTGAAAAAAATACATCAAATTGCAATAGTAATTTATGTCCTGACTATACTTTGTGATCAGTTGAATGCCACTTTGGTGAATAAAAGTAAACATTTCTTTCCACAAAAGCAAAATAAATAAAAATATAAAAATATTCCAAACTTTTGGCCACCAGAGTTCGAATTCAGGGTGTGCTGAGTGACTCCAGGCAGGTCTCCTAAGCAACTAAATTGGCCCGGTTGCTAGGTTTGAGGGTAGAGTCACATGGCGTAACCTCCTCTTAGTCACGATTAGTGGTTCTCACTCTCAATGGTGCGTGTGGTAAGTTGTGCGTGGATCGCGGAGAGAAGCATGTGCCTCCACGGTGAATCACGTGATAAGATGTGTGGATTGATGGTCTCAGAAGCGGAGGTAACTGAGACTTGTCCTCTGCCACCCGGATTGAGGTGAGTAACCACGCCACCAAGAGGACCTACTAAGTAGTGAGAATTGGGCATTCCAAATTGGGAGAAAAGGGGATAAAAAAAAATGAAGAATGTTTGATGTGACTTGAATTGGGGATATTTTAGTGCATTTTTAACTTTATATTGTGAAAGACTTTGTTTGGAAAAGGTTAATAAAGCATTATTTTGTTACATATTGTTTTGTTTTCTTTCCTTAGATTTAAATAAATGCATTTTGACAGGAATAGAAGTATATATAGTGTGAAAATTCAGCACTTTCACTTTTTTTTCACTTTTTTTTTAAAATAAAAATGTATTAATCACGATTAAAAATGTTAATTGGCTGACAGCACTATTATATATATATATATATATATATATATATATATATATATATATATATATATATAACCATATAATATATATATATATATATATATATATATATATATATATATATATACCACAGTTGGTTCCGGTCCTTCAATCTGATTGGACGAGAGACATTTCATGAGCACTGGTGGCCTGACAGCATCAGCACTCCGACGCTTCACTGTGTATCATTCCGCGTTCATGCTGTTCTAAACTAAAGTGTAAGAGCAGTGCAGATGTGTTAGGAGTTACTGTCTTTATTTTTGAAATTACATATGTTAGCCAGCAGGTGGTGGCAAAAGATCATTTTTGTGTGTAATATGAGCCAGTTTGTGACGTGAAGTGAATCCGTTAATCATCGTTTACATAGAACAGAGCTCCGTAATCGCTCATATTACTAATACATTACCATAGCTTTAAACGGCTTTAAACGGACAACTTCAGGATTAAGGCTCATGCTGAGAGACACAACAGACTGATTTATTACAGAACTCAAGTGCTTATCTTTTATCGGAGTTTCCACATTGGATACACACTGTTTAAAATGGCGGAGGACATCGCTGTTTCTATAGTGAATGACTCTTGCGCACTGGCTAATGTGAAATAGAGAGGAATACCCCGGCTTGGATGTCTATTTTCCACTGAGAAAGCTGACAGCATCTCTGATTGGGTGTGGCAACAGGTGATTGCACACACTCCATCTCTCTCTCTCTCTCTCTCTCTCTCTCTCTCTCTCTTACACACACACACACACACATCCAGCCATCTATCCTTGTTTATCCAATGACTTGTTAGAAACAGCACAAGCCGTGATACTATTTCTGAAGTGACATTTTTTAACTTCTAAAGGAGGTTTGGACGCATCATTTGTTTTGAACAGCAATGGCAGATTCTGGTCCGTCGCGTAAGAAAGTAGTTCCATGCACAAATGTGTTTTTATGACCGTACTCGGTTTTTCCTAATTTTTTAAAATGTACTTGTTCATTGAACTGTTGTATATAAGCAATATCACACTCACCATCATGCTATATGGCCCTACATCAGCACTGCTGTGATTACCTACGGCACTACAGCAGTGCTGGTGTAAGTCCATTCGCTCTCTTGCTCGTGTGATATTGCTTAAATATTAGTATACGCATATACTGTATATACATATATTCACAAACACACAATTTAAGACAACCTTTTCAATAAGTGCAGAAGCATGCTAGATTTTGAGAAATGACCACGTCAGCAGCAAATATAAGTTATAAATACTGAATACTATTGTTATTTCACAGAATGCAAAAAGTCAGCATTCCTCCAAGACTGTCCAAGTCTAAAACAGGTCCACGACTGTTGGCAGATGTCAACCATGCTTATGGCCTCAATTATAAAATAAAATAAAAAAATGCAGAGAATTTCTTCGATTACCACATACAGAAAAGCTGACTCTGGTGAATATTGGAGTGTAATAAAATGACCATAATAATGAGATACAGAAAATTTTGTGGATTTTGAAAAACCTAATTTGTTAAGTTTGCAAATGCTCCTCTGAAGGGAGATAGTAAATTGCTGTGAAATGGAAAAATATGAGGGCAAAGATCAATGCAAAGCAAGTCGAATGGATCATGGCGGATTTAAAAAAAAATATATGCAAAAGTGCTCCCAGGAATAAGAAACTAAGTAAATCCGTTCTGTGAGTTTACATATTACATGCTCAGATACCCAAATGAAAAGCAGCATATCACAAAGGTAAACTCTGAGCTGGAAGGTTTACCATAGATAGGGCCAGTAGCCCTTGACATAGTGTTGAACTTCAAATGCGTCAACGTCACCGAGATGTGTAGTCAGAAATTACAGAAAATAAATGAAAAGATTACATAATTTATTTACTCACATTTATGTTGTTCCAAACCCATATGACTCTTTCCTCTGTGGAACACAAAAGGTAACTTTATGGAAGATTATCCTGGCCACTAACACAATGAATGAAACAAGGGTGAAAAAATTATGACATAATTGACATTTTTGGGTGAAATATTCTTTTAATATTATTGAAACTGCCATAACAGCTGTTCAGAAATTTCCTGACTTCCAATTTATTTGAGCTTGTCTGGATTTTACCTCCTTACAGTATTACCACTGAGCAGTCAAGCATTTCAGGAGATACCGCAAACTAAATGAGTACCTCTTTGGGCTTTAAGAAATAAATGACACTGACTTTTGAACTGCTTTCTTTCTGTGCAGGAAGTGCTTACAGAGAATGCATGGAGAACGGCACATGGGCTCTGAAGAGTAACTACTCCAACTGTGAGCCCATCTTGGAGGAAAAGGTGGGTAACTGTTTTGAAACATTCTTTTAAAGCGTTTATTCATATAACTTGATGTATAAATATTCACCAAGTAGGTATTGTTTATCTGAATGATCTAAGGTGACCAGATGACCATGCTAAAACTAATGATTGAATTATGAATAAATATCCTGGTTATGTCGGAGGCGGGGCCTGGCATGCTCTGACATTGCACTGGTGCTTTGATGCGGCCGATGTGGGTTTGAGTCTGAGTCTGGTCATCCTGCATCACTGTTTAGCTGGCTATTTACAGCATGTCAGAGACTAAATTAATATTTGCCACAGCCATATTTTTAAAAGACCCCATGAAATTGCTTGATGGGCACAGCTTTCTTGCCTCTATTTTCTATTGAAACAGGAAGTTTTTGTGGGAAATATTGAACTTTTTCTTAATTGGCATTAGGCTTTAATAAATGTAACAGCCATGCAGTGTTGGGTAAGTTACTCAAAGTAACCCACTACAAATTACTTATTATTTAGCTAATTGACAGACAATTTTGCTGATTACTTCATGGAAAAAAGTAATCACATTACTAATTACATTTAGCTTACTTTAAAAAACACCACATAAAAGTTTGCAATGGTGTCCCATTGTTGAGACTCATGACAATACTTGTAAAATTGTAACTGTCTCAATTTTATCAGGACATCTGTTCACCCTAGAATGATTTCCTCATTTTATGGTCAGCTGTTGGGGACATTTATAATCAACATGTTGAAAATCTAAAGGAAAGCTTAAGTCCTACTCCTTGTCCGTATAATAAGTCAAGAAGGACACTTCAAAATATATTTGCATTTCCTACCTTTATGCATTTGTTATAGAGTAGAATGTAAAATATGATTTAGTTTCTGCTGCACTGTAAAACAAATCTCTCCATCTCTGCTGAAGACAGTTCCCCCCATTCCCCTGAGCAAACATTTTTTTATTATTATTTGCTTGAATCAGATAATGCGATTAATTTCAATGCTTTTGGGCATTCTGTTGTTTGCAGAATCCAAAATACCTCAGGCTCAGCATGCTGAATGACATATATATCATATAATCCATTTTGGCCGATTTATTATTCTATTTCTGCATGTTATGCAGCCTATTTTTGATGTGAGAAAATACTCAGAGTTTACATAGTAATAGTAGGCAGGACTGGATGTTGAATGAACTCTCTGTAGACTCATATCGCTCGCTCATGCATCAATCAAGTTCTCACTGCATTTCACATAGCTTCTGTATGCAAACATTGTGCAAAAGGACAATTGGATTCTTTTACCCTTGTGTCACAGTTTTGTGACCTCATTCTAACTTCCAGACTCACAAGGAATATATAAATGAATCTCAATCTACACAACTCTTATGTGAGCCTCTATAATGAATCCAACAAGGTCAAAATGGTTGTTGAGTAATAACTATTGATTTGTGCTATATTTAAAATAATTTATAATCATATAATAGTGTTTCTTCAACTAAATGGGCACTTTTGGCCATGTGGACGTATTGAAAATGAACTGTATTACGACACACTTTGCATTCTTTCACTAGTTTGATTTGTCTACTTACAATGTCCAACAGTGAACATGCATGCATCAGTGGAGAATTCTGTTATTTATGTAATTTTTGTCTGAAACATCATAAATACTTCTACCACATCTGAAATGATTTTTGTACATAATTCTGTGGTGAAAATTTCCTTTTATGATTTTTTCTTATTTATTTTGGAACATAAATGTTGTCTTTGTAAGGCTAATTTCATAGCTAGCATTTGATGTATCCTAAATATCCACAAGTAATATTCAGCTTGATTGGAAATTACATGCAATACAAATTGCATGTAATTATTTTCTTTACACTTAAGAGCTCATATTTCTCAACCATGCTCTTCATTTCTGTCTCATAGATAACCAGGTAAACTAACTTTTGCTAAAACTTTTTTATAAGCAAAATTGGTGGTTGTGGTAGCAACCAACAAATGACAATGGACAGTCGTAATTTGTGTAAAAGCACTTAAGTTATAATTGTAAAAATGCTTAAAGGGATAGTTCACCCAAAAATGAAAATTCTCTCATCATTTACTCATGTCATCCCAGATGGATGTGACTTTCTTTCAAGATTTTTAAATAATATTTCAGCTCTGTAGGTCCATACAATTCAAGTGGATGGGGACCAGACCTGTCAAGCTCCAAAAAGCACATAAAGGCAGCATAAAAATAATCCATACAACTACAGTGGTTAAATCCATGTCTTCAAAAGGGATATAATAGGTGTGGGTGAGAAACAGATCAATATTAAGTCATTTTCACATTCTGAAAGTGAAAGGGATAGTGAGATTTATTGTAATTCGCTTCAGAAGAGATATGTTAAAGTCATTTTGATTCATTTTGTTCAGCCTTTATGTGATTTTTGGAGCTTGAAAGTTCTGGTCACAATACACTTGCATTGTATGGAACTACAGAGCTGAGATATTCTTCTAAAAATCTTGAAAGAAAGTCATACACATCTGGGATGACATGAGGGTGAGTAAATGATGAACTATTTATATAAGATTTAAATCGCATTAACAAAATACATATTGAAATGGTTTATGGTTATTTTACTCTTTAGATTATCATAGTTATAAAATATCATTATTCATATATTTACAATGCAATTTCATAGTTTAAGATTCAAAGTCTGTGTCTGGGACCAGGATAAAACAATCTGTACATAAATGCATTTAAAATGTATCATGTAGAAAGCTGAAAGACAGCTTTTATGTGACCTTCAAACAATAAAGAGTAGATATAGCTGAGATGTGTTAGTTAAAATAAAAATCAATCCTTGGGACATAAAAGGACCCATAGTAAAAGAACACCCCATGTATAATCATATGTTGAGTGGACACTGAGTTATTTCTTTAATCATGGCAGCATTAGTAATAACGAATGTGTTCTTTACAGAGGAAATACCCCATGCATTACAAGATAGCACTCATCATTAATTACTTCGGTCACTGTATATCTGTTGGAGCTCTCGTTATTGCCTTCATCCTCTTTCTGTGCTTGAGGTAAGTGTGTCCAGGACAGTTTTGTAGTGTTGTGTGAGTAATGTTATGTACTGAGGGCTCGATCGAGGTCATTTAGAATGCATTCATAATGCATTATAATACACCTAATAGTCTCTTGTTAATAATACATACCTACAATTATAATGCATTATTACACGGCTCTCTTGAGTTCTTGATTCTGATTGCTCAATTGTAGTTTGGTCAAATATTTTGCATATTTTTAAGGGTCAAATCAGGTAGAAATAGGTCCAGCCTGATAATGATGTATTTATGATATAAAATGACATGACTGTTTTGCAAAAATGCATTACATCATTACAAAATGTGGATCCCAAACCTTTATAGTCAGCTGAAACTCTTAGTCATAAATTATTTATTTTAAGTATCTCCTGATATTTTTTGTAATTTTAATATTTTTTGAAATATAATTACATTTACATCTTTGCACTTAATTTTTCTAATTATGTTTATATTTAAAAAAATAAAAATAAATTATATATAGAATATTTATATATTTTATTCCAGTTAATTAAGCTTGAATTTTATTCCAATCAGATACTGCACTACATAATCATTATCCATCAGTGTTGTAACATTTACAACAAAAAAATGTTGTTTTCCTCTCTGACCTGCAAAGGAAAAAATAACAATAACCTGATTTTGACTTTAATAATTGTATAAACGTATGTCATTCCATTTGTGTCTTTACATTTGATATATTGATTTGATATAGCCAAAATGTAAAGACACAAATGGAATGACATACGTTTATACAATTATTAAAGTCAAAATCAGGTTATTGTTATTTTTTCCTTTGCAGGTCAGAGAGGAAAACAACATTTTTTTGTTGTAAATGATTTTTAAGTATTAAAAATGACTGTTCACATAGAAGAAATAAAGCCAGGACTGTAGCAACCATTATAACCTGAGGTGACATTTCCCCCTTACTTCTAGAAGTAATTTATGGAATTAAACATATTTATATTTTTAGGGAATTATACATTATATTTAAAGAGTTTCATAATCTGTTGAAAGAAATAGTAGCCAGACTATAGTTAACATCCTTGGTTTAAGTTGTGATCTTTTTGTATTAAAAATTTCGTAAATGAAGTACAGTAGGCAATCCACCATAATAGGCTATGTACCGCCGTTGTCACCTCTTGAATTAATCATTAGAAGCTCCAAACTGCTAAGGGGTGCTATGACCGTAGAATTTCAACAGGCTAGAGCTGAACGCCTCAAAGCCCTTTCACCCAACATCACGTCCATTCAGTTTGTGGTGGTAATGCAAGCTAAGCTTGTATTGCAAACCACAGTAAATGTACGTCAGAACTCTCACAGATCACGAGGTCCTCTGTTTGGGAAACCCTGCATTATACAAATCATGGCAGTTCCCAGGTAAAATGTCTACTGTGTGGCGCAATAAGTAAAATGTTCAATCAAACAGGTTTTTAAGGATATTGCTCTTTAGTTTTAATTAGACAAAACCAACCTCCCTACCATAAATTTAAAACCTAAATCTAATCGATAGTGTCATAAAAGCAAATGCGAAATTAAAAACAGTAGATGATATTTTTAAGGTAAATGCTCTATCGAGTTATGAATCAACAGAACCTACTTGCCTATACTTTAAACCTAAACAAAATCAGTAGTGTTATTAAAAAGCAAATATGAGATGAAAATTGCAATTGCTTAAGCAACCGCATCATTTTGCAGTGCTTCTATGATACTTTAAGCTGATGTGTCAACTTGTGTGATCTTCTGGACTCACATCCTTGTCCTTTGCATCACCACTGCACAACTTTATTTGCTTTCAAATAAGCTTGTAAATCCAGTTGATTATGTAAAGCAGACATTAAAATAAATTGACTTATTTTGTAAAAATGTAGGTATAGTAACATGTTTTGATGAAACCAGGTTGCATAGCCCCTTAGGTAAGTTTGCAGGTAACAATTACACATTGTTTTGTTTTGTATGACCTACTGGTCATATTGTAGTTGGTCATGTTGTGTCTAAAATTATTCATATAGTTTACAACTATTGTATAAATGTGATATCACACTCACAATTGTGCCTGTGGCCTCATGCCTATATATTGCCATATCACAGCCATATGATGTTTAACACAACAGCACACAATTGCATGTGGGATATTGCTTAATTATAACTATGGTTGCAATTATTTATGAAAGAATGTGTATTGTGAGTCATTGTATATGAATAATACCTGTATCAGACATTAAGGCTTCATAGAAAGTATATCAGAACAGTTCACTCTCTGGCTCTTCTTTGCACTCACTTATTATTCACGCGTACATATTTCCAGTATAATCAGCTCATGCAAATGCTAACACTAAATCTGTGTCACCATGTAATAGTTGGAATTATTATGCATTTGATTTTTTTATTCCAGGAGCATCCGATGCCTTCGCAACATAATCCACTGGAATTTAATTACAACATTCATTCTGAGGAATGTAATGTGGTTTTTGCTTCAGCTGATTGACCACAACATTCATGAGACCAATGAGGTAAGAAACACTTTTAAACTAAACTTGCATGTCAGCCTATTTGCATGGAAATGTATAAGTAAGTTTAGAACATTTAAATGTATGATTTTGTCAAACGATTCCTTACCAAAGTAGTTTTCAAAACATCTGAAACAAATAAAGAAAATGAGTAGTGGTATATTTTTTTCTTCACTGGAAAGACGCATTCTGTGCTTGTCAAAGCACTTTCTTTTCTTCATCTAGCACCTCATTAGAGTCTTTCTAGCATTTTATTTCCAACTTGAAAATAATTGACGGTGGAGAGTGGAGATCTGAGACTCTGATGGTCAAAAATACTTAATTCTGTCATGTACCCAACATGCAATGTGTATCCAGACTCTCTGCCAAGAATGAATGTAATTTCTAATGATCTAACGAGACTAGAGCTTTACATAATCCTATAAGGAAAAATGTGACTGATGAGTTTGACATTAGTGGAATGTTTTCCAATTGAAAGGTAACAATAACACTAATTTCTAAAAGAAAGTAATGTTATTTACTCACCCTAGTGAAAGATAGTAAACTAGTGAGTAATTAGGGAGGATTGTGCATATCTGTGGTATACAGAAATCTTCAACTGATTGAAATGAGCTGAAATGTATATTTCTGCTTATACTCACATGGATGTGAATAATGTGATTGCATTATTATTTGTAGGTATTTGTTTGTAAAGTTAGAAAATCAATTAGACACCTGGAACATGGAGTTTTATGAGACCTTTGAGTTTCATTTTAACACCAAGTCTTGCTGTAAGGGATTTGCAGTATTGTAAGACATCCAAATAGTTCACCTCAATTAACACCCTTTGTTTTTCTCTCTGTACAGCCCTGGTGCCGTCTCATAACAACAATCTATAATTACTTTGTGGTGACCAATTTCTTCTGGATGTTTGTGGAGGGCTGTTATCTTCACACGGCTATTGTGATGACATATTCCACAGACAAGCTCAGAAAATGGGTTTTCCTCTTCATTGGATGGTGTGAGTTGATTCAGCTCTGCTTGTTTTGAAAGGCCTAATCAACTGCAATTTACATTAACTGTAGATATGAAAGTAGAACTAAAGTCTGACGTGTTTGATATTCAACAAAGAATGCTTTTAATTTACATTCTCATTTTATTTAGGGGAATATCACAAAAACTGTCAAGAACATGAACATTACTAACCATATTTCCACCCCATTTATATTCAATCAGATTCGTCAATTTTCTTTAAGAATGTGAATTCTATATCTACGACCATTAAGATTTTTTGCATCCCACTTCCTGAAATTTGCATCACTCTCATTATTGTAATGTGGGATATACACTCACTGAGCACTTTATTAGGAACATTATGATCCTAATAAAGTTCCAGATGTGGTCTTCTGCTGTTATAGCCCATCTGCCTCAAGATTCAATGTGTTGTGATTTCTGAGATGCTATTCTGCTCACTACAATTGTACAGAGTGGTTATCTGAGTTACCATAGTCTTTCTGTCAGCTAGAACCAGTCTGGACATTCTCCGTTGACTTCTCTTATCAACAAGGTGTTTTCGTCCACAGAACTGCCACTCACTGGATGTTTTTGGTTTTTGGCACCATTCTGAGTAAACTCTAGAGACTGTTGTGCATGAAGATCAACAGTTACAGAAATACTCAAACTAGCCCATCTGGCACCAACTATCATGCCACGGTCTAAATCACTGAGATACATTTTTTTTTCTCCATTCTGATGGTTGATGTGAACATTAACTGAAGCTTCTGACCTGTATCTGCATGATTTTATGCATTAAACTGCTGCCACATGATTGGCTAAGATAATCGCATGATTAAGGTATAATGTAGGTGTACAGGTGTTCCTAATAAAGTGCTCCGTGTGTGTACATAGAAATGCACATTTCCTTGAGATACACGAATACAATAATTATTCAAATTAAAACCTAATAAAGGCAAAATGAATGTACTGTATATAAGAATTTATCCTGTGTGTGTTTCACTATGTTTTATCTATAAAAGTCAAAGTTATTTATATGTAAAATATTGAATAGCAAAAAAAATAAAAAATAAAAATGACATTTATTTGTTTATTTCCCAAGAGGATGCCACAGAAATGTAATATTATTGCTAAATTGCGATGCCGTTCACTGGCTTTAGCTCTTGATTGCTTTAGAGTGAAATGTCAAATTAGTTGCATCATACAGGTCATAGTAATTATAGCCATTACCAAAATGTGTTTCCATTTATAATCACGTTCTTTTAAATCGTCACATGCATGATGACATTTGGGGGATTTTAAAAAACCCTTCATGGCAGGTGGCAACATCATTAGTTTGAAAATGAGAGAATTTAAAAAAAAAAATTAACAGCAGACGCTAGGTTTCCTGATATCGTGGCAATCTTTGCTTTTAATATCATCAAAGTTGTACGTTTTCTCAGTCTTGATGTGAATGCACCTTTTCCCGGGAACTCATTTCACATTTTAATTTTGTATTTGGTGTGAATAGGCCTTCAGTTTAATCATCGTTTCAAAATACTGTGCTATCATTTAGAGACCAAAATGTAGGAGCACTGTACTGTTAACCACACTGTATCTACCAAATCTGCCCCTTAAAATCCACTTTTTCATGGGGCCACGTATCCCAGTAGGGGCCAGTTTAATGACTCATCTATGTGACTTTTTCAAAGATTCATGGTTTTCTTTCTACTTGCACATTTAAGTAAGGGAATCATTGGCGTCCAAGTAGTCTACACATTGCAACCCAATTGTTAAACATGGATTTGTGGAAGGTGTGATCAATCACTCATGAGCACAATTATAGTCCTTTGATCATGATCAAAACTTGGGCTCAAAATTATACAGTTTGGAGCCACGACTGGGCTCATATTCTAATTTGATCTTCTCAATTAACGTTTGTTGCTTTCAGCACTTTTGGTTTATTGCTGTGGCATCCTTTTGCGCAAACACATGTTAGAGCAGTATTTTATAAAATATAGTTCAATAATGTTAGGAGTGGTGGTGGTGTAGTGGGCTAAAGCACATAACTGGTAATCTGAAGGTTGCTGGTTCGATCCCCACAGCCACCATCATTGTGTCCTTGAGCAAGGCACTTAACTCCAGGTTGCTCCAGGTGGATTGTCCCTGTAATAAGCACTGTAAGTCGCTTTAAATAAAAGCGTCTGCCAAATGCATAAATGTAAATGTAAATGTAATATGCAGTCACCTTCTGGGACAAGAAGCATCTCTAGTTCACACCTGTTCCTGCAATTAAGGTTCACATACACATACAATTAAGTGTTGGTGAAGCTACTTTTAAATGTAGTTTGCCACTTTACAAGCTGCTCAAAATTTATGATAGTTCAACTACTCTGAAGTAGTTAGCAACAATACAAGCTGCTTCCAAAAAGTAGTGGAAACACTTTACATTAATGTTCCCGTTGTTAAGGGATTATAAAGGGGTTCATTAATGACTAATAACTCATTTACAAATGTTTTGATATGCAGTTATAACAGTGTGCATAAAAAGGGTGACTTTCATGAAATACTTGCCAAATAGTGAGCCATGTTACCTCACATGACAGAATTAAAAAAATGTTGGTGAACTATCCAAATTAGAAGCATCACTACTTTTAGTTACAGGTTGTTACACAACAACACTAACCCCATTTACATGCACTCAAGAAAACGAGTAATTCTAGACTTTTTACTGAAAGTGGCATTCGGAAACGTCATGGAAGCGAGAACCCCACTTTCATTACGACTTTAAGGGATTAAGAGAAAGTGGTTTAACACACCTGGGTTTCTCCCGGTGAATGCAGCTTACATATAACAAATGTCATAGAATTGAGCCATTCATCAAATCAAAACATCACCACAGCTGATAGAATTCAACATTTCTTGGAGTACAGTGGGAAAAGCACATACACTATAAACTTTACCCATTTATACACACAAATGTAGAATATTGATGATCCATCGTATCATACACTAGGGAAATCCCAGAGTTTTATATAAGAGGGAAACCCCACTATTGCAGTGCAATTCTGCTGCAGGTCCTGATAGAAAGTTAAGAAAACAAATACAACATCAACTCTGGAATATCTGGAAATAAAGTAAAGAAACAGAGAATAAAAAAATAACTAAGTCTTCCTCAGATGCCTTGTTATTTATTTACACAAGCACCACGGGAAATTACTTTGATCCAGAGAAAACTGTTTACTGACCGAGCTGCATGCGTATGCTAGTAAAGAGAAAGCCAATAACAAAGTGTAAACTTGTGCAACGCTTTCCAGTCAATCAGCTTTCATCTTTACTAAGTATGAAAAGGGTGAGGTCTGCAAATGTTTACAGTGCATCTATGCAAATGTATCTCTCTCTCTTGCAGGTATACCATGTCCGATAATTATTGCGTGGGCTATTGGAAAACTCTACAGTGAAAATGAACAGTAAGTTGCTGATTTAAAGAATAAACCTTAATTGAGCTCATGGTGTGAGTGAAAGTGTGTTGAGGAGGATAAATGTAGAGTATATCTCACAGGAGAAGTCAATGAATGAACCTGTGATTTTAATACTAGGAAATATTCTCCCTCCATATATGAATGTTTTATTTCTAAAGTCTTTCAAAATTGCAAAAATGACACATGCACTTCACTATACAAATATATGCAAGTACTGTAGGCGTTTATCAGAACACACCATGCCGATGGATGGGCCCTTTGGTGCTCATATGCACTGTCAATGAAAGCATTTATTTCATTGTGTCAATATATTCAATACTAAAAAGCATTTCATGTATTCCCCAGTGATTATAAAAATCAATAACAATTTTTGGAGATGACAACAGCCTCTAGTGTGTTTAGTCCTGGTAGTTAAACATGAAAAGGCACACATTGCTGGTGGTTTTTGCTCTTTATTTATGTGCATCATTTATTTTGTAATTATTTATATTTTCTGCTGAAGATTGATGGTTATGAATTAGCTTTATGAGTTAGCTTTAAAGGGACTGATTAAGTACATATTTTGGATGTTTGATTTATGTCACTGTGTCTGAGAAGGTTGAGCACAATTTTATATTATGGATACATTTGATATTTGTTTTTACCTATTTTTATTGATTAAACAAGCTTATTTTTTTGTTGTAGGTTTTGTTTAGTTTTGCTTTTGCTTTTTGTTCTGCTTTTTGTTTTGTTTAGTTTTTTGCTTTGTTTTGTTTCACTCTGTGGAATAATTACAGAAAAAACTTAGTTTTTTTACTATTGATCAACTTATTTTACAACTCATACATTTTATGACATGTTCCCCATCTGTCGCTTACTTCGACATTGTGTCGAAGAAGCGACACTAGGGGTCTCTCTTAAGCGCCGAATATGCCTCTGATCTATGAAAAAAGGCCAATGAGATGTTGGCAGAGAGTATTTGCATACCCCGCCCCCGGACATACGGGTATTTAGGCGAGCAAATACGCTGTGTTCATTCAGAAATTTTCTTTGGAGCCGATGGTAGTGCATTCAGTCTGCTGTGATTTACACACCAGTTCCTGTTCCTCTGACGCTCTGCATGCTGTTGGATTGATGACGCATTACAGTGGCTTTCTCCTTCTCTGCACGGCAGTGCAGCTTTGCCCTTTGCCCTTTGTGCTTCGACAGTGCAAGAGCATATTAAAAGAGTGATATTTCTTTTAAAAGAGCAATACACAGCGGCATGAACGTCCTTTTCAGGACGCATCTTTATAAAGATGCCATTCCGCCCCTGTGTAGTTTCTGGATGCGGTTGATTTCTCCCCACCTCACGGTCATAAAAGCTGCCTCGTGTGCCTGAGCTGCGATCACATGCAGGCAGCGTTTTATTAATGGTTCATGTTCTCAGTGCAAGAACATAGCCATGGCAACATTGCGGTCGCGGCTTTCTTTTGTCATGAGAGAAAGCCACTTCAGCCGCCCCCGGTGCCTCACCTCCTTCATACGGGATTGGGGCAGGTGCCACTGGCGATGAAGGCGATTTGGGGATAATGATGGGTTCCGTTTCTCTGGGTAAACCCCCTCGAACCACCCACCACCCCGGCACGCTTGCTTGTTTCCGTCCAAGCTCAGGATGAGTGATTTCTCTCCAATGGTTCATGTTCTCAGTGCGACAACATGGCCGTAGCAGCATTGCGGTCGCGGCTTTCTTTTTTCATGAGAGAAAGCCACTTCAGCCACCCCCGGTGCCTCACCTCCTTCCTACGGGATTGGGGCAGGCTTGGGGATAATGACGGGTTCCGTTTTGCCGGGTAAACCCTCTCGAACCTCCTGCCTCCCAACGCCGCATTACTTGCTCCGCCCCGCTGCAAAGCCCCACCGGGTACGTCAAAATACTTGTCCCCTTGGTGCCTCTAGCACGGAGTTTGGATGCGTGACTTTCACTGCCCAACCCATCACGCTGGCTGGCCCAGACCATCTGACTCGGTTACCCAATTCAGTTTGCCAGGCCCCCGCCCCCCTTCGTGGGCGTCCGCTTTACCGCAGTGCACAGTGAACATGCCAAATCCCTGCGTGCGGAAATCGCTACAATTTTAGAGCCTGTCCCTCCAACCGAAATGAAGAAGGGTTTCTACAGCCCTTACTCTATTGTACCCAAGAAAGGCGGCGGCTCTGTGTGTTAATCACCCCAGCCTGCCGCCAGACATTCAAACCCTGGACAGACCTCTGCTTTTTACGGGCAGGAGTACCCTTGCAGCAGGTGTCCCGATGCATCCTGGTCATGACTGACGCCTCCAAATTGGGTTGGGGCCCCGCTGCGCTGGCACGTCAATCGCCTAGAGTTTTTGACTGTTTTCTTAGCCCTCAGGAAGTTCCTCCCGTTAGTTTGGGACAAACATGTCCTAGTCAGGTCAGACAGCACCGCTGTGGAGTTTACATAAATCGCCAAGGTGGTGTATGCTCCCGCCACATGTCACAACTCGCCCGTCGTCTCCTCCTTTGGAGCCAGCAGTGACTCAGGTCGCGAGCCACTCACATCCCCGGCAACCTCAATGTGATGGTGGACGTGTTGTCATGACAACGCTTGCCCTTTGGAGAGTGGAGGCTTCACCCCCAGTCGGTCCAGCTAATTTGGGAACGATTCGGCAAGGCCCAGGTAGACCTGTTTGCCTCCTGAGAAACCTCCCACTGCCCACACTGGTATGCCCGAATAGAGGCTCCCCTCAGGGCAGATGCACTGGCACACAGCTGGCCCGTGGGGCTGCGCAAGTACGCATTTCCCCCAGTGAGCCTTCTTGCACAGGTGCTGTGCAAGGTCAGGGAGGACGATGAGCAAGTCACCCTAGTGAAGTCACCCTAGTGACGTCACCTTACTGGCCCACTCGGACTTGGTTCTTGGACCTCATGCTCCTCACGACAGCCCCTCCCTGGAGAATTCCCAAGAGGAAGGACCTTCTTTCTCAGGGACAGGGCACACTCTGGCATCTGCACTCAGAACTCTGGAAACTCCACGTCTGGCCCCTGGATGGGACACGGAAGATCTAGCTGGTCTACCACCTGCTGTCGTAGACACGATCAACCAAGCCAGAGCCCCTTCTACCAGGCATCTGGTATAAGGGGCAGATTGGTGTTCTTCCCGGGCTGAAGACCCACAGAGGTGCACAGTTAGGTCAGTGCTCCTATTCCTACAGGAGAGGCTGAAGGCTGTCCCCTTCCACCCTAAAGGTGTATGTTGACGCTATTGCGGCCCACCATGACACTGTAGATGGCAAGTCTCTGGGTAAGCACGACTTAATCATCAGTTTCCTAAGAGGCGCCCGGAGGGTAAATCCCTCCCGGCCAAACCTGTTCCCCTCCTGGGATCTCTCAGTGGTCCTTGCCGGCCTCCAGAGATCTCCCTTCGAGCTGCTAGAATCTGTTGGACTCAGGGCCCTCTCCCTTAAAATGGCCCTGCTGATCGTGCTCACCTCCATCAAGAGGGTCGGGGACCTGCAAGCCTTCTCTGTCAGCGACACTTGCCTGGAGTTCGGTCCGGCAGACACATATGTGATCCTAAGACCGCGACCGGGCTACGTGCCCTAGGTTCCTACCATGCCCTTTAGAGACCAGGTAGTGAACCTGCAAGTGCTGCCCCGGGAGGAGGCAGACCCAGCCCTTTCATTGCTGTGAACCTACTTGGACTGCACGCAGAGCTCTAGACGTTCTGAGCAGCTCTTTGTCTGCTTTGGTGTACAGCGGAAAGGGAACGCTGTCTCCAAACAGAGGCTTTCCCACTGGGTCGTCGATGCCATTTCATTGGCTTATCATGCCCAGGCCGTGCCCCCCCCCCCCCCTTACGGATCCGAGCGCACTCAACCAGAGGTGTTGCGTCCTCGTGGGCACTGGCCAGGGGCACCTCCCTAGCTGACATTTGTAGAGCAGCAGGTTGGGCAACACCCAATACCTTTGCGAGATTTTACAATCTCCGGGTTGAATCAGTATCGTCCCGTGTTTTCTCAGGTCCGAGCCGGTAGAACTCGGTAACACGCTGACAAGCTGGCCAGGTGAATCGCTTGCGCCTAGCGCCCTTTCTCTCAGCCTAGGTAAAACTGTTTCGGGTCCCTGGATGATTCCTCCCTAGCACTTGCGGGTCTGCAGTTCAGCGGAGGAACTTGCCGACCCAATCCACTGCGGGTATCTAGGTTACCCTGTACTGGAAGTGGTGCTCCACAGATCAGGACTACTGGATGGACTCCCCCTGTGTGTATTATTCGTGGCATGGTCCCCTTACGAGTGGACCCACGTCTCCCTTCCAAGCTGCCCTCTGGTCGCTGTAGTATAGCAACCCCCCCCCCCCCCCCCCAATGAGGTTGGGCCTACCTCCGCGCCATTTCCACATGCCGCCTAAAAACCCATGTGATGTATTCACCACTTGTATCTCCCCCTCTGGGCAGGTGTGGCCTCCGCAGGGTTTTATTTTTCATGAAAAAATAAATAAATAATAAACAGGAAATTGGGTAAGACCCCCTTCCCTCGATGCGTGTAAGGGCCCAGGCCGTTCTTGCTCTATGCGAGAAACATAGAGAGAAAAGAGGCCTGGCCAGGCTCCCCTGTCTAGGGTAACTAGAAGGATTCCGACAACTTTTTCGGGGCATTGGGGAAGGGTACGTGCGCTCTGATACAGCTGGTCGCGTTTGCATGTGAGAATACCTGCCCGCTCCTGTATCAGCAGTTCACGTACACGGCTCAGCGCATGACACGATTTAAATTGGACCCCTAGTGTCGCTTCTTTGACACACCGTCGAAGTGACCGACAAACGGGGAACGTCTAGGTTACTTATGTAACCCCCATTCCCCGATGGAGGGAATGAGACGTTGTGTCCTCCCTGCCACGTCACGGAGCCGAGCCACCGTAGTGGCCGGACCATTTCCGGCTCCTCAGAAAAATCCTGAATGAACACAGCGTATTTGCTCGCCAAAATACCCGTATGTCCGGGGGCGGGATATGTAAATACTGTCTGCCAACTTCTCATTGGCCTTTTTTCATAGATCAGAGGCATATTCAGCACTCAAGAGAGACCCCTAGTGTCGCTTCTTCGACACAACGCCTCGTTCCCTCCATCGGGGAACGGGGGTTACATACGTAACCTAGACGTTCTGTGTATACAAGAAGGTTTTGTATATTAAACTAACAATGAACAATTGCTTAAGCATTTCTTATTCTTGAACATGTTCACTTCTACATACACTAATAAACGTTTTACATCCTCTTAACCTTAAGTTAATATTAGACAATGCATTATTAACTAACAATGGTATTTTGATAAATTAACATTTACCAAGATTAAAAAATGCTCTTAAAACATTATTGTTCATTGTTAGTTCATGATACCTAATTCATTAACTAATGTTACTAATAGAAACTTATTGTAAAGTGTAACCATAATGTGTGTGAACTTGGTATTAACTGGTTTCAACTGATGTCTTTCTCGTAACTACACACTCTAAAGCTTTATTTTTGTTTCAGATGCTGGTTTGGGAAGGAACCTGGGAAGTATATTGACTACATTTATCAAGGGCCAGTGATCCTTGTTCTTCTTGTAAGTGTTATTGGTACTCTTATTTTACAACCCCAATTCCTATAAAGTTGGGACAGTATGAAAAATGCTGATGAAAATGAAAAGGAGTGATTTGTAAATTATATTCACCCTTTGCTTCATTGAATGTACTACAACTACATATTATATTAAGTTTTACCTTGTGAATTTCATTGTTTTTTTATGAAAACCACTTCTGAATATGCATGATCTCTGATCATCTGTTATGGATATCATGAACATGGGCTTGGGATAACTTTAGTAAACATTTGTTAGTCAACACCATTTACCGCTGCATCCACAGATGCAAGTTAAGTCTTTACTATGCAAAGCAGAAGCCCCACATCAACACTGTCTCATCATAGATGGAAAGTAGAACAGTGGATCTGAGTTTTTTGGTCTGAAGAGTCCACATTTCCAAACTTTTTTTAAAAGCAAAGCTGTTGTGTTATCCGGGCCAAAGCGGAAAAGGAACATCTAAGCTGTTATCATCATCAGGTCCAAAAGCCAGTGTCTATATGAGCCAGGGGTGTATCAGTGCCCATGGTATGGGTAACTTGCACGTCTTTGAGAAAACCATGAATGCAGACAGATATGTACAAATTTGGAGCAGCATATACTGCCATCCAGCACTTTCTTTTCCAGGGATGTTCCTGCATTTTCCAGCAGGACAATGTCAAACCACACACTTCCTGGATTTCAAGTGCATGGCTGTGTGAGCAGAGAATATGGGTGCTAGATTATCCTGCCTGCAGTTCTGACCTCTCTCCAGTTGAGAATGTGTGGTGCATTATAAAGCACACCATATGGCCGAAGACCCCATACAATTGCGCAGCTAAAGACCTGCATAATGGATGATGGGGGAAAATTCCACATTCTAAACTTAACAAACTTGTGTCTTCATAGCCCAAATGCTTAATAAGTGTTATTAGAAGAAATGGTGATGCTTCATTGTGGTAAACACTTGACTGTCCCAACTTTTTTGGAGCATGTTGCAACCATCTGATTTGAAATTACTGTACATTTTCAAATAAAAATTTAATTCATAAGGTAAAACATCATATAATGTGTTGTTGTAGTTGCTTTAATTATAGAAAAGGGTGAATATAATTTACAAATCACTCCTTTTTGTTTTTATTAGCATTTATCATACTGTCCCAATTTTTTTGGAATTGGGGTAGTGAAGTGTCATTTCTCCTCATCCACATGTATCAAAGTTGAACAACAAGTTCTTCAAAACCAAAATTGTAATTGCAATTCATATGTATTTTTACAAGACAATGGCTCTGTCATATTCTCCTCACTTACCTGACTGGATTTCAGCTCAAATTTGTGGTTGCTGACAATTTCTCCAACACAAAAGTATGCAGAATTTATAGTGGACACAGATCTGGGATGAACCCAGATGCATTCCTAAAGCATTAGAACCATGATGCCCAAATGCATTGAAATGCTCATATATGATGTTGAAAAGAACCATTAAAAATGATTGACAAAAGAAAAGAGTAGTTTGACCATGCCTGGATATTAGCTTTTTACATAATAGCAATGACAACAATTTTCAGACAAGAGTGCTTGATCTTTGAGATCACTATTGAACTGATGTTAGATAAGAATTTGAGTTTGCTTTATTTATTTTATTTTATGTAAGAGCATTATAAGAACAGTATTATCATGTAAGCCATTATAATTCAAAAAGTCTGTATGAGCTTTGCAAAGCTTGATATTTCTACATGTTTTGTACAGAAAGATGAAGACAATTTAAGAATGTTTACTACATCTGCCCAAATCCCTACTTCACCCAAAAATAAAAATAATAATTCACACATTCACGGCAGAATGCTAGCCTAGTTCCCCTTTCACTTTATTTGCATCTTTTTCAATACAATGAAAGGAATTGGTGACTCTGAAATGGTGAGTAAATGATGACAGAATTTTCATTTTTGGGGTAACTATTCCTTTAATATCTTGACATTTAAATGATCATTAATATACCGTTTTTTCTGCTTTCCCAATACAGATAAACTTTGTGTTCCTTTTTAACATTGTGCGCATTTTAATGACGAAGTTGAGAGCTTCAACCACATCTGAAACAATACAATACAGGTAAAGAACTTATACATTTTAACTTTCACAAATTAGCAATGTTTACCACAAAGCAATGCAAAAAGGAGAATTTTTAACCAAATCTCATGACAAGTCTTAATAATAGTATGAGAGTTGGCTCGTACAAAAACCTAAGACTTTTACTCTCATAGAGGAAAATAAACAGAACAACAAATGATGCTATTGCGATTTTCTTTAATTAGTTTTCTTTGGTTAGTTTTAACCCTAAGCCAAACCTAAACCTAACCATAAAGTCTTACCCTATACGCAAACCCTAAACCTAACCACAGTTTAATAGGAAAATAATTGTTGTGTATCACAAAAGAAAGAATGGTTTTTGGAAAGAGACGAGGGAAAAGTATTACAGGTTATTAACATACATCAGTCATTTGTATTGCATAAGTAAATATGGAACAATTAGAGTAACCAAATTTGTTCACTGACATTTCCTGACATTGAAAAGGAAGCTAAAATGTGATGCCTGTATACTGCAACAGTGTCCGCCCACTTTTTCAGCCATCTGGGTGCCGGAAGTATTTTCCCCATTTATTTCTTCCATTCACTTTTTTAAAAAAAACCTTCATAAAAGAGTTGTGAGCCATGAACTAAACTAACCAGCTCAGAGGTGAATCACAACATCACAAATTAGTTTTGAGGCAAAAAAAAAACTGTATTTACCATCTTTCATGAGGGCACAGACTACAATCCCATGAAGCATTGCGAATGATGTCATTGAATAAAAAACGATGGGATTATGAAAAGCTAATGATTTTAGGTTGTTGATTATAATTATAGAAACAATATATTTTACATTTATTGCAAAATATTCCAATATTTCCATTTTTACAAATATATAATTAGTTTCAGGGGTGGGGCCCCAAGCAAAAGACCAACCCAGGGCCCCATTTTGAAAATTGTTTGCTTAAAAATTACATAAACTTTATTTTAAATGAATCCTATCAGCTGTTGTAGCCAAGTACATTAAAAATGTTAGTTAAATACAATTAATATCTTGGTTACTGTCGTAACCTCAGTCCCCCTGATGGAGGGAACGAGAAGATGTGTCGATATTGTGACACTAGGGGTCACACTTGGTAGCCCCAAACACCTCTGATTTTTAAGGAAAGGCCAATGGGAATTGGTGAGTGGAACTTGCATGCCACTCCCCCGGACATACGGGTATAAAAGGAGCTGGCTCGCAACCACACATTCAGGTTTTGCGCTGAGGAGCCGAGACAAGGTCCCAAGGTCCCAAGCTCAGCATTGTGACAAGAGGGACATAATGTCTCATTCCATCCAGGGTTCCCTATCTGTCACTCACTCGACGTTGCGTCGATATAGTGACACTAGGGGTCCCTATACGAAACTCCACAACCAGCTGAACTGTGTTATGCGGACTGGCGGTGCAGTTGCAGGCAGACCACTGTGTGCATCGTAGCAAGTGCACCCGGCCCCCACGTAAATTTCCCCAACACCCGATGAGTGTCTTACGGCCTCTCGCACCCCGGGGACAAGACAAACTCATAGTGAGGATAGGCCGTGCCAACCGTGCCTCTTCTCTTCTTTTTTTGTCCTACAAAAATTGAAAATCATTCAGCTGGGGCCATATGCATCTGCGTCGGGGAGGGGTGTCCTTTCCCAAGGGGAAAGACACCACTGAGTCCACACCCTGCCTGAAGGGGAGGTAACGTTTGGAGAATAGGTCACATGGACTTACTGACCGGCAGTATCCCATGTGGAAGAAGTCCCCATGGTAGCTCCTACCCGGAGGGGAGGTACTCTACAAACACTGTGACCAGTGGCAGAGGGCGCTCTGCCCAAGGAAGATGCGGATTTACCAACAGGGAAAGCATACCATGGAAAATACATCAAATGGGGTTACCCACGGGCAACCAGCACATGTAGAGCACCTACCCCAGTACAGGGCATACTGGTGCACGTACTGGGCCAGCATCGAATTTCTCTGCCGAATTCTCCTGCTTCAGGGCTGAGTAGGAAAAACATCCAGGGCTTACCGTCTCTTTAATTCGCATGGGGGAAAAATGCACCATGCGTCTTCCCCTCTGGGAGGGGAAAGGCACTGTACGTAAGTGGTACACCCAGCCAGCTGCCCTGCATACTTACCTGTACATACCTGACAGGACATGGGATGAAACTATCTAAACCCGGAATTTATAAAATCTTGTGAAGGTATTGGGTGACAAAGAACTGCTCAGAGCGTCTAAAGCTCCACACTCAACCTCCACATGCCTCTAAGTAACCTGATGATCGGGTTGTGCTTCCCCAGGGACTTTCCGTCCACCGCGTCGTGGTGCGCCGCTATAGCGGCAACATTCAAGGTGAAGGGGGACAGCTGCCCCTCCTCTCCGACCTGACTGCGCATCTCTGGGGATCTTCACCTCAGGAAGAACACCAATTTGTGAACAAACGACACTTCATGGCATACAGGTGCCTCATAGAGGGAGCCGTGGCCTGAGTGTTCGTTTCTACTACCACCGGTGGTAGGCCAATTAAATCTTCTGCATCCCATCCAGGGGCCAGACGTGGACATGTCTGGTCGCGGGTGCCAGATTGTGCCCCGTCCCCGAGAGAGGAGGTCCTCCCTCAGTGGAAATTGCCAGGGAGGTGCTGTCATGAGGAGCGTGAGCTCTGAGATTCTGCTAGCTCCGCATTGGCCTCAGACTGGGCGACCACATAAGAAGGTGGGAGCCCAGTCAGTCATGGGGTGTAATCTGCACTCATCTGTGCATGAGGGGGAGAAATTGCTGAAATGTGCCATATATCCAACAGCATACACAGAGGTGAATGGTACGGCAGTGGAATTCAATGAATGAACACATCTCGGCTCCTAAGAAAAAATCTAAATGAGTGGTTGCGAGCCAGCTCCTTTTATTTCCTTCTACTCACCAATTCCCACTGGTCTTTTCTCAAAGATCAGAGGTGTTTGGAGCTCCCAAGAGCAACCCCTAGTGTCACTACATTGACACAACCTAGACTGAGTGACAGATAGGGAATGCATGTGATAAAAAAGCAATATTAAAAACAGTAACATTTTGGAATTCAGTTGTTATTTATTAATATTATAATCCAACAATTATTTATTTTTGCCCAGTTTGACATTATAATATGATACAGTATTATTATTATTACTTTGAGGATTTTGTTTATACAATAATAATATATTTCCGTCTTATTTACTTTCACCTGGAGCTCATATTCTGACACTGCAGTGTATTGTTCATCATGTTGCAAAAGGCTGTATTTTATGTAAACATTGTAGACAACATTCGTAAAAGAACAGTAAACATACAAGGCATGGCATCCCCTCAGCACACTAGAGCAGAAATAAATAAAAAAAAACTTTGCCATTTATCAAGTGCTGAAACTTTGCTTGGTGCAGAATAATCTGGAATAATGTTAAACATTGTAACAGTCACCTTTTTGCAACCTGAACTTGTTCAGAACATTAAATCGCAATGAAAAGGGAATGCAGGTGTCTCGACATGCGTTATTGAAACCTGAAATTCGTAACTTGACACTTGTGTCTAAAATTGTGCTGGTGCTTCATGACACACTTAAGAAACACTGAGACACGGTGCAGCAGTTAAGGATGTTCGTCCAGCACGTTTACATATGAAAATAATGAAAAGCAGAGCAGACGCACCATGCACGCCAAAATGCCTTCGGTGTGAACAGCCCCTAACTCATCTGTTCGCGCATATCTGAGCATATGAGCGAAACAATTTCAAAAGATCTATATATATTTTCATAAATTACAAACCTAAACCCAAAGTCCTACTG
Organism: Moxostoma hubbsi; assembly: GCA_032164185.1. NCBI lineage: Eukaryota > Metazoa > Chordata > Actinopteri > Cypriniformes > Catostomidae > Moxostoma > Moxostoma hubbsi. The sequence continues at coordinate 10,432,149 of JAVLUX010000009.1, read as the reverse complement.
ACCGGAACCTGGCAGCTCCACTTTGAGAGCACTGAGCGGTGTGTTCGAGTGTGTACCAAGAACAACATTTCACCTCAAGCAGTTTTTGCGTAGCTTTTCTACCGGGGTGGCGGCCCTCACGATATCCATTGCCCCACGCAATTGCATGGTATGTGTCTTGGTTAAAACAGCTACTGGGTAGTTTAAGGGTGAAGGGAGACCAACTCGGTTACATTATTCACAGCGCATTATGGGACCATGCAGTCGCTCCGTGGCATGTTTTGCAGGGTTTTTTGGCTGCGGTTCTCTGATTGGTGGATCTTTCTCTGCTGTACCGTGGGTAATGTAGTTGTTTACCATTAATTCTTTTATCAAACACAATTTTTAAACAATGAAGTTGAGATAACACAGTTGGATGGCTTCATTGGAAGCATATACCAACGGTGAACAACTTTGTAGCTCACGGTAGGTCTGTCTTTAAAGGTTTATAAGTTATCGTTGAAAATCAATTTGTCTATGGGATAAATAAATGGGATTTTTACTTCCGGAACCAGACTGTTACACTATTGTATCGATTTTGTATCTATTTTTATTTTTTTTTGCTGATTGGATGGTCTAAAATTCATACCTTTTCATAAGTCACTTCTAATGATATATTACAATTTTGCAAATGGTACAAATTATTATGATTTGTCATGAGACTATGTTGGAATTTTTTGAGAATTATTTTCCCATACAATGACAGTTCATAGTGACCACATCTGTCAAGATCCACAATAGACAAAAAACAAGCAAACAAACATAAAACGATCATTATAAGTGCATACTGTACAACTGCTCTAGATCCCATTTTTTTGAAGTCATACAATTTCTTTGTGTAAGGAACAGAAAAAACATGCAAGGTGAATCAAACATGTTATGTGTGATATTTTTCATATATTACAATTAGCGAACAAATGAGATGGGTTTTTTAATGTCCGATGCCGATATTTTGAGAGCAGAGTGGCCGATAGGCCAATGTATTGCCAATATGTATGATATTGCACAAGAACAATTTAATGCACATTTATTTACCATTATATTCACTTAAAATTTCACATTAAAAACTTTGTAAAAATAGAAAAACAAATCTTTAAAAAGATTTTTGTGCATTTTAGATGGTAGATAGCAGCTTCTCCTAGTTTCTGTTAGGTCAACCCATTTTAATATTTTGTCCACACAAATACATTTTTAAAAATGCATAAAGAAGGAATAAAATAAAAAGCTTACTTGTGTTAGTTTAGTGAAAAGTACTGTATAAATATCACTGTTTTAACTAGGTTTTTGGGTTTTTTTTATACTGTGGTTTAGCATTAAACATTTTAAATCAAATTGATTTCAATCGCTGTTTGGTATGATTGAAAAATATTGAAATATAAAATTTGTAAGCTATATTACCCTACCTAGTGGTATGAAAGCAGGTGGCCCCTGCTCCCCACTGTGACAAATTCATGTCTGACCGAAGAAGCAGCAGGTAGTTACTCAAACCAAAAACTGCATTTCATTGATTTCTGCCCTCAATAACTGTGTGTTTGAGACGTCATGCTCCAAATAAACTCTTGAAATTGAATAATTTGTCTCACAAACTGATTAATTTCCTGTTGTCCTTGGATCGTTTTTCAATGGCACCATATTTGGTCTCTCATCAGACATTAAAACAAAAATATGATTTCTATGAACAATGCATGACGACTAATGAGAAAATAAGGAAAGCGTCTGAAGTGTGCAATAATGAGTTTCAGAGTGTCATTTAGAGCAATGTCATGGCAACCACCAACAATGCTCAAGCATTGTGGCAGGGATATTTGCTTGGAGAACATTCATATTTCCTAGTTAAGCTACTAAATACGCAGATGTGCAAATTTCCAAAAATGTTATAAATTAATGTTATAAACCAATAAATACTCACGATCTTGAGGTTTTATGGACTCTGATAGTGAAAAAAAAAAACAAAAACCAGCGTTTTTGAGAAGTTTTCAGAAGCTTGTCCTCAAGACTCAACCTTACCCTATTAAGACTTTGCAAATCAAGTGAATTGCCACAACAGAGTTTGAGAAACCTCAGATGAAAGACGCAGAATATTTCCTGCTCAATTTGAAGTAAGCATTTCCCTGAGAAATTGTGAACCTTGCAGTTCCAAATTTTCCAAGATATAAAATATTAAAAAGATACAGTATATTGTGCAAGGATTTTAATAAACATAAAGCCAAATTAAATACAACAGTTAGGGAGTGTCCTCAAATTGCATGACTTTAAATGCTCAAATTTGAGTGCCCTCTAAACCTCAAATGACTACTTAAAAAAAAAAACAAGAGAGAGGAAAAAAGGTATTTGGATAAAACGATTGGCTGTGCATATAAAAGATAGAGGGTTAACTCTGTTGGACGTGCCGGTGGGTCCAAAGGTGTGGGTTGGTGGGGGGGGGGGCCACCAACCCACCCCTTTGGTCAGAGGACCACCTCTGTGGTCGTGAGCACTGGCAGAGTCTGGGGAGAAGGTGCCCCATTGGCTCACTGACCGTGGTCACTACTGCTGACTGCGGTAGTGGAATTTGCGGCAGTTTAATTTAGAAATAAATGTAATATAATTCTTGTAAAATGCATTGTAAAACGGGGTTATGATGGGCAAGGAGGAGGCGAGAACCGGCTTGTCAATATAAATAATATTTTAATGAAAAACTTAAAACAAAAGCACAAACATGTCCGTGATTGAGCTCTCTCTCTCGAACCGCCTTTATCCCTCGCGTGCCCCATCAGGCCAATTGGGGACCGGGCGTGCAACATTCCATCCCGGCCCCACCCCTCCTCCACTCCACACTCCTCCCGGCGTTACCTCAACCCGAGGACCACCGGCATGACGTACATCAATACCCCCCCCCCCCCCCCCCCCCCCCCTTTCCCTGGGGAGGGGCGTGCTTTACGATCTGTCTGCCGGCTGGTTATCCCGCCTTCCTCGACCTGGAAGGAGACAGGAGGGGAAAACAACAACAACAACAAAAAAATAGGCGAGGGAAAAGGCCAACACGGTGCGAAAGAGCGAGAGAGAGAGGAGAGAGAGAAAAGGCTCACTCACCGGTTCTCTGATGAACCATCGCGTGGTCCTCGAACACTCCTCCATACTCTCCGGCGGACGACAGCTGCTCCTCTCCAGGCGAACCGGAGTCAACCTCCAACCCCCAGCGGACAGAATGCCCCTCCGCTTTTCTGGCGATGAGTGGAGACATTCCTCCGCCCCTGGCAGCGGCCCTACCACTCCGGGCGGTCGGGGAGTTTCTTCCCCTTCCCCTCACGGATGGCGGTCTTCCCTCGACCCCTCCGCGTCTCTGGGGATGGCAGGGCACTCCTCCGCCCCCGGCAGCGGCTCCTTTGCTCCAGGCAGTCGGGGAATCCAGTCCCCACACGCATCCGGGCGGTTGAGCTACTCCGTCACCCGGCAGAAGGCAGCGGCGCTCCCCGGGGTGGACAGCAGTGTCGAGGACTCTGTGATGGGCATCCCTCCTCCTTCCTGGGTTTCGGCACCAATGTAACACAGGGTTATGATGGGCAAGGAGGAGGCGAGAACCGGCTTGTCAATATAAATAATAGTTTAATGAAAAACAAAACAAAAGCACAATCAAACACACAACGGACATGTCCGTGATTGAGCTCTCTCTCTCGAACCATCGTCACCGGCTGCCTTTATCCCTCGCGCGCCCCATCAGGCCGATTGGGGACCGGGCGTGCAACATTCCAGCCCGGCCCGGCCCCGCCCCCCTCCACTCCACATGCATGTTTACATAGACTTTTTTAGAGGCATAAATACAATGCAATAATTGATCCTAACTATGCATTAAAAACAAATTCTAAACAATCAAACTAATTTGGGGGCCTGGGTAGCTCAGCCATTAAAGACACTGACTACCACACCTGGAGTCACAAGTTCGAATCCAGGGTGTGCTAAGTGACTCCAATCAGGCTTCGGTTTGGCCCGGTTGCTAGGTTGGGTAGAGTCACGTTGGGTTAACCTCCACTTGGTCGCTATAATGGGGATCTCGCTTTCGGTGGGGCGCATGGTGAATTGTGTGTGGAGATTTGCATGAAGCCTCCACATATCTCGGGGCACCTGTGTTTTGTCCAATAACGTTTAAGCTATGTCTAGCTTTCTTAAATGGCCCTTAGCAGTGGACTAGCTATGACCAGCTAGGTAGCTCACTAGGTTTTAGAACAGAGTCAGCATCTCTCATCATATTTCTGTAACAAGATGCATCACAATAAGGCATTTTGGCATCATAAGCCATTTTATATCAGTTGCTTAAAGGCATAAATGTATGCACATTTTAAATGATTTAATGTGTCATAAACAGTATAAATATAAATGACATCTGCTCCTCTCCTTCACTGTTGTACTTTCTCTCTCTGTCATTCCAGGAAAGCTGTGAAGGCCACTCTAGTGCTGCTGCCATTGCTTGGAATCACATACATTTTATTCTTTGTGAATCCAGGCGAGGATGACATATCTCAAATAGTTTTTATCTATTTCAACTCATTTCTACAGTCATTTCAGGTGAGGATTGCTTTACAGTACTTTACCAACATGCTGTTTTATGTACCGATACTTAAACCATCATCACATTCATTGAACACAATTTCTGTCTCAGTTCAGAGAGAACTGTAGGTGAAAGTAGACTAAAATAGCTTATCTATTTGATCCAAATCTTTGTACCTTGAGAGATGTCATTCAGCCAAGAGGAGACTCGGGGGACCGACTGACCTGAATAACAAAATGATACCTTATTTTTGGTATTAAATGTGATGAAAAGCACTTTCTTTTGGCTCTAATAACATCAACCAGCTCTTAAAAACTTGCATTTTACATGAAATTCACAAAATAAAAGGTTTAACAAAAAGAAGAGATACTGCTGTCCTGGGGCTAGTTTTCCAATAATGAAAATTCTGTCATAATTTTTTTTTATCTGTTTGTCTTTCTAATGCATTTAGCATTTATTTTTGTTTCCTTTGAAATCTCTCTTTGTTTTCCAAAGGAAAAATTACAATTAAAACATACAGTTGATGCATTGATCAAAGAACAGCTGGTAATAAGAGTCCAGATTCTCTCAAAATCTGCTGTTCTCTCTGTGTAAACTGCTGCTTTGCAATCTGTTCCTTATTAACTTGCTTTCTAATGCAATTAATATTACACAGACACAGTTTACATAGAAAGTGGTGAGTGTTCTGTGTTGCAGTTAGTTGTCAATAGTAGGTGTGGGGGAGATTGTTTGCTACTAAAACTATTTTCCAAACAGTTACAGGAAAAGTGTAGGCACACAGATCATATTCATGTCAGCTGTCCATCACTGCATTAATGACTATGTGGGTTTTGAGGCTCTTGTTATTAGATATATTTAAATATTTCCTGCACTGTGTGTGGCACAGTGATGTAACAAGTCTCTATTGTTGATTTTTTTATCAGACAGTTGACGAGGGGATTTAACTGTTTAAAACAGAAATAACAAGCCTGCTATGTCGCTCTGGCATTCACTCCCAATTTGTGAATACTTTTTTCAGTTCATTGCAGATTGTCAGTCTGACTTATCAATTACTCAGTTCTTATAGGGTCAGCTCTATACAGTTTTATTTTAATTTTATTCTTAGCTATGAATTATTGGGTGTTTCCTCAACTATGGGTTCCTTTTTAGAAATGAAACTCCCTTAATCCTCTTATGGTATAAAAAATGGCACCTTCCTTTGGTATTCATGGTCATTTTTGACCAGAAGGTTTTAACACTTTTTTTGATGATGATGATGATAATGATACCATTTTTTTCTTTCCTGAAGAACAATAAAATTATGCATTCATTTTGGGATTTTATGCTATTTTGATTTATTTACATGTCAATTCTAAAGGTTACCATTAATTTGCATATACCAATAAGTACATTTAAAAAGAAAAAAACTTTTTTCACTTCTATACATTGAAACATGAAGATAATCTAAGAATGGTACATAAATTGGGAGGCATATTTTTTTTTTCTCATATCCCAGCTAAGCTAAGGTCAGAGCACAGTGTCAGCCATGATACAGCGCCACTGGAACAGATAGGGTCAAGGGCCCAACAGTGGCTTGACACTTGACCATCTAGTAACACAGAGCTTTAACCGCTGAGCCACCACTGCCCTTAAAAATGTGTGTTCTGCATTATGAGTGTGTTATAGTCTGAGTGTGTGTGTGTGTGTTTAGCATTGTGGCTGTGTGGCTGCAGGGGCGTGGTCAAGCATCCGTCCGGGGGAGAAAGCGGTAAGGGCGCTTGCACCTCAGCCAAATGATGGGGAGGATTGTGGAGTGGAGGGGGGCGGGGCCGGGCTGGAATGTCGCACGCCCGGTCCCCAATCGGCCTGATGAGGCGCGCTAGGGATAAAGGTGGCCGGTGACGACGGTTCGAGAGAGAGAGCTCAATCACAGACATGTCCGTTGTGTGTTGTTTGTGCTTTTGTTTACCTCCGGTCCGAGCTCCGCCCTCTCCGGGACTACCGTAGCCAACATTACAGGGGCCACCTCCCTACACAATTTCAGGAGACTGAGATGGTAAATCTGTCATGCGCCCCTTTAATCGGTTCGTTTTACCTCATAATCGAGATCACCCACTCGCCGTGTGACCTCAAAGGGTCCTTGCCACTTGGCGAGTAATTTAGAACTCGATGTTGGGAGTAATACAAGCACTTTATCTACCGGGGCAAATTCCCTGAGCTGAGTACCCCTGTCATACAGCCGGCATTGTCATTCTTGAGCTCGATGCAAATTCTTCTGTTAGTTTCCCCAGAGTGTGGAGTTTTGCTCTGAGATCAAGGACATATTGAATTTCATTCTTACTGTCTTTGGCCCTGATTTCGGCACCAATGTAACGCGGGCGTCGGAGGACTCGCGTGCTGGTCCTCCGATTGAGCCCGCAGGATTTCGAAAAAACACCGGTCCTGGTCTTGGCGTAGCTCAATCAGGGAATGTTGGTGCATCCCTCCCTCCTTAATGAACGAAAAAAACTTTTTCATTACAATAAATGATTCTTTCTCAAGGCAGTTCACGACAACACTGGACTGTCGTGTGAGTGTGTGTGTAGCGCTCTCTCTGTCCCAACTGGAGGTTCTGTGGCCACTTTTATGCCGCTCTCCCCTTGCTCACTGAAATTAGAGACAGGTGTTAGACATCATTTGGCTCAGGTGCAAGCGCCCTTACCACTTTCTCCCCCGGACGGACGCTTGACCACGCCCCCGCTGAAACAGGCTGATTATTTATTTTTTCTTTTTTTTGGACAAATGTAAAAAAAAAAAAAAAAAAAAAGCATTGTGTTTAAGTCTCACCAGTTCATTCTTGTGTGTAAGTGTGTGTGGGGGGGGGGGGGGGGGGGGGGGGGATGAGATCAGATGTCAGAATTCGCAATTAACTTTTTCAAATTTTGGGGATAAAATGTTGACTCCGTTGTCTTGCTATGGTTCAATTCGTAATTAGCATTTTATGTATTCTAAGTACACACAATTAAATAATATTTTCATGCTTTTTTTGCATACTTTGACAAAATAAAAGCTTGATTAAAAATGACACAAATTATATAGTAATGTTTACCTTGATTTTTCTTTGTTTTCTTCACTCATGTCTTTTTCACTCTTTATTTAGACTACCATAGTTTTAAAAAATGTATATATTTAATGATGGATTTTCATATTTTAGTCTGGGTAAAACAATAAAATGTATACATGAAAGGCACTTGAAAAGTAACAAAAATAAATTATGTCATGGTAATGTTTATTATTATTATAATTATTATTTATGTGGCATTTATATAATGAAAACAAAAAAGTTGAAATCTCTTTGTTGTTCAAATCAGTCCCTGGGACACAAAAGCCAGTAGCTGAAGAAACACCCTATTACTTGTGCCGTGTACATCTGAAAGAAATGTAGAGACATATTGTCAAATTGCCACTGATTTCCATCTTGATCCATCAGAGACAGTTAGGGGCCATTATTGGTCTGATGTCACCTTTTAAGTGTGATATCTCTCTCTTTCTCACTGTTCTAAATGATGGCACCAATCACTTTAAGGCCTGAAGTCTGTCTCTTCTTCTGCTCTCATGAATATTTTAAATGCTTCAGTGTAAAAAATTGTTTTGTTTCCCTGGAGAACATTATAGTATATTACAGCAGCCTTTGATTGTTCGCTGCTGTCCGCCCTCAGATGGAACGGGAGCTGACACCTCTGTAAAAACATCTGCCAATTATTAATGAATGGAGCTCTCTTCCGCTAAGCTCTTTTGCTTTTTAGTGAGTGAAAAATGCCTGTGGTACTGCCTATATATCAAAATATCAATGCCTTTTGATATTTTTTTCATCAATTTTACCATGCTCACCTTTCTCTCTGGTGCTATTGATAACATGTTGCACAAGCAACCTTCGAGACATGGGTTCTGGTCCCACGGAAACCAGGAAAATAATCACGCTCACTCTGAGAAACAGGATCTGCTCCCATGAACCTATTCCGCTACCATTAAAACCACAAATGAATCACGTTCACTCTGAGACACGGGTCCTGGCCCTATTAAAACCAGGAAGTAATTGCGTTCACTTGGAGACCTGGGTTCTGGTCCCATGAAAACCAGGATGTAATCGCATTTGCTTGGTGACACTTGTTCTGGTCCCATGAAAACCAGGAAGTAAACTTGTTCACTCCAAGACACGTATTATGCTCACATAAAACCAGGAAGTAATTACATTCAGCCAGAGACATGGTTTCTGGTCCCACGGAAACCAGGTAGTAATCTTGTTCACTCCAAGATATGGGTTTTGATCCCATGAAAAACTGAAATTAATCGTGTTCACTCTGAGACATGGGTTCTAGTCCCATGAATACAAAGAAGCAATCACATTCACTCTGAGACACTGGTTCTTCTCCCATGAAAACCAGGAAGTAATCGCATTTGCTTGGAGGCACAGGTTCTGGTCTCATGAAAACCAGGAAGTAATCACGTTCACGCCAAGACATGGGTTCTGATCCCACGAATACCAGAAAGTAATTGCATTCACTCCGAGACAGGTCTGGTCCCATGAGAACCAGGATGTAATCTTGTTCACTCCAAGACACGTATTGTGCTCCCATGAAAACCAGGAAGTAATCACATTAGATCCGAGACATGGCTTTTGGTCCCATGGAAACCAGGAAAGTAATCACATTCACTCTGAGACATGGATTCTGGTCTCATAAAAAACAAAAATTAATAGTGTTTGCTCCAAAAATGGGTTCTGGTCCCGTGGAAACTAGGACGAAACCGCATTCACTCTGAGACATGGGTTCTGGTCCAAGGGCTACTTTACTTTGGAAAGCTCAGAGGAGTCCTATAGCCTTGAGGTTCAACCTTTTCATTTATGCAGTAATTCATATATTTATACTTTATATGTAATTATTAAACATTATAATTATTCTATAGTACAAATTAGGGGTGTAACCATTTTCTTGTGGTTTGGTTTTGAATTTTTCAAGAGCCACTTATTGCAAAATAGAAAACAGATAATTTATATTTAGATGACAGAATTTTCATTTTTGGGTGAACTCTTCTGATTGGCAGTCTTTTTATTGTGGATGTATAACGCACCATAGCCATGCTATTGATATAGTGTCTAATTACTTGCAATGTTGACTGGTGTTTATTCAAGTGACTGTTTAACTGACATTGTCTGTTTTTTCTAAACAGGGATTCTTTGTGTCAGTATTTTACTGCTTTCTTAATGGGGAGGTGAGTCAATGATAAGTGTAATTTCACGGATGGACAGAGCTAGAAGATAACTATATGCAGGCCATTTCATCAGCCATAACACCCCGTCACCTTATCTCCTCTCTGCCACCCAAACCTATTATTATGTGGGAAGCTATTACACTAACACTCAAACATAAAGAAGAACAGAGGATTAATCAGCACCCTGAAAACTGAGCTCTTTTAATGGTGTCATTTTTTTGATTACTTATGAAACACCTCACACACCTAATGCAAAATGTTGTAATTGACAACAGTATAACTTGACATATGACTGTCATTTTGTTTCCAGTAATTCTTCCATTAAGTATAGGAACAGAATATGATAACTACTATCAATTGTTTTATTGTTGCTTTTTGTTATTTATTTTAATGCGCTTAGTTGTTGGTCCAGATGGAATCTGCACAAGTTTTTCACATTTTCTGTGCTAATTGTGGGGGGGGAAATCTGTAGAAAGGATATTAATGATGTTAAGGATATTTAAGGTTAATGCTCTAATGAGTTTTAAATGAACAAAACTTACCTAAACCATAAACCTATGCCTAACCAATAGTGTCATAAAAGCAAACATGAGATAAAAAAAACGCAAATTCGGAAGCAACCACGTATAAAATTAATTTCCATACAAGTCATGCGCTCATGCGCTAAAGTAAAACTGTTTAGATGTCTTAAGATAGCATTGTGTAACTTTCTAAAAGTGAGAAAAAGTCAAATTTGTTTTAGTGCCTCTAGTTTTCATTTCACCAGGAAACTGCTGTGATATATAAAACGAGCCACAACCAAAATTATTTAGCAAAACTGTTGGTATAACATGATTCAATGAAAATGTGTTAAACAGTGCTGAGATTACTACACTCTTATTGGTAGACGTAAGCAGCATCAAATAAGTGAGAAAATGTAATAATCCAAAATGCACAGGCTTGGAAATATATAGGACATTGATTGCAAAGTGTTTCACAAAACTGCAGAGATGTTTGTAAATTCAATAGGGGTATAACGGTTCTTGGAAAAAAACAAAAAGTATGGTTTGCCACCCACGGTTCGGTAAGCATTTGTACCGCGGCTCATCTTGAGTTATAACGATCTGGAACATCTGGTTTGGTAGACAAAACACAGTGTCAAATAGACAGGCACTGTTACTTGACTAATGCACATGTATGACTTTGTAGATGGATAAGCTGTCAGAGAGTAGCTGTCCAATTAACTGTTTGTATGCTAAATCAGTTAATGACATCACAGTTCTGCATGCGCTGGTGTGTAGTTGAAAATGGCAAGTGGAGAAGATATACCACAGACAGAGAAGCCCCCTGCATTACGGAAGTCTCCTGTCTTTTTCGATTCGCAGTCATTTACAACAGCGATTGTCAAAAAACATTTACCAAATAGTCACTGTTTGCAGACATTGCTCAATGCGAGTGCCATAAGCTCATGGAAATACAAAAAAATGACTGCCATTTACAACATCACTTTGGTATAAATAGCGCGCGGCATGCAGAGAAAAGCAGGTGAGCCCAAAACTGCACACACTCCCTTCCATTTTTTAGCAGGCACTCGGACAGACCTACGTAAATCAAAAACTAAAGCTCTTGGTATGATCATTGCCAAAGATATGTTTCCTTACTCCGTTAATTCAAATTTGAAATTTCACTTATGATTAAAACGCTCCAGCCTAATTACAACATTCTATAGTTCTGTACAGCATCCGAAGTTTAATATATTTTGAGTTTGAAATGCCCTTTATGTTTATGTATGCATCATAATAATGCAATTAATTTAAAATGTAGATTTATTGTAGTAACCATGGATGAAGTAACCATGACTGCTTTAACCACAGTTCCCTTTCAAGACCTCGTTGCAGATGCATGAGGCTACACATCCTACACTTGACAAGGATTCAATCCCGGGGAGAACCCTTCTTCTGCATCAGTGCCAGTGAAGGTCAATGTGCCCAACAATTAACCTGGCAAGCCACATTCTTCTCTGGAGCAAGTCATGTCTCCTACGTGTGAAGCATGTCCCCAAACACCTGAAGAGTAAAGCAGGTTTACTCTAGCACCAGGATGCAACAGGAAAGGGGAATGAGACTCCACCCTCAATCAGATGGTTGACAGCTGCCTCCACCAAGCTAGGATGCCTTGGCTCACAGATGGCCAGTGAAACTCAATATGTGTTTCTGTTGTCAACTTGGCACATATAGTATACTAGTTGCACCAAATTACACAACAGCCACTGGTCCAAGATGCGGTCAAGCTGCTAGATGCTCCCCAATGGGAATTTCCTTTGACGTCAGATCTGCTCTCGCAAGCAAAGGAACAATATGGCATCCTTGGCCAGAGCTGTGGAGACTGCATGTCTGTCCTCTGAATGTGTCTCATCTGACACAACAGGGTTTTCAGTCAGGAGTAAAGCACTATTCTACATGCCAGGGCCACCTCAATGAGGCAGCTGTATGCCTTTTGTTTAGTGAACGTTTGCTGATTGGTGTTCCTCGCGGCGTGAGGACACAATAAGATACTATCTTTTATACAAGATCAGTTTAATGCAGGATCTCTACATCCAAACTCAAAGTACGTATATGTCGCTGACATAGTGACTACAAATGACCTCTTAGGGCCTGTCTAAAACACTTTGACCTCTCGCAGGTGAAGCGAATAATGTTGATCATCTCCTAACAAGGCCACATGTCAAGGTCTGGGTAGATTAGATGATAAGCGGACAATCAGTTCTCATAGTCAATATGTTAAATGCAGGAGAAATGGGCAGGAGTAAAGACCATAATGTTGTAGCCAGAAGACTGGGTCAGAGCATCTTAGAAATGGCAAGGCTTGTGTGGTCCTCCTGGTCAGCAGTGGTGAGTACCTACTAACAGTGATCCAAGGAGGGGACAAACCACAAATCGGCTACAGGGTGCTGGGCGCCCAAGGCTCATCGATGCTCGAGGGCAACAGAGGCTATCACATCTTGTCCAAACCGATAGATTATTTACTGTGGCACAAGTCACAGAAAATGTTAATGATGGTTACGGGAGGAATGTGTCACAACACACAGTGCATTTCACCCTGCTGCATATGGGGCTACATAACCTTAGACCAGCCGGAGTGCATATGGGGTTACATAGCCACAGATCAGCCGGAGTGCCTGTCATGACCCCTGTACACCATCAAAAGCGCCTACACTGGGCACGTGAGAGTCAGAACTGGACCATGGAGTAGTGGAAGAAGGTCACCAGGTCCGATGAGTCCTGTTTTCTTTTAAATCAGTTCTGGTCCGAACCGATAGATAGTTTACTGTGGCACAAGTCACAGAAAATTTTAATGATGGTTACGGGAGGAATGTGTCACAAAACACAGTGCATTGCACCCTGCTGCATATGGGGCTAAATATCCGCAGACCAGACAAAGTGCCCGTGATGACCCCTGCACACCATCAAAAGCGCCTACACTGGGCACGTGAGAGTCAGAACTGGACCTTGGAGTAGTGGAAGAAGGTCACCTGGTCCGATGAGTCCTGTTTTCTTTTAAATCAAGGCCGTGTACATGTGTACCATTTACCTGGGGAAGTGATAGCACCGGGATGCACTGTGGGAAGATGACAAGCCGGTGGAGGGAATGTGATTCTCTGGGCAATGTTATGCTGGGAAACCCTGGGTCCGGCCATTCATGTGGACATCAATTTGACATGCACCAACTACCTAAGCATTGTTTCAGACCAGGTTCACCCCTTCATGGCAACTGTATTCCCTGATTGCAGTGATCTCTTTCAGCAGGATAATGCGCCCTGCCACACTGCACACATTGTTTGTTAATAGTTTGAGGAACATGATGAAGAGATCAAGGTGTTGCCCTGACCTCCAAATTCCCCGGATCTCAATCCGATTGAGCATCTTTGGAATGTTATCTCAGGGGTAAAATGTTCACTGCAAACCCTCCATTATTTGAGAGTATGTAGGGGTGTACTGATATCTAGGTTCAGTGCAATAAGCCAGAGCTTCAATCGCTCATGATCATGTATATGCAATTGATGAAAATTTAATATTTTTTCCAGCATTCATTTTCTTTGGGGTTTCGTAAGGTTGAAGCATCCAGGATACACACAAAAAAAAAAAGAACATTTTGAACAATACACTTATACAAACACAAATCTACAGCAAAGACAATTCAACTTTTGTACAGCGCTTCTACTCTTGTAAACAATGATGCGCTTCTTGCCTCCTCCTCCACGTGACGCGTGACCTTACTGAGCTTACGTCATCCCTTTTGGGATCCAATGCGCTCTTAAGTCCTCGTGGTCGCGTAGTGACTCGCCTCAATCCGGGTAGCAGAGGATGAATCTCAGCTGCCTCCGCGTATGAGACCGTCAACCCGCACATCATATCATGTTGCTTGTTGAGCACGTTGCCATGGAGACATAGCGCATGTGGAGGTTTCACACCATCCCCCACGGCATCCACGCTCAACTCCCCATGCGCCCCACCGAGAACAAACCACATTATAGTGACCACGAGGAGGTTACCCCATGTGACTCTACCCTCCCTAGCAACCAGGCCAATTTGGTTGCTTAGGAAACCTGGCTGGAGTCACTCAACACACCCTGGGATTCAAACTAGCAAACGAACAAACTCCAGGGGTGGTAGCCAGCATCTTCACCACTGGATCTACCCAGGCCCAGTATTGTTTTGTTTCTAAAAAGAATCAATCGTTTGGGTTCAGAAGAACTTTATTTGTTGACTGGAGTCGTGTTTTATTTTTGATGCACCCTAAATATGCATTTTTGACCGTCAAAAAATGTAGTACTTTCATTTGCGTTGTTTAAAGGATGAGGACTGAAATGAAATCCTAAAAATCTTAAATTCTGTTTTGACGAAGAAAGAAACTCATTATATCTTGGATACATCTTGGATGGCCCGATGGTATCAGCAAATTTTCATTTTTGGATGAAATATTCCTTTAAAGGATCTGCTGCTAATGTCTTGGTGCCAGATACCACAGGACACCTTCAGTGGTCTTGCAGAGTCCATGACGGAGGTTCGGCACACTTTTGGCAGCACACGGAAGGACCAACTGCATATTAGGCAGGTGGTCATAATGCTTTGGCATTAATGCATTAATGCATAGTGTGGCAGCAGTGCAGTGCATAAAATCATACATATGTGAGTCAGGAGCTTCAGTTAATGTTCCCGTCAACCATCAAAATAGGCAGCATTTTTATATATATAATGTATAATTTAATCAATGTTTTGGGTCCCTGTCACACATTTTTTCATTAAATTATTTTTGTATTTATGTATTTTTAGAATGTTGTTATTCTGCAGAAATGATTGCCTCTCTTCATATCCAATCTGTCTGAAGGCAAATCCTTTAAGTTTTTGTTATGACCCCAGGCAGGATAGAAATATGAATTAGTATAAGATGGCTTAGTCATTGCGTTCATCTCACCAAATATCTAGACCTTCATGTCAAATCATGTCACCACCAACTGTGACCCTTAGCAGTGTAGTAAACCCACAAACTATGTCATCACAATGAAGATGAAGGAAACAACCTTCTCTTACGCCTGACTGGGTAAATGAAGAATGGCTTTAAATAAAGGCCTTCAATAAGCTGATCCAGTTCTTTTTATAGCTCTCTTTTTGAGCTCTTCACCCTTTTATCAGCGTTTGCTGTAAGCTTTTTTGATAGCTAAAAAGCTCTTCTTAAACAGGTCCATATTGCTCTACCGCTTCCATTTCAAATGTTTTACTGGAATGTAGATTGAGACTGTTGTGTGGCAAAAGTTTTTCATTTGCTTTTTTTTTTTTTTTTTTTTTTTTTTTTTTAATCATGTAGACAACTCTTATACATAAAAACAGAGTGCTTCAGAATTTACCTTTTAGAGTGTTGTTTGTAAAAGGCAAATGGATTTTCTTTATTTAGGAATGAAGATTAGTTCTGGTGCTAAATTAGGTCTCCAAACCCCAAGGTCAACGCATTATTCTAGTTAGTACAGTGTTTTTTTTTTTTCTTGAATAGGTTACAAAACTGAGTCTGAAAATTAAGTCATTTTTTGTTCTTTTTCAAAAAACAGTCAGTCAAAAGAAGGTTTTTAACCTTTGAAAAATATTGATCGTCATCCTATACATTTATTTGAGGTTTTGCTAACCTGTTGACAAAAATACCCATATTGATTCAATACGGAATGCATCATTTCATCTTTAAATATAGGGCAAAAACATAACAGACAGATGAATGAACAGTGACAAATACTTTATTTAAAATATACTCTTTTAAATATATTTTAGAGGTTTACCTCTAAACCTAACTTAGGTTTAGAGGTAGGTTTAAACAACTATTGCACAGGAAAGCACCACTCACATTCCCTTCAATAAATGTAAACATCTAGTTTAAACAATCATAAAATTAATCCTTTCTCTTTGTGTGCTATAATCCAAATCTTCAATATTTGCAGTTGTCAGAAGTTTACATACACTTAGGATGAAACACATTTTTTAACCACTCCACAGATTTCAACTCTAGTTTTGGCAAGTTGTTTAGGACATCTACTTTGTGCATGACACAAATAATTATTCTTACAATTGTTTACAGACAGATTGTTTAACATGTAATTGACTATATCACAGTTCCAGTGGGTCAGAAGTGAACATACACTAAGTTAACTGTACCTTTAAGCAGTTTGGAAAATTCCAGAAAATGATGTCAATCCTGTAGGAAATTAGCCAATTAGCTTCTGATAGGATAATTAGAGTTAATTGGAAGTGTTCCTGTATATGTATTTTAAGGCCTACCTGCAATTCAGTGACTCTTTGCTTGACATTATGGGACAATCAAAAGAAATCCCCCAAAATCAAAAGAAAATTGAAGGACAGAAATCGTGGACCTCCACAAGTCAGGTTCATACTTGGGAGCAATTTCCAAATGCCTGAAGATACCACGTTCATCTGTACAAACAATAGTATGCAAGTGTAAACACCATGGGACCACGCAGCCATCAAACTGCTCAGGAAGGAAAAGCATTCTGTCTCCTAGAGATTAATGTATTTTGGTGCGAAATGTGCAAATTAATCCCAGAACAACAGCAAAGGAAGATATTTTGAAAGGAAGATATTTATTTTGAAGATACAGGTAGACAAGTATCTATATCCACAGTAAAACGAGTCCTATATCGATATAACCTGACCAGCAAGGAAGTAACCACTGCTCCAAAACCACCAAAAAAGCCAGACTACAGTTTGCAAGTGCACATGGGGACACATTTCGTACTTTTTGGAGAAATGTCCTCTGATTTGATGACAAAACTGCTTAAGGACAACAAAGTCGAGGTATTGGAGTGGAAAATTTGTGGGCAGAACTGAAAAAACGTGTGCGAGCAAGGAGGCCAACAAACCTGAATCAGTTACATCAGTTCTGTCTGGAGGAATGGGCCAAAATTCCTTCAACTTATTGTGAGAAGCTTGTGGAAGGCTACATAAACTGTTTTACACAAGTTAAACAATTTAAACACAATGCTACCAAATACTAACAAAGTGTATGTAAACTTCTGACCCACCGGTAATGTGATGAAAGAAATAAAAGCTGAAATAAATAATTCTCTCTACTATTATTCTGACATTTCACATTCTTAAAATAAAGTAGTGATCCTAACTGACCTATGAAATTTCTTGAATTGTGAAAAACTGAGTTTAAATGTAAACTTCTGACTTCACCTGTATAATCAATAAGATTAATTAAATGTTCAATGCCATCAAATTTATTTAATGCAGTTGATGCATTTACCTAATTTGAAATAAAAATTGCTTAATTTTGTTCAAATTCAGGTGCCGAATTCAACTTGGTGTTAAAGGATTATACTATACATGTTACAATGAACACAAATTCCAACCTTGTCTCATAGTGTAAACGTGACTCTATATACATTTTTGAAAAACTTGCACGTGTCTCCAGGTACAATTCCCTGCTGTTTCCAGGTGAAATGAACATGAGAGGTGCAACAACAGCTGTGTTTTTTTCACTTTCACTCAATTCATGACTTCATTGGCTGATTATGACTTTATAAACACTTATTTGTCTCTCTTTTACCCAGACCCTGCTATATTATGATCTCGATACACTTTTTTTCTAGCGCACATTTTGAAAAATTATACATTTTAACGCTTGCATTACAGACCCACCTACATATATACACCAATATGATAAGCTTCTGTGGTAGCGCACCTCATAGAGCATTGGACTTTGGACTCGGAGGACCGTGGTTCAAAACCAGACTAGAACTCAAGTTGACACGTGACACGACAGAGACATAGAGGTGACATGAATTGACGTGTTTCCTTCAGAAAATTTACTTTTCATTTCTCATCTGTATTTTAGGTGTTTTTTTAAGGATGTCTGTTTTGTTACACTCTCATTTCTCTTTTCGGACACTATTGGTTAAGTTTAGGGTAAAGTTTTAGGTTAGGGAGGTCCATTTTATTAAAACCTTCATCTAAAATTCACCTTAAAAACCTTGTCTAGTTTCAACCTAATTTCGTTTTGGTTTGGCGCCCACTGCTGGACATTTCACTTGAAAAGAGCAGCCAATGTGTTATGGAGCACATTATTTCAGTTTTGCAAATACGTTGCAATGCTCACGTAAATTTCATGAGACCGGGCTGACAAATTCTGTCATCGTTTAAACATAACTTAATCATTTGTTTATTATTTTGTTTGTTGTGGGACACAATTTTCAGAATATGCTGTGCCTCAAAAACATACCTTTAATTAGGACACCATAGTTATAATTGCATTGTGAATGCAATCTAAATCAATGTTTTTTGTTTGTTTGTTTGGGTTTTTTAAATAGAAAGTAAAATGTAAATAGTTTTCACAAGTCTGGTTCACAAATAAGAATGTGGTACGATATGTTTTATCATATATCCATTCTGCAGAATTCATTAGATTATTACCACAATCAAGTGCACAAAATGTGTCTAGCTGTGGCATACAACAAATGATGGCAGATTTAGTTAATTATCCCACACTCAGAAATTAACACATTTTGTGCTTTGTTAGAAATTTGCATGTAATATTTTATAACATTTTTAATTGAGAAGAGTACATTTTCCCATGCAATACTATAAAGTAATGCATGTTTTTTTCTTCGCAGGTGCGTTCTGCAGCAAGAAAGCGTTGGCATCGCTGGCAAGATAATCACGCTCTGAGAGTTCGGGTGGCGCGGGCGATGTCCATCCCCACCTCCCCCACCCGCATCAGCTTTCACAGCATAAAACAGACCACGGCTGTCTGACCTTTCCAGGATTGCTTATCCTCATTTCTATTTCAGCCACACTGATGGACTGCAAGCGTTCAGCGCGGTGGCGCGAGAGACCAACTGATTGTTTACCTTTCTGACAGTCTGTGTCATCCAATATCCTGTGAATTTAATTTATCTGTCAGTGAAATTTTGACAGTGGGGAATGAATTGAAGGGTTGTAGGAAAGAAATAAGAAAAAAAGAAAAAAGTATTTTCTGTTTTTATGAATTGTAAAATCATCCTTTTACTTTGCCATTTCCCCTCTTTCAGCATATCACTGATTCTTGAGACATGCAAAACATGTCCCTTAAAAATCAGATGATCACTAGAATGTTTTTTAATACAAACATACCATTTTATTTGATCAAAATTATGACTTTTATTATTATGTATTACATAACTTTATCACTTGCTACCTCTTAAAACCACCTGCCTCTAGTCTATAACTGAATAGATTCAAATGGATTACAGTATAGGAACCATTTAAAACCATGCAACCACACTGGTGTAGCAATGTACAGTCAGGAATATCCAACCCACAAATCATTTTTGCCCCTGTCAATTAGCTCTAATGCAGTTGCTAATCTGTTTTTGCTTCCAATATACAATAAGCCCAGTTGTATTCTTCAAACACATCTGTTTGTGTCGCTGGATGAGGGAACATGCTGTTATTTTCCTAATCTCTCTGTTGCTCAGATCTGTCTGTGCTGCTGTTTAAAGCTGTACGGTCCTGCTGCAGCCGGTTTTACTGCACGTGAACTCTGTCTGGCCTCTGTGGAACTAGTTTCTTCATGTCAATGTGTGACAAATTCCCCTTGTGTGATTGTGCCCAGCAGCACAGGCTTAAGTCATCATTATAACTAGAGAAATGGAAGTCGGATGCCCCTTCATGTGAAGCTATTCACAGTGTAGTGGCATGATCAAATCAGATCATAAATCAAATTTGGGACGCTGATAGATAAGAAGTGAAATTAGCTTGGGTCAAAGATCAAAGACCCTCTATGGTACCCATTATATGGGGGGAGGACATTATACTTATATATTCACCAACAGTGGGGTAAAATAGAAGGAAGCTCTCTCATCCATTGCTTTTGGGTTTTTAGCTGTAATAAGCCATATGAAACCGAACATTATTACAAAGTAGGGCCTAAATAATAATAAAAAAAGAAAGAAAAAATATTTGAAAACAATTGAGATTATTATTAACCTTTTACCTCTAATATATTCCATTGTATCTGGATTATATAGGCTATACGGTATACAGTAGTTGTCAAAACGTCTGCATGTCACGGAAGGCTACATTAACAACATGCGGTTAGGCAAAGGAATGTTTGATGCAGCTTTACAGTTACAGCTTTTGCAGTTTACTTCAGAATCAAAGCACACGCTTGTCAAAAACAGAAACTAAAAAAGCCTACTAAAAGCCAAATTATTTCAGGAAACAAAAAGTTTCATAATTCTGAAAATTTAGTAGACATTTTGGAAAAAATTATGCAGCTATTAACCGGTAACCAGCATTTAAAAAATGTCATTCGTTTTCAGTTTTCATTTTCTTTACTTTTTTATTCCGTGATGATGATCACCGGGGACTCGGGGAAAATATAAAGGCAGCTAGAAATGTTCATGTACAAAAAGACCCATTTTACTATGAGACAAATTGTGTACATGGTATTATAAATAAAACATATTTGAAAAATCAAATAAATGCCTTTGTACTAAATCCAAAACATATTTTACTTTTCATAAAATTGACAGTGTATAATGGATTAATATAATCTCGATTCATTTTATGATTTCCGATCATTCTTTATAAAGAGCAGTGAAATTTCAATAATGTAAAAAAAAATTAAAATAAATAACATTTTAATGTTAACTCCTAAAAAATATGATTTGGAATTTTCTCTCTCTCTCTCTCTCTCTCTCTCTCTCTCTCTCTCTCTCTTCTCTCATCTTCCCCCATGGTTTTAGACCATAGCTGTGTACATTTCTTTGAAAATCATGAGACATAAATCAGAATATTGTTACTTTACAAATACAATTATATTATTAAAAAATGTCCAAATAAATAAATAACTGCAATAATATAAATGATTCCAGTATCTCTAAAAATCACCAATGAGGAAATGCATTTAAGCAAATCCAGGTTCAGAGTCCTATTTGGTAAATTCAATTTTTTCTCAGTTTACTGCGAAAGGAATACTCCAGATCCATCAGAAGTTCAATCAACACATTTTGTGGCATAATGTTGATTACAGAAGAATAATTCGACTTTCCCCTCATTTAAATCAGGGTTACAGTGGATTTGGACTACAATGGAAGTGAATGGGGGCCAATCTGTAAATGTTTAAATACTCACAAAAGTTTCAAAAGTATAACAACATGACATAAACAATATGAGTTTTTATTTGATTTTAGTGTCATAAATTCTCTTACTAACCTTTTCTGTGTAAATATGTGTTGCCATGACACTTTAATCTCAAAAAACCCTAAAACCTTAAAACTACTGTAAAAATTAAGATTTTAACTTTACAGCTCTAATAATAAATGCATTTTAACAGAAGAATTCATTTAAGTGCTTTTATAAAATTATAAGCTTCACATTTCTGCCTTTAAACCCTCCCAAAAAAATTGGCTAAAATTTTAAGGTTTTTATTTTTCAATTTGTTTGTTTTTGTCTTGTTTTTTTATCATTTATTTATGTATTTGTTGATATTATTATTAATGGAACAAATAACTTGTATTGAACACTGAATATTCCTTTACTGTAATCTGTGAACATCTATTTCACTTTTTAAAGATAAAAAAATAAATGTGATGTTTAAAAGAAAAGTAATTAATGATTAATACGCAATTTGAGGAGCACTTCAGCTTGAGATTGTACTGTATGGGTGACCCTGTAAAAAAATATAATATTAATTGCCCTTTTAATACCAACAATGAAAAATGTTGTGTTTTTTTTTTTTTTCTTGCAAATGGCAACACTGTACCATAGAGGGTTTATAGTAGAATGGATTTAACATAAAAGATTCAGATTTTTGGGGGCGGGGGTTGGGTTCCAAAATGCCAGCTGTACGGTTATGTGAGGATATTATTAAAAGGAAGGTTATGAGATGGAGATGATATTGTAATTCCTGACCTGATCCTGACCTGACAACTCAGCTGATGCTATTAAAGCACCTTTTTCTTGAAAAAAAGTTCTGAAATATGTCACAAGCATGTATCATTTTAGAAATATCGCCTTGCAATTAAGTAGATGTTCTTTGACCAAAGCAGATTACAATACAGTATATAACAGTTCCCTTTGAGTAAACTGGGTTAGAACTTGAGTTCTTTTTATTACTGCTGTTCATCTGCAAACTTTGTGTTAGCAACCAAAATGATTAACCCCTTGCCTATACTTTTACCCATCAGCCCCACACACAGAGACTGTTTTATGAATACATTAATTGCAAAAAAAATATTAGTTTATTTACTCTGTGTGTGTTATTATTATTGTGTGTGTGTGTGTGTGTTATTATTATGATTGTGTGTGTGTGTGTGTGTGTTATTATTATGATTGTGTGTGTGTGTGTGTGTTATTATTATGATTGTGTGTGTGTGTGTTATTATTATTATTGTGCGTGTGTGTGTGTTATTATTATGATTGTGTGTGTGTGTGTGTGTGTTATTATTATTGTGCGTGTGTGTGTGTTATTATTGTGTGTGTGTGTGTTATTATTATGATTGTGTGTGTGTGTGTGTGTGTGTGTTATTATTATTGTGTGTGTGTGTGTGTGTGTGTGTGTGTATGAGGGATGAAGGTTTATGGTGGTGATACTGCAACTGATAAAATATCCTCAGATCATGTAAATAGTTTTTATATATAGTGAAAAAAAATATTTTGAGTCATATTCAAGTGAATATTGACTTGCTCAGTGATATGATTTTAATGGCGTATTTTCAATTAAATATCAAGAGTACATATTTTGCACAATAATTTGCAATTTACAATGTAATTTTGATACCTTTGAATAAATTGCCGCTAGTTTCACTAATTTTGATCAAATGTAATTATGTAAATATTCAGTATAAATTATCCACATAATATATTCACCAAAGATAAGATTATTTCATGTACATTTTGCTTTTTTGTATTTCAGAATGTTTTCTTACCATTTGTACTATTTGTTTTTGTTTAATTTGACTTTGTCATGGAACTTTGTGACTGTATAGAATTGTAACATTTTGTGAAAGCCAAAAATGCCTTAAATTTGTGAAAGAGACATGTGTTGATATTAATAATGTACATGAATATAACATAAGTGTTACTGCTATGTTCAATTATAAAACATTGGGTCAGTATTTTTAGAAACATGGTGTATTTTTTGCCAAACATTCGACATAAAGGAATGTCCCTGATTCAATACAAGGTCAAGACCAAGCGACAGCATTTGTAGCATAATATTTATTATCAAAAAAATTATTTTGACACATTTATAAAAAATTTAAAAAAAAAAGGAAAAATCACAGTTACAATGAGGCACTTACAATGGAAGTGAATGGGCCAGCCAGACCATAAACGTGTTAACCTCATTTTAGTGTGATAAAATTAGGGGTTTACCAACATTAGTAAGAAATTTTATCGCACTAAAATCATGTTAACACGTATAATGTTTATGTCATGTTGAAACAGTGTATTTTAATGTTTATCGACTTGTCCCATTCACTTCCATTGTAATTTGCCTTACTGTATCACTTTAGAATAAAGTTGTATATTTTGACATTAGAAAACAACAGTTCAATGAATGTTCTGAGTTCAATAAAAATTACAAGATCAATTGACAGCATTCCTGACACTCGTTTATAAAAATAAATAAATAAAAAAAAAACATGCTGATATCATGTAAAAAGTTACTGGGTTTGCAGTTCCCCGTCTGCCTCTCACTTCGACATTGTGTTGAAGAAGTGACACTAGGGGTCTCTCTTGAGAGCCTTGCACATCACTGAACTTGAGAAAAGGCCAATGAGAAATTGGCAGACAGAATTCTGCCCCAGGACATACGGTTATACAGTAAATGGAGGGAAATACGTCTGTCCATTCTGATTTTTCCTTCGGAGCCGAGCGGTTGTGTGATCAGCGACCTGTATTTACTGACTGTTCACTCATCTCTACAAGAGCATTTGCTGTTGGATCTATCAGTGTCTTTCTCCTTCTCTGCACAACAGTTCAGCTTTGCCCCTGGGCACTTTGACAGCACTTATAAAAGAGAATATTTTCACTAAAAGACTTTATTTCTCTAAAAGAGCAATACACAGCAGCGTTGAACGTCCTTTTCAGGACGCGTCTTTATAAAGATACCCTTCCGCCCCTGTGTAGTTCCTGGATGTGGTCGAGTTCTCTCTGCTCCTTACGGTCACAGACGCTGCCTTGTGTGTCTGGGCAGCGATCACACTGAGGCAGCATTTGTGGGTGGTTCGTGTTCTCACTGCGAGAACATTACCATGGCAACGTTGCAGTCGAGGCTTTCCTTCCTAAAAAGGAACACCACTCCAGCTGCCCCAGCATCGCTCCTTCTTCCCAAGGAATTGAGGATGACCCGGCTGGCGATGGAGGCGATTTGGGGATGGCAATGGGCTCGGTTTCGCCGAGTGCATCCTCATGAACCACGCGCCCATCGACACGCTCGGGGTGACAGCGGCTCGCCTCACAGCCAGTCTGTTTATCCCCTTGAGTCTCCCGAGCTGGATGATGAGCTCACCGCTGCATCGGAGAGTGTTCCGACTTCTGACGTGGAGACTCGATTGGGCTGTCACCTTCAGGTCGGCATGCCCAGTCTGAGGCTGACGCCCAGATGACCGACATGCTTGCCCAGGCCGCTGTCAGCGTGGGGTTGGACTGGAACCTCCGTCCTCCCTACAGCCTTCACTGCTAAATGACTGGTTCCTCGGGTCTAGGTGCCGCTAACAGCCACGCTCCCCCAGTTCCTGTATAGAATCGTAAAATTTTGTGAAAGCCAAAAATGCCTTAAATTTGTGAAAGAGATGTGGATATTAATAATATACATAAATATAACATCAGTGTCACTGCTATGTTCAATTATAAAACATTGGGTCAGTATTTTTAGAAACATGGTCTATTTTTTGCCAAACTTGAATCCCTTACCGTAATCATTCGACATAAAGGAATGTCCCTAATTCAATACAAGGTCAAGACCAAGCGACAGCATTTGTAGCATAATATTGATTATCCAAAAAATTATCTTGACACATTTATAAAAAAAAAAAAAGAGGAAAAATCACAGTTACAATGAGGTACTTACAATGGAAGTGAATGAGCAGCCAGACCATAAACGTAAATTAGGGGTTTACCAACATTAGTAAGATATTTTATCCCACTAAAATCATGTTAACACATATATTGTTTATGTCATGTGGCAATACTTTTGAAACAGACTGTATTTTAATGTTTATCGACTTGTCCCATTCACTTCCATTGTAATTTGCCTTACTGTATCTCTTTAGAATAAAGATGTATTGACATTAGAAAACACAACAGTTCAATAAATGTTCTGAGTTCAATACAAATTACAAGATCAATTGACAGCATTCCTGACACCCTCAACGGCGGAGCAGCCCACAGGTACTTGGCGGTCCCCCAGGTGGACTGAGCGGTTGCGATCCACCTGTGTCCCGAGAACACCGCCACCTGGCGGGATCACCCAGTGCTCCCCTCTAAGGCCTGTAGGACCAACTACGGGTACTGAAACTACTCTGTACTGGAATAGGTGCTTCACAGGACATGCCCCTGTTTGGATTAATCCCCCTATGTGTATTTTCTGGGGCATTGGGGAAGTCAGTCTGGCGCAGCCTGTCGCTTTAGCACGCAACTGCCTGCCCGCACCTGCATCATCAGCGCACATACACGGTTCAGCGAATGCCATATCATAATAGATTAAATATGGACACCTAGTGTCGCTTCTTCGACACGACGTCGAAGTGAGCGACAGACGGGGAACGTCTAGTTTACTATTGTAACCTCCGTTCCCTGATGGAGGGAATGAGACGTTGTGTCCTCCCGGCCACGACGCTGAACTGAGCCACTGTTATGGCCGGACCTCATTCTTGGCTCTTCAGTGCAAAATCCTGAATGGACAGACACATTTCCCTCCCTTTATACCCATATGTGTGGGGGCGGGACATGCAAATTCTGTCTGCCAATTTCTCATTGGCCTTTTCTCAAGTTCAGAGATGCACGAGGCTCTCAAGAGAGACCCCTAATGTCGCTTCTTCGACACAACTTCTCGTTCCCTCCATCAGGGAATGGAGGTTACAATAGTAACCTAGACACTTTCTACAGTCATGACAAGAGTTTACAAATTTTAAATAACCTGTGATTTTAGCACACTAGTCTCAATTTTTAAAGTGTTTTAATCTTACTTTCATAACGGTGTGTTATTAAACATTTATTTATAATTGAATCCCTTTCCCCATAGACTTCCACTGTATGTGCATTACTGTATACATAATTTTTGTTTTTTAACTGAGGGAAGAGTATTCAAACGATTTTCTATGGAAACTGACAGTATGCTACAAATGCTAGCCATAAATCTTAACTTGTATTAAGCATTGAGCATTCCTTTAAATTCCAGACTCAAATCTATTACAAACTTGCAGATATTCACCAGCCAAATATTGCAAACTACATTAGACACAGGCAGAGCATCATTTAAGTATGCACCAAATCCAATTTTCCCCAATCTCAGTTTTGAAATATTAATAGACTTTTACATTTTCATTTCACGGTTAACCAAAGCATTACATTCCGTATAATGATTGCAAATGAATCCAAATCAGCAGTGATGTTAATGTTGTTTTAAATGATAACATTATATGCTAGTTTCTGATGTATCTTGAGATCAGATTCCCTCACTATTAACAGGGTGTTTGAGACTAGCCTTGTCCAAAGTCTGAGACACTAATTAAAAAAAAAAAAAAAAAAAAAAAAAAAAAAAAAGAGAAAAAAAAGTGATTTTCACCATCTTAATTCCTTGTAGTTCATTGAAACTACAAGATGTTCTTTGGAAAATGTTCAAATCCTGCCGGATAACATGAAACATGACGGCTCCGGTGCATGCTGTCATTAAAGCAAAAGGGTGGCATACAGAACTAAATAGGGGAGACCGGGGCTGTATGTCACACAAGGAAGTTGGATCAGTATAAGTTTTTGAGCCAAAAGTCCAAATACACAAATGTGTGTTTTTCAAAAACCTTATTCAAAACCCTCTTAAAGGGATAGTTTACCCAAAAATTATCAAGCTCTCGTTATTTACTCGCCCTTATGTCACATGTCAAGTGCGAGGAAGTGTGAAAAAGCTTCTCTCGTGATTGCTTTAGAAGACATGGATTAAACCACCCAAGTTGTATACCTTCATGCTGCCTTTATGTGCTTTTTGGAGCTGTAAAAATGTTGGACCCCATTGACTTACATGTAAAACTATACATAAATCCTTCAGAAAATAATTGTGTTCTGCAGAAGAAAATCATACAAGTTTGAAACTGCATAAGGGTAAGTAAATGATTAAAGATTATATATTTTTTCCTTTAAATTATAATATTCTTGGTAAATTCTATGCTTCCAACTAGAATTCCAATATTTTCACATTTTTGCGATAGTGACTGAATAAACATGTACATAATAAAACCATACTGGCACACATTCAGGCAAGGGTCAACTACTGTATATAAAAAAGGTAAAGATTTCCTCAAAGTTTGAACAATGTTCTCATCACCAGAGTGTATACATTTCAGGTTGGGGCAAGTTGTCAGATGTTTTACAGTATATGTTGACAGTTGGGTTTGGTATTTCTGTACTGTTTAATTTAAATTTTATTTTGGAATTTTTGCTGTTTCAGGAATTGTTTTATGTTTCGTAATCTTTAAATTGTGTAAAATAAATAAGTAAATTATAAAAACGATCAAGAAAATAATACTTAAATACAAAATTATAATTTTACATAAAGAAATAAAGACTATATTTAGGGCCAATTTTTGCATTGTGACAATATTTAAGGACATTTACACACATTTTACCCCACAATTCCATTACTGTAACACATCCAGACGTTTAACTTTACTATTCCCTTTGTTTAAATGATGATTCCCAATTTCATAGTACTGTATCAAGGGAGTACAGCTATGATGTATAAATACTTTTCAATTTAAATATTACATTAGTTTACATTGCAGTAAGATTTTCTTTTTTGTGTTGTGAATTTGGAGGTAAAAAGTGTGCATGGAAATAATGTCACATTGTATTATTACATTACAATGTTATACTTCGTGGCCCTTAAAAATAAAGTTCATTTATGTTTTATTATTTGTTTCTTTGTATTTTGGAGTAATAGGTTTCTTGACAGGTTTTGTGAGATTTCCCCAAATATACTGTAATAGGCTGTTAATTGACAGGTTCCCCTGTGACTACTTACTCCATATAGTGTGACAATATACCTTTCAATGGAAATACTGGATACTGAACATAAGACTATTAGACATAAGATCGAAGACTAAGTAAAATATAAGTATTTTAACATTGGTGCTTTGGTTTCTTTGGATGTAAAAAAAATCTAGCAATTACATCTTATCCATGGAAATTACTAAAACATTTACTGACAGTGCATGGCTAATATTAGCTGGAGTTGTCTATTCTAGTACTTAAGAGAAATGTACTGCATTCTGAGACTTGGATAATGATTAATCTTCAGTGACCCAAAAAGCACTGCAAAAGCCTAGCTGGCATGGATTAAAAACTGGAGTGGATTAACTAAGAGGGTTAACATCCTCGAGTGGTTCAGTCAAGACCCAGACCTCAGTGCAACTGAGCATCAAGTCGAGTCAAGTCAAGCCATTTTTATTTGTATAGCTCACACAACACACATCGTTTCAAAGCAGCTTTACAGAAAATCATGCATTAATAGAAAATGGAACTGTAATATCTATTAAGTCTTAGAGTCATCACTGTGTAGTTTGATTTATTATAATTATGAAGTGTGTATAAAAATAAGTAATTAAATAATAATTGTATTTAATGAGCTCTATCTTAAGACCAAGGTTCAGGCAATGGCATATGAATGATCCCATGTCTTATGGTTGGATTTGGCATCAGTTCATCCTCTAAAGTCCATCGTAATAGACTGAAGTGAAGTCTGGCTGTATTTTGTTGTCATCACTCAGAGACACGTAGCAGTGGTGTCCAATACAACGCAAGAATGCTGCTGGATCCGGCTGCTACTTTTTGCAGAGTTATAGATCATGATCAATGTTTCAGTTTTCAGGTTCAGGCAGACCTTACTAAAGCAGCTTAATTGTGTGGTGAAGACTAAATTAGGTGTATGCCTGGCTAGATAGATGAATCTTTAGTCTAGACTTAAACTCAGTGAGTGTGTCTGCATCCAGAACAGTGTTAGGGAGACTATTCCAAAGTTTAGGAGCCAAATAGGAAAAGGATTTTGATATTCTAGGAACTATTAACAGGCCAGAGTTTTGCAATCATAATGAACGTGATGGAATATAGCATGGTAGAAGGTCACTTAAGTACTGTGGAGATAGACTGTAACACAGTTCAAGTTCATGGGCAAGGAAGAGGCAAGAAACCAGCTTGACAAATAACTTAAAGGTTTAATGTACAACTCAAAAGACAAACACATAATAGGACGGACATGTCCGTAATTGAGCTCTCTCTCTCGATCGCCGTCCGCAAGTGGCCTTTATCCCTCTTGACGGCTTAATTAGCCTAATACGGGACCGGGCGTGCGTAATCACGCCCCGGTCCCGCCCTCCACCGTGCCACATTCCTCCCCCGTTCTTTCAGGCTGGGGACCCCTGGCCTGACGTACATCCCCTGGGGGGGGGGGGCGCCTCCCGCGCGGTCTGCCGGCGGGTCATCCCCATCAACCTGGACGAGGGAGGGGCAAGGGGAGGGAAACAACAACAACAATTAAAAATAGGGGGGGGGAGGTTCCAAGACTGGGCGGTACGGCAGCGGTTCTCCCGCTCCAGGTGGTCGGCGGCGAGCCCCTCCCCGCATGCGGTCGGCGATCTCCAACCCCGCCGCGTTCCAGCGGCTAGTAGGAGACTCCCCCGCCCCTGGCAGCGGCCCTAACCACTCCAGGCGGTCGGCCAGGAGCCCCTCCTCCCCTCGCGGTCGGCGGCCGTTCCCCCGCGTCCAGGCGGCTGGGCTCCTCCGTCCCCCGGCAGATGGCTGCGGCTGCTCCGCTGTGCAGTGGCGAGAACTCCGCTACGGCGCATCCCTCTTTCGGCACCAATGTAACACAGTTCAAGTTCATGGGCAAGGAAGAGGCGAGAAACCGGCTTGACAAATAACTTAAAGGTTTAATGTACAACTCAAAAGACAAACACATAATAGGACGGACATGTCCGTAATTGAGCTCTCTCTCTCGATCGCCGTCCGCGAGTGGCCTTTATCCCTCTTGACGGCTTAATTAGCCTAATACGGGACCGGGCATGCGTAATCACGCCCCGGTCCCGCCCTCCACCATGCCACATAGACCATTCAAACATTTGTATGTAGTTAACAGAATTTTAAAATTAATACAGAATTTAACAGGTAGTCAATGTAACGACGATAAAATGGGGCTAATATGATCATATTTCTTGGTTCCAGTCAACACTCTGGCTGCTGCATATTGAACCAATTGAAGTTTTTTATTAAACATGCTGGACATCCTCCCAGTAATGCATTACAATAATCTAGTCTTGAGGTCATGAGCACATGAATACGTTTTTCAGCATCAGCAACAGAGAGCATGTGTTGTAACTTAGCAATATTTCTGAGGTGGAAGAATCCTATTCTACAAACATTGAAAATGAGATTTTCAAAAGGAGAGATTGGAATCAAATACAACATATAAAAGTTGTTGAAGCCGATGAAACAGTACATCCATCGAGAGTCAAATTATATATTAGTGGCTTATTTTTAGAGGTTTTTGGTCCAATAGCTAGTACCTCTGTTTTGTCGGAACTGAGTAGAAGAAATTTCTGGCCATCCAATCTTTTCTTTCATTGATACACTCGTCAGGTTTCGAAGAAATATACACAGGGGTATCGTCGACATAACATTAGAAACTTATTCCACGATTCCTGATAATATCTCCCAGGGGAAGCATATATAAGGAGAAAATCAGAGGCCTTAAAACTGATCCCTATGGCACTCCATACTTAACTTTTGTTTGATTTGACAATTCCTCATTTACACAGACAAAGAAGTTTCTTGGGGCATGTCTTAAGGATAGAGAGGAGTTAATAATATTAAGAAGAGGTTCTGACATTACATGAAATACCACTTTTAAGAGCTTAGTTGGATCTAACATACTTGTTGTGGCTTTTGATGTTTCGATAAGATTTGTTTGCTCTTCATGACCTATGACAGTGAAGGACTGAAGTTGCACTTGAGGAATATTATGAGTTACTGTCCATCCTTAGGGGCATCCCCCTTGATCGTCATGGGCCCTCCTTTACCCCTGGTCCCCAGTGCAACTGCAAACTATGCACTGCCTGTAGTTACGCCACTGTCTGTATGGATGCTAAGGCATTGTTAGGTTGAAGAGTGAATAGAGTGGTGGTGGCGTAGTGGGCTAAAGCACATAACTGTTAATAAGAAGGTCACTGGTTCGTTCCCCACGGCCACCACCATTGTGTCCTTGAGCAAGGCAGTTAACTCCAGGTTGCTCTGGGGGGTATTGTCCCTGTAATAAGTGCACTGTAAGTCGCTTTGGATAAAAGCGTCTGCCAAATGCATAAATGTAAATGTGAAATTGGACTTCTGTGGCTTTTAGTCCATATCTTTTAGCTCTGAAAGCATAAAAATGGCAAAAATAATTTTCCTAATTAAGTATTTATGTCTTGTTTTGCAGTAAAAATATCTAACCATTATACTTCAGAAAATTAATCTTAATTTAAAAAGGAACCCCCATTTTTCTTACCCCATGGGCCATTTGCTGTCCAGTGTTGAGTGTTATCTGATTACAAAATAATTAAGTATAGTCTTAATATATTTATTATATTATATATTATTATATAAGTATTAATATAATTAATTTTATAGTCAAAAAGTAGTATAATAATTACAATTCTTGTAATCAGATTACAGCTACTAACATTCAATTAAAATATTATTTTTTAAATGTAAAATATAAATACATTATTTGAGTTACACAGTTCACAAATATTATTTATCCTTTTATTTATATGCTTTTTTTTTTAATTATACATATAGTAGGAGTGTAAATTTTTTTTGTATCATATTGTATTATACGATACAAGGCTCACTATAAAATACCATACAGTATGTATCGTATGATACATAAACAAACAAATTATAGTGTAATTAAAATCAAGCAGTGCAACAAGGAGAGCTGTGAAACAAGCTCCTCTGAGTTGAGGGGACGCTGAGATCTCACAGGAAAAACAGAGCAATATAGCTACAGTACATAGGTGAGAAGATCGATATCAAACGCCAAGTAGACTGTAGTGTAACAGCTTGTCGAATTTGTCAAACAACGGTGTCATGTCCCAGTGATACAACACATCAAACTTGTTGTTTAATTTTCACCGACATCACAGCGAAAATCGGTGGATTTATGATGCAGAATCACAGCAGCAGCAAAGTTGCATTTAACAACCATCCTCTCCAGAGGACAGGGAGCATGACAATGAGCAAGACGCTCATAAGTAACAACAAACAAGCTTATTCCAAAATCTGACAATGTAAGAAACCTGCGATTACATGACACTTTGGTTTTGACTTCAAAATATAAACGGGTATGAGCACAACATTTGTGCATATGTTATACAAGATGATGTTTTTCCCAAAAAACATCTTTAAAACAATGTACATTTTCTTTAGCAGCTACACAGCAGAAGAAAAAATTGTTATCTGACAATGTTGAATATAATAAAAAAAATTAAAAAAAATAAAATATCTAAAAATCCCTTAAAAATTATGCACACCTGAGAAGCAGCATATAAGATATTTTTACTTGCTTTTAGAGAATAGATCTTGAATATAAGTATATTTTGTCTTTACTGCACTCACAGAATTATAACCAAGTGATAAATTACACGTATATATAAAATACACTTATAAGATTTTAAGACACTTAAAATAAGATACATACTCTTAAAGCAAGTCTAAATATCTTATATGCTGCTTCTCAATTAAATGTATCTAGTTTTTTAGACAATTTAAAATGGAAAACAAGGCAATAGGGCTAACACTTAATAATAATATGTTCCCCTTCTGTCACTCACTCGACATTGTGTGGATTGTGGTGACACTAGGGGTCTCTCTTGAGCTCTCAAGAGAGACCACTAGTGTCACTACAATTGACACAACGTCTCGTTCCCTCCATCAGGGAATGGGGGTTACAACAGTAACCTGGATGATTTTTTTGCAGTGAATTTCTTTACTGAATTAAACTGAATAAAAAGTATTTTTTCTCTTTAATTCAGTGAATGTCATTTAGAGCTATTTTTAAAAGATGATTTGTCCTCTTTATTGTAAGTAAGCATGTTTAATACAACCTTTTTAAGTTGGGCGCAAGCTTAATAATAGATTAAGTGCTAATGATTAATAGTTGCAATAATCGCCAAATAGTCGAATAATCGTTCTAATAACCGTTAATCGATTATCAAATAATCGTTATTTGCAGCCCTAGTGTAGACAAACAATTTTTTCTCAAGACAAACATGAAAATTGTGAGGTCAGAATAAATGCAGTGCTGTTGTTTAAGTTACTTTATTATGTGGGGCCTGGGTAGCTCAGCCAGTTAAGATGCTGACTATCACCCCTGGAGTCACGAGTTTGAATCCAGGGCATGCTGAGTGACTCCAGCTAGGTCTCCTAAGCAACCAAATTGGCCCAGTTGCTAGGGTTGGTTAAGTCACGTTGGGTTAGCCTCCTCATGGTCACTATAACGTGTGGTTCTCGCTCTCTGTGCGGCGCGTTGTGAGTTGTGCGTGGATTCCGCAGAGAATAGCGTGAAGCCTCCACAGATTCTACGTCTCTGCGGTAAAGCAGCCACGTGATAAGATGCATGGGTTGATGGTCTCAGATGCAGAGGCAACTGAGGTTCGTCCTCCTAAGCCACTTGCTCTAAGGACTTAGAGCACATTGGCAATTGGGCATTCCGAATTGGGGAGAAAACAGGGAGAAAAAAAAGTAACTTTATTATGGACCTCTGCTTTTTGTTGCCAATGTCAGACACTGTTGTGTTATATATGATTTAAAAGACATTTATATTGAATCCTTGAATACGTTTGAGAGAAACATATGCAGGCGCTGTTTTTATTATTTAATTTTTTTATTGGTATTGTATCGTAACGTATCACAAGGATTTGTATTTATTAAAAGCTCAATTTATTAAATGGAAAAAAAAAACTTTTCTGTAAAAGTATTTTAGAAAGTTATTAAAAATAATGTAATAAGTAATTTGATAACTTTCTATGAAATAATCAGTAAAGTAATCTGATTATAATTTTAGACAGATCATTAGTAATTTGTAATGGATCATTTTTTGAGAAACTTAACCAGAGCTTTACATTAACATGTGCCCAGCCGCCAATTGTGAGTAGATCATGGCAGTGGCGGATAACTCTGTCACTCTTACTAGCAACTGTGGCAAGTGACTTTTTCAAGGTTTTTCCTGCATTGAAAATTCTGTGAATGTCGAAACGTAGCCGAAGCAAACTTAATTGTATCCGTCTCGCGTTCAGCACTTCAGAAGCACATGATATGCCTCTCTTACCTTACACTCACACCTGCACAGTGATTAAACATGGTTTCACACGAACGGCTGCAGCACACACACCAATGAGCTCAGTTTTTATCCAATTCAAACGAAGAAATTGCATACTACACTGCGCATGGAAAGTTCAAGTTTGGTGGACTCTAACCTGTGAATCCATATGATGAGAGGATGCTTGACCAATAGAAGATCTAAACATCATATGCTGACCTCTTGGCTTAATTCAAATAATACATACTGTATTTCAATACATAATTGTTTTTTTTTATTTTTGCAGGTAAGTGATTAAACAACACATTTTAACACTTTAAATAATAAAATATTTTGTATTATTTACTTATACCAGAAGCCATTGCAAATGACATCATAACCTGGTACTTTGCGCTGAAACAAAATAGCTTGCTCAAAGCCTAATGTGACCACCACTTTAGTCAATTGGGCTTCACCTGATATTGCGGCGGAGACCACAAAATGTATGTATCCTATTTTAATTCTACAGAGAATGTTGTACTTTAAAGTGCTATATGGAGGAAGTCATGGCCTCCTAATAATCGCCATCCATAACTGGCTACATCACTCTACCTTACTCTCCATCAATAGCTGGTGTGTGGATAGCATACCCAGTGGCAAATTCTCAGGGCCAGCAAAGCCTTCTCTGTTGGCCTAACATGCCAATATTTTTCATCCTTTCATCCTCAATAACCTTTTTGCCTATGTAGTTTTAATCACTTTCCACTCTTAATTAATCTACAAACAAATAGAGAAAAACTAAAAGATTATCCAGTCAAAATGTATTCCTTGATGCTTACAAGCGAAGTGTGACAGCTGTTTCACAAATCACATGCCCGAAGCAGCACGTGAGACTGAGCTCCACCCTGTCGGGCCTTCAGAATTTCCACAGAAACCCTCAACAGTGCAAATGAATGAGCAACTAAAGTCAGGTTCATCAGCCAAACTTGTATCACCTGCTAAACTTATATCATTCAAATAAAATGCCCAAACAAATGCATGCAGTTACAGTCTCCAGTTACTTTTATCACTTTATGGGACAGGGGATTTTGGCCATAGTCTAAACATTGAGTGGCTAATGACTTTAGAACAGCTCTAGTCATAGTGGCCAGTGAGCCAGAAGTTAATGGTAACTACAGGCAATAACTGGGCCCGGGGGTAAAGGGGAGCCCGTAAAAAGGAGGACAGACAGCGCGGGGCTGGGGGCTCCAACAAGTGCTTTGAGGTCAGTAAGTAAGATCCTAGTTACTACACTGCACCCAGAACCTTTTATTATGCATATTAACATACTAAAAATAACTCCTCATTAACAAAACACCAACACCCCAGCATTGTTGCGGCAAGTTTTGAACAGGCAAATCATGTGAAGTGTTTTTACACCTCTTCAAGTAAGAAGACTATCTGTCTAATCAAATCACATCATTGACACTAATGCAATGGCAGAAAGATGTATGGACAAAGCAATTTAAAAATGATTTACATATTTATTTATTTTTACTCCTGCGATGGACTGGCGACCTGTCCAGGGTGTACCCCGCCTTTCGCCCAATGTTAGCTGGGATAGGCTCCAGCCCCCGCGACCCTGTACAGGATAAGCGGTTGAGGATGGATGGATGGATGGATGGATTTATTTTTACTCACATCATTTTGAGTTAAGGATGAGTCATTAATAAAATACATCTTCCTGTGATCCACATTCACCGAAAGAGCATGGGACAAGAAGGGCTAAAGGGATACTGCTTTTTCTCTAGCGTGTTGTTATATCTACTAAAGTAGAGAATTTAAAACTCCAGCACAAATCTGTGGCGCTAATAATCCCCACTGGCGGTAGCCTATACATTGAAGACCAAAGATACAAAATCCCCAAACGCAGCAACACTTTTTATTCTGCTGCACTGACAAATGACAAATCCTGGCCTGAATTTATTTGATAGCCCATTGACGCATATAAAAACTGGCTATCATCTGAAAGAGGAAACCAGGAAACTTCCATGTGCATTGAACCCGAGGACACACAGATGTGCTGACTTTGAGTGAAATGCCAATGCCCTCTCTTGATCACAGAGGATCTAACACAACAGAAGCCATGCTGTGAGATTGCAGAACTGAAGTGGAGGGATGTCACACACTTGTGTTTTCAGCGCAACACTGCCACCATGCAGGCACAACTCGCCATAGCACAAACAGAACTCGTGCAATTTGAGCTACAGACATGAATCATGCGGCTTGTCGAGCAGAGGTGTACTATTATTTTTCTTGGAATAAATAAGTACAAGTACAGTAAACTGGAATAGATACTAGTCACTATTGGAATAAATACTAATGAATATGTACCAGTATATTATCAATAAGAAATAGTACAATTGAAAAAGATAGTCACTATTGGAATACTCACTGCTAACTAAAGCACTAGTTACATAAAAATAGATACTAGTAAGCTTTAAAGAATAAATGTCATCAGTGCTTGCCATATGAGAGGGGACTATAAGTATCTGTATTGTAACAAACTGGCAACCACCCAGAACACTGTAGAAACCACACAGAACACCCTAGCAACCATCCAAAACACACTAACAACCATCCAGAACACCCTAGCAACCATCCAAAATACCATAAAAACTGCCCAGAACACTCCCAGCAAATGTATATAAACCACCTATCAATGCCCTAGTGCAGTGGTTCCCAACCTTTTTCCTTGGGGGCCCCCCCTATATACATATTTAACAATCCGTGACCCCTCCCCCCCATATATATATGCGCAATTGACCAGCGGGTCAATTTTCAAATACCATAGAAATGTTGGTTTCACGGGTTTGACCGCATCTGAACCAATTCCAAATGGTAATGATACAGTATACCTATAGAGGGCACCTCCTATGCAAAACACGGTCACTACTTCACTACAGTCAACGATGAAGAGAGAGAGAACCATGAGCGGTAAAAAAAGAAAACTGAATCAAGAGAATCGTACTTTTCAGACGAGATGGGAAACAGATTATCTGTTTACAGAATTCAAAGGTAGACCTATGTGTTTAGTGTGTTTGGAAACAAGATCAGTATTCAAAGATTTCACATTTCACAGTTACAGGGGCGAGGCCAAACTGTATCCGACCTTTACGCACACATGAATGCATTTCGGCGTAAATTAGAGCTTTTCAAAGAAGGATTTTCATCCAATCGTCAAAATTTGGCACACTTTCCCGCTTGTGAAGAGATGCGGAGAGATGTCCCTGAATGCGATAACATTCACAAATACAGAGCCGACATCGAAACACTGCAGCAGCAGTTTAAGTGCCGCTTCCATGATTTCCACGCCATGCAGCCACGAATAGCGTTATTCACAGACCCCCTCTCTGCGGCTGTCAGCGAGCAACCCTCCGAGTTGCAGCTTGAACTCTGCGAAATTCAGTCAGACCCGTTTTTTCAAGCAAAGCGCAGTGAGAGGGGAGTTTCATTTTGGAGGTTACTACCAGAGTCCCGCTTTCCACTTCTCAGGGATTTTGCACTGTCAATGGCCAGCATGTTTGGGAGCACGTACATTTGCGAGAGCAGCTTCTCCACAATGAAACATATAAAGTCGAAAGAGAGAAACAGGATGAGCAATGACGTTCTGTTTCAGCTCATGAGGATTGGCTGCACTAACATTGACATCCAGTCTATTGTACGCCAGCAGGAGAAACCACAAGTATCTCATTAACTTTAAACTTTTCCCCCCTGTAGGTGAGATATAGCCTATGGTGGAAAGTATGCTTCACTTAATACTTTTTTAGTTTTTTGCCATCATTGAATGTTTTTTTGAGAGCCCTCAATGTTTGCACTGGAATAATAATAATAATAAAAAAAAATGTTTGCTACTCAGTAATGTGTTTTGTTTGTTTATGTTAAAAGTTCATTAATGAATAGAAGCAGAAAAAAATGATTGAGTATGGAAATGCAGGTTGGTTCACTAAACATTACAGAGTCTGTAATACAGACATACATATGTTTTGTTCTTCTAAAATGGTAGCTCTAATTTTCCAATATCCCAGTAAGTTTTTTCACTTAATAGGCTACTTTTCAGTTTTGTGCCATCATTGAATGTTTTTTGAGAGCCCAACATGTTTGCACTGGAATAATAATAAAAAATGTTTGCCACAGTAATGTGTTTTTGTTTGTTTATGTTAAAAGTTAATTCATGAAAAGAAGCAGAAAAAATAATTGAATATGGACATGCAGGTTGATTCACTAAGCAGAGTCTGTAATACAGACATACATACATATGTTTTCTTCTAAAATGGTACCTCTAATTTTCCAATATCCCATTGGTGGAAGTGCACGGTCACATTTGGCCCTCTGATAGTGACGATAAAATATTTGTGGCCCTCACTATCATCAAAGTTGCCCATCCCTGATATATATATATATATATATATATATATATTAATCCTATGCACATAAACACACACACACACTGTATATAGTAACTAAATTTAGTTTTAAGTTTTTAATGACATTTTATTACATGAATACACAGGAAATGTTCCTTTCAACTTCAAATGTTTCCTTTTAGCCTAATATTTTCATTTTTATACAACTAGTAAAAACGCAGTTGTTTCTCTTTTTTCAGGATTTTGTGTATAAACATAGAATACTGAATGTTATGACGTAATGTTAAATATGCACGGTAGAATGCTGTATGTAGCCTACTTGCATGCATGCACAGATCCTTATTTTTTACAAGGCTAATCATAACGTCAGCGTAAACACAACGTTTGCCAGTTTTTCACCACAAAAGACACATTCTGGCCGAGACTTGTCTTGGCCTTCAATAAAACCAAAATTTATGTAGTTTTTGTCATAGTGTCTTAACTTTTTCTTCGCCTCTGATGAAGAATCACCGCATTTACGTTTCTCTGCCATTTTCCTTTTGATTTTGCCGTTACTATGACAACAAGCTCATTGGGCAAGTGACGGTGTGCGCGCAAAATGTAAATAATTATTTTATATAAGAGATAATTTTTGACTGCCTTATCTTGGCATTGTAAGCATATGATTTTTTTTAAAAACTTTGAAAAAATATTTTTATACAAAATTATTAGTGGAACATTTTATGCATCTTTATTCACCTCAAAGCATATCCGCTCCCGCGCCCCCCCTGTGAACTCTGGCGCCCCCCTGAGGGGGGCGCGGATCCCAGGTTGGGAACCAATGCCCTAGCCTAGTGAACATCCACAAAGCTATAGCAGCATAGTAGTAGCACCCTAGCAACCCCCTACTGGAGCTACTTCCTAGCAATGTTCTAGCAATCACACAGAACATCCTAACAACCGCTTAGCAATGCCTTATGAACCATCTACAACATCCTGTCAAGTAGCAGCACAATAGCAACTACCTGGTAACACATAAACAGAGTAGCAACCATTCACATTTTATTTAAAAATGTAAAATGTAGTAGGTGGTGTTTGTTTTAGCAAAGCAACACCATTCCTATTGTGCTGATTTATCTATTTTTCTACTTATAGACAAAACTTTGGCATGCAACTTGTTGCACACTGATAATATGATTTCTGCCATGGTCTCCCATTCAGTGCAATAAAATGTAACCTGCATCTGGTTTCCAAACCAGGAATTGTGAAAAGGGTCTATTTCACACAGACTTGCTGGTGGGCTCTGTTGACTAAGGTCAACAGAGCCCACCAGCAAGTCTGTGTGAAATAAACTACACATTAGCAACCAATCATAACTGCCCCTGTGGGCCAGAGCTACAGTATATTGCAGCACCAGAATATGGCACAGACACGGGGGGGATCTTTAGACTCACAACACCACAGAGAGTGAAATTACGGTCTCGTCAAGTTTTTCACTGGCAAACACCACTCACATTTTCTTCCCACAATGTAACTGTCTAGTTATTATTATTCTTCCAGCATGGAGTGCTGCACTTACAGCCGCAGAATGGCTGGGTGGTCAAACTGTGACAATTCAGTGACAATTTCAATTTGTGATGTGTGTCACTTGCAGTGGAATTGCAGCTGTAGTTACTGTAATAACACCAGGCAACAAAACTATTTCAGACCCAAACAGGATGCAAGCATCTACCTTATCTGTGCCACTCTTACTGCTTGTATTATATGATCTCATGTGGTTTAATATTAACTTGTTTATAATTGCATAATGAGACACAACTGTGGGGGAAGTTTGGGGGTTGTGTGACAAGATTACATGATTACACAATTTTATATTTCTTCTAGCAAAAAGTTGACATTTTCTAGACATGGTGACAATAATTTCTAAATAGATGTTAACATCAAATTAAGGTTGTGAATACTACAGAGTATTTACATCAGGTTAAATTCATGTGTGGTTACATTAAGTTGTAATATATATACAAAGCAAGGGTTTTAACACCAGTGACGATATCGACAGAGACAAATTCTCTTAAAAGATTAATTTTCCTAGATGTGTCAATATCATCAAAAAACATACACCACTGATCTGACTAAAATCAATAAATCATACAATATATATATATATATTTTTTTCAATAAAAATCTTTCACATGAACATTAAACAATGTAACACTAATGACACATTAATTCAGGGGTGGGGGACCTTTTTTCCTTTATTGGCCATTTGTGTATTTACGAAATTATTTGCGGGCCATACAATTGCTTGCAATTTCTGATTGTGGTTTGAAATTAATGTGCGCATTCCGTTACGTGCTCACACAACAAAAATACTAAAAGGTCTTTCTATTATACAATATTTTGTGTTGTTATCAATAATTTTAAAAATTATTTGAAAGGTTAATTGAATCAAGGCCATTTTTTGCTTTCCAAATTATTTCTCAAATGGCCTTGAGGTCCGGGTAAAATGGTCTCGCAGGCCTTATACGGCCCTGAGGCCTGATGTCCCCCACCCCTGCATTAAACGAACCATGTAAAAAAAACATATAGTTAAAACTGAATCTAATAGCTTTTTCAATATGGTGAGAAATTCACTATGGGTGCTTCTCAATCGGAAGACTACAGCCAAGTTAGGCTGGATATCTCGGCTGCCACGTCAAAAAAGAAAAAAAGGTTTTAAATAGAACGTATATACCTTTATATATTACATTTTTCAACAATGATCTAAGAATTTAGATTTAAACCCTTTCAAATATGAAAATACAGAACCCTTGACTTGTAAAAACTATTAAACTTTTAAAGCTTTTAAAATTCATGCAATGACCCTTTTATGTATTTCTTTTGTGTGTGTTTTGTATCTTCTAATTTGATATATTGTCTAAACTACTTGCCTGTTTTATTTTTCCACATATTGTCATTGCTGCAAATGCAAATAAACACACTGCTGCATCATAAAGGTTTCACTGTCATGATTAAAAAAAATTTAAAAAATAAGTCTGCCCATGAAATCGAGTCCCCAGGGGGTAACCGTTGTAATGCCTGATCGAAAACTTATAATTTTGACGTACATCATAAATGGATTTTGAAGGATTTCTATTCAGGCAATGAATATAATACTCATTAAAGGGGTCATGAAGTGCTTTTTT
Source organism: Moxostoma hubbsi (assembly GCA_032164185.1). NCBI lineage: Eukaryota > Metazoa > Chordata > Actinopteri > Cypriniformes > Catostomidae > Moxostoma > Moxostoma hubbsi. The sequence goes on along the minus strand of JAVLUX010000009.1, from coordinate 10,389,736 downwards.
TAATAATTGTATTATCTTCCCTGAGGTCCAATGATAATATTATAAATGTTTTTTGCCCCAAAACGGTCACAATTTAGTAATATATGATAATTTTCATTCCTGTTTTTGGCCCTCTGTCTGAAATGCTCAGTTTTGGCCTTAGCGCCTCCTTAAAACTTCAACGTAAACGCCCACTGTTCTGATTGGCTAACATCATGCAGCCCCTTAAATTCAGAAAAATCAATCAAAGAGTATGAATCTCAACATTATAAAATTAATTTTTACACATGACACACATCCAATACATTGCATCTGAATATATTTAACTGTTCATTTCAAGTACAACTGTTAACACTCAGCAACTTAAACTGTCAAACAGTCATGACATTTGAAATATTCAGGAATAAAATGGCTTATTTATGTTTTTGAAGTGTTTTTAACTGTCCCATCATTCAACAGTTCCTTTGCAAAGCTTCAATAATATTATGACTGTTTTACAAACAATCCATGCTGACATGTGCCAAAAATACACACAAACAAGAGTCCAAAGAAGGGTGAAATTATGCACACACACACACTGAGGCGCACATCGGTAGAAATACACCGAAATGGTCAAAGACGTCCATTGTTAAAGATGTCCATCATCAAAGACATCCTATGTTTACATAGGATACCAAAAATTTTAAATAGCGCAAATGGGCGAAAGAGCATGTCCATCACAGCGGCAGCAGATGAATGAGAGAATTGCTTCTCCCTTTCAGAGTTGTAACTTGACACCACGTCTTTTAAAAATGGCAAGATACTGTGTAGTACATGTTCATATACAAAATAATCCAAAATAGTTCAGATGGGCTCCCTTAGTTGTTATGTTAGGAATAGTTAGCCACGCCTGCTCTCTTGACCTGCGTGCCAGTGGTTAGGGCCAAGTTTTGAGTTCTGAAATGTACAGTATGTTTTTATAGTACAGTTCCCCGTCTGTCGCTCACTTCGATGTCGTGTCGAAGAGGTGACACTAGGGGTCTCTCTTGAGCACCGAATATGCCTCTGGTCTATGAAAAAAGGCCAATGAGAAGTTGGCAGACAGTATTTGCATACCCCGCCCCCAGACATACGGGTATAAAAGCGGGGAAATACGTTGAGTTCATTCAGAAATGTTCTTTGGAGCCGTTGATCGTGTATGCAGCCAGCTGCGAGTCACACACCAGTTCCTGCTTCTGTTCCTTTGACGCTCTATTTGCTGTTGGATCTACGGCGCACTTCATTGGCTTTCTCCTTCTCTACACGGCAGTGCAGCTTGCCCCTGGGCGCTTCGACAGCGCAGAGAGTTAAAAGAGTTATATTTATAAGAGTGATTTTCTCTATAAAAGAGAATTTTTCTCTAAAAGAGCTTTACACAGCTGTGTTGAACGTCCTTTTCAGGATGCGTCTTTTTAAAGATGCCATTCCACCCTGTGTAGTTCCTGGATGCTGTAGAGTGCTCTCCGCTTCAGAAGGCCACAGGCGTTGTCTTGTGTTTCTGGGCAGCGATCACACCAAGGCAGCGTTTGTGGATGGTTCATGCTCTCACTGCGAGGGCATGATCATGGCAACGTAGCGGTCGTGGCTTGCTTTCAATAGAAAGCAATTTGGGCCAGCACGTCCAGACTGAGGCTGACGCGCAGATGTCCGACATGCTTGCCCGGGCCGCTGCCAGCGTGGGGTTGGACTGGAATCCTTGTCCTCCCCACAGCCATTGCGGTTGGATGACTGGTTCCTGGGGTTTGCGCGCCGCTCACAGCCTCGCCCCACCCGGTCCTGTTTTTCTTCGTGGAGAGCACCCCTCTCCACTCATCCGCTCTCACTACCCTCGACGGCGGAGCGGCCAATGGATATATGGCGATTCCCCAGGTGGATAGGGCTGTTGCGCTCCATCTATGCCCCGGAAACCCTACCACCTGGTGGGGTCGCCCTGTGCTCCCTTCTAAGGCCTGCAGGACAACATCATCGTTGACTGCCAAAGCCTACAGCGCCGCTGGACAGGCCGCTTCCGCCCTGCATGCCATGGCCATCCTGCAAGTCCACCAGGCCAAGGCACTCAAAGATCTGCACGAGGGTAGCCCTGATCCCGATGTGTTGCAGGAACTGCTCTCAGTGACCGACCTCACCCTCAGGGCCACAAAGGTCACAGCGCAGTCACTCGGGCAGGCGATGGCCATGCTTGTGCTCCAAGAATGTCATCTGTGGCTGAACTTGGTCAAGATGCGTGAGACCGACAAGGCTCGCTTCCTCAACGCCCCCATCTCCCAGTTCGGCCTCTTCGGCAACAACGTCGAGGACTTCGCCCAGCAGTTCTCAGTGTTGAAGAAGCAGATGGAGGCCATCTCACAAATCCTGCCCCGCCGCAAGCCTGCCGCCATGGGCCATGCCCCGTCTGCCCGACGAGGGCGTCCTCCTGCGTCAAAGAAACACCCTGCCCCGCCTCAACTCGGGCCCAGCTCTCAGCCCCAGCATCAAGCACACCGCAGGAAGCAGACGCCCCCTGTCTCACGGACCCCCTCGAGGACCCGTAAGGCTCCCAGGTGCTCCTGAGACATCCGACCCAGGGACCAAGACGTTAGCTCTGGAGATGGTAAGACCACTCCGTCTCCCGTTGGAGGGCCGGGAGGAGAATCTTTTGTTGGATTTATTTCATTTGCCACATTCTCAGTAAAAGAGCTATTACCTTTGTTTCTGGGTCACCTGGCCCACAAATTATGTTCTCACGGCACTCTGCCGCCAGATTTCAAAAGTCCCAGCACACTGGACACGGACCACCTGCCTTCAGCCACACGACTGTTCTCCAGCTGGCCGGTTCCAACGAGTCTAGAGGACGCCTATGTTGGACCTCCTCCTCAGTCGCTAACCCGCCCCCTGCCGGGTGTTCGGAGCAAGGTAAGTGATTTGAGTCTTTTCTCAGCACCAGAGCCTCAGGACGCGTCTTCGCCTCCCGACGCCGTTTTACCTGCTCCGCCCCGCCGGGTGATAATCATCCCCTTGGTGCCTCTAGCACAGAGTTTGGATGCGTGGTTCTCACTTCCCAACCCATCTTGCTGGCTGGCCCAGACCATCCGACTCGGTTACGCAATTCAGTTTGCCAGGCCTCTGCCCCCCTTCACGGGCATCCGCTTCTCCGCAGTACACGGCAAACATGCCAAATCCTGTGGAAATCGCTACTCTCTCGCTGATGATCTGGCCGGATGAATTGCTTGCACCTGGTGCCCTTTCCCTCAGCCGAGGTAAAACTGTGCGCTTTTTCTCCCAGGAGATCCCACCCACCTGGTTCCCTGGTTGATTCCTCCCTAGTCCTTTTGGGTCCGCAGTTCAGCGGAGGAACTTGACGACCCAGTCCACTACTGGTACTCAAATCTACCCTGTACTGGAATAGGTGCTCCACAGATCGGGACTCCTACACGGACTCCCCCTGTGTGTATTTTCCGCGCTACGGTCCCCTTACGAAGTGGACCCACGTCTCCCTTAGGCAGTTTTTGCTGCCCTCCGGTCGCTATGCTGTAGCAACTCCCCCCTCCTTGAGATTGGATCTACCACTGCGCCACGTTCCACTTGTTGCCTAAAAAACCCATGTGATGTATTTGCCACTTTTACCTCCCCTTTCGGGCAGGTGTGGCCTCTGCAGGGTTTTTTCCCCCTGAAAGAATAGGAAACTGGGTAAGACCCCCTTCCCTCGATGCGTGTGAGGGCCCCACTGTTATTGCTCTATGCGGGGAAACATAGAGAGAAAAGAGTCCCAGCCAGGCTTGGCCCGTTCCTAGGTTGGCAAGCGTCGCCTTGTTCCCCTCTAGGGTAACCAGAAGGATTCCATCAACTTTTTTTGGGGCATTGGGGAAGGGTACGTGCAGTCTGACACAGTTGGTCGCTTGTGCACGTGAAATTCCTGCCCGCTCCTGTGTCAGCAGTACATGTACATGGCTCAGCTCATGGTGTGATTTGAAGTGGATCCCTAGTGTCGCTTCTTCAACACAACGTCGAAGTGAGCAACGTCTAGGTTACGTATGTAACCTCCATTCCCTGATATCCTCCCGACCACGTCGCTGAGCCGAGCCACTGCAGTGGCCAGACCATTTCCGGCTCCTCAGAAAAATCCTGAATGAACTCGACGTTTTTCCCCGCTTTTATACCCGTATGTCCGGGGCGGGGTATGCAAATACTGTTTGCCAACTTCTCATTGGCCTTTTTTCATAGACCAGAGGCATATTCAGCGCTCAAGAGAGACCCCTAATGTCGCTTCTTCGACAAGACGTCTCGTTCCCTCCATCAGGGAATGGAGGTTACATACGTAACCTAGACGTTACTTCTAACATGTCTAAATATCAAGGAAAATTTGATTCTCCATTTCATGACACATTGAGCAAATGGAATTGCTAGGAATCGCTATAACGTCAGATGCTGACTCATTTTCACAGGCGGACACATTTGATTATGAACCTAACTAACTTCCGACCATCACTTCATGTCATTTACATACTCAGGTGAGGTGCTGTAAAAAAAGAGTCTTCTCAACTCTGTGAAGTATTGGCACTATAGAGCCACACGTTTTTTGACAATTGCAACAAATGTATTACTTTACCCACTAAGAATAAACACTGATGCAGGTGAAAAAACAGGAGAACGGAAAATAAAAACAGGTGAATCGTGGAACACTTCCATGTTCATGAAAAAGATGTTGAGCAGCCTCTTCTTCCTTTGAAATTTGACCTTGGAATTTATTTTTGTATTTTCAAAATGCAGGTTTTGAAAATTGATAACATCAATGACATGAAATCAAGGGACAAATAGTATTTTTTAAATAATTTGAATTATTAATTATTTATTTTGTTTTTATTTTTGGACACTTGTTAGGCCTTGGACAAATACTTGACCTGAGAATACAAAATTATTAAAAAATAAACACATAAATAACCGTAAATGTCAATTGAAGTGGGTACCAGCTGAAGGGGACATGGGATTTTTCAGGCAATTGACAAATGCAAATATTTTTTCCCAAAAAATTTAAAAAACAATATAAACTCAACCCATATCATATTTTATAATAAAAGGTTAGGTTATAAAATTATGCATTTTAAATTAGGTTTCTTGACTGTTTGAAATATTTTTCATGACATGTTTTTCACCATATGTTTATAATGAACCAACTGTCAAAGGCTTCATTAGCTAATTTAATGATTCCCAAAATTACAAAATCTGTCACTAGTCGCAATCCTTTTGTTATATGATGCCTTTCTGCCATCTAGTGTCTCATTTAGAGAATGCAGAAACACCAACAAGCAGCTATTATATTAACTGCATAGCCAAAACTTAGCAACCAGCCAGAACATCCTAGCAACCAGATAGCAACATGCCTCAGCCATATCTTGGAAACACAATATCATAGAGACATGGGCGTGGGCTCTTTTGAATTGGGGCAGAGTATCGAGTGCCGATGTGATCCCCCTGGGGTGCCCCTTTGGGCCACTGTCATATTTTGGCACCTGAAAATTAGTTAATCTTTGACTTGAGGAAGTAAACTGAGTCCCATTGGAGGCACTATGGGGGCCCTTAGGGGCACAGCTCTATCTCTGCACATCCCTCAACATCCTGGCAGCAAAAGTTGCAAAGGCAAGCACAGCTCACATTTTTGAAATTCATATGTCATGAATTTAAAGTGATTGAGATGTACAGAGAGACAGCTAATGGAACACCCCATTACTTTACAACTGGAAGGATTGTGGGAGACAGATTTCATCAGAGATGAGTTAATTAAAGTGTGTTGAATGAGGGAGGTTATGTGAACTCCACTGCCTCTATCTATCTATCTATCTATCTATCTATCTATCTATCTATCTATCTATCTATCTATCTATCTATCTATCTATCTATCTATATGTCTGTCTGTCTGTCTGTCTGTCTGTCTATCTATCGTTTGACAACCAGAATGTGTCCAAATATTTGTTGTCTTTTTTTTTTACTTTTTTTTTCTGTCCTATATTTATTGTTTTACCATCGCAAACAAAAGTGTAATTGTATTTTCTTTACAATAAATGGCATTTGCTTTGATATTTTGTAATCTAATGCAATAACATTCATGTCTTTTTAATTGTGGCTTAAGTGTCCCAATAATATCTATAGCATACTATTAAAATTAGACAACAGTACTAGAGTCTAACTTGTTCCCTTTTCCCTTCAGTGGGTAAAGTTTGACTCGTGGTGCAAGTGACCACTTTACTCACTCCTGGTCATCATCGTCTTATTAACAGACATGTGAAACATCTTAGAGAAATATATGCTAGCCAATCATTACATTAACTCCCACATTGCTGCTCTAAACACAGACATTACATCAAAAGTGATGATGTTTTCCAGGAATCATTACATGAAAAGTATTCTGAGAGAGAGAGTAGGCTGTAAATCAAGCATAATATTTAATATACTTTCTTTTTTTTTTTTACCACAAAAAGAACAAGAATGATGATGAGTCATTTTGGGAATAACAGACTGAGCACATATAAAAAGGAACATTTGAGAGACGGTTGAATACAGAGGAGGTGCAATTTAACCCATTGCAGGAAACACTTCCATGGGCTCTTGCCAGAAAAGAACAATGTTGAACTAAAATTAAGATCATTTTGTATCCCCGATAGATGTGTCAAGATTTTCTGTGGAAGTGGAAAGAAAAATATATTTTAAAATTTCAGATATCAACATGTGTTTATATTCTGAGTACATACACTTGCAGACAAAATTTGGAATAATGTACAGATTTTGCTGTTTCGGAAGGAAATTGGTTTTTTCTCACCAAAGTGACATTCAACTGAGCACAAAGTATAGTCAGGACATTACTGATGAAAAAAACAGCACCATCACTATTTAAAAAAAGTAATATTTGACCAAATCTAGACAGCAGCCATCACACGTTATCCCTGAGTAATCATGCTAAATTGCTAATTTTGCACTAGAAAATAACTTGCCATTATATCAAACACAATTGAAAGCTATTTGGTTCTTTAAATGAAACTTAACAATGTCTTTGTGTTTGTTTTTTAGTTGCCACCGTACGCAATATACTGGCATGTCTTAAGGTCAATATTACGTTAAAAATGGCAAAAAAGAAGAAGCTTTTTATAGAAACTCATCAGTCAATCATTGTTTTGAGGAATGAAGGCTATACAATGCTTGAAATTGACAAAAAACTGAAGATTTTATACAAAGGTGTACACTACCGTCTTCAAAGACAAAGGACAACTGGCTCTAACAAGGACAGAAAGAGATGTGGAAGCCCAGATGTACAACTAAACAAGAGGATAAGTACATCAGAGTCTCTAATTTGAGAAATAGATGCCTCACATGTCCTCAGCTGAAAGCTTCATTGAATTCTACCTGCTAAACACCAGTTTCATTTGCAACAGTAAAGAGAAGACTCAGGGGTGCAGGTCTTACGGGAATAATTGCAAAGAAAAAACGTTTGAAACAGAAAAACAAAAAGAAAAGGTTAGAGTGGGCAAAGAAACACAGACATTGGACAACATATAATTGGAAAAGAGTGTTATGGATCTTAACCCCATTGAGATTTTGTGGGATCAGCTAGACTGTAAGGTGTGTGAGAAGTGCCTGACAAGACAGTCACATCTATGCCAAGTGCTACAGGAAGTGTGGGGTGAAATGTCACCCGAGTATCTGGACAAACTGACAGCTAGAATGCCAAGGATCTGCAAAGATGTCATTGCTGCACATGGAGGATTTTTTTGATGAGAACTCTTTGAAGAAGTATAAGTTTTTTTGTTTTTTTTAATTGTAATAGTAATTTTTCATGTTATTAATGTCCTAACTATACATTGTGTTCAGTTGAATGCCTCTTTGGTGAATAAAAGTATAAATTTATTTCCATAAGTGCAAAATCTGTACATTATTCCAATCTTTTGGCCACCAGTGATGATTTAAATATGTACATTTGATGTGAACACAATGATTAGGTATATATAGGTATATATATATATATATAGGTTATATACTACCTTAAAACAAAACAAAACAGAATTTTTTTTCAAACAATGTTCAATTTTTATGGTATTGGAGTATCTGTATACTTCCTAACAATATATATATATATATATATATATATATATATATATATATATATATATATATATATATATATATATATATATATATATATATATGAAAAAAAAATATTTAAAGACAGAAAAGTGTTTTGTTATACCTGTTCATCCAGCCATGATGTGCTTTACAAAAGCTGTGGAAAAAAAGAAAACATCTAAATCAATATTTTGAACCCTATTTACCCATATTTGTTTTATGGTTTGGACAAGATTAATTCAGGATCTTTCTGACCTAAATGGTGCTAAATGAGCCAACATTGCCATCTAGAGGTCAAGACAGCAGTGCATTTCTGATTACAGTGTGTAAAATTAAGCTTGTTTTAATGTCTCCTGCAATAGTTGTGCATGCATGTACTAGTTAGACTTAAACTGTGATGTTATTAATCCATTGATAGTAGATATTGATATAAAGTATGGAGCATGATGGAGGTGTAAAAAGTGTATACAAACTCACCCTCGTAGTTTATACAGCCGTTTGAGTCTTCCTGCCCAGTCATCAGCTGCTCTACCTCATCTTCCTTCATCTTCTCACCTACAGAGAAGACACGACCACACATTCTCACTCAGTATAACACATACTGCAGAAAACACTCCTCATCTCAAGGCAATGCTAAGTCCTCTTGCCCATGTTGTGTGATTGTAAAGTGTCAATTCATCATCATGTAATTGGAGTCCTGATGCTAATGGATGGAGTGCGTTCATCGTACTGCAAATTTTAAATAATAAGATATTTTCTTTTAAAATGACCTTGAAAAAATAAATGATTATTATGGAACAGTGCTAATGCTAATACTAGCATTCCTGTTGTAATAGAAATGCACATTTAAAATCAAACTCCAATGCTTGCACTTGGTTAAATTCAGAGAACTGCTCTGAGGTCCCAGAATGTATGTGATTAATATTAAGAAAAGTACAACCAATCCAAAACGTGACTTTGAAAAATGAAATAAAAATGCTGTGGTTTGTTATCCCATGATTCCATAAAAGTAAATTAATACATCATCATTTTAAATCAACTGCTTAAAAAAGTACCTATAATAAGAAGAAACCCAATATAAAGGCTAAAAAAAGTGCATTGAAGGGATTGCCACCAACCACAGGGACATTCTAATACAAAAGGAAATTAAAAAACAGATGTATTTTCATTTTTATAATTGTGATTGTTAAAGCTTACCCAGCGTAGCGAGAACGTGTCTGAGCTCAGCACCCATTACTGTTCCATTGCCCTCCTTGTCGAACACCCTCAGACCCTCAACAAAGTCTTCAAAGGTGCCACGGTCTTTAGCCTTGCAGATGTGCTGATGCATGGGCAGGAACTGGTCAAAGTCCAGCATCTTCACTTGCATATCTGACAGCACAATAGCGAGATATATATGAGACTTTACCACATTTCTGTGCCATAATCAGGCTAAACAGATTGGGTCTATGCATTTGACAGTACAGTCGTCTGAAAGAAGATGCTGATATAATGCTCTTATAAAATGTAACATTTACAGTCCAAAGTCAGATACAAATTTTCTTTCTAAGTTTGGAAAGGCAATGGTGGTGAGAGGTAGGCCTAATTACTCCATCAGGATCTCACCTTCAGCTTTGGGTTTGCCAAGGACGTGCATGACTTCAGCGTTAGTGGGGTTCTGACCCAAAGCCCTGATCAGATCACCACACTGGGCGAAAGTGATTTTCATCTCATTGGTTGGCGTCCTGTCAAACAGCTGGAAAGCATCCTTGAAATCTGCAGAGAAAAAGACAATGGGACATCAGCCGCATTTCTCACCCTCAAACAGACTTAACCCTCTTTGACGTCCAGTCATCCACATTTATGCAGAATTCAAAGCTATAGGGGACAAACATTTAAAGCGCTTGTTGGATGAGTTTCAGCAAATTTCCTCTGTGGCCCCAGTTGAGTGGTGGTAAGAATTCCATTCCATTTGACAGTATTCTATTCTAATCTATAAGTCTTTGCCAAACATAACAGGGTGCAAACAGAAAACCCTTACACTATTGCAATATTTGGTTTATCAGAACATCTAAATAGTCTGACACTGGGCTCATTTGAAATTATATTCTAAACAAGCTTTTTTGCTAATGCAATTAAAATTAAGATATTGAAATATATGCACAAATCTAAGAACTTACCCTCAATCTGCTCAGCGTTGAATTCAATCTGCAAAAATAAGCAAATAATTATAATTAAAATCAGTCAAATAATTTGGTAAAAAAAAATTCTGTTGTAGTTGAACGTTATAACGAAATTGTGAAAGGTACATGTATATATGACATTTGGAGATTTGGAAATGTGATTTCATGTTCAGGTGTCATATGTTGACAAATGTCCACACATACCCGTCAGAAACACCCATCTTAGATTACACAAACTCAATGATGCTTGTCCTGTGATTCATTGTACGGAAGAATTTATGAGTGACCTTGGCCAGAAGACGCGTGTGGCCCTGCGGGTGTACACTCGATACCTCTTTTGTCAGTTCAGCGTGAACTATGTTACGGGTCAGGGTTAGCAAGCTTAGACAGACATTGAATGGCACTAACACATGGCACTGACAAGATGAATTTAATGGACTTAAGAAATGGATAAATACCCAACGAAAGATGAGCTCCAACTGAGGAAACAGAATGTGGATGTATAAGTTATTGAGACCTAATGTTTTTAATAGTGCATCTACAGTACAATACATTCAAATACATTATAACTGTCCATTGTGTCCTGTTGATCTTAATGAAGATGCCATATTTAGCCTATGAATTGAACAGTGCTCTTTTATTTTGAAACAAATGTTTGTAGATGTGTATATATAGGTAACCTATAACCTTAAGGAAACTTTTAGGAACTTCAAAAATCTGCATATTTAAAAAGTCCAACAAAGCAAGAAAACCACATGCACATGAGATTTATATAATTGAGTTATTCACTGCTTTTGACATCAAACCGTGAAGAGGCATGTGCACAACATTTTCATCCATTGGACAAGCCAGTAAGAATGTCGGTAAAGGTCTAGGCAAATCTACCTGTGTCTATTAGTGTATTCTTATTGTGTGGTCATGTAAATGCCTTAAATGGTTTTCCTTTATTGGTGTAAGGTCATTAACGACTTAACATAAACCGATTGGCACAATGATTTGAAGCCTTGTGTAAACACGATTTTCTGATTTTTTTAAATAGACTTTTTTTCGGTAGTTATCAGAGTATTGGTGTGCATATAAATGCACTTACAGAAACAATGAACCTGTCTACTTGCACACCAATAACTCCAAAAAACGGATTATTTAAAAAATCTGACAAAGCAAGAATCAAGTTATTCCCTGCTTTTGACATAAATCTGTAAAGAAACACGTGCACAACATTTATGTTCATTTGATAAGACAGTAAGAATGGCAATAAAGGTTTTTACATGCAAATTGACATGAGTAATGGGAAAAAAATCTACCTGTGTCAATAGGTTTATTCTTAAGCAGTTTGTGACCTTATAACTTATCAAAACATCAAAAGCCACAACATGTATGTTAGATCCAATACCAACTAAGCTCTTAAAAGAGGTATTCCCTGTAATCTCAGAACTTCATCTTAAAATTAATAACTCCTTGCTTCTTAGGACATGTCCCAAGAAACTTTAAAATGGCAGTTATCAAACTGCTTATTAAGAAGCTACAACTTGATCCTGGATAATTGGCTAATTACAGACCGATTTCAAATCTCCTGTTTATGTCAAAAATACTAGAAAAAGTAGTGTCCTCCCAACTATGTTCATTTCTACAGAGAAATAGTATATATGAACAATTTCAATCAGGATTTAGGCCCCATCACAGTATAGAGACTGCACTACAAATGACTTGCTCTTATTATCTGTTTGCGGCTGCATTTATCTTCTAGTATTTGTAGATCTTAGCACTGCCATCGACACCATAGATCATGACATTCTCTTAAATAGGCTAGAGATTTATATTGGCATTTGTGGACTTGCTTTAGGTCCTTTTTTCAGACCGCTACCACTTTGTCTGTGGAAACGAGGAATTTTCAAATCAATCAAAATTTAAGTATGGAGTGCAACAGGGATCAGTTTTAGGGCCTTTTCTTTTCTCCTTATATATGCTTCCTCTGGGAGATATTATCAGGAATAAATAAATGGAATAATTTTCCATGGTTATGCCATTGATACTCAACTTTATATTTCTTCGAAACCCAACGAAATGTAAAAATTCTCCAAATTAGCTCTGTATCAATGAAATCAAAGATTGGATGGCCAGAAATATCCTTCTACTCAATTCCGACAAAACAGAGGTACTAAATGTTGGACCAAAAACCTGGACTAAAAATAAGCTACTAAAATATAATTTGACTCTCAATGGATGTACTGTTTCATTGTCTTTTACAGTGAAGAACTTAGGTGTTATATTTGATATCAATCTGTCCTTTTGAAAATCACATTTCCAATGTTTGTAGAACAGCTTTCTTCCACCTCATAAATATTGCTAAGTTACAACACATGCTAACATGTGTTGACTAGAGTCAAGAAATATGATCATATTAGTCCCATTTTATCATCGTTACATTGGCTACCTGTTAAATTTCGTATTGATTTTTTACATTTTATGAACTACGTACAAAGCTTTGAATGATCTAGCTCCAGAGTACTTAAGTGACCTTCTACCACGCTATATTCCATCACGTTCATTACGATCGCAAATTTCTGGCCTGTTAATAGTTCCTAGAAAATCTAAATCCACAAAAGTAGGTAGATCCTTTTCCTATTTGGCTCCTAAACAATGGAATAGTCTCCCTTACACTATTTGGGATGCAGACACACTCAATCAGTTTAAGTCTAGATTAAAGACTTTATTTAGCTATTTAGATTTAATTAATCTATTTAGCCAGGCATACACCTCATTTATCCATCAAGTCACAATATGGCTACTTTAGTTAGGTCTGCTGGAACCAGAAACATTTATCATGATCTATAACAGCAAAAAATTTACTGCCATCTACGTTAATATCATTCTGTATGTTTCCCAGTCTCAACCTGGGGATTCATATCCCGGCCAGATCCAGCTCCGTTCCTGCTTGGTGTTGGACTCCACTGCTACGTGTCTCTGAGTGATGATGACTAAATGCAGCCGGTGCCAGCCAGACATCACTTAAGTCTATTACGATGGATTTCAGAGGATGAACTTATGCCAACTCCAACCATAAGATATGGGATACTTAATTTGCCATTGCTTGAACCTTGGACTTAGGATAGACCTCACCGTAATTACCGGCCAGTTGAACTGCAAAGCACCTCACTAATCTCTGCCTGCATCACCTTGATCTAATGATGGACTACACTCTTAAAATTAAATACATACACTATAAATTAATTGGCAACAAAAGCCTTCATCAGCCAACTAACAAGGACAATGCATCTATATGAACTTCTGCAGTTAATACAGGATGAACTTCAAATATATTAGTCATCTTACCATTCATACAAAATCTTTGTTTAAACACTGGCCCTTAACACTTGGTTTACTTATTTTAAACCATGACTTGAACTGCACATAAATAACTAATATTGGCATTATATTCATGCTGGTAAGCCAGAGGGGAACTGGTCCCCACAGTTAGCCTGGTTTCTCCCAAGGTTATTTTTCTCCATTAACCAACATCTTATAGAGTTTTGTGTTCCTTGCCACAGTCACCTTTGGCTTGCTCACTGGGGTTCTAAATACAATTATTATTTAATTCTTTTATTTTTATATACAATTTATAATCATATTTAGTCAGTCTACACAACGGTGACTCTAAGACTTTATAGATGTTTATTTCATTTTCTGTTAATGCATGATTTTCTGTAGAGTTTCTTTGAAACGACATGTGTTTTGAAAAGCGCTATACAAATGAAAATCACTTGACACCGCTAAAGAAAAAACATTTAATATGATTACATGACCACGTTATTGGCTTATTAAGCATAATCTTAATCTTATTAAGCATAATATATATATTATGCTTAATAAGATTACGATTTTTGCACAGTTCTGTATAATATATATATATATATATATATATATATATATATATATATATATATATATATATATATATATATATATATAATCGTAGGCACATACAACGTTTTACAAAAACAATTGTCTTAAGATGGTTATCTATACCTTCAGCTCAATAGGCTGATATATAGGAAATATAAATGTTAGTCTCCCAAACATTTATTTTGCAAATAGAATAGAATAGAGCAGAATAGAATAGAAGAACATGCAGCCCTGCAACAGAAGTCATGTCCACCACAAAACCCCCCCATTAAACATTTTGTTGGTCTGAGATTACATTAAGTGTCAGAAGCAATTGAGACATCCTAAATATATAGAAGAACTGTGGCAAATTCTCCAAAAAGCTTGGAACATCTTATCTGCCAACAACCTAGATAAACTGTGTCCAGGTGTACCTAGGAGAATTGGTGCTGTTTAAAGGCAAAGGTGGTCTGCTTTTTAATGACATTAAGAGATAAATGAAAACTATTTATGTCATTATTTTTGAAGACATCCTCACTATGCAAAATTTTTCTCAATTGCCTAAAACTTTTGCACAGTACTGTGTACATTTATATATATATATATATATATATATATATATATATATATATATATATGGAATGGAATATTTTGTATTAATGTGTTTTATCGTGTCTAAATATGTGAAATTTTGATTTACAAAAAATGTCAATATGGGCATAATGATTCCCCAGATAATATCAAAGTGAACACTGACACTTGTTTTGTTTCATGGAAATGGCTTCTCAAAATAATTATGAGCTCTGCAGATTTAACAATTATATATGCAACACATTGTCAAATCCAAATGCAATCAACAAACTGTTGGCAATATCATTTGTTCTAAATCCTCAGCCATTGGATCTGCCAATGGAATTCACAGTCATTGTTCAACAACAGGTTGTCCCAGGATGCACTGCTCTATCTACATCAAATGGTGTCTCTTGTGTTGCTCAAAAATAGCTTGTGGACATCAAAGACAACAACCAGAGCATAGCAGTTATCTTTGGGAGAAGGTCACATTTGTCATCAAATAATTTAGAGGATGATGTCAAGAAAACAGGACAACTTTTGTCCTCTATAATCTTCAAGGAACAAAGCTCAGATGCGGAGTATCATGAAAGAGCACCTTAAATGCTTATGTCTTGAGCAGCGGGAATGCAAAAAAAATAAATAATCTATTTTCTTGCTCTTCACCATATTTAATGGGGACAACAGAAGCTAAAAATGTCTTGTTGCTCAATATAATCCAAATTGAACACTCTAGTTGTATGAACCCTTAAGTTCTGTTTAAGACCTGATGGATCCCAAGGGCAATTAAATAGTTTAAAAACATACACTGTAAATAAACATCGAAGTATCAGTTTGATTAGGTCAGAGGAACATATTTAATGAATTTGAAGGGAAAATGTTAATTTCGAAAAAAGTTAACCACCTTTGGTTCAGCCAAGAATCCCCCTCTTATCAAGACCCATTTGTCACTCTATAGGGTACTTGAGTTGACTATGTGGTTCTTTGAAGAGTTAAATGTTTTTTATGTTACATGTGTAGGTTCTTCATATCATCATATGGGTTTCTGGGTTCTTAAAAGCACCAGAATATAGACATTTTTCTAAAGAATTAAAGAATAGAGATCTATGTGACACTTAAAATAGTTCTTAAGTGGCATCAGACTTAAAAGAAATCAATGTATATTAACAGAGTGTGAGGGTACATATATTTAGAGCCCATCTCTTCCAATTGATCTAAACACCTAACAGGCTCTTTGGTCTTAGTAGTACCTGGACTTCAGCGGGGTTAAACTCTGGCTCCTTGGGGGGTTCGGGCTCTGGGGGCTTGGGTGCTGCTACTGGCTTGGGCTCTTCCTTCTTCTTGGGGGCCATGATGAGGGCTGCGGTGTGACACAGAGGGATAGAGACAGCACAGGGTCAGATACACTCTGGGTACAGGGCTCCATGCTACCGGGGGGCACTTTATACTCTCCCTACCAGGTGTGCCCCACCTCCTTTTGTCCCAGGATGGTGCCAAATACGAAGAGGAAGGCCATGAAAGGACATGCCCTATGGCTGCTATTTCAGACTGTTCTCTCAAAACAGACGCTCACGTCCATCTGTACAGGGCCAGAGGGACAAGAGTTTGTTAATTCGGTTGGAAATCCAGTGTGACGGCTTTTGGTTGTCTTTACACTTCTAGACAAAGAAGAGTTAGAAATACACGAGCTCACTGTTCAGGGTCAGTGAGGGTCAATAATTCTATATTATTCATGTCACATCTTCTGTGATTATCTTCAGCTGTTCATATTGGAACAACAGGATTTTATTTACAATTGTCAAGTGCAATGAGGTGCATTTACAAATTCCACTGCAAAAAAGTTGAATTAAATATTTTTGTTTAATAAAAATGTTTCTTTGTCTATATTTAAAATTTCTTTAAGCAAAATAAATCTACTTGAGAAATAATAAGATATTAAAGGCTTGTTTTACAGTGTATCTTGATTTAAGGTTATTTTTCTTACCCCAATGGTAAATATTCTCCTTCTTCTTCTTCTTCTTCTTCTTCTTCTTGTTTTACGCATAAATCTAAAACTTTTGTGAGATATATGCATAAAACAAAAAAACATTGGGGTTATGGAGATAAAAAAGAAAATAATTCTGTAGACAAGCACATCTCATACAATTTTGTTTTTTCGATTAGATTTATCTTGTTTTAACGGTGTTTATATGTATTATTCAAGTGAAAATGGTATGTACTATAGCTGAATCAATACACTGACAAAAATAGACAGAAACTACATATTTCCCTTTTAGCATTGTTTTTTTTTTTGTTGCTGAAACTGTATATCTTAATTACTGAGATATTTGTGTAGGTCT
Organism: Moxostoma hubbsi; assembly: GCA_032164185.1. NCBI lineage: Eukaryota > Metazoa > Chordata > Actinopteri > Cypriniformes > Catostomidae > Moxostoma > Moxostoma hubbsi. The sequence continues at coordinate 10,372,698 of JAVLUX010000009.1, read as the reverse complement.
TGATTTTATGTTAATTTATGTATTAATTTTCCATAGGAAGGTAATAGTAAACTAATTTCTCTAGCAAACAGAGCAGAACATCAATTCAATCAAGGTTTAAATCGTGTCGCAAAAAGAGGGTAATTTCAGAGAATTTTCATGGATCTTGCTTGAAATAAATTTGTATTATTGATCTGGATATTTTCCACAAAGCAAGACATATCATTTCAACAGTAATCCATAAAACTATACCAGCCAAAACCTAATCTGCAGACACAAAGAAAGCAGTCCTTTAAAGTAACTGATGTAGCTTAGTAAATCTCAGAGGAACATGCCCAGGTCCATTCTTATTATCGTATATGCATCCAGACATTTAACTTTGAAATTCCCATATTTCTCAATTATGTCATTAAAACTGTAATACATTAATTTACTCTCACAATGCAAAAAATCTTGATGCTCCTAAGAGAGGGCTTCCTTTTTTCTTTTTTTTTTACCCAAAAATGCTTTATATTCTTTCACTTTCTTTCTTAAAATTTTAGCTGTTAGATTATGTTATTTATTGTTTAGCATGGTTTATTTTATTCAAATCACTATTTTGGTTGAACTAATTGTGATGTCTTAATGTATGCTTTTTGCTGAAAATCCTGAAAACACTGTATTTCCAAAATTCTGAAAAGATTAGGCTGAATTTCTTGTAGAACAATGTACTGAAGTTCTCCATGTGTCACACAAGGACCACCAACCGTTCGTAAGTGTTGCAAACATGTGGAGTCACAGTTGATTCAACTCCAGGGTTTGATGATAGCTTGACAAACAAGATCAGCTGTTAAGTGGTTACACAAACCAAAACTAAACTACAGAGTTTAAAATCATGACAAAGCAATTTGCAATGCTTAATTGAAAACCAACTAACTTTTTGGGCCTTTTGCAACTTTAATTCATTCAGGTAATAGAGAACACACTAGAATAATAATATGTGTTTAAATAATATGGATGGAATTGGGAAATTACAAAAATCAGACACATTGTGGCTGGTGCCATGTTCAAATCAGATGATAAGCATAGAGCCCATTCTAAATAACATATCAGTGAGTTCTGAATGTGAATGTTCAGAAAAATAATGTACTGTTAGCAAACTGCATAATTATATGATTATGTCATTGCTGTCTCTGACCCAATAAGAACAACCCACAAGTGGAGAATCACTGTTATACCATGTCAGGGATGGGCAACTTTGATAATAGTGAGGGCCACAAATATTTTATCGTCACTATCAGAGGGCCAAATGTGACCGTGCACTTCCACCAATGGGATATTGGAAAATTAGAGGTACCATTTTAGAAGAAAACATATGTATGTATGTCTGTATTACAGACTCTGCTTAGTGAATCAACCTGCATGTCCATATTCAATTATTTTTTCTGCTTCTTTTCATTAATGAACTTTTAACATAAACAAACAAAAACACATTACTGTGGCAAACATTTTTTATTATTATTCCAGTGCAAACATGTTGGGCTCTCAAAAAACATTCAATGATGGCACAAAACTGAAAAGTAGCCTATTAAGTGAAAAAACTTACTGGGATATTGGAAAATTAGAGCTACCATTTTAGAAGAACAAAACATATGTATGTCTGTATTACAGACTCTGTAATGTTTAGTGAACCAACCTGCATTTCCATACTCAATCATTTTTTTCTGCTTCTATTCATTAATGAACTTTTAACATAAACAAACAAAACACATTACTGAGTAGCAAACATTTTTTTTTATTATTATTATTATTCCAGTGCAAACATTGAGGGCTCTCAAAAAAACATTCAATGATGGCACAAAACCAAAAAAGTATTAAGTGAAGCATACTTTCCACCATAGGCTATATCTCACCTACAGGGGGGAAAAGTTTAAAGTTAATGAGATACTTGTGGTTTCTCCTGCTGGCGTACAATAGACTGGATGTCAATGTTAGTGCAGCCAATCCTCATGAGCTGAAACAGAACGTCATTGCTCATCCTGTTTCTCTCTTTCGACTTTATATGTTTCATTGTGGAGAAGCTGCTCTCGCAAATGTACATGCTCCCAAACATGCTGGCCATTGACAGTGCAAAATCCCTGAGAAGTGGAAAGCGGGACTCTGGTAGTAACCTCCAAAATGAAACTCCCCTCTCACTGCGCTTTGCTTGAAAAAACGGGTCTGACTGAATTTCGCAGAGTTCAAGCTGCAACTCGGAGGGTTGATCGCTGACAGCCGCAGAGAGGGGGTCTGTGAATAACGCTATTCGTGGCTGCATGGCGTGGAAATCATGGAAGCGGCACTTAAACTGCTGCTGCAGTGTTTCGATGTCGGCTCTGTATTTGTGAATGTTATCGCATTCAGGGACATCTCTCCGCATCTCTTCACAAGCGGGAAAGTGTGCCAAATTTTGACGATTGGATGAAAATCCTTCTTTGAAAAGCTCTAATTTACGCCGAAATGCATTCATGTGTGCGTAAAGGTCGGATACAGTTTGGCCTCGCCCCTGTAACTGTGAAATGTGAAATCTTTGAATACTGATCTTGTTTCCAAACACACTAAACACATAGGTCTACCTTTGAATTCTGTAAACAGATAATCTGTTTCCCATCTCGTCTGAAAAGTACGATTCTCTTGATTCAGTTTTCTTTTTTTACCGCTCATGGTTCTCTCTCTCTTCATCGTTGACTGTAGTGAAGTAGTGACCGTGTTTTGCATAGGAGGTGCCCTCTATAGGTATACTGTATCATTACCATTTGGAATTGGTTCAGATGCGGTAAAACCCGTGAAACCAACATTTCTATGGTATTTGAAAATTGTCCCGCGGGCCGCACCGAGTGAGGAGGCTGGCCGCATGCGGCCCGCCAGTTGCCCATCCCTGTACCATGTAATGCATACTATTTGAATTAGACTGTTAAATTACAATTGTCAACATACTATTATAAAGAATACAGCCAAATTCTAAGATATGGAATTTGAGTGGATGTGAGCCCCAATCATGTTATTCCATAAATCAGGCAAATGTGCTATGAGTGAGATGAAATTTCAGTACATATTGTAGAGGGCTTGTTCCTGAATTCACATGAATTAATATGTTAATATATCCTTTTCAACTGTCAGATAAATATATCTCACACTGTGACCTCGTGCCATCAACATCAACACACAATTACAATATTCCTGAGTCAGCAGGGGATTTAAACATGTTGGGATGTTTGTTAAAGACTCACAATAAAGTCGGCACACTGTTGATCCCAAATGAATTTAATGAGCTCACCACAGAAAAAGCAAACATGATGTTTCATGCTACATGCTCTATCAGACTAAAAGTACACTTACACCATATATACATGTGTGCAATCAAGAAATCATATGACAGCATCACAGGACCCTATCAAAGAAGACCAAAATAAATGTATATACAACCATCCATATAATATAAATACATATTTACATACATTTGATACAAGAACAAAAATCACACAAACAAAAACTCATTGTACATATTTGCACAAGTGAGGCAAATACACCTTAAACACCAATTAACTAGATTTCTACACTTTATTTGCAATTATTTCTTAAAAATAGCAACAATGTAATGTAATACTTAGACCAAATCTGCATCAACTATACAATGGCTAAAACATCAGGTGCAAAGATCATCATACTGCCATGTAAATACTGAATACAAATAAACATAGGTGCCAATGTTAATTCAAATTAACAAAGTCAAATACAACTCTAAAATGAATCTTAGAAAGAATATTAGCCAAAGAAAGGGGCATATGTCAAAGACCTCTAGGTAATAAAGTATCAAGAGTATCCAGAATGCGTCTTTTTTTAGTAATTGGACATTCACATCACCTCCTCTCTGATGTTGTTTAATTGCTTCAATGTCAATATATCTAAGAGATGAAACTGAATGATGTGCTAAAGTAAAATGTGTCAACACAGAACTCTTTGGAACATGATTTCTAATAGAAATTCTATGCTCTGAAATTCTAGTCTTAAGAGACCTACTTGTCTTACTAATGTTAAACAGACCACAAGGGTACTGAATCATATATATGACATTAGTAGTCTTACACAAAATTGTGCACCTGTATTCAAAACTTTATTTGGATGTGCATGCTTACTATGATCTTTGATATTTCTTAATTGCAATGCACTCATAAGACTCACATTTTGAAATTACTCACAGTCCGTCAAGGCTATTAAGCAGTCTGATCTATCTAAGACTTTTGAATTTACGGAGGATGATTATGCTCTCATTTTGATGAAAGACTCTCTGTTTGACAGCAGCTCAACAATTTAGGATTTTCCAGATCATCTAATAAGAAATAGCTTAAACTACAGGAAAGAGAGACACATTTGTTCCTGCATGGTGTTACATTGAGTGATTAACTTCGTGTCAAAAGAATTCCACATGGATTGAGGATCACTAAAATTCCATTCATCAGACAAGATAACATGACTTTGTGTTAAATGGTGCGAAATCCTAAATAAGTGTGCATTTGACTTAATGACATTGACCATACAAGAAATATTGACACAACTGGGTCAAGTTTGTGATGACATCATACAGGTAAAACAACAATTGTCCTCAGAGTTTAATGAGAAAGAGCTATATGAAAAATGTCTTACTGAATGTGATCTCAGTCAAAAAAGAAATTAAAAATTAATAGTTTCATCCAAAAAAAAAATAATTTAAGAGAAATGCATCCAATTATGAGAGTGGCAAAGGATATGAATAAAAACAATAATTCTGGGGCTCACTCTTCTTCCTCGATAGACTTTGAATCTGAATCAAGTGCAGCATCTTTACTTTCCTCATCTTGTTTAGAAACAAAAAGTTGGTCTCATCCCCAGCCACGAGGAAGAAATGTAGGATGGGTAAGAGGAGCTATAAGAAGAGAACCATATGCAACCCCCAGGATTGAGAAGAGTTGAATGTGATCAGTCAATCTGTCAAGGTGACCTGTTTGGTGACACTGTCGATGACTTTGCCTAGCAGATCTAGACAGTCAAGAAGCAGACGGAGGCCATCCAGCACATCCTGCCTCGGTGTGATACTACCTACGGTCTGCCGAGATCCCGCACCCCGTCAGCTCGTCGCCAATTGCATCCTCCTGCGGCAGCTAAACCGGCTCCGCCATAGCCCGAGCCAACCACTCTGCCCCGGCGTAGAGCCCCCCCCCACAGGAAGCTGACATCCCCCATCCCTCAGTCTGGTGCCAAGAACCCCAGAAAGGCTTCAAAGCATCCCTGACATGAGCTACATAAGGGTGAGGAAACCCGCTGCAAGTTAGGAGGTGGTAGACAGACCACTCCATCCCCCGTTGGAGGGCCGGGAGGAGAATCTTTTGTTTCTGATTTCGCTGCACGCCCAAGTGGCTGCAACACACCCATTTTAAAAAAAGAGCGGTTTCCTCATTCTCTGGGTCACACACTCATCGCGACCGGTCCTATGGTGGGTACACGGAGGGAGGTAAGTGCGCTAACATTTCTTTCAGCACAGCAAAAAATTCAGGATGCGAGCCCTCTCGACGTGTCAGTTCCTGCTCCACCCTGCTGTATAAGGCCCCATCAGCAGGTATGTAAAAGGTGATTGTCCCCTTGGTGTCCTTTGCTCAGAGTCCGGAGGCATGGTTATCGGTCTCCAACCCATCGTGCTGGCTGGCCAGGACGATCCGACTTGGCTACATGATTCAGTTCACCAGCTGCCTGCCTAGGTTCAATGGTGTCCGGTTTACCTAGATAGTAAATGCTAACACAGAAGCGCATTCTGTCATGCGTCCGGCATCAAGATTGGTTTGTGGCAGTAGACTTGAAGGATGCATACTTTCTTGTCTCAATTTTGCCTCGACAGAGACCATTCCTTCGGTTCGCCTTCGAGGGTCAGGCATATCAGTACAAGGTCCTCCCCTTCGGTCTGCCCCTGTAACCTCACATCTTTACAAAAGTTGTAGAGGCAGCCCTTGCCCCACTAAGGGAAGTGAGCATCTGCATTCTCAACTATCTCGACAACTGGCTGATTCTAGTTCTCTCTCGAGATTTATTGTGTGCACACAGGGACCTGGTGCTCATAAACCTCAGCCAGTTGGGGCTACTAGGCAACTGGGAAAAGATCAAGCTCTCCCCGCTACAGATCATCTCCTTTCTCGGGTTGGAGTTGGACTCAGTCGCTATGACATTGCATCTCACGAGCAAACAAGCTCAGTCGGTGCTAAACTGCCAGTCTGCCGCTGCACGTTCAGCCCTCGGATGTACCTTGCATTTCTACGGGCAGAGGTTCCCCTAGAACAAGTGTCCAGGCTGGAGTGCTGTTTGCTATGGGCACGCAGCTTTGGGCACCTGGACAGGATCTCAACCTCATAGGCATATCCATTGCCTTGAGTTGCTGGTAGTTTTGCTGGCTCTGCGGAGGTTTCGGCCGCTGGTCCAGGACAAGCATGTATTAGTCTGGATGGACAACATGGTGACGGTTGCTTATATAAATCACCAAGGCAATTTATGCTCACGTCACATGTCGCAACTCGCCCGCCATCTCCTCCTTTGGAGTCAACAGTGACTGAAGTTGTTGTGGGCCACTCATATCCCAGGTGAACTCAATCGTGCAGCAGATGTGCTGTCACAACGAGTAATGCTCAGAGGAGAGTGGAGACTCCACCCAGAGGTGGTCCAGCTGATTTGGAATCAATTCAGCAAAAAGCAGATAGACCTGTTTGCTTCCCAGGAATCCTCCCATTGCCCACTATGATACTCCCTGCACAAGTATACAATTCTTGTGAGCCTGCCTGCACAGGCCTTGTGCAAATTCAGGGAGGATGAAAAACATGTCGTGTTGGTGGCTCTGTAATGGCCACCCAGACTTGGTTCTCGGAGCTCACGCTGGGATGATTTGGCACCCATGCCCAGACCTCTGGAATCTCCATGTCTGGTCCCTTGACGACCACTGGCGGTGGTAGACACTATTGCTCAGGCCAGAGCTCCCTTTATGAGGCAGCTATATGCCTTGAATGGTTTCTGTTTACGAATTGGTGTTCTCACCGAGGTGAAGACCCACAGAGGTGCACAGTCAGGTTGATGATTTCCTTCCTGCAGGAGAGGTTGGAGGGACCCCTCAATCTTAAAGTGTATGTGGCTGCCATAGTGACACATCACAATGCAGAAGATGTTACGTCTTTGGGGAAGCATGACCTAATCATCAGGTTTCTTAGAGGTGCCAGGATGTTGAATCCTCCTAGGCCACACTTTGTTCCCTCATGGGATGTCTCTGTGGTATTGCTGGGCCTACAGAGAGCCTTGTTTGAGCCCCTGGAATCAGTCGAGCTAAAGGTCCTCTCATTGAAGATGGCCCTCCTGACTGCGCTCACTTCCATCAAGAGGGTGGGGGGGTCCTGCAGGCATTCTCTGTTAGCGATACATGCCTAGAGATCGGTCCGGGATACTCTCATGTGATCCTGACACCCTGGCTGGGCTACGTGCCCAAGGTTCCCACTACCCCTTTCAGGGATCAGGCGGTGAACTTGCGAGAGCTTACTCAGGATGAGGCAGACCAAGCCTTGTTGTTGCTGTGTCCAGTTTGTGCTTTGCGTGTTTTCTTGGACCACACAGAGAGCTTTAGATGCTCTGAGCAGCTCTGTCTGTTTTGGGGGACAGCAGGAGGGGAACGCTGTCACCAAACATAGGATTGCCCTATGGGAGTACGGGCACACTCCACTTGGAGTGTTGCATCCTCCTGGGCCCTGGTGAACAGTGTCTCTCTATCAGACATCTCTATAGCAGCGGGCTGGGCGAAACTTAATACCTTAGTGATATTTTACAATCTCCAGGTTGAGCCAGTTTAGTCCAGTGTGTTAGCGAGTACAAACAGATAAATTGCGGGCAGCTGGCTGGGTGTACCACTTGCACTTATTGCCTTTCCCTTCCCTGAGGGGATAACGTGTGCTTTTTTCATACATGTGAGTTCCCAGGACCGGTGATCCCTGGATGTTTTTCCTCCCCAGCACACTCTGGCAGGCAAATTCAGCAGAGGAATTCGATGCCAGGCCCAGTACTCATGAAGTATTTTTCAGGTCAGCCCCCGTACTTGGGATAGGTGCTCATGTGTGGTGGCTCAATGTTGGTATGTATGAGGTATTTTCCACAGTATGGATTCCCTGATGGTACAGCCATTTCTTCCCTTGAGCAAAGTTCTGCTCTTCCACTTTTCACTGTGTTGTAGAGCTCCACCCTTCCAGGTAGGACCTACCGTGTGGACTCCTTTCGATGTGTGGTACTTCCCGATTGGTAAGTCTATGTGTATTCTCCACATGTTAACCTCCCCTTCGGGCAGTATGAGGTCTTTTCTCCATGCGGGAAAAATAACACCTTCCCTGGCGCATATGTATCTTTTTCCTACCCCTCCCTTGGGTATGAGGGACTATGCGACTTATGTGGGGCATTGGGAAGGTTTCAATGGGGCCAATATGCTCTTGTTATTAGGCACACGACAGCCTGCCTTCACCTGCACTGCTGATCCACGTAACACAGTTCAGCTGGTTGTGGAGTTATGTTTATGGACGACTAGTTTCATAACATCGACACAACGTCGAGTGAGTGACCGATAGGGAACGTCTTGGTTACTGTTGTAACCTCCATTCTCTGATTGAGATAAACTGTCTATATCGAAAACGTACACACAGAAATTCTATTTTGCATGGCACTTATCATCCTGTCCCTCTAAAATGGGTACTTCCTATCTCTCAGTTTAATCAAATTTGAAGGAACTGTAGTTCAGAACATGATTATAAAATGCAAGCTTCTGACCTGACACAGCGGTTCAGGCAGAGGACTTATGCTGAAGAGTGGATTGTGTCATCAGCTAATCGTTTTAATCATATGCCCCAACGTAAGTGCCTCAAAAAAAGAACTTCAAAATCAAAAGATACTAGGGGCAGTTGTTATATACAGTACTCTCCTCTCACCAAAATGAGTTCATTCTAAGGAAACATTTGGATATCATTAATAGTGATCCCTCCGTAAAGATTTTCTTTAGTAGTTTCCACAGTGTAGAGTACAAAAGACCCCCTAATCTGCATGATATGTTAGTTAAGGCTGATGTGCCTCTAGCTACATCTACTTATAATTTTTTGATAGAGGTGCCTGGTAGTTACCTCTGGTAACTATCGTTGTGGTAGTAGCCAGCAGAGCAACTTTACTTATACATCCAGAACTTTTAATCACCCTTAGATGGGTAAGATATTTAGTATCAAGGGTTTAATTTTGTGTAAGACTACTAATGTCATATTTATGATTCAGTATCCCTGTGGTGTATCTTCTATTGGTAAGACAAGTAGATCTTTTAAGACTAGAATTTCAGAACATATAAGTTCTATTAGAAATCATGATCCAAAGAGTTCCGTGGTGACACATTTTTATTTTATCATCCATTTTCTTCTCTTAGATATTTTAGCATTGAAGCTATTATACAACATTGGAGAAGAGGTGATGTGACTGTCCGGTTACTTAAAAGAGAGGCATTCTGGATACTCTTGATACTTTATTACCTAGAGGTCTTAATGATGACTTTGATATATGCCCCTGTGGCAGCGGGGTGTGGTCAAGCGCCCGTCCAGGGAGAGGAAGTGGTAAGGGCGCTTACACCTGAGCTAAATTATGTCTAACACCTGTCTCTGATTTCAGTGAGTATGGGGAGAGTGGCATAAAAGAGAGTCAGCACCTCCAGTTGCCGGAGAGAGCCCGACAAGAGACTCAGACAAGTAGTTGTGTTGCTTTTATGTTTAAAAGAACTGTATGTTGAAGGTGCCAAATTAAAGCTTACCTGATTTGTGAGACCTCAGCTCCCTGTCTGTTCTTGTGCTGGTGACTTTGAAAAGAATCACAGCCCCTTTCTTTGACTAATCCTTGATTTATTTTTTCACTCATCACTCAACACTTTGACACCTGTATTTACCTGTATTCAGTGTATTTACTTGTATTCAGTATTTACATGTCAGTCTGATGATCTTTGCACCTGATGTTTTAGCCATTGTATAGTTGATGCAGATTCTAGGTATTATATACATTACACTGTTGCTATTTTTAAGAAATAATTGCAAATAAAGTGTATAAATCTTGTTAATTGATGTTTAAGGTGTTTTTGCCTCACTTGTGTAAATATGTACAATGAGTTTTTGTTTGTCTTTTTTGTTCTTGTATCAAATGTATCTAAATGTGTATTTTTATTATGTGTATGGTTGTATATAAATGTATTTTTGTCTTCTCTTTGAAATGGTCATGTGATACTGTCATGTGATTTCTTGATTGCCACATGTATACTGTATATGGGTGTTTGTAAGTGTAATTTTATTTTGATGAAGAGCATGCAGCTCAAAACATCACGTTTGCTTTATCATTGGTGAGCTTATTAAATTTATGCAGACCAACAGTGTGCTGATTTTGTTGTGAGTTTTTTTAATTTTTTTTGGTCGTGTACCTGGATTCAAACTTTTGTTTGGATGAAATGCTTCTATGATCTTTGATGTTTGTTAAAGCCCATAACTGTTGAAAGCAGGGGTGTAAAATAATGAATTATAAATACTCACGTTATTGTAATTAAGTACTTTTTTCCAGAAATTTTACTTTATAAGTATTTTAAACATTTTATACTTTTAATTTTACTTGAGTACATTTTAAGTGCTGTAACAGCGCTATTTTCCCACCATCTGTGTTCGCTACTTTCCTGTCCGGATTTTATTTTTATCTATCAAAATGACTGTCAAATCAATTCACACATGAAAAACTTGAATGGCAGCTGTAGATGTGGTGCCAACTGTTATGGATGTGGAGGATGCCTCAAACACTTTTCAACACCTGAACATCACAGCCGCACCTGAAAGGGTTTTCGCAGTGAACAAGGCCAATTGCTTGACTGTGTCATGTGAGTCAACTTGCTCAAGCCAGATATCAGCATTAATCCTGCCTCCAATTTTAAGAAACATATCATGGTAAATTTTATATTTTTGCTAACTAGATTATGTGTCTATAACATAGCCTGTAATTTAGCTATCTATCACTGAGATTATTGGGTTGATGTGAGAGATTAAAGGAATAGTTCACCCAAAAATGAAAATTTACTGATAATTTACGCTTAGTATATTTAGGGTGCATCAAAATAATCCACACGACTCCAGTCGACAAATAAAGTTCTTCTGAATCCAAATGATTTATTATTTTTGTAAACAAAACAATACTTATATACTTTTTAACTACAAATGTTCACTTCTGTACATCTCTGTGCTGTATGCTCATGACTTAAGCTCGTTGGTAAGGTCACAAGTCATGTGGAGGAGGAGTCAGGAAGCACGTCATTGTTTACATAGTTTTTTTATTATTATTATTTGGAAATAATATTTTATTTTATATAGTCTTGAAATTGTTTTGGACTGTTTTGGTTTGTGAACGGTGCTTGGGCTGTGCTCTGTGCAAGTTTTTCTTGTAAACAATGACGCGCTTCCTGCCTCCTCCTCCACGTGACACGTGACCTTACCAACAAGCTTACGTCATCCCTCTCATGAGCGTGCATCACTGAGATGTACAGAAGTGAACATTTAGTTAAAAAGTATATAAAAGTATACAAGTATTGTTTTGTTTCTCAAAATAATCAATCAGAAGAACTTTATTTGTCGACTGGAGTCGTGTGGATTATTTTGATGCACCCTAAATATGCATTTTGGACCGTCAGAAAATGGGGTACAGTCACTTGCATTGTTTAAAGTAGGAGGCCTGGAATGAAATCCTAAAAATCTTAAATTCTGTTTTGATAAAGAAAAAAACTCAGATACATCTTGGATGGCCAATGAGTAAATTATCAGCAAATTTTCATTTTTGGGTGAACTATTCCTTTTAGGCAATGTTATCAATAGGGCTTGTCGATAAAACAATCTTGAAGTTTATCTGAAAAAAAAAAAGTAAAAAGAGAGATGTCAACGATATTGATGATAAACATTTCAGTAATTTTCTATACTTAGCCTGTGTTCTACATCTAGAACAGGGGTGTTCATTACATTGATTGTGATAGCAAGACAACCACTGGTTGGTTGATCTATATAAAATATGAAAGATTGACATTTTATTTCCTGATGTCTGTAGCTGCATGCTGTTTGATTGACAGGTGGCCAATGTTGGTGCGCTAATACGGGCACACACCTAAATGATCAAATACATTTTATTATTCCGTCAATTCCCATCTTGGTGAGGCATTAATGTAAACACAGTCGGTTTGGTCTAAAGTGAACGTAAACAGTGGGACAAAAAGCATATTTACATAAAAATGTCGGACTTGAAGTGTACATGTAACCGAATTGAGCACTGTCTAGAAAACTACTATTTAGTAGTTTTAAAAGTATTAATGTAATAGAATAAAACAGTGACGTTTTTAATAATAATATTTTTTAAATAATATTGTTAGTTTTTTAATAATACTGACCCCTGATGTAGAGAGTGTTAATTTGTATAATACATTACCACGAAAGTAGAGATGATAAAATAAGTTAATTTATGCTTAGATCAACATTGTACAGCAATACTTCAAGAAGAACATTCCAACAGTCACAAACTTCAGAAAATTGTGCATCATACATTAGAATGAGAACACAACTATTTCTGGGCTTAAAAGATACAAAAACTAAATCAATGTGGAACATTGTATCTCAAAAGGAGGACAATGTGGTCCTTTAAGTGCTACATAAAGAAATAATTCACTCAAAAATGAAAATTCTCTCATCATTAACTCACCCTCATGCCATTGGTCTATGACTTTCTTTCTTCAGAACATAAATAAAGATTTTTTAGAAGAATATTTCGACTCTGTAGGTCCATACAATACAAGTGAATGGAAGCCAAAATTGTGACACTCCAAAAAGCATCTTATATGTGGATCAGACACCATTTTCTTTTATGACAGAATATCTGTTAATGAGGCCTCCACTGTACCTGTGCATTGCTCCAAATGTTGGGTCTGAATAAAATGAACGAATCAAGAATAATTAATGAGATACTTAAAGGACTGTGCAAATTCTGTAATCCAGCACTCAAATATGATATTTCGTGTAAAACGAGTGCTGTGTGTGAGCGACACATAGAAAACATGCTTGGACCCAAGCTCCAGCATCAATCACGCTTTCTAGATGTTGCTCAGAGTTGTAAGAGAGATTCTGTTACAGGGTCACTGATAACGATTTTTGTTTTAGACAATGAGTTTTTTTATTAAATGCTGTTGAAAATACCATAATTTCAGAGAACTGCTGAATGACTGAATCTAAAAATACATAAGAACAATTTCCTTGCTACTGTTGTAAACAAAATTAAGCTATAGACATTTTTGGCAATTTGTTATAGTGAAGACCAAGGATAGTTTTCACAAGGAATATACAGTATGCCAGTAAATAAAAGGTTTTGATTCAAAAGTCCAATTACACAAATCCTTGTTACAGTTGCAGTGTTTTTTTTCATCACTCTGAAGTTCAAATCTGAAGTACTGTACATTTTTATAATTTTGTGATTTCCAATGCCATCATATTTTTTGTAGATGATTAAAAGGTGGACACAATAAAAGAATAATAAAAAAAAAAAAAACAATAATTGATGATAATTTGCTGTAATTTGAAGTGGTGCTTGTTACCCCCTTGTTTCATGTTGTTACAGAGTAAGTACAACATCTGTGGGCTGTAAATTGAAGTGGCGTTTCTTACCCCCTTGTTCTGTGTAGTTATAGGGTACAGTAGGTGCAATAAATATAAATACACAAAATATAATATCCTTTACGTCATAACCTTTATTTTGAAAAGAATAACTTATTTCAAAACAGATTTACAACACCTTTTCATTTAAATCAAACATTGTAAACTTTTCATTTTAAATGTTAGAGTCATGACAACAAAGTATCAAATTACCAAAGTATCAAATTACCCCCCTCATTCTTGGCTTCTTCTTCCTTTTGTTCCTCTTCTTATTCTTCCCTTTCACTGAGGACTCTGATGTTGAGGGTTTGATGGAATCAATGGAGTTGATGGAAAAAGGTACATTGTAAATTCAGTGTATTTACACTGTAAATTACAGGCTTTAATCTAAAGTGTTACCCATACTTCTCATGAGACTGGATTAGGTCAAAACAACAATATTATTTTTGTATGTTACCTATTTTTGCTGTGTATTAATTGAATTGTTTTGTGCTTCATAGTACTGTTTAAAGTTTGCTGAAAAGATTTTAATATGCTATTCATTGGCAGGCTCCTAATGTGACAACTTACCCCATATAGTGTGACAACATATCTCGGAAATGGTCAAAGTTTGTTGAAAAAATTCTATCTCTTATCCTGGGGGAAAAAAATTGGCAGAAAGTTTAATAGCTTTTTTGTAGCCAGCACTTTAATGCCCTTACAAAAAATCTAGAGTTCTGGCAAACTAGCTGCAAATTTGCCACTGATTGTATTCCCATACAAATGAGCTTGTAATTGGCTGTGAAAATAATCAGTGGTGAATTTGCAGCAAGTTTACAGCAAATTTGCCATGAACTCTCAATTTTTGTAAGTGCTTATGTGCGTGTACAGAAATTGACTATCAAAAATAAAACCACCCAAGTGAATATTCAGTCTAGTAAAAATGTGACGACTAGCTATGGTTAGGTGTTGCAGTGCAATTGATACACTGTGTGTTTATGTGTATTTAAACTACCCTGTAATGATAGGGAGGAGAAAGAAAATCGTAGTATTGTGTAGATTGTCATAACATTCAATAAAGTGACACAAAGTATGCATTTTTCATGTACAGTTTTGACACGTTTTTGAAATTAATAGTCCACTTTACGGCCAACCTCTCCCTGCCACAGATGGACAGAACCGTGTGTTGGCTGTGGGTATAAATGGCTCTAGCTTTGCATAACAACAGCGTATCTGTTAAGACTATATCAGGTGATCTCTGCTGAATGTATTTCAAACATGAGGCTGCAGAACACAAGCTTGTAAACCACGAAAGATCTGTCCTGCAAGTTATTTTGGCAGTGACCTGTTGTTCACTTGGTATGAACGATGGGTGGATTGCAACTAAATTACAAAGGCAATTGTCATTTGACCCCCTCTGAAGTGACCTTCATGTCTAAATGCAGCCATAATGCTTGGGCTCAGCAAACAATTTAACAAAGACTGTGGTGAGAAGTACAAGCCAGAAAATTGTGGGCAACTCAGAAGTAGTTAAGCATAACTAAAGTGCAAGAGGAGAAGTAAAAGCTGATGCAGCTATAAGTTGTAAATTCTTTGTTCTGATCTACAATGATTTTTTGAAAGCCAAGAAATGAGAAGGATCAATGTGTATTAGCCACATAGTTATTTAGGGACCTGAAAGCTTTATTCCTCATAGTTCCAACTAATGATTTTTCAACTTGATATAATTTCTTATTAGCTCTCTATAAATTAAGTGTTCAGTTTCTTACTGTTTCTAATGACTGTATATAATGCTACTACCGCTCAATAAACAGTGGAGTAAGAAACTGTAGACCAATATATAGCTTTATTCAGGACATTAGGATTGTTATAAAACTCAGAAAAAATAAATATACCTTTTTCAGGACATTGTATTTAAAGTTAATTTTGTAAAAATCCAAATATCTTAACAGATCTTTATTGTTAAGGGTTTAAACAATGTTTTCCATGCTTGTTCAATGAACAGTTAATGAACATGCACCTGTGGAACAGTCGTTAAGACACTAACAGCTTACAGATGGTAGGCAATTAAGGTCACAGTTATAAAAACTGCAATGTCCGTACTGTGAGATGCCTAAGACAGCGCTACAGGGAGACAGGAAGGACAGCTGATCATCCTCGCAGTGGCAGAAGATGTGTAACAACACCTGCACAGGATCGTTACAACAAATGCTCAAGTTACACCAGGAATGCACAATCCCTCCATCAGAGATCAGACTGTCCGTAATAGGTTGATAGAGGCTGGACTGAGGGCTTGTAGGCTTGTTGTAAGGCAGGTCCATACCAGACATCGCCGGCAACAATGTCGCCTGTGGGCACAAACCCACCTTCGCTGGACCAGACAGGACTGGCAAAAAGTGCTCTTCACTGACAAGTTGTGGTTTTCTCTCACCTGGGGTGATGGTTGGAAGGAAAGAGCGTTACACTGAGGCCTGTATTCTGGAGCAGGATTGATTTGGAGGTGAAGGGTCCATCAATAAAGGGAAGACATCCACCTCCCTCACGTGGTACCATTCCTGCAGGCTCATCCTGACATGACCCTCCAGCATGACAATGCCACCAGCCATACTGCTCGTTCATTGCATGATTTCCTGCAAGACAGGAATGTCAGCGTTCTGCCATGGCCAGCAAAGAGCCCGGATCTCAATCCAATTGAGCACGTCTGGGACCTGTTGGATTGGAGGTTGAGGGCTAGGGCCATTCCCCACAAAAATGTCCGGGAACTTGCAAGTGCCTTGGTGGAAGATTTGGGTAACATCTCACAGCAAGAACTGGTAAATCTGGTGCAGTCCATGAGGAGGAGATGAACTGCAGTACTTAATGCTGTTGGCCACACCAGATACTGACTGTTACATTGACACATTATTCCATTTCTGTTAGTCACATGTCTGTTTAACCTGTTCAGTTTATGTCTTGTTGTTGAATCTTTTTATGTTCATACAAATATTTTCACATGCTAAATTTGCTGAAAATAAAAGCAGTTTAAAGTGAGAGGATGTTTCTTTTTTTGCTGAGTTTATAAATTGATTTATAATTCAGTTGAGTTTGTGCAATCCAGCAAACTGCCAGCAAACACATGCCGTATTTCAACATATTAAAATTGCTTTTAAGATTATTTATTAATTTATCATATTATTTTTACATTAACTTTATTTTTAAATATACAATTCCTTGTCTATGCAATTGCCAATGTGTAAAGTGATTTGTAAAAAAGAAATGCGGCAGTACATGCTTAATCCTGTTTGCCTTGCCTCTTACAACATGTTCTTCAATGCAGCTCCTCTGCCTTTTCATTTTCCTTGTTAATTGAACTGACAGCTTGAGAACCTGAACCATATAGACGTCACATTCTGGATTTCCAAGGATTATTGCCAATAGGGTAACTTTGTACATTCTTACAGCAACTAAACAACAATGTATAGTTTATACTATAACATTCAGACAATAAGCTTTTTTAAAAGTTTTTTTTTTCTCAGTATTTAAGGACCAAATAAATAGATATAGATTAATGCAACAGATACAGATGGGAGAAAAAAATAATCCTGTCTAGAAAATTTGTATTTTACAATCTCACAGCACTGCCTATTTCTATGGCAGGCATTAGTATGGGAGTCAAAGTGGAAAGTAAACATAAAAAAATTATAATAATCATTTAGTCAACGCATTGTGAGACAAATTGTCATGTTCACCGTTGTCTTTTGTTTTTGTGCTCTTATTTTGAAGTTCCTGTTTTGTTCCTGTTTCCCTTTTGGTTTTTGTAGTCCCTTGTAGTTTTATTTTATGATTGGTTTTACCCTGATTAGTTCTCTTTCCCTGATTGTTTAACCAGGTGTTCCTCATTCCCTTGTTAGTCCCTTTATGTATTTAAGTCCTTGGTTTCCCTGTTTTCTGTGTTAGTTATTTCATGTTTTATATGGTTTGCGCTATGGTCCCCGTGGTTTTTCTTGTTCCTTGTTTTCCCTGGTTTTGTGCTAAATAAAAGCTGCACTTAGATCCTCTCTCGTTGCCTGTCGTCACAGAATAAAAAGACAACCGTGAACATGACACAAATAGAATAAATACTTATTATTTAAAGTCAATCCAGCACACTTTATAACTTTTGAAACAGCAGTAATAAAAACCTATATAGGAACTTTTATTTAACGCATAACATATATATATATATATATATATATATATATATATATATATATATATATATATATATATATATTAACATGTATAACTTTTACAGACATCCTGTTATTTGGAGTATCACTTCTGATGGCTAAATCGCCTATGTGATTTCTATTTTCAGCAGTTATTGATCCAAAGTCCTTCTCTCTTTGGGGAACTGGTATTTTTATTTATTCACTTGCCCTTTATAAATTACCATCAATATCATATAAACATATTGACTAGACATCAATGTTCCAGTAAGGGTAAACCCATGGGAAAGATATATCATGAATCTAAGATGTAATATTTTTAATAAACTCTCACTGCATTTTAACAGTTGTCTTGTTGGTGTCGTTTATTTCTCCTAAGGAGCTTTAGGCGAAACATCTCTTAAGTTAACAGAGAGGAAAAAAAAGAAGAAGAAGAAAAAATGAATCTCCATGAAGCCCCCTGAGCTGTGAAAGAGCAACCTTGTTCCCAAAGTTCCTTTTGGTAGTGTTGTTGGATCTTATTTTGTTAGGAATCATATAACTTTGATTTATGTAACTGTTTTACTGGAAGACAACCATAAAGAATACAATGAAAGGCAGATCCAAACCAACTTTACATAATGGTTGACAAAATTTGATTGTGTATATATATATATATATATATATATATATATATATATATATATATATATATATACTATATTTTCATGACTTTCAGAATACAAATCTATATATATATATATATATATATATATATATATATATATATATATATATATATATATAGGAGCAGAGGGGCTCACTACCTGCCGGCAGAACGCGGAGGGGCATTCTACGCACCAGGGTCGGAGGACTCGCTCCAGTCCGCCCGGGGAGGAGCAGCTGTCGTCTGCCAGAGGGTGGAGGAGTGGTCTAGGCCAGGCGACATCACATCCCTCCTCCTTCCTGGGTTTTGGCACCAATGTAAGGTTGAAAATGGGCAATAAGGAGGCGGGAACATCAAAGTAATATTTTAATAAATAACTTAAACAAAAAACAAACATAAACACACACACACACACATTTCAGCTGCATGTGGCTCTCTCTCTCCCCCAAAATGCAGCATCCGGCTCGACCTTATCCCTCTCCTCGGCTGATTAGCCCTATTGGGGGATGGCCTGGCCCCGGCCTCCTCCTCGTCAAAGTCTATACAATGCTTTCATTTGCCAAATAAAATAAAAAATTTAATACAAAGGTGTACACTACAGTCTTTAAAGACAAAGGACAACTGGCTCTAACAAGGACAGAAAGAGATGTGGAAGGACAGATGTACAACTAAACAAGAGGATAAGTACATCAGAGTCTCTAATTTGAGAAATAGATGCCTCACATGTCCTCAGCTGACAGCTTCATTGAATTCTACCCGCTAAACACCAGTTTCATGTACAACAGTAAAGAGAAGACTCAGGGGTGCAGGCCTTATGGGAAGATTTGTAAAGAAAAAGCAACTTTTGAAACAGAAATACAAGAAGAAAAGTTTAGAGTGAGCAAAACAAACACAGACATTGGACAACAGATAATTGAAAAGAGTGTTATGGATCTTAACCCCATTGAGCTTTTGTGAGAGGATCTGCAAAGCTGTCATTGCTGCATGTGGAGGATTTTTTTATGAGAACTCTTTGAAGTAAAGAATGTTTTTCAAATTGTACTTTTTCACGTTATTAATGTCCACTGTGATCAGTTGAATGCCACATTGGTGAAAAGTACCAATTTCTTTCCTTAAGTGCAAAATCTGTACATTATTTCAATCTTTTGGCCACCAGTGTGTGCATATATATATATATATATATATATATATATATATATATATATATATATATATATATATATATATATATATATAATTTCATAAATCTCCTCTGAATGAGGAATTAGAAAAGATGATCATTTTTATCTCTTTTGAAAGGAGACACTTGGAAGATTGTTGTTAAAAATCAATAAAAGTCACAAAATAAATTGTTAGAAAAGTTTACATTTATTGTCAAATATTTCATAAATATTTAAATGACATAATATATGACACTGACCTGTTTGATGCATAGAAACATAATGGATCGAAGCCACATGTCTGATAATATTCTATTTCAAATTTGAGAATGATAACTTTAAAACTCTTAGTTATATGAATCATTTCCCAAGACTATGTCTTGTGATTCTGACCGCAAAAAGCATTAGCCGTTAGCATAAGTGCCTAAATACAGAATAGTAAACATTATAAAATAAACATTGTCTTGTCCATATATTTTACTTCCAATCATAATCAAGTTGTTATAGTAGTTTTAGGCCTTCATGTTGAATACGGGCCAATAATGTTAAAAATGTAAACTAAGTTACCTGTTAAATGTGTTTCCAGCGTTACCCAGTAAAGTTAACATGGTAACAAATGATAACATAGACGACATTTTTAACGTCTGGGGCCTATAATAATACCCACATTCAATGGGAGGAAAGAAACATCATATGTCAGTGGTGTATTGTAAAGTATGATGATGATATATACCCTGAGACTATCCTTGAAGTCAATGAAACACATGCAAGAGTGAAATGCATGCACAGCATTGGCCTGTTTTTTTTTTCTGGCCCAGGCAAGACGTTGTGATTCTTGTTTGAGAATGTGTTCAGTTTAATTCCTCCCTCAAAGCAAGTGACATCATGTTAAAATAAGCAGAGCTATAGGCGAAAAGATCTCCACAGCACAACTTTAAATAATGAACATGTGTACATTTCTGTGTCTCATAATCTCCTTCTTTGTCCCACTCCTTCTCACAATCACAGATGTACAAACACAGAAATATTGGTGTTAGATTGCTTTGGAGTGAGTATGTTGGCCCTAGTTTTTTAAGACTTTTCAATGAACAAAATATATGGAAATTGTTTTCTTCAAGAACTTCAATATACTTTCCCCCCCCCAAATGTACCCTAATTATAGAATGACCCTTATATTTAGGATTATTGAGTTGACCAGAAACCTAACCCTAAGCATTACATTTTGGCATGTAACATACCCTGTACCATTTATGCTACGTTACTGAATTATACATCAAAACGAACAGCTTTTTAAGCAGAGGTGCCCAAGCAACTAAATAGCAATGAGCTAAAACCCCAAAGAAAACCTTAGCAACAAAGTAGCACCCTGGCAACCCCCAAAACACTCCTTCAATGGCAAGCACCACTCGAATTTCAGAAGTTGTAAACATGTAGTTTTATATTACTAATATAATATAATGGTTCAACCATTTTCCACATTGGCAGCCATATTTACATGTATCCCCTCATATTGGTGAGAGTAAACAGAAGAATAAAGACAAGTTAGTGTCAGGAATGGTTGAAACTGAAGACATTTTTGCCAACTGCCATCAAACCAAAATGCTTCCAGATTACAGCAGATAACTGAGCAACGGTAGGTCAAATTGATTGTTCATAATATCACAGCATTTGGTGAGGGGTGCAGTCATGCTGCTTGGACAGTTGTCGCCATGTGTTGTTGTTCACACAAGGGTCAATAAATTAGACACCAAACAAGATGTCTCTCTCTGTGATGTCCCAATAGATGTCACTTCCATTTTAGGATCATTTTACTTCAGCTGCTGAGTTCGCAATGGTGGGGGCTGATTTTTGGACTAAAGCCCATGATCCTGGCACAGGGGGAGGTGGAACATTTTTCCAGGAGATGCTGTTATGCTTCAGATATTAGCAGTCTTGGAAGGGAAGAGTGTCACCTACTGGCTTATAAGTGTAATGAGTCTCAATCCAAACAAAAAGACAACACCCAACTCTGCTAAAGTGTTTCTGATTGTACAGCTGTTTTACATATTCTCTATTTCATTGAATGCATTGAATGTACATGCATTGAATGTACAGTTCCATCATACATTGTTTGGGCATAATCTGTATTTTAGAACAGACTGGCTATTTAGTCATCAACTATTTTTCCTAAGTGTTTTCATACATATATATTGATATACACATTAATAAATAACATATGCCAATTGACAAACTATTCAAAGTATGCATTTATTTGTTACAGACACAGAGCAGGTGTAGGATTACTTTACCTTAGACAACAAAAAACAGTAATATATGAATAATTACACAAGACAAAAAACATATAAATTTATAAAAATTAAACAAAACTAACAGCATAGACTTGGACAGCCTCCACGACAATGCTCAAAGGGATAGTTCAACCAAAAATTAAAAAAATCATCCTCATCCTCATTTTTTAGAAGAGTATCTCAGCTCTGTTGGCCCATACAATGCAGGTGAATAGTGACCAAAATCTTGAAGCTCCAAAAAACACATAAAGGCAACATAAAACGTAATCCGTAAGACCCTAGTGTTTTAATTCATGTCTTCCGAAGTGATATGATCGGTTTTGGGTGAGTACAGACCAAAATATAACTCATTTTTCACTATAAATCTTGGCATCAGCAGTCTCCTTGGCAATCATGATGTCAAACTCAATTACACTTTCCGCATATGCCTCAAGCACAATGAAGAGCAATCAAGACTGAATGGTGATGGTGCCTAGAGATTGCAATAGCAATATATACAGTAAAAAATGTGTTACTTTCGTTCATTCAAAACCCAAAACATCACTTCAGAAGATATGGATTAAATCACTGGAGTCTTATGGGTTACATTTATGCTGTCTTTATGTGCCTTTAGCTTCAAATGTCTGGACACCATTCACTTGCATTGCAAGGACATACAGAGCTGAGATAATATTCTAAAAATCTTAATTTGTGTTCTGCAGAAAATGTCATACACATCTGAGATGGCATGGGGGTGAGTAAATTACATTTTGAGTTAACTATTCGTTTAAGGCTTACTTTTTAGCAAGAGTGGATGAATGCAAATGGATGTCAACGAATCAGCCATTGTAGTTGGAACTGAATTGGTGCCTCTAAATCAAACATCACAATTGCACAAATATACCCAAAACAATGAAGTAGACCTCTCTCTTAATTTTCCAGTTTTGAATGCCCAATCTCCAATGCACACTAAGTCCTCATGGTTGCATAGTGACGCACCTCATTCTGTGTGGCGGAGGACGAATCTCAGTTGCCTCCGCATCTTAGTCTGTCTATCTGCGCATCTTATCACGTGCCTTGTTGAGCGCATTACCGCAAAGACCTAGCGCATATGGCGGCTTCACGCTATTCTCTGCGGCATCCACGCACAAATCACCATGCGCCCCACCGAAAGCGAACCACATTATAGCAACCACAAGGTGGTTAACCCAATGTGACAACCCACCCTAGCAACCAGGCCAATTGTTTGCTTAGGAAGCCTAAATGGAGTCACTCAGCATGCCCTGGATTCGAACTCGTGACTTCAGGTGTGGCAGACAGCATCTTTACTCGCTGAGCTATCCAGGCTCCCCACCCCCATCAACATATTGAACTCTTTATTAAACAAAAAATCTATGAAAAAGACACTGCTTATGTGGGGAATTAAGCAACAGGTACATTGGGTGACTTGCTCATCATATTACAGTTTTTCTCAGTTTCTTTGGTACATTTATCTAATCATTCTTAACATTTGCAAACCAGTAAGTCGATTTCTCAAAACAATTAGTACAAACTGCACTACACAACGGATTACCTGCAAGCAAGCCTGTAACTTGCTTAAAATCTTTAGTCCATTCACACAAAAGTAAATCTTTATGTCAATGAACATGTCAGTGCCATCAGAATGTCAAATCCTTGTGTCATTGTTCACAAACAAGATGATTAGTTGTTTCAAAACGCTTAATCATGTTGTCAATATAAAAATTTACTCTGTTGGTATTTTATTATGTACACTATGGCTAAATTTTATGACAATGATTGAAAATGCACAAGGCTGCACTATTTCTGTATGGCATTTATATTTTTCAACAGTACAAAGGCAAACATTCCTTTATGTGAGATTAGGATTGCAAGAGATTGTACAGGATTCACATTAATGTCAACAAATGACTGTGCCATTGCGATTCAAAAAGAAAAAACACAAAACTATTTTATAGCACAAAGGATAAACATACTATGCAAACATAGTTTCGTTGAGAGATCTGCACAATCAGAATGGTATGGGGTCCTGACGTTCCAGTCTGTTGGGTCAAAGATTCTCATCTACATCACAGCGGATATCTTCTTTGCGATGCAGTGAGGAAATGATCTTTTTGCGGGTCTTATCCAGCCTCTGCAGGCGTCGGCTGTAATGTCCTCACATACAGCATCGATGGCATACATCAGGGTCATTTGAGTATGTGGCTGGTGACTGTAGACCTTCCATCTCCATGCTGAAAAGAACTCCTCAGTTGGGTTAAGGAATGGGGAATAGGGTGGGAGGAATTCCATAATCATCCTGTGGTGGTTCACAAACCATTGCCTGATGGTGTTTGAGCGATGGAAACTCACATTATCCCAAAGTTCCACATACTTTGGTAACTCATCATGAACCTAACCTCTCTCATCAGCAGGTATGAGATCCCTGTATTGGGTGCTCCCCTGAGTTATTTTAGAGAACTAGTTAATCATTTGTAGATCTAACGCTTCACACTTCTAATAGAGTCTAATAGAGTCTAATAGAAATATATAGAAAATATGTTGACATATTATGACAACAGGTTCAACCATTTTGCCTTTAATGACTTGTGCAATTAACTAATGCCTAGATGTTTTGGGGGGTTAGGAACCAGTATAATATATTTTGATAAGCATGACATAAGCAATTGATAATGTAGGAAGCAGCAGACAATTGTACATAACTAATTGCGTGAATGTACCAGTGCATTGGCAATTTGTTCAAAAGAACGAGAAATTGCTTTTATGGTGTGCACAAGTGATTTGATGATGTGGAGGTTGAACAAGTAGTTTTGAGAACTTCAGTTGTGATCTGAGAAATGTACCAAAGAAATTGAGAAAACCTGTAGTTTTCATTTAAAAGCAACAGCATTTAAATAATATCCACTTTATCATCAGCAAAGCTCATGAACATGAATCAAGCTATTTCTGCCACTACGGGAATTGAGAACTGTCCGATTTGATAGCATTTATTTCACTCCTCAAAAGACTGCAGTGGCCTAGTCTTGTCTAATTTCAGGCTAAGCCTTTGGCATCTCAAACAAGCCTAATTTTTGAATGTGGGGGATTTGACTGTTACAGAATACCTAACGTCATGGTTTACTGTCATAACCTCCATTCCCTGATGGAGGGAGTGAGACGTGAGTGAGACCGAGACAAGGTCTGGCCATTTCAGTGGCTAGTACAGTGTTGTGGCAAGAGGGACACAATGTCTCGCTCCCTCCATCAGGGAAGGGAGGTTACAACAGTAACCATGACGTTCCCCTTCTGTCACTCACTCCACGTTGTGTCGATGTAGTGACACTAAGGTTCCCTATAGAAAAACGCAACAACAGCTGTTACGTGAACTGCTGATGAAAGTGCAAGCAGGCTGCTGCGTGCGTAATAGCAGGTGCATCAGACTGCACGTAACCTCAGCCGTGGCCTTTTCTATCTATTTTTTCTCTCCACAGAGTATTAGATTCAGCTGGGGCCCTCTAACGCTATCTTTTCCTTTCCTATTCTTTCTGGGGGAAAAGACCCCTCAAAGACCACATCCTGCCCAAAACGGTTGGTCAACATGTGGCAATACGACACATGGGCTCAGCACCCTCACATGGAAGAGGTGCAGTGGTAGGTCCAGCCATGAAAGGGGTGGTGAACTCTACAAACACAGTGACCGGGAGCAGAGAGAGCTCTGCCTAAGGGAGACGCGGGTCCACCAACAGGGAGACCGTACCGCGGAATATACATCACAGGGTTTACCAGAGTAATCGGCACCTGTGGAGCACCTATCCCACTACAGGGCATATTAGATCCCATAGTGGACCTGGCTGCAAAATCCTCCTCTGAGTTTGTGAACTATAGGGCTAGGGAGGAAGGACATCCAGGGTATCAATGGCAATAGCCTCTGCAGTGTGAGAAGTACAGTCCGTCGGAAGCGGAGAGATAACAACCGTATTCAGGAATCACACAAATATGGAGAGGGCTCTTTATAAAGAGGCGTCTTTAAAAAGACGTTCAACGTCAATGTGTGTGCTCTAATAGATAAAATACACTCTTTTAGCGCAGTCGAAGCACCCAGAGGCGAAATCTGCACTCGACATGCAGAAGGAGAGAAAGCCGCTGGAAATGGCGCATATCCAACAGCATACGCTTCTTAAGAGGTGAATGGAACAGCAGTAGTATTCAGCTTGCTGATAGTATAACCGCACAGCTCCTAAGAAAAAATATGAATGGAATTGAAGTCAGAAAAAATAACATATGAATCCAAATTAACATGGATTTATACTAAAGTATACGGGGGTACTTTTTTGCTCTTGTCTTGATAAATTTGCTGTAGACATAGCAGAATGCGTCTACCGGATACTTGCAGCCTCTTGATGCCATCTCCGAAAAATGCAGATATTTATACACTTAGGCAGCTGGAACTAAACTGAACTGGTAGACTTAAGGCCCCTGTATTTATACTACTATTTGTATTACTGGCAAGTTCTAAAAGTTACTCCAAGTTTACTCAGCATTGAATCTATCTGAAATGTTCTGGAAAATAGTTAAATTTCTAAATATCACTGTCCTGGTAAAAAAAACTACGCTTTTGGGAAATAATAGCCATTTTCTATACTTTTGAGGCAATAAGCAATTAGGAAATAACACTACCCAGGAACCAAAAAATAATAATTATGTGTTACACGGTGCTACCACATACATATACCATGGTATACTCCAAGATACTTGTGATGCTCAAAAATGCAAGCTCACCATGGCACACATTACAATGTTAACCTAAAATTGTGCTTCATGTGGTTATTAACTTGTTTTATTCAATATAATAGTTTTTCACATCACTGAATCTTCTGGAAATGTATGGCATAGCATAGACCCTCAAATTATCATGAGACACTGACAATGTAATATGTCCTATCTCAGTTTAATTACAGTAGTCCCAGGAGTTTGTGTGATAAGGTGACTGAGAAAAGTATTTCATCCACAGGGACTGCATGTCACTTCTACATGTAAAAGGACACGTTCCGTCAAATTGCAAACCAGAAAGTTTCCAGATCTTAATCTGGAAATATCAACCCACAATTTTCAATTTATTTTCTTTACTTGTCAGTTTCAAATGTGTGTGTATATACCCATTTAAACACACATCATAGCAGCTCGTGTTAACATGCACCACACCACCACACACAAAAACACAAATATTTGCCAGCGCTATTATGCTCTGCTTATCTGTGCAATTCTGCAGAGGCAAAAAGAGCCCCAGATAAATCAGATGGGATGTGGGTTATTGGCTGGTTATATGTTCATTTCAGTTTGTTGTTCATCAGACAGTCTATCACATATCCTTTCTTGCTCCAACTCTGCACAGAGAGACATATTAAAGCCATATTCACTTTCAAATAAAGACATGCTTTGAATGGTTAACAGATAATTATCTTTGTCCCATGCTTCACATTTTTTAATAGTTCTATAAAACTAGTCTATTGAGTAAGTGATTTGTAAATCAATTAGATGTAATATGTGGCTTGTTTCCAGTCTGACGCTCACTTTCGAAGTGTCGAAGAAGCGACACTATGGGTCTCTCTTGAGAGCCTCACGCATTTCTGGAATTGACAAAAGGCCATTGATAAATTGGCAGACAGAATTTGCATGTCCCGTCACCAGACATACGGGTATAAAGGGAGGGAAATATGCGTCTGTCCATTCAGATTTTTCCTTTGGAGCTGAGCAGTTGTTTGATCAGCTAGCTATATTCACCAACTGTTAAACTCATCTCTACAAGAGCGTATGCTGTTGGATCTATGGCACATATCAGTGGCTTTCTCCTTCTCTGCACAACGGCTATGCCCATGGGCACTTTGACAGTGCTGTTAAAAGAGAATATTTTCCCTAAAAGAGTTTATTTTCTCCAAAAGAGCAATACACAGTGGCGTTGAATGTCCTTTTCAGGGTGCGTCTTTATAAAGATGCCCTTCCGCCCCTGTGTAGTTCCTGGATGGGGTCGAGTTCTCTCTGCTCCTGACGGTCACAGATGCTGCCTCCTGTGTCTGGGCTGCGATCACACCGAGGCGGAATTTGTGGATGGTTCATGTTCTCACTCCGAGAACATTACCATGGCAACGTTGCAGTCGCAGCTTTCCTTCCTAAAGAGAGACGCCACTCCAGCCGCCCCCCTTGTCCCTCCAATGCCTGTAGGATGACGTCATCACTGACCTTGAAAGTCTACAGTGCCGCTGGACAGGCCACCTCCGCTCTGCATGCCATGGCCCTCCTGCAAGTACACCAGGCCAAGGCACTCAAAGATCTACACTTGTGTAGTCCTGCCCCCTACGTGTAGCAGGAACTGAGCTCAGCGACCAACCTTGCCCTCAGGGCCACAAAGGTCACAGCGTGGACACTCGGGCAGGCGATGGCCACCCTTGTGGTTCAGGAACGACACCTCTGGCTGAGCCTTGTCGAGATGCGGGACGTGGACAAGGCACGCTTCCTCAATGCCTCTGTCTCCCAGTTCGTGGAGGACTTCACGGTAGACTCAGCGGTGAAAAAACAGACTAAGGCCATTTCTCAAATCAATAACTGTTGCGCCAGTAGTGCGGGCCGTGCTACATCGGCTTGCCTAGGGCATCCTCCTGCGACTTTCAGAAAATGCGCAGCTCCGCCCCAACCTAGGCCCAGCTCTCAGCCCCAGCGTTGAGAACATCCTCAAGGACCCGGAAGTCTCCCAAGCGTTCCTAAGATGGACGACCCAGGGAATGAGATGTTTGCTCCAGAGCTGGTAAGCAGACAACTCCGTCCCCCGGTGGAGGGCAGGGAGGAGAATCTTCAGTTAAGTTTGCTTTCTTTGCCGCACCCCCTTCAGGCTGCGGTACCCACATTTTCAATAAAAGAGCAATTTCCTTTCTCTGGGTCACCTGTCCCGCAAATAGCGTTCTCACGGCAACCCAGTGCCACACTTCAACAGTCCCGGCACTCCGGACGCGGACCCTCCGCCTCCGGACCCACGACTGCTGCCCCCTGACCGGCCGGTTCTGACGAGTCCAGAGGACGCCTACACGGGACCTCCTCCACAGTCACTAACCTGCCCCCTGCCGGGTTTGCAGAGCAAGATAAGTGCTTTGAGTCTTCACTCAGCACCAGAGCCTCGAGACGTGCTTCTGCCTCCCGACGCCATACTGCCTGCTCTGCCCCGCTGCGAAGCCAGGACTTGTGAGTTTTCTGGTCACCACAGAGGCCTCCAACCAGGGTTGGGGCAGCGTGTGCAATGGGAACGCAGCCGCTGGCTCCTGGAAAGGGCCCCCACTGCATTGGCACATCAACTGCCTAAAGTTGCTGGCTGTATTTCTTGCCCTGCGGAGGTTTCTCTTGCTAATTCAGGGCAAACACGTCTTGATCCGCTCAGACAGCACCGCAAATGTAGCATACATAAATCGACAAGGCGGCGTGCACTCCCGTCATATGTCACATCTCGCCCGACATCTCCTCCTTTGGAGCCAGCAGCGACTCAGATCGCTGCGTGCCACTCACATCCCGGGCAACCTCAACATGGCACCAGACATGCTGTCTCGACAAGGTACACTCAACGGAGTGTGGAGACTGCACCGCCAGATGGTCCAGCTGGTTTGGGAACGGTTTGGCAAAGCACAGGTAGACCTGTTCGCTTCCCAGGAGACCTCCCACTGCCTGCTCTTGAACTCCCTAACGGAGGCTCCCCTCGGGACAGATGCACTGGCACACAGCTGGCCCCAGGGGCTGCACAAGTACACATTTCCCCCAGTGAGCCTTCTTGCACGGGTGCTCTGCAAGGTCAGGGAGGATGAGGAACAACCCCTACTGGCCCACTTGAACTTGGTTCTCAGATCTTGTGCTCATCGCGACTTCCCCTGAGGAAGGACCTTCTATCTCAGGGACGGGGTACCCTCTGGCACCTGCGCCCAGACCTCTGGAACCTCCACATCTGGCCCCTGAATGGGATGCGGAAGATCTAAGGGGCCTACCACCTGCCGTCGTAGGCATGATCAACCAAGCCAAAGCTCCCTCTACCAGGCAACTTTACGCCCTGAAGTAGCGCTTGTTCGCAAATTGGTGTTCTTCCCAGTCTGGAGATGCGCAGCCGGGTCAGTGCTCTCATTTCTGCAGGAGAGGTTGGAGGGGAGGTGTGATTAAATATGGACCCCTAGTGTCACTTCTTCGACACAACGTCGAAGTGAGCGTCAGACGGGGAATGTCTAGGATACTATTGTAATCTCCGTTTCCTCAGACGTTGTGGCCGGGAACCGAGTCACTGTTATGGCCGAACTACATTCTCGGCTCCTCAGGGCAAAAACCTACAGATGCATATTTCCCTCCCTTTATGCCCGTATGTCTGGGGGCGGGACAAGCAAATTCTGTCTGCCAATTTCTCATTGGCTTTTTCTCAAGTTCAGAGATGCTTGAGGCTCTCAAGGGAGACCCCTAGTGTCTTCTTCGACACAACGTTTTGTTCCCTCCATCACAGAACGGCAGTTACAATAGTAACCTAGACGTTATCAGTATGTATTTCTATATCTTCAAAAATGACATAATTTAGGTTATTTCTATGACAAACACCAGCATTGCGATTGCTTTACAGTATCATAAGATTTTGGGGTGCACAGAAAAAGGAAAGACAGTCTTCCAAACTGAAAAGTGAAAAATTACTGAAATAATCCACGGATTACACACATTTTCATCCAGAAATATAAAATCGAGCAACTCAGATTTTTTTAAATAGAAAATAATGGACATATTACAACTAAAATTTACTTGTCAAACAGCTCTCTGATTGCAATGAGCTGATTTCATCATTTCTTCTTCTCCAAACTTACTTCAAACTTACTTCTCTGTCTGCTTATATGAATGTAACACATCATAAGTGCTTTTCAAATACACTTTGGATTGCGTAATTTATATGTATAAATGTTTTCCATCTGAAAGGACTAAATATTAAATGAAACAAATGACAATAAAATGCAAAGTAATCTCTTCAGTAATCAAAATACTTTTCGAATGTAACTGTATTCTAAATACCAATTATTTAAATTGTAACTGTGGTGGACAGTTACAACAATTGTACAGTTATTTGTATTTTGTAATACGTAAATACGTTTAAATACGTAATCCCGTTGCATGTATTTTGTTACTCCCCAACTCTGGATGCAGCCTCAGTGTGTAAGAGCGAGAGAGGAAGTAAAAAAAATAAGATAGTGTGTGTGTGTGTATGTGTATGTGTATGTGTGTGTGTGTGTGTGTGTGTGTGTGTGTGTGTGTACGTGTGTGTGTACGTTCAGGTTTACACTGGGGATCCTCTGACATAAACTGACCAGCACCTTGGGTAATGCTTTCATCTAAACCCCTTCAGCACAAGTTAATTTCTCCTTACTCACCATCTCAGTTTGACACAATATGTGTCCGAGTTGGTTTTGAGTGGATTGGCAGGGATGTACTTTAATTCCAGCCTTCAGAGGCTTTACACCAATCATACTGGTGTCCTGGAGTGGGTTGGAGAGTGATTGGTGTAATTGCCCAAAAGAGTGTGAAAACTTTTGAGTGGCAGCACCAAATCATGCCTTCGTAACCATTTTAACAGGTATATTGCTAGGGGCAATTCTGTAGTTCAGTCCCAATGTAAAAACGTGTTTTCTTGCAATAATGCAGCAGTAACAAACTCCAATACTCAATGTGGAGTTCCTGAGAAACGTGGCTGCTGGTGTGAAAGCATGAGTGGACTGCTGGAAACAAATTCAGAAACAAAATCTATGCGTAAGCAAATTTATATAGGTCCACAACTAGAACTCTTGAAATCTTGAAAACTTTATTTAAAATATTATTTTAAATGAAATGATTTAAAACTATTACAAATTAATATAGTATTGAATACTTAAAAGAGAGCACTTATAATATTGTATGAAATAATTGGTCTGCATTAATAAGTACAAATTTGCTGTTTTTTTTTTTTCTAACATGACAAGCAAAAAAATACTTATTCTGCATACTGATATGCTTTTATTAAACCAAGTGAAATGCTGTTTTCATTTAAAAACACATGTTTTTCTCTATGTTTTGGACTTCCGTTCCGTTCTTCTGTGTTTTTGCAAAAATTAAGAGTTTTCATACATTTCAGTGTGAAAACGGCCTTGCAGACGAGAGGGTTTAGAATGCGTATGCGTAGAATCTCTCGTCTTGTCTGTCGGTTGGCATGAGCGTATATTGTCTTATTGTCTTGGCGATGTACGGTCATTGCATTTGGGTGTTTGTGTCTTGTGAGAGCATGTGGCTTTATTTTGTATCAGAATTGCTGTGTGTCTCTCAGTCTTGTGTCATACCCAATCTCCTTGTTTGCCCATTATTAGTTAATCTGTCTCACCTGCCCTACATTTAACCTGTTTGATTTCTCTCCCTATTTTAGTCTCCTCGTGTGCTATCCAGTGCCAGTTCGTCTCATGTCAGTCTGATTTGTTATCCCTGTTTCTGTCAAGTTCTGTTTGATCCTGGTTTCTGGTTACATTTTAATAAGATTGAAAAAAAAGTATTAAAAGGGTTTTTTTAACCAGCATTTCTCTCAATCCTTCCGCCATCTTGAATGGATTTATTAGCTCTTAAATGCATGCGTGTTCTGCCAAACATTACTACATATCTCAGGTCTATCTAGCCATACGTAAATCTATTATATTATAAGTATATCTATTATACATTTTCAATTTATACAATTTTCAAAGCAATTTCAAGACAATTTGAAAATAAATGAATTGAATATATTATTTTAGGTTTTTATGTTTTATTTTTCATATAGTTTATCTTTATCATATTGTGACATGGAAGAGGGTGTGACCAGGCCATGGTGGGCACTTAATAAGTCTAATTTAATAAGTCTTAAAAAAAATTGTAATACACCCAAATGACAATACCCATATCATATTGGTCATGTGATGTACTTGCTATAGTTTACTTCCATATTGCTCTGTCAAATAACAATGTCAAATTTAAATCAAATCAATCACTAAAACAACAGCATCATCTTGAGTAACAATTACCAGGGTTACCTGCAGCACATTGCCCAGAGCATCACACTCCCACCACCAGCTTGTCATCTTCCTGCTGTGCATCCTGATGCCATAACTTCCCCAGCTAAACAATGCACATGTACACAGCTGTCCATGTGATGTAAAAGAAAACAGGACTCATCGGACCAGGTGACCTTCTTCCACTGCTCCAAGGTCCAGTTCCGACGCTCACGTGCCCATTGTAGGCAACTTCAATGGTGTACAGGGGTCATCATGGGCAGTCTGACTGGTCTGCGGCTACGCAGCTCCATACACAGCAGGGTGTAACGCAAATTACAATTTTCTGTGA
The DNA here is from genome assembly GCA_032164185.1 of Moxostoma hubbsi. Lineage (NCBI taxonomy): Eukaryota > Metazoa > Chordata > Actinopteri > Cypriniformes > Catostomidae > Moxostoma > Moxostoma hubbsi. The sequence continues at coordinate 10,339,350 of JAVLUX010000009.1, read as the reverse complement.
CTTGTACCACAGAAAACCTTCTGTTGGTTTGGACCAGACAGGATATCCTTCATTGTCCTCACGCATCGATGAGCCTTGGGCACACAACACACTGTCGCCGGTTTGTCCCTCCTCAGACCACTGTATGTAGATACTCACCACTGCTGACCGGAAGCACCCCATACGCCTTGCCATTTCAGAGATGCTCTGATCCAGTCGTCTGGCCAGTCGTCTTGTCAAAGTTGCTCAGGTCTTCACTCCTGCCCATTTCTCCTGCATTCAACATATTGACTACCAGAACTGATTGTTCGTTTACCATCTAATCTACCCAGACCTTGAAATAAGGCCTTGTAAGGAGATGATCAATGTTATTTGCTTCACCTATACACTTAGAACCTGTGCAAATAGAAAAACAAAATTGACACTATTTATAATACAAAGGTTGATGAATACTTAATAAGGTGGGGGCATGAATCCCCCCCAAAAAAACTAGGTAAATGAGGAAGAAATTAGGTCCTAGGTCACATAAGCCCTGAGTGTAACATATGTGACCTCCCTAGAAGACAGTAAGGGCATCTTAGCATGTCTTGTCATGTCTTTTATTGAATAAATCTTCAAACGTTTAAGTACCAAAACGAGAATTCCAAAATAAAACAGAACATTAACTATGACAATCAGAGACAATAACAACAAAACTTTGAACAAGTACTAGAAACCAACATTACATGATCAATAGACATCCAGGACAAGGAGAAAAAGAGGGTTTTAAAAACACAAGAACAAAATATGTTAAATGGAAACAGCTGAGGAACAATCAAGACAGAGAGGAAATAGGAACAGTAACAAGACAAGAAACTAAAACTAAACTTAATAATAAAAGTCATGACATAAATCATGACTAGGGAGGTCCCAAATTTTACACTGAGGTATGCATTTAACCTTTAACTGAGCTTGTAACGATGCATCATGGGGTTGCCGTTTCCAACAAGGACACATGTGATGCTGCCTTAGAATTTAGTTAAAAGGAGGGATCTTAGAAGGCAAGATAACTATGGGAGTATGCCTGTAATGGCGTAAAATGCTTTCTAAATAATAATAATAATAATAATTACTATTTATTCAAAATCTCAAATCAGAGTGAAATCAGGCATCATTGTGCTTTACAAAATATGAATACTGCATGGAAACTAAAATGTCTTTGGAAAAATTACTTTAAAAAGTTTCTGCTGTTTGATTTGGAAAACGTCTAGGTTACGGATGTAACCTCCATTCCCTGATGGAGGGAATGAGACATGTGTCGAAGAAACGATACTAGGGGTCTCTCTTGAGAGCCTTATGCATCTCTGATCTATGAGAAAAGGCCAATGAGAAATTGGCAGACAGAATTTGCATGTCCCGCCCCGGGACATATGGGAATAAAGGGAGGGAAATGTTTCATTCAGGATTTGAGGAGCCGACAATGCGGTTCAGAAGCAACAGTGGCTCGGTTCAGCGACGTGGCCGGGAGGACACAACGTCTTGTTCCCTCCATCAGGTAAAGGAGGTTATATTCGTAACCTAGACATTCCCCGTCTGTCGCTCACTTCGACATTGTGTCGAAGAAACGTCACTAGGGGTCCAATTTAAATCACGCCATGCGCTGAGCCGTGTACTGCTGACACAGGAGTGGGCAGGTATTTTACGTGCCAAAGGGACCGGCTGTCCCAACGCCCCATAAAATCGTCAAAGCCTTCTGGTTCTTTACCCCCGACAGGGGGGAAAAAGGCGACGTGCCAAGCATGGGAGCAGGCCGCACCAGCCACGCCTTTTCTCTCTCTATGTTTCTCACCCTCGGCTGGGGCCATCTTAACGCTATCATACGCATTGGGGAAGGCGATCTATCCCAGTTTTCCTATTCTTTCAGGGGAGAGAGACCCTGCGGAGACCACACCTGCCCAGACTGGAGTAGGTAAAGAGTGGTGAAATACATCACGTGGGCTTATAGGTCACATGTGGAGAATGGCAGGGGGGAACAAGGCGATGTGCCAAGCATGGGAGCAGGCCGCACCAGCCACGCCTTTTCTTTCTATATGTTTCTCGCCCTCGGCTGGGGCCATCTTAACGCTATCATATGCATAGGGGAAGGCGATCTATCCCAGTTTTCCTATTCTTTCAGGGGGGAGAGAACCTGCGGAGACCACACCTGCCAAGACTGGGGGAGGTAAAGAGTGGTGAAATACATGACGTGGGCTTTTAGGTCACATGTGGAGAATGGCGCGGTGGTAGATCCTACCTCATTGGGAGGGAGGAGTTGCTACAAACATGGCGACCGGGGTCCGTGAGGACTGCCCAAGGTAGACGTGGGTCTGCTCGCAAGGGGACCATACCCACAGGGGGAAAAGTCCATGTGGGAGCCCGTCCTGTGGAGCACCTATTCCACCTATTCCACTGCATCAATTCCAGGGAGCTCTGGCTTGGTTGATTGTGTCTATGACAGTAGGTGGTAGGCCAGCTAGATCTTCCGCATCCCATCCAGAGACCAGACTTGGAGGTTCCAGAGGTCTGGGCGCGGATGCCAGAGAGTGTCCCGTACCTGAGAAAGAAGGTCCTTCCCCAGGGGAATTTGCCAAATAGAGGCTGTCGCAAGTAGCACGAGATCCGAGAACCAAGTCCGAGAGGGCCAATAAGAGCCAAAAAGAGTGACTTGTTCCTCATCCTCCCTGACCTTGCATAGCACCTGTGCAACAAGGCTCACTGGGGGAAATGCATACTTGCGCAGCCCCGTGGGCCAGCTGTATGCCAGCGCGTCTGTCCCGAGGGGAGCCTCCGTGTGGGTGTACCAGAGCGGGCAGTGGGAGGTCTCTCAGGAGGCGAATAGGTCTACCTGTGCCTTGCCGAACTGTTCCCAAATCAGCTGGACCGACTGGGGGTGAAGCCTCCACTCTCTGCTGGGCGAACGCATCCGCTACCACTTTGAGGTTGCCCAGGATGTGAGTGGCACTCTGCGACTTGAGTGGCTCCAAAGGAGGAGACGATGGTCGAGTTGTGACATGTGATGGGAGCGTACGCCACTTTGGCGTTTTATGTACGCTACCGGGGTAGTGCTGTCTGATCAGAACAAGACATGCTTGCCCCGAACTAGCAGGAGAAACCTCAGCAGGCCAAGAAGTACAGCCAACAACTCTAAGCAATTGAAGTGCCAGCGCAGTGGGGGCCCTTTCCAACAGCCCGCAGCTGCGTGCCCATTGCACACGGTGCTCCAACCCTGTTTGGAAGCGACTGTGGTGATCAGGACGCGTCGGGACACCTGCTGCAAAGGGACTCCTGCCCGTAAAAAACAGAGGTCTGTTCAGGGTTTGAAAGTTTGGCAGCAGGCAGGGGTGATAAACACACGGTGCATGCTGCAGCGTGATGCTCGACCACTGTGGAGGATGCCATATGCCCCAGGAGCTTTTGGAAATGTTTTAGGGGGACCCACGTGCCTGGCCTGAATGAGGTGAGGCACTTCAGCACCGACTGTGCGCGCTCATTGGTGAGGCGTGCTGACATTGAGACCGAGTCTAACTCCATGCCAAGAAAAGAGATGCTCTGAACCAGGGCCACTGTTGACTCGAGCCCGGACGGAAGTCAACAAGCGTGTCAGGGCTCAGTGTGATCGCTGCCCAGACACACAAGGCAGCGCCTGTGACCAGCAGGAGTGGAGAGCACTCTACCGCATCCAGGAACTAAACAGGGTCGGAAAGGCATCTTTATAAAGACGCGTCCTGAAAAGGACGTTCAAAGCCACTGTGTATTTTGCTCTTTTAGAGAAAATAACTCTTTTAACTGCACTGTTGAAGCGCACAGGGGCAGAGAAGGAGAAAACCGCTGATATGCGCCATAGATCCAACAAAAATCACTCAGAGATGGGAGGAAACAGACTGTGACTCGCAGCTCGCTGCATACACAACTGATCGGCTCCGAAGAAAATTTCTGAATGAAACAGACACATTTCCCTCCCTTTATACCCCATTTGTCCGGGGGCAGGACATGCAAATTCTGTCTGGCAATTTATCATTGGCCTTTTCTCACAGATCAGAGATGCAAAAGGCTCTCAAGAGAGACCCCTAGTGTCACTTCTTCGACACAACATCAAAGTGAGCGACAGACGGGGAAACATAAACCCCTGATACTGGTGCCTTTCAAAATACTGTAGGCCTACTCAGAACAATACCAATTTTAAAAATGATAAAATTGGCATGGCATTACTTTACTAATATTGTGCATCCCTAGTGATCATATGTAAATGCCTCTTCCAAACTATTGTTTAAAATTTTATTTCATTACATTATTAGATGGGAAAACCAAAAATACAAAAATGTAAATGGAAGAGTGCCTGTTTCCCTTTGGCTGTTGTAAGCAAACATCAAACAGCGTTCTGTTAATGAAAATGTGCGCTACACATCTAGCATGCTGGGAAAACAGATTAAACTCATGAATCTTGGAGCTTTCCCTTTATTTCTGCAGTTTTATTCAGTGGAATCCTAGATTACACAAATCCAAATGTTAAAATATACTATTTTTCATCATGTCACAAACTACTTTAAAAGCATCTTGATGCAGAAACTTATCTCAGTTGCACTGGCTCAAAGTAAACAGCTGTAAGTATGGCATTTTCAGGGTCACACAAAGACTATATAGAAACACTCCCTAGACCTCAGGAGCTCAATCTATGGCTAGATGTCTTGTAGGTGACCCAGGTAAGCCCTCCTTCATCAGTGCTGCAAGGCCAAATGTGGGAACCTCATCCCAGTGCTTTGTCTTCCAGCTCAGTGATCACAGATGACTCTATGGTAACTAAGCGGAGGCAGAATTCTGGTCTTTTATCAGGATGGAGCTAACTCCACTGTGAATAAAAAGAGAGAGATAGTGTTCAAAGGTCCAGAATACCTTTAGGAGATTAAGTAAATACATTTTAGGAGATTTTTATTGACTGGGAAGGCTAAGCATTTTAACTGTTACTGAGTGGGGTGATCTATTTGCGCAAAGCTCTGTAACATCAATGACACTGATTCCATTAACATGCACACCAATATGCTGATAACTCCAAAAAATCCACTTATTTAAAAATCCGGCAAAGCAGGAATTAGTAACTTCTTGTTTTTTTGTACTCTAAAATCATTAGTGAAGCAAAACGTGTGTGAAAATCACTTTGCTGTATTTTTGGACCTGTCGTTGTGTAACCGTTCCTGCTCGACCCGGTCCAAGCGAGATTGAAATCGGCATCAGCCGGCATGGGAGGGGGGGGGCGCACCAACGAGGAGGCTAAATGCTACAGACTCTAGCATCAGTCGCTAGTGCACCTCTTGAGGTGTCATATACAAGACAGTGTGTGTATATGCAATTTGCCCAGTAATCATGGAAAAAGTTGAAATTATTTGAACGCTGTATTACAACACCCTGGGGGTAATGCTGACACTTCACTCCTTTAACCTTTGGATGGTCTTAACGATGAAGTCCCTACATTGAACCTGCCAGGTCAAATTGACCCGTTTCTTATCTTCAATTTTAAAAGCATGTGATAAAGTCTCTGTTTGCTCTATCTCTCTACTTTTAATCTTAAATCATTCCTAGGTGGCAGCAAACACTAAATTAAAAAAAAAAAATTCTCTATCACCCTCTATCAAAATATACAGATCTGAAAAGCATGGGGCGCCCCAACATGTTTTGTAACTCTGCCCATATACATCCAGTATTTTTTGTGGAAGCTTCACCCTTCCCCCATGTTTTGTGGAATATCTGGGCCTCTGAACAGACTACAAACTTGATCTTGGTGTCAGTTGAAAGCTAAGAACCTCAGCTCAGCAATGATGTATATAATTGTATCATCAATATGTAAACCCTATAAGTACATCTTAGGTACTTTTTAATAGCTTCTTTTATAAATATATAATAATAAAAAAATACATTGTAAGATCTACTAGATTTATCAAAAGTAATTACAAACTTAATGTATTCTAACCATGTTTTCCAAACACTCACACTGTCTTCCATTGGTTGGATAATCTTGGAGTCCTACCCCAAAGTAAAACCACATAAAAAAACAGGAAACATGCTCTAGGACCCAGTAACATTCAATGAAGCATTATTACATATAATGTAATTATTACATATTACATATAAGAAATACATTCCTCTCTTTATGGAAAGATCCATTCAGAAAGCTACTTTCAACAAGTTCTGGATTTCTAATTTCAGAAATAAACAGCCCCCTCTACCTTAAAGAGGCTTAACACTGTCATCATATAATACTCATCTAATCTGCTCTCCTGCTGCATGCTGCTGCTGTTTGTTCTGTGCTAAGCAGGAGCGTGTGTAGTAGGTGGATTTCAATGTTACCAGATGGCAGGCAGAGATCAGAGGCTATCTGATTCAATGACAATATAGCGACTAATGGAGAGTCAGCATTATTGACTATAATGACACATACAGGCTTGGAAATGTGTACTGTGCGTGTGTGTGTGTGTGTGTGTGTGTGTGTGTGTGTGTGTGTGTGTGTGTGTGTGTGTGCATGATGGAAAAATTTAATTTCCAGTAGCCTTTAGATCCTCCCGGTAGGGGTATAGTATTGCTGTGAGGGATTACGAGGAGGTGGGTAGAGTAGACAAAATCTGTATTTAAGTAAAAGTACAATTTCTTTAAAAAAAATATTACTCAAGTATAAGTAAAAGTATTAAAATAAATAATTACTTGAGTAAGAGTAAGAAAGTATCAAATTTAAAGAGTACTCCAGTAGTAAGTAACTTGTTACTTTCACAAATTGCATAATAGACATTAACTCCCCTATATTCCATTACATAATACACATTTAATATGAATTACAGAATTATTATTATTATTATTAATGGAAATTCTGTCACCATCAACAATCACTTTGTTCCAAACCCGTATGAATTTCTATCTAACATGCAACACAATAAGGAGAATTTAGACAGAATGTTTGCCTAAGTCACTATTTTCTTTTGGTGAATGTGTTTTTGTTCCCCTGCATATTTTGAAAGTGAATGGTGACCAAGGCTGTCAGTCTCTAATATTCTGTCTAACATATTTTGTGTTCCACAGAATACAGAAGGTCACATGGGTTTGGAACAATATGAGGGTATGGAAATGATGACAGAATATTAAATTATGGCTGAGCTATCAATTTAGATAGGAAGGAATAGTTCACCCAAAAATTTAAATTCTCTCATAATTTACTCACCTCATGCCATCCCAGATGTGTATGACATCCTTTCTTCTGTAGAACACAAATTATGATTTTTAGAAGAATATCTCAGCTCTGTAGGTCAGCAATGCATGTGAATGGGTGCCAAAATTGTGATGCTATAAAAAGCGATTAAAGGCAGCGTAAAAGCAATTCATATGACTCCAGTAGTTCAATTCATATCCTCAGAAGTAATATGATAGGTGTGGGTGAGAAACAGATCAATATTTGTCATTTTTAAGATACATTCTTCTTCCTGCCCAGCAGGGGGCGATATGCAGAGAAGAATGTGAATCAACAAAAACACAAGAAGAAGAATGTGAAAGCGATCTGTTTCTGTGTTTCTCATCCACACTTAACACATCTCTTCTGAAGATGCTGATTTAACCACTGGAGTCAGATTACAGATTACATTTATGCTGATTTATTATTATTTTAAAAAAAAATAGCTTTAAAATGTTGGCACCCATTCACTTGCATTTTATGGACTAAAATTATTCTAAAAATCTTCATTTGTGTTCAGCACATGAAAGAATGCCATAAACATCTGTGATGGCATGAGGGTGAGTAAATGATGAGAGAATTAATTTTTTGGTTGAACTATCCCTTCAGATCTGGATGAATTTGTCAATAAGATGAGAGGTTTGGAAACCTTTCTAGTAATTATTTATGTTATAAACGTGAAAATGTCCCACAGGGACATCATATATAATGCTGAAATATAAACCAAAGCAAGAACATGCTTTATTAATGACTACTTTTTGCTATTTCATAGCCTTTAAAGTCCTGTGTGGATTCTTATTCCAGTGTAGTTACAGTTATCAGTGTCAAAACAATTTAGATAATTCATTCTGTACAGCAGCAGCGCCACTCTCTAAACGCAGAGTAAGCAGCCTGCATAAGGCCCCAACCCTGGTTTCAGACACTCGCTGTGTCTGAACTGCTCCCTTTCCACTATACAGTGCACTATTTTGAGTGTCTGCCATTTTGTAGGATTGTCTGATTTCTGAGAGAGCCACTTCTTCCTTACTTTTGTTCACTCATTCTTACCCACAATGCACTCTAATTTCGAGTGTACATTTGATGTATACTTGACGATGGTCAATTGCTCTTAATCCACTGCAGGGAAGACGTATGAGCAGGGAGTGTACAGCTTCATTCACTTATATGCTATTAAAAATAAGCTGTCTCAAATTTCATTACACAAGAAAAGACCATGGATAAATATACATTTCCAACACTTCAACTTCCAACAGACAAAGTTGACAACACATTCATACATTTTTTAAATATGGTACCTTCTTAAATAAGCAATCTTCTTGGGGTGTGGAAGAAAGCAAAACTTCACCAAGGGAAATGTTGACTCCAGTTGACTGAATATTCAAGAAGTAATTAGGAAAGACCTGTGGAGTCCTGGAAGAAGGTATTATAGACATATGACACTAAACTGAAAATTTGTTTTAGACCCATGGGTCAGCAGTACGTCCGGGGTAACATGACAAGGTGACAAGAATGACACCATCCCCACAGTCAAGCATAGAGGTGGGTCAGTCCTATAGTGGTGTTTTTCGGCTGTAGGAAATGGCTATCCCGACTATGTGACTAACACCATGGATCCTTTCAGCTAGCAAGCCATTTTGGAATGAAAATTGTGATGCCTTCAGTGTGTAAATTGAAGCTTGGTGATCACTGGACTTTCCAGCAATACAATAACATCAAGGATACATCCAAGTTGTCCAAAATCTGGTTCAGGGATAGGTCGTGGAATGTCCTTAAATGGCCCTTTCAGTCCATCATTAAATCCCATTGGCAACCTTTGTTGGGATTTCAAGGAAGCAGTGGCAGCACAGAAACCAAAGAATGTCAATGAGCTGGAAGCTTTTGCTCATGAGAAATGTGTAAAAATTCTAATAGAGAGGTGTCTAAAGCCTGAGAACACTTACCTGAAATGTTTATTTGTTGTTATTAAGAATAAAGGATGCTCCACAAATGATTAACTTCGGGGGTTGAATATTTTTGACATGACATTTGGGGAGATAATGAATTATTTTTTAATTTAAAAATTTGGGTAAACTGAACTTTTTGTTCCCATAATCACTCAAATGATTATTAAACCTTACTTTGACTGTTTATTGAGGTTAGTTGATGTGTTTTAATTCACATAACCAGAATGTATTGCTGGTCAGGGGGGTTTAATAATTTCGATTGCAACTGTATATACAGTATATATATATTTATATACACATACATACATTCACAGTATATAAATACTTTTAAAAAGTATTTTACTGTTACCAGATGGCCAGACACAGAGAATACGAGTGCATATTGAATGAAATCCCAGATGCAAATTATTGTGTTACTCCGATCCCAATCAATAATTATCAGAGAAAAAAAGTGGTACACAATACAGGACTTTTAATTGTTAAGAAGCCCGAAATTCACATTGGACTCTTATTTGGAAATGTCTGCACTCCCAGTTGTGAGCCCACTGATGGCTGATTCGCTAAGAAAGTGAATCTGATTCAAACTGCTAACCTGAACTCCTGGGTTCAAACCCTTAGTTCTTTTCGGGTGATTCATGAAAAAGATCTGGTTCAAAAGAATCATTTGATCACGACTCTCTCACTCTGGGTTTTTCGTTGTTGCGTGCAGTGCAGCAAGCTCGTCACAACAGAATGGGTGAAAAGAGGCGCAAGACCCACTGGTGCATGGTCTATAGATGTATTCAATAACTCACAAGATGATATCTGATGAAACCACATATGAACCCACACAACCTGACTGTCGCCAATGTTAACTAGATTTTAAATTATAGTCGCAATTAATGATTTGTGGTTGCATTTGTGACCATTTTAGACTGCGAAGTCTGGAGCACTGCACTTTGAAAGCTTGATGCTGCAGCAATGATGGTCTTGTCTTGAATGGCAGTCTGTGACAGCGTGCACAGCTGTGTGAACTTCCACTGTTGTAAATTCAGTAATCTCTCAATAAATTACACATTAATTAAAATTAAACCCAGTAATGTAACGACAGAAATGCCGCCCATTGTAATGGAGTAAAAGTACATTTTTTTTCATTCAAAATTTACTTGAGTGAGAGAAAATACTCTCTTTTAAACCTATTCTAAAAGTAATATTTTCCCCAAAAAGTTACTCAAGTTAATGTAACTGTAAAATGTAAATGTAGCGCGTTACTGCCCACCTCTGGGAATGGTTACTTTTCTTTTTTATAAGCCGGACTTGCGAGTATACATTTTACATTTTTGAAAATAAGAAAGGATCATTTGTTATGCAGGCTTTCTTTTTTATTACCAAATAAACTGAAAGGAATGAGTTCCATTTTTAACCTCACTTTTATTCTGTCAGTGAGTCATTCCTTGTTAGTCAGCTTCAAACATGACAATGAACCTCTGCAGCCACAGATCTGCTGTGCAAAATAAGCTTTCCAAGGTTCTCCATCCATTGTCTTTCAAACATTTGCAGCTCCCAAATTACAGTTCTTAATTAGAGAGAAACTCAAACTTTTGGCAAGACTGCCAAGCATGCCCCTAGTGGCTAGCAATGACAAAGAAACTAGGAGTGCGGAAGTTTTGTACTTTAAATTTAGAGTTTAGAGTTTAGTAGACATTCTGCAATAAACTCCGCCTGGAATGGATGCATTGCTCTAATTTAACCAAAATATAATAAACCCTTTCATTTATAAATGCTTGATTTTCCTGGTAAAACCGTGTAATATCTTCCATAAATAACATGAACAGACATTAGTACATTATGGGAAACTAGTGTTGACCTACTTTTACTTCCTTTGCTTTCTTGGATTCATTGCTCCACTGTATTGTTATTGGGACTTACATTTGTTTAATGATGGTTTTATGATCTTAAAAATTAAATGGATAAAAAAAAACATCCAGTGAGTGGCAGTTTTGCGGACAGAAACACATTGTTGATGATAGAGGTCAATGGAGAATGGACAGATTCGCTCGGTAACTCAGATAAACACTCTGTACAATTGTAGTGAGCAGAATAGTATCTCAGAATACACACCACATTGAACATTGAGGCGGATGGGCTATAACAGCAGAAGACCACGTCTGGCACATCATTAGGCTCATAGTTTTCTTAATAAAGTGCTCAGGGTGTGTAGATATTACTTTTTAAAGGAATGCTTATCCGTCCACGGACCACTACCTTAATGGACCCATGTTTAAAAACCGTGGCTCTTATACAATAAAGATCACCTTGGTACAACCTTAACAGTCATTAACAGATGGAATACTAAAGCAGTGAGTGGTGACTGAGGCTAATATTCTGCCATACATCTCCTTTTGTTTTCCACAGAAGGAAGAACGTCATAGGGGACAGAATAAAAAAAAAATTGGAGAACTATCCTAATACATTTGACAGTAGGATTTTGTTTATAAACAAATTCCTTGGCACCATCAGCAATCGATGAAAATTACATAGCACTTATCTGTTAATCCAAAATGGAAACAATATGGTATTACAGATTACTATGCCATTTGTGTCCCATCTGACTCCAGATTAAATCTATTGATATTATGGGAATGTTTAAACTTTCACTCTTTCAGAGGATGAGGGGAAACTAGTGCATGATATAGCCTTCACTTAAAGTATAATTCCCTTTTAGGTAAAGCTTTTTAACTTCTGACAGTCCATAGGTGAGCATTCTATTTTGCAGCCCTGACATGTATAAATATTCACATACACATACGACCTCTCCGTAAGAGCTGGAATACAGGTCACGTGGTTGAGTGTACACAGGATATTTCCAGCCCCCCATTGTTTAAATGGTGTGAGTAGAAATTTTCCATTTACTCTGATATGAGAGAAGTCTGGCACCAACAATCATGCCACAGTCGAAATGACTGAGATCACATTTTTTCCCCATTCTGATGGTTGATGTGAACATTAACTAAAGCTCCTGACCCATATCTGCATGATTTTATGCACTGCTACCACACGAGTGGCTGATTAGATAATCGCATGGATGATTGTTGGTGCCAGATGGGCTAGTTTGAGTATTTCTGTAACTGCTGATCTCCTGGGATTTTCACACACAACAGTCTTTAGAATTTACTCAGAATGGTGCCAAAAAAACATCCAGTGAGTGGCAGGTCTGTGGATGGAAATGCCTTGTTGATGAGAGAGGTCAACAGATTTAGCTGGTTGTCTGTGTTTTGGTGACACGAGGGGGACCTACACAGTATTAGGCAGGTGGTTTTAATGTTGTGGCTGATCGGTGTGTATATATATATATATATATATATATATATATATATATATATATATATATATATATAAGAAACATCCTCTCACTTTCAACTACTTTTATTTTCAGCAAACTTAACATTTTTAAATATTTGTATGAACATGATTCAATAACTAAGACATAAATTGAACCGCCTTTATCCCTTACGCACCCCATGAGGCTGATTGGGAAACGTGTCGCGTGTCGTTCCAGCCAGGCCCCGCCCTCCTTTGCTCTACAGAGATGTTACCCCACTATTCCACCAAGGCACTTGCAAGTTCCCAGACATTTCTGAGGGGAATGGCCCTAGCCCTCACCCACTGATTCAGCAGGTCCCAGACGTGGCTCTTCGCTGGTCATGGCAGAACACTGACATTCCTGTCTTGCAGGAAATAATGCACAGAAGAAGCAGTATAGCTGGTGGCATTGTCATGCTGGAGGGCATGTCTGGATGAGCCTGCTGGAAGGGTACCACATGAGGGAGGACGATGTCTTCCCTTTAACGCACAGCACTGAGATTGCCTGCAATGACAACAAGCTCAACCCGATGATGCTGTGACACACCGCCCCAGACCATGACGGAGCCTCCACCTCCAGAGTACAGGCCTCGGTATAACGATCATTCCTACGAAAATAAACGCGAGTCCGACCATCACCCCTGGTGAAACAAAGTGAAGAGCACTTTTTGCCAGTCCTGTCTGGTCCAGAGTAGGTGGGTGATATCTGGTGATATCTGGCAAGGACCTGCCTTACAACAGGCATACAAGCCCTCATTTCAGCCTCTCTCAGCCTATTGTGGACAGTCTAAGCACTGATGGAGGGACTGAGCATTCCTGGTGTATCTCGGGAAGTTGTTGATGCCATCCTGTGCCGCAGGTGATATATTCGGATGTATCGATCCTGTGCAGGTGTTGTTACACATGGTCTGCCACTGCGAGGATGATCAACTGTCCTTCCTGTCTCCCTGTAGCGCTGTCTTATTGTGTATTCACATACAATGCAAAGAAAAATTTGGCCTCGTATTGCTCATGCGAGTTTGACCACTGGATTATACATTTGTGTTTAAACTCGTATTTGCACGAGTAACGCGATACATTCAGATTTTAAAATCTGTTATAGGATTTTGGCCTCCTTAAAAGAGAAATACGTTTATTTGGACAAGCATGCAACATGCTTCAAGGGGATTATTTACTCTTCTGAAAGGGACAGTTCACCCAAAAATGAAAATTATCTCATAATTTAATCCCCCTCCATCCCAGATGTGTACTGTATGACTTTCTTTCTTCTGTTGAACACAAACAAAGACTTTTTGAAGAAAATTTCAGCACTGTTGGTGCTCACAATGCAAGCAAATCGTGACCTAAATTTACAGACACATAAACTCTAATAGCACATAAAGGCAGCATAAAAGTAGGCTAGTCTATAAGATTCCAGTGGTTTAATCCATATCTTCAAAAGCAATATGATAGGTATGGGTGAGAAATAGATCAATATTTAAGTCTTGTTTTACTATCAATCCCCACTTTCACTTTCATATTCTTCTTTTGTTTTTGGCGATTCAAATTCTTCATGTATATCATCACCTACTGGGCAGAGAGGTGAATTTATAGTTTAAAAATACATAAATATTTATCTGTTTCTCACCAACACCTACCATTTCACTTCTGAAGATATGGATTTAACCACTGGAGGATCACTTTATTCTGCCTTTATTTGCTTTTTGGAGCTTAAATTTTTTTCACCATTCACTTGCATTGTAAGGACCTACAGAGCTGAGATATTCTAAAAAAATCTTTGTGTTCAAAAAGAAAGAAAGTCGTACACATATGGAAAGGTATGAAATGAGTAAATGATGAGAGAATTTTGTTTTTTGGGCGAACTATCCCTTTATAGAAATAAATTTTCAAGATTTGAAAATTGTAGGCTAAATAGGCAATTACATTGCACAACTTTAGCATTAGTTAAACTAGAAATGACTCATGGAAAAAACAGACCTTATTTCAATTGGCATTTGTCTTCTTGTATCTTCTACAGGGCTGCCTGAGGGCATTGATTGTTCTATGGTTATATCATTGCCTACTTAGACCCAGAATTGTGCATTCTTTTAGAAAATGTTAACTCCTAGTTTTATATTATTGTTGCTGTAGCTTGAAAACAAATGTACCATTTAGACCAAGACTGAACAGACACACCAACATCTTGCCCCTAACGATTTGCTATTGTCAGCAAACATGCACACTTCTGTGGCACCATTTTAATAGACCTTGTTGCATAAAGTGATTAATTCAATCGAACCTAAATTAAACTTTGCACAAGCTTCTAGAGACCATTCATATTATATACTCAATGCAGCTGTGCACCTGATTTGCAACCTTTTCCTTTCCACGTTTGTTTGTATTATTTTATTTTTCAAATAAATGCGTAAGTAAAATTCCCCAAATAATATAAGTGCAGCCAGGAAAATGTGTAAATCAAGATTTTATCATAAGTGGACTTCAGGGACAGTTCAAGATATGTATGTATTTAATAAAAAAGCAAATAGTAAAACCCTCGCTGAAAGACGTATTTCATAGGCGAGTCAAATTTTGAATCCAAAAGTTCCCCAGCATTGTATTTGCATAATTTTATTGGTAGCATTTCATGGTGTCGACGCGGGCCGCTAAGAAACTCTCGTTTTGCCAACATAAAGTACAGCAGTGAATGCGCAGCTTGTGCAGAAGGGGCGGGAAGCGCGTGCTGTCTTGAGTCGAGGTGTACTGAACCCCTGGAGACCGTAAGCCAATCAAATATCTTAAGCTTCCTTGTAAACCAATCAAATCCCTCACGCTTCCTCGTAAGCCAATCAAAATTCTGTCACGCTTTTCATTGATAACTGCCTCTTTCTGTCCGCTACTTCAACACGTCCAGAGGTTTAGTGAGGGTGTCCGACGTGTTTACTACATCTGGAGCCGTTTTGTCAATGAAGGGAACTCAAAACTTACTCCAAAATACTTGACTGTACCTTAAGGTTTTTCAGCGGCGGATACATGTTGTTAATTGTGAAGTAAAAGTAGGATTTTTCTTTCTATTCACGTTTTCTTGTCACGTTTACCGCTTTTTCTTTGCCCATTTGCGTCTGTTGCCTCACAATTATTACCGCGAAAGCTAGTCTAGTAATAGAGTTGAAACTCCAGTTTATTTCGAAACTCCCCAACGAAACATATTTATGTTTTTTAATTACTAGTGTACATGAAAAAAGAGAAACGTTAAGCGAAGTTACATTTCATTGAGGACATAATTTATTGCGCTTGATTGAAGTCTGACAGTATTTTAAGCTTTGACTGAACTATGAACATTTTGTTCATTGTGGCTTTCTGTGGTGTGTATTTCATTCAGATTCACCGCATAGCTCATCAGTCTACTTTCAAAACAGTTAAACCGATATTTTTTTTGTGTGTGTGCCATTTTTGATGTGTCCTCCTCAGAGAAAATGTCGCTCTTTTTACAGCAAGGCTGAAGAGAAAAGACCAGACCTAAAAATAAAGTCTCGGTTTCTACTCCACAAAGAATCATTTGAACTTCCTACCGCAGAAGGAGAAGGACATAAATAGCTCTGACATGTGGATGTAATTTCAGGAAAAAAGGCAGACAGATGCAGAGAAATAAAACGCAAGCTGGGAACAGTTTGACTCTACAGATCTGTGACAAGGAGACGCCGTGAGAATATATTCATAATCTCACACGCCGCTGCAAAACGATGTAAAGCAGACAGAGGAGAAATGACTGACTCTGACGGCGCTTAAGTAGACGTGAACATTAGATAAATCCCATTTAAGCCGCCATCAATTTGCGTGAACTTTCATTGTACGTCGGGATGGGAGCCACGCTGGTCGTTCACACTTTGGGGTTTCTCCTTTGCGGCACCTTGCTGAGTTTCGTCTATGGTCTGGTAAGTTCGGACATCACTGTATTTTTTTTGGCAGAAACGTATGTTCATAAATCGAATGCGCTATCATAATGTGTCTAAACTGTAATGTAGCTGCCTTTACTATCTAAAGTGACTGAACACGTGTTACAGGGACTGTCATAAGGACACAATTGTGATCGTGTGGTTCGAACCTGCAGCCTTTCGGGTTCCATCAGCGCAGCTCATGATTAGGGATTGTGTTGCAAGGTTTCAATGCTCTCAGCTCTCCTGTCACATTTTCCACTACAGCATGTGTACTAAAGATGCTGTAGTTACCCTAATTCGCTATGCTTCATGGTTCAAATTAGCGACCTAAAACCAAACTCGACACCATGTAAACCTGATTTGTTATAAACTCTAGCCGAAATCATTTCCATTCATTGTATTGCTTACCCTTTAGATTTTTTTTTTTTCACGGCTCTCCTCAAATAATCCAGACACAAGGAGTGACAGTGATGGTCTGCTGCTGTATTAGGCTTTGCAGACATAAACATAATTCACTATTATTGTTTACAGAAGTGATTATTAGCTTGTTTTTGATGCCCTTTTGAAAAAGCAGGATCTTCTTATATCATGGTGATAGTGAAGTGGCAGGGAAATGGTGCTACTTTTTATAAAACTTAACACAGTTTGATGTGCACTGTGTAATTAATCTCACTCCATGGTGAAAGCTGCAATTTGTCACAGATTGAACAGAATACTGAGCTTTGTTTCTCTCTATAAGCCAGACCTATGGTATGTCAACAAGTCTCCACTGTATAGAGCTTTTATACAATTGTATAGATTGTGCAAGTGATTTTTTTCAAACGCATTTTAAAAAATTGCACCAGCAGGGTTTCTTCTTCAAAAGAGCCGGCTTGTGTGGTTTGGTGCACCATCAAAAGTTACCATTTAAGGCACCAACAGCTAAAGTATGCTGTACTGTTTGATGGAAAGTGTGCTGGAGCAGAACGTATTCTAAGATAAGAAACATAAATTGAAAAGAGCCCAGAATAGATTGTGGGTCACTTCATATATGCATAAGAGATAAAAACAATCAGCATAGTAAAATCTTTAAAGTGGGAAAAAAGTACATGCTTTTTCTTTAGCTGTGCAGTTGCCTTTGTATTAAATATTTTACTGCTATGAGTAGAGCTTATTGAAGGTGACATAAAAGGAGTGTAAATTGAGCAAGACTGAGGAACACCAGAATTGTAGCATTGTGTGATTGAAATAGTTTGAATTCTTTCTGAATGTCTCAGGGGCATACAGTGTGATTATACATTCTGTATATGTCATGAGTAAATAGATATGTTACTTGCAAGATTAAGCTAATGAGTGTATGGGGTAATTTAGCACAGACAAAACATCACAAGGCAGGGCATACAGTACTTAAAAGAAATAAAGGATAACAGTTAAAATCACACTTATGCTACTAGAAAAATAGTAAAAAAAAAAAATGCTTTTTCTTGGAACAGGAATCAAATGTTCAGCAATCAATACATTTTGTGATGTAAGCTCTGGCGTCACTCCTGCCAACAAGACAAACATTCATTTCGACGCATCCAGTGTAGACAAGGTGTTACAAAAAAAAAAAAAAATCAGATTACTGATTTTACTGATTACTTAAAAAAAATTAGGGCCATGTATCGATAAATTTTTTAAAGCTAATTAATAGCACAGTTTTATGTGATTTATCACAATTAATCCTAGTACATTAAAACAAACATTACAATATAATCATAAATGTATTTACTTTATACTTTGTCTCTCTCTCGCTCTCTCTCTCTCTCTCTCTCTCTATATATATACGTATATATATAGATATCATTATTTTTTTTTTAAATGTGTTTTGTTTTATTATTACCATTATTCATCATACATAACTTCTACATTACCTTCTTTTGGTCTGCAGTTATAATTTTCATATTTGGTCTGAGCACAGATCAAACTATTAAACTATTACTGTTTCATTCAGGATTTTTCTGAGGAGCCGACAATGAGGTTCGGAAGCGACAGTGGCTCGGCTCAGCGACGTGGCCGGGAGGACATAACATCTCGTTCCCTCCATCAGGGAACGGAGGTTACATACGTAACCTAGATGTTCCCGTCTGTCGCTCACTAGGGGTCCAATTTAAATCACGCCATGCGCTGAGCCGTGTATGTGTTCTGCTGACACAGGAGCGGGCAGGTATTTTACGTGCAGAGGCGACCAGCTGTGTCAGACTGCACGTACCCTTTCCCAATGCCCCCCAAAAATTGTCGGGATCCTTCTGGTTACCCTAGGCAGGGGAACAAGGCGACACTTGCCAACCTGGGAACGGGCCAAGCCTGGCTGGGCCTCTTTTCTCTCTATGTTTCTCTGCATAGAGCAAGAACGGCCGGGGCCCTTACACACATCGAGGGAAGGGGGTCTTACCCAGTTTCCTATTCTTTCAGGGGGAAAAGATCCTTCGGAGACTACCCCTGCCCTGAAGGGGAGGTAAGAGTGGTGAATACATCACATGGTTTTTTTTAGGCGGCATGTGGAAATGGCGCAGTGGTAGATCCAACCTCGTTAGAGGGGGAGTTGATACAACACGGCGACAGGAGGGCAGCTGGGACTGCCTAAGGGAGATGCAGGTCCACTTCGAAAGGGGACCGTTCCGTGGACAATACACACAGGGGGAGTCCACATAGGACTACTGACCTGTGGAGCACCTATTCCAGTACAAGGTAGATTAAGTATCTGCAGTGGATTGGGTCGGTGAGTTCCTCCGCTGAACTGCAGACCCAAAGGGCTAGAGAGGAATCATCCAGGGATCCGAATGAGTGGGATCTCCTGGGAGAGAAAGCGCACAGTTTTACCTCGTCCGAGGGAAAGGGCGCCAGGTGCAAGCGATCTACACGGCCAGACCGTCAGCGTGTTACTGAGTTCTATCGGCTCGGACCTGAGAAAACACGGGACGATACTGACTCAACCCGGAGATTGTAGAATCTCACAAAGGTATTAGGTGTTGCCCAACCCGCTGCTCTACATATGTCTGCCAGGGAGGTGCTCCTGACCAGTGCCCACAATGACGCAACACTCCTTGTTGAGTGTGCTCGGACCTGTAAGTGGGGGGGGGGGGGCTGGGTGTGATAGGCCAATAAAATGGCGTCCACAACCCAGTGGGAAAGCCTCTGTTTGGAGACAGCATTCCCTTTCCGCTGTCCGCCAAAGCAGACAAAGAGCTGCTCAGAACACCTAAATCTCTGCGTGCGGTCCAAGTAGGTACGCAAAGCATGTACCGGACACAGCAATGAAGGTGCTGGGTCTGCCTCCTCCCGGGGCAGCGCTTGCAGGTTCACTACCTGGTCTCTGAAGGGAGTCATAGGAACCTTGTGCACGTAGCCCAGTCGTGGTCTTAGGATGACGTGAGTGTCTGCCGGACCGAACTCCAGGCAAGTGTCGCTGACAGAGAATGCTTGATGGAAGCGAGCGCGATCAGGAGGGCCGTCTTCAGGTAGAGGGCCTTGAGCTCAACTGATTCTAGCGGCTCGAAGGGGGATCTCTAAAGGCCCGAGAGGACCACTGGGAGATCCCAGGAGGGGAACAGGATGGACCGGGGAGGGTTCAACCTCTGGGCGCCTCTAAGTAACCTGATAATCAAGTCGTGCTTAACCAAAGACTTGCCGTCTACTGCGTCGTGATGGCAGCATGCACCTTTAAGGTGGAGGGGGACAGCCTCCCCGCCAACCTCTCCTGCAGGAATGAGAGCACTGACCCCACTGCACACCTCTGTGAGTCTTCAGACTGGGAAGAACACCAATTCACGAACAAGTGCCATTTCAGGGTGTAAAGTTGCCTGGTAGAGGGAGCTCTGGCTTGGTTGATCGTGTCTACGACAGCAGGTGGTAGGCCAATTAAATCTTCTGAATCCCGTCCAGGAGCCAGATGTGGAGGTTCCAGAGGTCTTTGCATGGATGCCAGAGGGTGCCCTGTCCTTTCTTAGGGGAATTCGCCAGTGAGGGGCTGTCGCGAGGAGCACGAGATCCGAGGACCAAGTCTGAGTGGGCCAGTAGGGGGCCATAAGAATGACTTGTCCCTAGTCATCCCTGACCTTGCACAGCACCCACATGAGAAGGCTCACTGGGGGAAATGCGTACTTTTACAGCCCTCCGGGCCAGCTGTGTGCCAGCGCGTCTGTCCCGAGGGGAGCCTACGTTCGGGAGTACCAGAGTGGGCAGTGGAAGTGCCACGTTGAGGCTGCCTGGGATGTGAGTTGCATGCAGCGACTTGCTGGCTCCAAAGGAGGAGATGGCAGGCACGTTTTGACATGTGACGGGAGTGCACGGCGCCTTTACGATTTATGTACGCTACCGTCGTGGTGCTGTCGGATCAAGACGTGCTTGCCCTGAACTAGCGGGAGGAATCTCCAAAGGGCAAGAGGTACAGCCAGAAAATCTAGGCAGTTAATGTGTCAATGCAGCGGGGGCCCTTTCCAGATGCCAGCGGCTACGTGCCTGTATCACACGGCACCCCAACCCTGTTTGGAGGCGTCTGTGGTGACCAGAAATCGTCGGGACACCTGCTGTAAAGGGACTCCTGTATGTAGAAAACAGAGGTCTGTCCAGGGTTTGAAAGTCTGGCGGCAGGCGGGGGTGATGAACACACTGTGCATGCCGCAGCGCCATGCCCATCTCGGGACTCGAGTCTGGAGCCAGTGCTGAAGCTCACAGGGTACTGAAGGGCATCTTTATAAAGACACGTCCTCAAAAGGACGTTCAATGCCGCTGTGTATTGCTCTTTTAGAGAAATAAACTCTTAAGAAATATTATCTTTAATGAAAAGCGCTGTAGAAGCGCCCAGGGGCAAAGCTGCACTGCCGTGCAGAGAAGGAGGAAGCCGTAGATCCAACAGCATACGCTCTTTCAAGAGATGAAGTAAACAGTCTTGTGAATGCTGCTCGCTGATCACTCAACCGGTCGGCTCTGAAAAAAAATTGGAATGGACAGACACATTTCCCTCCCTTTATGTCCAGGACATGCAAATTCTGTCTGTCAATTTCTCATTGGCCTTTTCTCAAGTTCAGAGATGCGTGAGGCACTCAAGAGAGAAATGAGCGACAGACGGGGAACTGGGGCATTTCAGTGAACTGAACATCCAATATAGCAAAATGAATCACTGCAGCTTCACAAACAGACAGTGAACAAACTGATCTACTTTGACTTACCCCTCCCAGGTTCACCAGCATTGTGGCGAAACCCTCTGGCTCTTCTTCACATCTTTAAATAAAAAAGGTTTTTGTTTGGCTTTATACTTACAGTGTTTTGTGCACGAAATATGGCTGAAGTTTCTTAAATGGACTGAAAATACTGTAGATAGACAGTGCAGACTGCTTCACTTCATTTACAGTGTTTTCACAGTTGCTATGACAGCTTTGACCTTCAAGAAGAAATCCAGCTGATTGGTCCTACCATTTGTACATCTATTACTTGGCACAAATCATCATGATTGCAATCAGACTATTTAT
This sequence comes from Moxostoma hubbsi, assembly GCA_032164185.1. NCBI lineage: Eukaryota > Metazoa > Chordata > Actinopteri > Cypriniformes > Catostomidae > Moxostoma > Moxostoma hubbsi. The sequence goes on along the minus strand of JAVLUX010000009.1, from coordinate 10,317,458 downwards.
TTTCTTTCTTTCTTTCTTTCTTTCTTTCTTTCTTTCTTTCTTTCTTTCTTTCTTTCTTTTTGTGTAGTTTGTGCCTTTTAACCTTGCGGGCTCTTGATGGAAGAAGCCAGTATGTCAGTTGTAGGGTAATGGTGTCAGTCATGACACATGGCTCTAATTCCATTCAGCAGGACACTGTGAGGCACAAAATGGTGGATCATAATGACAAACCATTATGGGAAAAGTGTGTCTTGTCAGCCTCGTGTATCTCGACCAGGTTCAGCCACAGATGGCACTCCTGGACCAACAGTGTGTATGTACACTGTACACCCGAGAGACTGCGGCGTAACATTCGTTGCCTGGAGGGCAAGGTCGGTCGCAGCTCCTACATAAATCCCAGGGCGTAACTACGCTCGTGCAATTCTTAAAGTCAGGGAAGATGTGAACCTTCAGGCCTTTGATGGGAGCGTCGGGCATCCGCGCCAGGTGGTGGTGCTATGTGGGCACAGGTGCACCACAAGTGCCTTATCCACTGGGGGCATCGGTGGGTAACCCCAGGCCACTCTGCCAACAAGGGTAGTGAGGGCGGGGGAGCCGAGAGATCGGGACTTGGCAGAGAAAGGTGCCTCCCACAAAGTCGTCAGCTCCTCATGCACTTCCGGGAAGAAAGGCACGGGGGCGGGGCATGGCTGTGAGCATCGCCGCGAGCCCAGATACCAATCATCCAGCCGCGAGGGTTCAGGGGAAAGCCTGATTTTGCAAAAAATCATAGTAGTTTCATGAGATCTGGTGGGAAATATTTTATATTACGATAGAAAACTGGGTTGCAAACAGTGTTTTACATTATTGTGACGTTTTATGTTTTAATAAACAGTTATGGATAATTTAAATCAATTAGACTCTATAACAAAGAATTTGAAATGGTTGCATTCTGCCCTTGATCTAAAGTAAGCATGCACAAATGTAACGGATGGAGTTGGATTTTCACACTTCACTATCATTTATATAGAAATTCAAGAGAGATAATTAATTAAAGTTCTGAGTGTTAAATTAGATCATTAGGGTTTGCAACTTCACATACATTGTTTTAGAGCCCATTTGATTTATTTTATCCATAAGTGTATCACTCCAGTCATATCTCACGCAGGCATTTATTTAATTCTTCAAATATTTTAATCATTTTAAATTTAACTTCAAATATATGTCAGTGCCTTCATTCACGATTAAATCATGTTGAATTATGTATTAGTTCAGGTATTAGTACATATATATAGTGCCCAATGTGGTCTTCTGATGTAGACTTTTACAGTATCTTAACAGTAACTTTTATTGCTCTTTCCCATTCACTTTTACTTTTAAATGCTTCCACAATTTATTTTATAAACAAGGGACGAGTCGAAAATATTTTTTGCGGTAATCAACATTATGAATAATCAACAAATGCTGTCGATTGAGCTTAACTTGTATTGAACCTTTAGTATGTAAAATGTTTATCATATAGCAGTTATATAAAATAATCTTAATATATTACTCATGATATTCTTTACTAAATGGTACAGCTCTAGCACACATGAATGTGCAAAAGATATTTGTGGTATTTTGATTATGTATAGTGCAAGTGTCAGCAACCTATGGCACGCGTTCCAATGCTGGAGAGGTAATCACTGGCATGCCAGCAATGGTGAGAGAGGAGTAGACAATTTTATTTATATAAATTCCGCACCTGCATTCCAAACTATATCTTGATGTAATCCTTCCTCGTGATAGCGCAGCATTTTTTCATCAGCTGAATGGGAGGCTAAACAAAAAGTACAAACGTGACACGACTCAAATCAAATCAAATCAATCAAATCAAATCACTTTATTGTCACACTACTGTGTACACGAGTGCAACGGCAGGTGAAATTCTTGTGTGCAGTTCCGAGCAACATTGCAGTAATGACAGTGACGAGACATAAACCACTTTACAATAACAACATTTACACAACACAATTTACATAACAAATGTACACATACCTACACAACAATTTACATATCAAATGTACACAATACACACAATGTAGAATACACATACACTAGATAAGGGTATAAATATATATATATATATATACACTAACTGAATTGGGAGCGAGAATATATTGACAGAATGAAGATTAATAAAGTGCAGTGCTGATTGTTGATCGTGAGAGATCATGTGTTCAAAAGTCTTATTGCTTGTGGGAAGAAGCTGTCATGTAGTCGGGTGGTGCGGGTCCTGATGCTGCGATACCGCCTGCCTGATGGAAGCAGTGAGAGCAGCCCATGACTCGGGTGGCTGGAGTCTTTGATAATCCTTCGAGCTTTATTCACACACCGTCTGTTATATATATCCTGGAGGGAGGGAAGCTCACCTCCGATGATGTTTCTGGCAGTTCGCACCACCCTTTGCAGGTCTTTGCGGTTGTGGGCGGTGCTATTGCCGTACCAGGCGGTGATGCAGCCAGTCAGGATGCTCTCAACAGTACTAGTGTAGAACCGTGTGAGGATGTGTTGGTTCATTCCAAACTTCCTCAGCCGTCTCAGGAAGAAGAGGCGCTGGTGAGCCTTCTTCACAACGGCCTCAGTGTGGACGGACCATGTGAGTTCCTCAGTAATGTGGACACCGAGGAACTTGAAGCTGCTAACTCTCTCCACCGGTGCTCCATTAATGGTGATGGGGCTGTGCTCACTGTCTTTCTTCCTGAAGTCCACCACAAGCTCCTTGGTTTTACTGACGTTGAGGGAGAGGTTGTGCTCCTGACACCAGCGCGTCAGAGTGTGCACCTCCTCTCTGTAGGCTGTTTCATCATTGTCAGTGATCAGACCTACAACCGTCGTATCGTCAGCAAACTTAATGATGGCATTGGAGCTATGTGTCGCCACACAGTCATGTGTGTACAGGGAATACAGGAGTGGGCTGAGAACACAGCCCTGCGGGGCTCCAGTGTTGAGGGTAAGTGATGAGGAGATGTTGCTGCCCATTCTAACCACCTGACGTCTGCCTGACAGGAAATCCAGGATCCAGCTGCACAGCGAGCTGTTTAAGCCCAGAGCCCGGAGTTTCACATCAAGCTTGGAGGGCACTATGGTGTTAAATGCTGAGCTGTAGTCTACAAACAGCATTCTCACATACGTGTTCCTTTTTTCCAGGTGGGATAGAGCAGTGTGTATTGTAGATGCAATAGCATCATCAGTGGAGCGGTTGTTACGGTAGGCAAACTGCAATGGGTCCAAAGAGGTGGGCAGAACAGAGCAAATGTGATCTCTGATCAACCTCTCAAAGCATTTGCTGATGATGGGGGTGAGGGCAACAGGACGCCAGTCATTTAAGCAAGTGATTTTGGCTTGCTTCGGTACAGGCACAATGGTTGATGTTTTGAAGCATGTGGGGACTACAGACAGGGAGAGGGACAGGTTGAAAATGTCCGTAAAAACACCAGCCAGTTGGTTCGCGCATGCTCTGATGACGCGGCCCGGAATGCCGTCTGGACCCGCGGCTTTGCGAATGTTCACCCGTCGAAAGGATCGGGTTACATCTGCAACAGAGACGGAGAGTGAACCATCATCTGTAGTATCGGCCGTGAGTGCTCTCTCCGCGAGGGCGGTGTTGTTGTTGTCCTCGAAACGAGCATAAAAAGTATTAAGCTCGTCCGGGAGAGAGGCAGCAGTGTTCATGGCGGAGTTTTTATTCCGTTTATAGTCCGTGATGGTGTTAATTCCCTGCCACATACTTCTGGAGTCAGTGGTGTTGAACTGTCCTTCAATTTTGTGCCTGTACTGGCGTTTGGCTGTGCTGATGGAGTTACGGAGGGAATAACTGGCTTGTTTACACTCCTCCGCGTTCCCGGAATTAAAAGCGGTGGTCCGCGCAGTAAGTGCCGCGCGAACATCGCCGTTAACACAGGGTTTCTGGTTGGGGTGGATCCGTATAGTTTTTGTCGGAACAACGTCCTCTACGCACTTCCTGATGAAACACGTTACGCTATCAGCGTAAACCTCGATGTCGTCATCGGAGGCAGACCGGAACATCTCCCAGTCCGCGTGATCAAAACAGTCCTGTAGCGCAGAGTCTGATTGGTCCGACCAGCACTGGATCATTCTAATGGTGCAGCATATCCAACAGACTTGTGCAGTGCGTGCAAGCCATTTGCATCTTAATTTTTGGTTAATTGCACCTGCTTTGCTTCTGCCAGGCTGCGTGCATCACAGCCTACGTTTTGTGTTTCATTTGTTTCTTTTTGCTTTCAGAACAACAAGTAAAGTAATAAGGAAAACACCAATCCTTGAAATTTACAGCCTAGCATTCAGGTACACCCTCCTTAAACCTTGGTCACACTCAAAACTACATTAAACGATTAAAAGAGAAAACATAAACTGGCATCTTCAGGTTAAAAAATCTGAGTCTATTGAAAGACATTGGCACAGCCATTGACCAGGAAAATAAAAAATAGGACTTCATGTCAAAAAGATTGCCGACCCCTGTACTAGTTTATTCGGTTTGTTGCAGTTGTTTTAAAGAAAAGTGCCTTACATTTTTGCAGGAATCCTCCCAAGAGGGAAACCTTCAAATCAAGATCATGACGTAAGACACAACCCCTTATCCCTGGAGTCTCTAATATGGTTAAAAACAACTCACAGATATTATAAATTATCTCTCATGTGGCCTGGAACATCAGAACAAAGAACAGAATAGCAGGCCAATATCTATGGACATTAAGCTAACTCCCACTAAGGAGTCAACATTCCTCTTCCTCTAGACTACACATTCCCAGTTAAGGATAAAAGTATGTGAAAAGAAATATCCCCAAATTAAAGCGCTATCTTTCTTTCTGGATGATCGAAACTATTAGAGAAGTATTCCAAAATTACAGCATTTTGTGGACTGACATACAGGGTGTATTGGTAAGAGTTCATGACTCAGAACTCATAACTGGCACGTTAATAGTAAAGGCCTCAGTTGCTCTGGCATGTAAGGCAATGCGATGGCTGTGTTTGACTCAGGAAAATTTTGTTTACTTGACTTTCCTTGACCTTTGGAAGGATTTTTTCCCCACCTTTTTCCACTCAAAGAATGTGGGAGTGTGAGTAACTCAATGCCACTTTTACAGCAAACCTAATAGGTGACACAGCTAACACAGATATTTCAATGTGAAGCATTTTACCTGTCAGGTTTCTGGATGCAGTCCCTTTTTCACCAAGCCTTGTGTACAGCGATTTATGCATTTAGTTTTTTAGTTATATATTGATTTCTCCTGGCTACCTACTGACACTTCTTTTTGAGCCTGTGGTATGTGTTAAAGTGAGAATAATGTAAACTTTTGTGTAGCAAAAGAACTGAGTAGAACTGAGCTATGTTTTCTCATAAATACAAATACTATACAGCCATGACACAGGGATCATTTTCTGAAAAAAGTAGAAGGCGTTTTTTTTTTTTTCTATATGTGCCTTCATAAAACTACTATAAAAAGAGTTGACTTTATGTTTCTTACATTTTTTTCCTGTGTCTGGTTGAAATTATGTGTGCCATATGTGGGCAGCTGACAAGTTTCAAAGGGATGTGTGCAAAATTACTGTGTAAAGCAGATAGTCATTTCAGATACTAGGGAAAAGGGATTCTTTGACAGACATCAGGGAATTCTCACTACCTTTTTGTAGGTTGGTCATTTGATATAACCCACTCAATTTACAGGCTATTACAACTTTAAACCTTTATGGCAATTTTCCATCTGATACTTGAATTTCTGATATTGGAGCAATTACATTTGATCAGATATAGTGTAGTGACTGAATCTGTACATATTATACAGTATCAGGTCACCTTCACAGATCAGCTAAATATGGATGTCACTCCTTTTTTGAGTGCTTTACCCCATTCTGTATGACAAGGGATGTCAGAATCACAACTGCATCCTACACCCCAGTTTACGTATTGACAACCAAACTTTCATAAATTTGTTTGTACTGAACTGAACTGAACATCGAGTTTTGATGCAACACTTTATACACTGAGAGTTTGCTGGATGTGTGTTGCTAGAAGATTACCGAAACAGGGATGAGTCTTGAATAATTAGCAAACTGTGTTATCATCTCTTGCCACCTTAGTTGTTCCCATCAGCCATGTGGTTGATTCATCCCTCCTTTTCTTAAAAAAAAGCAAAAAATCCAGGTTACAGTGAGACACTTACAATGAAAGAGAATGGGGCCAATCCAAAAATATTTAAATTAGGGCTACATATAATTATTATTTTGATAATAGCCTAATTTAATGATTAATTTACTATTCGGCAAATATTGCAATGATTAATCATTAGCTATTAACTGACTGTTCAGCTTTTGCCCGATTAAATTTTTTTTATTAAACGTGCTTGCTAACAATAAAGAGGACTGTGGCAGAGCGGAGGGCGGGGACGGGTCGTGATTCTACACAACCGGTCCCTTATCAGGCTAATCAAGCCTCCGAGAGGGATAATGGCTGACTGTGTAGGATGGTGCGGGAGAGAGAGATCGTTTACGGACATGTGTGTTTTGTCCTTTGCTTTAAGTTTTGTCAAGCCGGTTCTCGCCTCCTCCTTTCTATTGAACTGCTTTACAAGGACAAAACCATCTTTTAAATGTACCTCTAAATGACATTCACTGGATTAAAGGAAAAAAAATACTTTTTATTCGTTTTTATTCAGTAAAAAGTTTGCAGCAAAAAATCCTATTATTAAGTGTTTTTGTCTTGTTTTCCTTTTAAAATTGTCAGTCAATTCTTAAAACAAGATACATTTACTTGAGAAGCAACATATAATATATTTATACTTGCTTCAAGAGAATGTATCTTAAATATAAGTGTATTTTGTATGTAAGTGTATTTTTTCACTTGGTTATACTTCTACGAGTGCAGTAAAGACAAAATATACTTATTTTCAAGATCTATTCTCTAAAAGCAAGTCTAAATATCTTATATGCTGCTTCTCAGGTGAATGCATCTTTTTTTAAAGGATTTTTAGATATTTTAAAATATTTGTATTTTTAATATTAAATTCAACATTCTCAGTTAACAATTTTTTTCCTGCAGTATAGCTGTAAAAGAAAATGTACGTTGTTTTAAAGTTTTAGATATTTATATTGGAAAACAAGCCAAAAAAAACAAAAACATTTAGTTGCAGTGTAGAAAATGGGCGAAGACTACCCTCTCACCTTTCTGTTCACTTCAATCAAGTTTTAACAAACTCTCTCTTATTAATAAAATTAATCAGACATTTGCGAATCAAGTTAAATATGATAACCTTTTCCTTTGGCGTTACTGACAGCATTTTGTGCAAGCAACTTCCGAGCCATGGGTTCAGATACTGCAGAAACCAGGAAGTAAGCGCATTCACAAAAAACAATGGTGAGTGTGATTCTGAGGTTGAGTGTTCGCTCTTAAATTACATTTTTACTCCATTGCAGTAATAGGTTTTGGGTTGGAGTTGGGTTAGGGAGTAGGATTAATAAAATATGCATTCCTGTTGACTGTATTACCTAATTTGCAACAAAAAATATAACTTGCTTTTGGCACCATTTAGTGGACATTTCACCCGGAAACTGAAGATCACATGTGGCCATACATTCAACAACACTTCCAACTTCAGCCAGTAGGGAAGTGGTTTGAAATTTGATAAGCACAGACTGATTTCAGAAGTAGAACCTTTTACCTACTTTCACTGAATTCACAATGAGATCAGTTTGCATCAATGTGTGCACCAAAATATTTGTATGATTATGCCTATGCAGGGTTGAGGGTTACTTTTGAAATGTATTCCACTACAGATTACAGAATTTATGCTGTAAAATGTCATTTGTAACATATTCCATCAGATTAATCAAGGTCAGTAATATATTCTAAATACTTTGTGTTACTTCTAGATGTTTTCACTTGTTTTGACTATAAAAACTCTGCCAGTACAGTAAGACAAAATACACATGTTAAAAATACATTTTCTGAAAAACCTAAATATCTTATGCAGTGTTGTTTCTAAAACAAGATTAATCAAATTGATCTTTAGATATTTTTACAGGAAAACAATACAAACATTATTATCAAGAATATGATTTTTGCCCTAATTTCAAAGGTCTTACTAGAACAAAAGAAATAATGATCCAATGTGAATTTACTTGATAAAAAATATGATCGTGTCTGGTAACATGCATGTAAAATGGCTAGAAATAGCATTTTAGCTTAGCATAAAATTGTCAGTTTACACAAGGGCTATTTCAATTTCTTCTGCTCCAAACTTCAAATTTACTGCTCTGTTTGCTCGTATGAATGTAACGCATCATAAGAAAGTGTTTCACTGCTGTTCAAATGCACTTTGGATCACATAATTTATATGTATAAATGTTTTCCATCTGAAAGGACTAAAATGCAAAAGTAATCTCTTCAGTAATCAAAATACTTTTTGAAAGTAACTGTATTCTAATTACCAATTATTTAAATTTTAACTGTAGTGGAAAACAGTTACTTATTTTTTTATTTTTAATATGTAATCTCTTTACATTCTGTTACTCCCCAACCCTGTTCCTATGTCAGTCATCATAATTACTGAAGTTGCTCCTGTATAAATGTGTTTAAAATCTGTTGCCACTCTGAAAACCTTGCAGTGTTGTTTATGGCCACAGTATACAGTATATCTATGTAAAATGGGTTGTTCCAACTCTTGAATTCTTATTGTTAAGTCATGTTTGTTGCCTTTGTAAAATGCCTATAAACACACAACTTGACCATGCTTTTTATATTAATGTGCCAAGTTGCTATGTTGCTTGGCAACCACAAAAAAGGCCTAGGATAGCGAAAGATTACTTAGCGGAAACATTTTTTTATTTAGATTTTTATTATAATAAATTAAAATGTTCGTTGAACGTTGGTTTCCTTTATTATTAGCTGTTGCTGCCAATTTCTGAATGCAGTTAGCCACTTGACTCAAGTCCATGCTGTACAGTGATTTTGCCATGAGTAAGGGGTAAAAAAAAAAAAAAAACTTGTAAAAACACTAACTCCAATCCTCTCATGGCTTATTGCTTTAACCTATAACTTAAAGACAGTCTTGTTTAAAAGCATGACAGTTAGACACATTTAAGAAACGTTTGTGGATATTTTAACATAGCAGAAAATAGCAGAATAGCATACTTTCAATACCTTTGACACATTCAATTTTATTCAATCCCTTGTGGTGGTTGTCTTCATTTCTACCTTTGTCTATCAATCTCCTGGCCCCTAAATTCCAAGCAGCTCTGCATTCCACAACTCCCAGGTTGACAGAGTAGTGTTACGATGTGAAAATTCTCAGTCATGCTCTTTTGCCTCAACTTATTTTTTTTCCCAGACTTTTTTTTTCGCTTCTCCTAATGCTTATGTTTTTTTTTAAAATGGACAAGAAGCACATCTTTTCAAAGATCTTAGGACTAGAACATCATCAAAGGACTTAGTAAAAACATGTTTCCTCTGAGTGTTTCTCTAAAGGAATGATTGTCAATTGCCATGAATCTGTTGTCAAAATGTGCAGGGTGTATACAGCTTCTTCACCAGGCGGCACTAAACTCGTGGCAGAGACTAGACTGCAGTCAAAGGGGTGCAGAGGGCTGGGGTAGGGGATTCTTAAAAGGACCTTTATTAGTTTCATTGCAAACTTCATGGGCTTTTTGAGATTGTAAGTATGCCGTTCATTGCCCCACATTTTCCAGCCAGCAGCAAGAAATTCTCTCATTGCCACTCGGGAAAAATACTAACTGATTCAATATTCAGATAGCAAAAAGGTCTTGCCCTCTGCAAAAGGAAAAAGTAAGCAATCCTGTTGAATATATGCAATATAATTGGTATATCCACCCTCTATGATTATGTTGGAGAAAGAATTGTCACTGGCTAGTAAATTTTCTGTTTTTTACTATCCAGACTTTTGACGATATGTAAGCATAATGTAACTAAAAAAGTATTAAGCAAAATGAGAGAGGGGGCCTCTTCATATATATTCACGCAATATAGTATATTGTATTTTTTTTGTTTTAGATTTTACTTTATGATTTTAATCACATTTTAGCTTTTTAAAAATGTACAAATTTCACATTCTATCAATTTATATAATGTCATGAAATTGCATTTTTAATAATGATACAAGCTGTTGTCACTGTTTGAAGTTTCGTACACATTTGCTGGATGTGTGCTTCATGCAATAAAGTAATTTATACTAATTTAGCTTGGGTTATATAATAAAATAAGGGTATATGATTTCCTTTTCAAGCTTCAAAAACATATTGACAGTCAAATTTAAAAGAATAAAAATGTAAATATTAAATATGTCTCTCTCTTATTTGTCCGATTTACTTTGGATCCATTGGAATTTTAAAATGTTTTGTTTTCTTTTGCTTCTTTTGTTACAAGCCAACCTGTATATCTTTTATATTATATAATATAATATTATATTATGCAATGGTAAAATATTTCTGCCTTTAATTATTCACTTTCACACATTATTTTAAGGCTCTCTGATTAACTCACAAGCCCTTATTTCTCATGAAGAAAGACTTTGAGTTTCTGTTTCTTGCATTTGATCATCTCCAAAGAAATAGAGCAGGACATCTCCTCTGTCTTACTGCTACACTGTAACACTGCATAAATAAACCCACAATGACCATGGACATTTGCCATTACATGGCCGTTAAATGAAACTGGAGCACTTTGCGTTCTCAAAATTAATAAGTTTATACCATGTTTATATTTTCGCGGGAGTTTGGCGCAAGCATCTTTAGATGGCGTGCACGTCAGAGCGCTTGAGATGTGGTTAATCTTCACATGCTCTCAAGAGAGCTGCTCTTGTGACATTTGCAGTGCGGTTCGCTGAGATGCTCGGAGTTCAACTGAATGAGACATGAGTGCTTTTTCCTGCGCGCTCATGAGACAACGTGCAGGGAAAGACGAGGCTGAATCAGCTTCTTAATCAACTGCTTTTCAGTAAAAGGGCCTTGGTGCTTCGATACTACACAACTGTATAACTGCGAGTGAAATGTTAATATTTACTTGCCAGTGGCTAATAACAGACATTTTTTTGGTCACATAGTGTGTGATTTACTCGCAATGTAGAGGGCTGTATATTTTCTAGGCTCAACATCATTGCACACATTACCTCTGCATTATTTACCCTTGCTTCCATATAGTGTGGTTTTTGTGCCTATAGGAAGTGGTTTGCAAGTTGGGATTGCGTGTTCTAGGATGATAGGGCTCCTATTCTTTCCCTTGTCAAAGTCAGCGAGGATAGACCTACATAATGTTCCAAATGACAAATCAGTATTGCAGCCCCCAAGTGGTCTGCGGTTGAGTTGGGCAACTCTCCACTCTCCAGGTCTGGGTGTGAAGGTTTGCAATTTAGAAGGTAAGTTGAGTAACTTAGTTTGAGCGCTAGCCTCAGTGACGTTGTAGCAAAACACTGGGGCTCATTTATCCAGTGCCTCACACACCCTTGTGACTCCTTGTTAATGTATGCAGAGACCATGTGCTATAAATGCAGCGCTATCAGTGCCACAACCTGCATTCCTGCACACGGTTGCCCACTGATGTACACAATCTGCTTTTCCTCTTAAGTCAAACATAAACATCAGGTTTGGAAATGCTAAGGCAACACTGGGACACTTCACCAGAAAGGCCATTGATGAAGACATTTTTAGAACATTTTGCAGATATAGGTAGAAACTATCGCAAACTTCCAAAAGCCCAAATTAACTGAGTACTTTGAGATGACAGCAATGATCGATCATGAAAACACATTAATTGCATGGCTTGATTTTCAGGAAAATTACGTAAAAACATTTCCCATCAATCAAAGTCAAGTAATAACTATATGGGTAATTCTCACAATACCTGCCAAGAAAATGTCCTGGTCTAATTTTACTACAAAATCGAAAGAAAAAACTTATAAATTAGCCTACATTTTGCTTAAAGAAAATGAAACCCTTTTATTAGAGCCATTATATATTTTTTACATTGGGACATTATTTTAGTTATGTACATTTTACCACCCCATACCAATTTTCATTGCTTCTATTCTATGGACATCTATTAAATGGCCAAGACATTTTCTTGACCGTTTTTGTGAGAATCACCAGTATGCAAATGTGCCAAAATGAGGCCTCAATTAAAATTTTTGTGATTTGTTACAGTGGTGTATTGGGTGGCACCTTGTATTCTGAATGGTTTAAGGAGGGTGACAAATTGCATCAGCACTACAGTGACTTTCCATTAAAAGGATTAAAAGGTCTATACACAAGATGTGTTCTTGCATTAAAACAGGTAGATGGTGCACAACCGAATGAAATAGAATGCAGGAGTCTTGAGATACATTTTTAAAGTTGAACCATTTTGCAAAACTTGACAGAAAACAGTGTCTTAAAAACTGATGCCATGAGGTGAAATGACAGACAAATGCAATTCAACGGCCAAAAACGTCCATCTGATCAATAGGTACATTGACCAACAATTCAAAAAATACCCCAGACTAGTGATGGGCATACCATCTGTTTTCTGTGAGCCGGCTCGTTCGGCTCAGCTCACCAAAAAGAGTATGCTCTTTTGGCTCCCAAACGGCTCTTTAAAAAAAAAAAAAAGGTTTTGTATTTTTTCAAGTCAAACAGTTTGCGATAGTTTGACTATAATTGGTGTTAAAACAATTATAATTAAATTATTAAATGAAATCATACTCTACCTTAACCACAATGTATTTAAAAATGCATTGGTTTGTTATGAAAAAGAATGCTATTAAACATTTGTATTTAAAGTATACATTTCTATTGTATATAATCAAAGTGCATATAAATCTAACCATTCAAAATTAATGCAGTCTGAACAGCATAGCAGACAGGGCCACCGCTGGCCAAATTTATGCACTACGCAGAGTTCCAAGGGGTGGGGGGTTCGCGTAACATGAGTGTGAAGCGATCGTCTATGTTCCGCAACTGCTTTCAGGTCCTTGAATAACGTATAACATGCTTGTAAGGGAAGCCGGTGGACTTTCTGGTGCACTCCTAGGGCAAGATGGTGCCACCCTAGGGAGTTGGTACCCTACGCAGACTGCGTAGTATGTGTGTAGGGAGTGGCGGTACTGATAATAGAATATTGCATCATATCAAAGAAAAATAAATAAAAATTTGCTAAACTGTAGCATCCCACAAATTGAAATAAATGTAAAAAAGAAGGATTAAATTTCACACGTGCATTTAAAGTATAACTTTTTAATGTGTTTAAACAAAGTACATATAAATGTAACAATTCAAAATGAATATAATCTGAATAACATAATAAGTTGGCTCCGCTCTCCCTCACTCATCTTTGTTTCATTGACAGGGATGATTGACAGGAACAACAAGTGAGGATGTTAGTCTGAGCAGACAGTCACAACGAATGTGTGTGCACTTGAGCATTTAGGCCTATATTGTTTTATTTCTTTTTTCGTTCTTTGAATTAGTTAATTCTATTAATTTAAATCTTTTGATTATTCATAATGATTTTTAAAAATATTTTTCTAAATAGATTTGGCTCTTCTGATATGCGAGCCGGCTCCCAACGTTTAACCTACAAGAGCCATAACTTTTTTTCTTAAATAAAATTGTGGTGTTCATTTATTAACCACCAATGCATGGCTGGTAAATGGAGGATACCCCAAACTGTTTGACACCACTTCACATGCCTGTAGTGGTTTGAAGGGCCATTCATTAGCAAGGTCTGTGAAACACTAAGCATCAAAGTTATTGAATTCTGAAAACTAAACAGCTATTTATTTAACTCTGCATTGCATTTATGCCAACATTTATAATTTGAACATGGAAATGGCTGAAGTCCAACTTGGAATCCTGAAAACATAACAGATTTAGTAAATTGTGTCCCAGAGATGCTGTTAGACAGATACATTTTTAATCCTAGTGCATTAAGGATAAGCCAAATGAATTATGCAGAGTCCTATGTAATAGCAAAATAAATCAGAAATTCATATCTTGTGTTGTTGATTTCAAATGGAGGGAACAAGGTAATTCCTCCGCTAAATTCGCAGAACAGAGGGCTTGGGAGAAGTCATCCAGGGAACCGAGTTAGTGGGATCTCCTGGGATAAGAGCGCACAATATTAACTCGTTACAGAGTTCTACCGGCTCGGACCTGAGATTGTAAAATCTTGTAAAGGTATTAGGTGTTGCCCAACCCCCTGCTCTGCATACGTCTGCTAGGTAGGTGCCTTTGGCCAGTGCCCACGAGGATGCCACAATTCTCTTCAAGTGTGCTTGAATACGCAAGGGGGTGGGCACGCCCTGGGTGTGCAGGCCAATGCTATGGTGTCAATCACCCAGTTGGAAAGCCTCTGTTTGGAGACAGTGTTCCCTTTCCGCTGTCCACCAAAGCAGACAAAGAGCTGCTAAAAACGTCTAAAGCTCTGTGTGCATTCCACATAAGCGTGCAGGGCGCGTACTGGACACAGCAAAGAAGGGGCTGGGTCTGCCTCCTCCCGGGGCAGTGCTTGCAGGTTCACTACCTGGTCTCTGAAGGGAGTCTTAGGAACCTTGGGCTCATAGCCTGGTCGTGGTCTTAGGACGACTTGAGTGTCTGTCGGACCGAACTCCAGGCAGGTGTTGCTGACAGAATGCTTGCAGGTCCCTGACCCTCTTGATGGAAGTGAGCGCGATCAGGAGGGCCGGCTTCAGGGGCCTTGAGCTCAACTGATTCTAGCAGCTCAAAGGTAGATCTCTGAAGGCCCGAGAGGACCACTGAGAGATCCCAGGAGGGGAACAGGTTTGGCCGAGTTGGGTTCAACCTCCGGGCACCTCTAAGGAACCTGATAATCAAGTCGTGCTTACCCAAAGACTTGCCGTCTACTGCGTCATGGTGGGCCGCAATAGCGGCAACATACACCTTCAAGGTGACAGCCTCCCCACCAACCTCTCCTGCAGAAATGAGAGCACTGACCTGACTGCACACCTCGGTGGGTCTTCAGACCGGGAACAACACCAATTCGCGATCAAGTGCCACTTCAGGGCTTAAAGTTGCCTGGTAGAGGGAGCTCTGGCTTGGTTGATCGTGTCTACGACGGCAGGTGGTAGGCCACTTAGATCTTCCGCATCCCGTCCAGGGGCCAGACGTGGAGGTTCCAGAGGTCTGGGCGCGGATGCCAGAGGGTGACCTGTCCTTGAGAGAGAAGATCCTTCTTCAGGGGAATTCGCCAGGGAGGAGGCTGTCGCGAGGCTGTCGCGAGGAGCACGAGATCCGAGAACTAAGTCAGAGTGGGCCAGTAGGGTGCCACCAGAATGACTTGTTCCTCGTCCTCCCTGACCTTGCATAGCACCTGTGCAAGAAGGTTCACTGGGGGAAATGTGTACTTGCACAGCCCCCTGGGCCAGCTGTGTACCAGCGCGTCTGTCCTGAGGGGAGCCTCTGTTCGGGAGTACAAGAACAGGCAGTGGAAGGTCTCTCGGGAGGCGAACAGGTCTACCTGTGCCTTGCCGAACCATTCCCAAATCAGCTGGACCGACTGGGGGTGGAGCTTCCACTCTCCGCTGGGTGTACCCTGTCGTGACAGCACGTCCGCTGCCACGTTGAGGCTGCCTGGGATTTGAGTGGCATGCAGCAACTTGAGTCACTGCTGGCTCCAAAGGAGGAGACGGTGGGCGAGTTGTGATATGAGATGGGAGCGTACGCCACCGTGGCGATTTATGTACGCTACCGTTGTGGTGCTATCTGATAAGATCATGACGTGCTTGCCCCGAACTTGCAGGAGGAATATCCGAAGGGCAAGAAATACAGCCATCAACTCTAGGCAGTTGATGTGCCAATGCAGTGGGGGCCCTTTCCAGAGGCCCTTGGCTGCGTGCCCATTGCACACGGCACCCCAACCCTGTTTGGAGGTGTCTGTGGTGACCAGAACACGTCGGGACACCTGCTGTAAAGGGACTCCTGTCCATAAAAAACAGATGTCTGTCCAGGGTTTGAAAGTCTGGCGGCAGGCGGGGGTGATAAACACACCCCCGTGCAATGGCGCCATGCCCGTCTCAGGACTCAAGTCTGGAGCCAGTGTGAAGCGGTCTCATATGCATCAACCCCAGCACCGCGACCGCCGCGGATGATGCCATATGCACCAGGAGCCTCTGGAAATGTTTTAGAGGAACCGCCGTGCCTGGCCTGAACAAGGTGAGGCATTCCAGCACTGACTGCGTGTGCTCGTTGGTGAGGTGCGCTATCATTGAGTCTGAGTCTAACTCCATGCTGAGAAAAGAGATGCTATGAACACGGGCAAGCTTGCTCTTTTCCCAGTTGACCTGAAGTTCTAAGCGGCTGAGATGCCTGAGCACCTGATTCCTGTGAACGCATAGTAACTCTCGGGAGTGGGCCAGGATGAGCCAGTCGTTGAGGTAATTGAGTATGTGAATGCCTGCTTCCCGTAGGGGGGCAAGGGCTGCCTCTGCGATCTTCGTAAAGATGCGAGGGGACAGGGACATGCCGAAGGGTAGGACCTTGTACTGATACGCTTGGCTGTCGAACACGAACGTGGAAGTACGCGTCCTTCAGGTCTACCGCTGCGAATTAATCTTGATGCCGGACGCAAGTTAAGATGTGTCTTTGTGTGAGCATTTTGAACGGGAGTTTGTGCAAGGCCCGGTTGAAAACAAGTCCAAGATTGGTTGTAAGCCGCCGCCTTTCTTAGGTACGATGAAGTAAGGGCTGTAAAAACCCTTCTTCATCTTGGCTGGATGGACAGGCTCTATCGCTTCTTTGAGTAAAAGGGACGCGATTTCTGCACACAGGGAATTGCTGTCTTCGCTGTGCACTGCGGTCAAGCGGACGTCCCAGAAAGGGGGCAGAGGCCTGGCAAACTGAATTACATAACCGAGTCGGATGGTCCTGGATAGCCAACAGGGAAGTGAAAGCCACGCATCCAAGCACCGTGCTAGGGGCACTAAGGGGGCACTCGTTTCTGACGTGTCCGGCGGGGTGGAGCAGGTAATATGGCGTCGGGAGGCAATAGCGCATCCCGAGGCTCTGGTGCTGAGAGAAGACTCGAAGCACTTACCTTGCTCCGCACACCCGGCGGGTTAGTGACTGAGGAGGAGGTTCAATGAAGGTGTCCTCTAGACTTGTCAGAACCGGCCGGCCTGGGGGAAACAATCGTGGGTCTGGAGGCGGGGTTCCGTGTCCGATGTGCCGGGACTTTTGAGGTGTGCCACCGGGGTGTCGTGAGAATGGAATTTGCGGGCCGGGTGACCCAGAGACAGAGGAAATTGCTCCTTTACTAAGAATGTGGGAACCGCAGCCCAAAGGGGGTGCGGCAAAGAAAACAAACTGAACTGAGGATTCTCCTCCCGGCCCTCCACTGGGGGACAGAGTTGACTGCTTACAAGCACCGGAGCAAACGTCTCGATCTCTGTGGGCTGAGAACTGGGCCCAGGTTGAGGCGAAGCTGCTCATTTTCTGGAGGCCACAGGAGGATGCCCTCGGTGGGCAGACGGAGCACGGCCTGTGCTGGTGGTGTGACGGGGCATGATGTGAGAGATGGTCTCTGTCTGCTTCTTCACCGCTGAGAACTGCTGGGTGAAGTCCTCGATGGTGTTGCCGAATAGACCAAACTGGGAGATGGGGGCGTTGAGGAAGCGGGATTTGCCACAGCCACAGATGTTGTTCCTGAACCATGAGGGAGGCCATCGCGAGGGAGGCCATCGCCTGCCCGAGTGTCTGCGCTGTGAACTTCGTAGCCCTGAGGGCGAGGTCGGTCGCTCAGCACAGTTCCTGCAACACGTAGGGGTCAGGACTACCCAAGTGCAGATTTTTGAGTGCCTTTTCCTGGTGGACTTGCAGGAGGGCCATGGCATGCAAGGCGAAAGCATCATGTCCGGTGGCGCTGTAAGCTTTGGTGGTCAGTAATGACGTCATCCTACAGGCCTTGTAGGGGAGCACCGGGTTATCCTGCCAGGTGGTGGTGTTCTTAGAACACAGGTGGATCGCATCCGCTCTGTCCACCTGGGGGACCACCGAGTACCCGTGGACTGCTCCGCCATCGAGGGTAGTAAGAGCGGATGAGCGAGGGGTCGATTACGGGCAGTAAAAGGTGCCCTCCACGACCTCATCAGCTCATCATGCACTTCCGGGGAGAAAGGAACCGGGGGGGGCTGTGTCTTCCTCTCCGATGCAGCAGCGAACTCATCATCCAGCTCGGGGGGCTCAAGAGGATAGGTAGACTGGCCGGGATGCGAGCCACTGTCACCCTGAGCCTGGGCAGAAGTCAACAAGCGTGTCGGGGGGCGGGTGGTTCGTGGGGATGTACCCGGCGAAACAGAGCACGCTGCCATCCACAAATCGCCTCCATTGCCAGCCGGATCGTCCTCAATCCCATGGGAAGAAGGAGAGACGAGGGGGCCGGCTGGAGAGGCGTTCCTTTTTTAGGAAGGAAAGCCATGACCACAACGTTGCCATGGTAATGTTCTCGCAGTGAGAACAAAAACCATCCACATACGCTGCCTCGGTGTGATCGTGGCCCAGACACACGAGGCAGCGCATGTGACCCGTCGGGAGCAGAGAGAACTCGACCGCATCAAGGAACTACACAGGGGTGGAAGGGCATCTTTATAAAGACACATCCTGAAAAGGACGTTCAACAGCAATGTGTATTGCTCTTTTAGAGAATCAAGCTCTATTACAAATATTCTCTTTTAGAAAGCGCTGTCAAAGCGTCCATGGGCAAAGCTGCACTGCCATGCAGTGAAGGAGTAAGCCGCTGACATGTGATGTAGATCCAACAGCATTCACTCTTAGAGATGTGGTGAACAGTTTTTATGAATCGCAGCTCGCTGATCACACAACCGGTCGGCTCCGAAGAAAATTTCTGGATGACCAGACGCATTTCCCTCCCTTTATACCTGTATGTCCGGGGGCGGGACATGCAAATACTATCTGCCAATTTCTCATTGGCCTTTTCTCAAGTTCAGAGATGCGCAAGGTTCTCAAGAGAGACCCCTAGTGTTGCTTCTTCGACACAACGTTGAAGTGAACTCACTGTATTTTGGTGCAAATTTAACTGGCGACATATAGGTATCAGCACAGCTACAATTCACAAATGTTTCATTCTCTGGTCAATTGTCAACAGCAATTATTTCCGCACTGTTTGACACTGAAAAATGTGAAACATGGTAAAGGAATAGACTCTCACTGAAAACAACAACTTGGTGCCTGAAAACCAGTCAGAAATACATTTTGACCTTGCCATCAAGGTTTACTTACAATAGCCCATTGAACTAGCTAATCAAATGGGTGGGATGTTTTGGAAAGGATAAGAGACACCTGATAATTAAACAGCCTCTGATTAACTCCCACTTGGATGCTTAGCATTTACCTCCTGAGTACGTTCATTTTTCTGTCCCTTCTCCCATGGTTCCTCAACTCCAATCAGCCACTTACGTAAATTTCTGCCATTTCTTTTGACCTCTGCCATTTCACAGCTTGGTTGCATCTTTGGAGTGAGTGTTGCAGAACGTCCAATTGAAAACTGACCTTGGCTCTACTCTCTGCCAATAAATTATTATATTGTTTTGGCTTAATTGTCCCTCAAAATGTAATCAAACAATTATTGTACATGGAGTCAACATAAGGTCAAAAATTATCTTATTTTCTTTATTAATACACATGCCTGGTCTTATTGTGCGCAATTTCAAAGAATTGGTCTTTTCTTCATAATCTTTCTTGTAAATGTGCTCTGCTCTTGTTCTGCCTCTGAAATGACTTTCCTTTTAGGAGTACACCACCATGTTTTCAATCAAAGATGGCAATATTTTGTTATGAGAGTAAAGTGCTCCACCATTGACAGCAAACTCTGGTATGGAATGCCCACTTTTTACATAAATTCCTGATGGATAAACAGACTTATCACAATGTGAATTCGACAACAGGAGGTTGAAAGTTCTGTTGCTGAAATCAATCTGTGCTTACCAAAATTCAAACCACTGCCCTCAGTGGCCAAAGCTGGAAGTGTTATTTAGGTGAAATGTCCTCTGGGTGTCAAAAAAGAGAGTATTTTTAGTTGTAAATGATGTGATACAGTCAACAGGAATGCATATTTTATAAACTCTTCCCCCCAAACCTAAATCTATTCTTCAGTGGAGTAAAAATGTAATCTTTGAGTGAAAACGCAACATCTTTATATTTTAAGGGTCTGCATTGGTCTCTCTGTATACTTGACTCGTAATTGCCACCTTTTGATCCAACCACTGTGGAGAAACAGTTTAGTTAAATGTCCACTGCAGATAGCTCAAAGGGAATGCATGAAAAATAATGGCTTAGCATGTTAGCTTTGATGAGGTATAATCTCATTTTGAGAGAATTTTCTCTGTATTTGCACACAGGGCTATCTACCCCCTATAGACTACACAGAAAACAGGATAACATCTTCCAAGGTTCCTCGTATCTGACCACACACACACTATGGCAAAGAGTTAATCTTATCACATTTTGCACCAAAAAACTTTTCTCAAGTAAGATGTCAGAAAACAGCCATATTTAGTTTTGATACGCATCAGACGGCTTAGTCTGACTGCGGCCATGGAGCAACCAAAGGGCACTGGAGATCCTTTGATAACAGCGTGTATTGCTTTGACACTTACTTGACATTCTTGCCTTGCATGGGGGTATCGGAGTTCTTCTGAGTATTTGCTGTATGGCAGTTACAGCTGTCGTGTCATTTAGCACTGGCTATTTGTTAGAATGCACTAAAATAATGTGACAATGCAGTTTAGATATGTTTGTAGCTATGAGACCATCAAATAACTAACATTCTTTTTCAAAGAAGTGAGCTTTTTTAAAGAATACATTTTGGTCATGATGCTTTTATTATGAATAATTACATCCAGGGGTGGCCGCAGACTCCCCATCACATGGTATTTAGAAGGGTACTTGATGCAATGACAACCAATTCATTTTCAGAATGTATGCAATAAATAGTAACATCCTACTTATGTCATTATGAAGTTATGAAGTTAACTCATTTTAAAAAACACTATTTGTAAATTGATATCAAACTAGGGCAACCAAAGCTAACATTTGAGATTAATTAAAGTCAACATGTATAAAAATTAGCTGGTCTTATTGTAAACGATTCATGTGTGCACATTATTCCAAAAGAAAAATTATCAATCTTTTATTTAATTGTAATCACCAATTTGTCTTACTTTAACCCTTTCCCTCCAACCACCTGTCAAATAGAGACCCACTTTCATAACAATTTTCTGATGGATAAAATCAAGTCCCACCCTTCATTTTTTTATGTTGAATATTCCATTTCACTCAGAAATACATCACATTATAGAAGAAAAATTGGCTCTGAATCTTGACTTTAAATTAGGGCTGTCAATCTATTACAAGTTATAATCAATTAATTACATGGTATATCAATTAATTAATCACAAGCAATCACATATATCAATGTTTGCTGAAAAAGGCCCAAACATAAAGGTAATTCAAAAAAATCTATATATAGAACTGAAATGAAGATTTTTACAAGCACATTTTAGCTCTATTTATCCATACAATGCAAGTGAATGTGTGCCATTAGATTGCTGGCTATTTGACCATCCAAAAGGCATATTTAGGCAGATTCCAGTCGATCAATTAATGTTTTCAGAAGCAAATCGCTAGATTTGTGTAAAAAAATAGATAGATCATTAAAACTGTATTCACTTAAAAAAAAAACGCTTCCTGCCAGCAGTCGACACATCAGTGACGTAAGCGCAATGGCGTGTTCACGTGAGAAGTCGGAAGTCGTGCTTTGTAAACAACAGAGGAACGAACATCACACGAGAGTTAGGCCATTTCAAACAGCAATCCAGAATTGAAATGTTTTTATTATCTATTTATTTCTCGCACTAACCTATCGGTTTGCTTCAGAAGACATTAACTGATCAACTGGAGTCATGCGGATTACTTTCATGCTGCCAAAATATGCCTTTTGGACCATCAACTAGCCAGCAGCCTGATGGCGGCAGTAAACACTAGCATTGTATGGACAAAAAAAGCTAAAATGCGTTTGTAAAAATCTTTACTTCGGATCTGATGAAGAAGGAAAGTCATACACGTCTGGGATGACTTAAAGGTATGTAAATGATGAAAGAATTAAAAGTTTGGAGTGAACTATTTCTTTAAACTCTCATCCTCCACAAATTAATCTGCTGGTAGACTGTGGCTTTGCCACAGCGATCGTGTAGCCACGATCATGATTTGTGTCAGGGCGTCTACACCAGCTTTAAACTCTGCATGAAAAGTGCTTGCAGTATTGTTTTTCTTATTCTGTGTTTTTGTAATAGTTAAGACTTGATGTGCTTCTCTGGTGATTAAATTGCACCTTACAGAGGCTATAAAGTACTTGCATTCAGTCATAAGTCCCATCTAGACTTGTGTTGTACAACAAATAGCGTTAAGAGGTCCTTTCCCCATCATTTGATTACTGATACTGAATCAATGCTGTGTGTGTTTTTGATGTGTGCGTTAGTGTAATGACTCTGGGCAGACACATTGACACATCACAAAGGGTCCACCCTACTCCGACCAGTGTTTATGCTGGTTTATGCTTTATTATCAGTAAATGTGTTATTTGTGATTAAGAAAAATGGACACGTTAAACATTTTTAATTAATTGCATCTGTTTAATTGCATGCGTAATATATATATATATATATATATATACTGTATTATATATATATATATATATATATATATATATATATATATATATATATATATATATATATATATATTAGGGCTGTCAACTGTTGCAATTTTTTAATCTAATGAATTACATCGTGTCCCGATTAATCGTGATTAATCGCATTTAATCGCATATACAAATATTTGCTGAGAAAGCCCCTCATATAACAATAATTAAAAATATAATGAAATAATTATACAGTTATCTTTAAATATATATATATATATATATATATATATATATATATATATATATATATATATATATATATATATATAAATGAAATATTCAGATAATTAAAATGCATTACATTCCTGTAGCAGAAGAGTTAATAATTGATAAGACAACACAAAAAGCAGCTTTAGAATACAATGTATTGTTTACTACCATATTATTGATCATAAGTCAATCATTGGCGCACAGTTCACATCAATCCATTTCACAAGTGAATTTGTCAATCAGTTGGAGATTTATTATGAGGGCTTGTTTAAGGACCCATTAATGAACAGCTGCATCAGACATGCTTATGTAGCGTCTCGGGTGTGTTGCATCATAATCATAAAATTTTTTGTCAAGTTAAATATAGTTTAATACTTAGAACACATCTTGAGATCACTTAGTTCAAATTCTGTCTGCTGGATGGTTTTTCACTGTATAAACTGTGCGTTGCCACACAGCTGAAATTTCACTTACTGCCCTCTGGAGTAAACAGGTGGTACTACAAGCTTGCATTTCTCAGGAATCTTCCTTATTATAGTCCGGGGGCATGCGATTAATTGCGTAAAATTTTTAACACACTATTTTTAAATAAAATTAATTGTACTGATTTAACACGTTAAATCGTCAGCCTTAATATATATTAGGGCTGTTGATTTAACTCGTTAATAAAAATATAAAAAATCATGCAATTAATCATGTCCCCAGACCATAAGCAATATATCTTCCACATAAGCAATTCAAGCATGGTGTACCCCGTTTTTACTCTAGTGGGCAGTATGCGAAACTCACTTTATAGGCAACACACAGCTCAAACGAACAGAGAACAAACCACAATTACCAAGAGCAGACAAGAAAGATGAAGACAAGAACACATTCTTTCATACAAACACAGCTTGATGGAGCACAAATCCGAAAAGCAGGGATCTCAAGACATGTTTTTCCAAGTTTCAAACTTTGTTTATCTTCACACAGCAACCTAAAAACTGTATGTTTATGATGCAACGCAAACAAGACACTCCAAAAGTGTCTGTCGGATACAAGTCTCAGACTGACTGATGAATTTGGTTTCAAAATGGATTGCTTTAAACTGTAAGCTAATGATTGGCCTGATATGGAAATAAACAATATATTGCATTCTAAAGCCACTTTTTGTATTGTCTTCTTTTAATTCTTAACTTGTGTGCCTAAATAATGTAATGCAATTTCATTTTCTTTATTATAAATGTTTTAATATATTTGATTTATAATTATTTAAATATAACTATTTAATCATATATAGAATTATTGTTATTTGAGGGGCTTTCTCAGCAAATATATATGTGTGATTAATTGTGATTAGTTAGATTAATCAGTATACTATGCAATGAATGCAATAAAAAAATGTTATCGATTGACATAATATAGATTATTCATTATAATAAAATTAATTGTGGCTGATGAGTAAAGTATCTTTAACACATTCACAATACATACAAACATTACCATAGGCTTCTTAGTGTCATTAGAGTAAATGACAGAGAAATTACAAAAGAGGATTTATATGCACTACATTTTGAAAGATGTAATTTGGCTATAATAAATCTATTTGAAAAAAATATAATGAGATCATTATTAATTACTCAAATTATCTATTTGATCTGCAGAACAGACATTAAAAACATTGATTACTCAATTACAATGTTTCTTTTCTATGACCCAATTGTAAGAGAACGATTTATTTTTCTCAGAATAGATCAAGACTTTGGCTGGTTACAGACGTTTTGGTCTCCCTCTCTCTCACTCCCATGCATTTTCTTTCTTTCCAGACTTGTCATGATTTATTTATGCTATTTGTTACAGGACATTTCTCTTTGGAGGGCTTTCAGACATGTCTTCCATCATATTTACTTCCCTAAGATCCTTTAAGATGTTTACCTGCCTCAGGCCTTTGAAAATTTTATGAATCCATTACAACTCACCTGTAATCTTTCAAAGTGAATGCTCTGGAGTTTTGCTCACCTGTGCAACTCTTTCTGCTTGAGCAATGAAATCAAGCACTAGATTTGCTAGGTGCATTTTATGCAATATTTCATGCATGTAATTTTATTGAAGATAAAAGTTCACAAATGGCTTTTGTCAGAGAAAATATCTTTATTTTAATTCCATATGGGATTACAAAATTGGTGCAATTTTATGGTTCAGATTTGCTTGTGCGGGTGTGCTAGAAACCAACTACTTAAACTCTTTTTAAACATTTGTTTTTCCTTTTCTAAATTGTATTTTCTTGGAGCAAGCATCCACAAAAGTCTCTGAAAACATTTTTGTAGCTTAACGCATTGTTAGCATCTTAGTTAAGATTGCAAACTCTGTAGCATCCAAAAATAGCAAACAGTTAAATATAATTCTGTATAAAAATCCCTTCCAATTTATTATCTAGATATATTCAGTAATTGGATTAATATTGCTATAATGAGCCCACATACAGGGATACATATGTGTGCAACTACTGTGCTAGTGGCATTCTGACAATTGTTCTGCTCTTTTACATACCATCATCCACCCATTATGTTATTGCAAATCTCGCAGTGTCCACTTTCCACGTTACGTGACCAGTTTAAGCTTTTGATGAAAATTAACATGCTGCTTTGGCAGTGTCCATCAAGAACATATACTGTATATTAAAACAGGCGAGAAAAAAAAAAAAACTAGAGGGAACAAACTGAGGGAGAGGCTGCTTCTGGCCCATGTGTGCACACTAAAGCAACACACAGTGTTTCCATACCAAATTCAGCTGCTGTTTGTCCTATCTGGCCAAGGCAAGGCTGTAATTAGGGAACTGAATGCTGCTCTAAGTCAGAATGCGGTTTTGCGAGCATTTCCAAGGGACAACCAGTCTTGTGGTCTGTGGTTTTTATCATCAAATGCAAATTGCACAGTTGAGGAGGAGTGGCTCTGACTCATAGGCTTCAAAATGTCCAGGAAGCTGCCCGGCTCAAACATTCATGTGGTGCAATATGTCAGAAGCAACATATTCATGTCTTTTCCAGATCATGGACACGCCATTAAAAACATGATGGCAAAGCTGTAATTTACAAGATCACTGCCCTGTCTTTTCCCTCTCCTTTTCTATTTCTGTAATATAAGGCCCAGGGATAACATTTTGAAAGCATGCCAACAACAAGGAAGGAAATGTTAGGCTGTGGTGTAAAGGAGGGAAAAAGACCAAAACAAGTAGAGAACATAAATATATATTTGCATTTCCATAATAAGCTCACTTTATAGTTAGAAGTGTAAATTTTACTTCCATGTTATTTATTATCCATTTTGTAAAGAGTGATATTGGAAGTTTCACATTTTGTTGTTGACCGAGCAGAGGTTTGCTTAAATTACAAAATAGATGCACATTTTTCCATGCATCCTTACACCCACTGCAAAATCAAAATTGACCCTAGATACTTTCTTAATACACATGTTTGGTAGGGCTGGTCAGAACCATTTATTTTTTTTTTTTCTTAAACATCTGTTACGTCCCCTAACAGAACATAGTCAATCAAATTAACAGAATTTTTAGGTTCATAGAGTGGATCATTAATTACCTCATATAACAACAACACTTTACCTCTGGCAAGTTCATTGCAGAGGATCAGATCAACACCCTCTACAGGCAATTTAGAGCATGCCACGATTTTAACAGAACCAGAAATCAGTTTGGAGTGAACATGCAGATTATGAAGGGGACATTTTAGGATACCCAACCCAATCCCCTGGACCAACACATCTGAACCAAAATATGTGTCTTCCGTAAATGACAAAACTCCATCAAGAACTAATGAATGGTCCGCACCAGTGTCACAGAGAATACAAACAGGGAATTTTTCTGCTTGGCCGGTAAAGGAAACCATGCCATCAGAAACAAACAGGTCATAAACTTCAACTTTGTGCCCATTAGAAGTGAGAGATTCACACACAGAATCATCACAAAACTCTGGTCTATTCAAACGAGACTGCAAACTAATAACACAAACAAAACCAGAACTCTTTTTTGACCGTTTTTTAGGAGACACATTTTTAATTTTCAATACTGGACAAGCAAAGAAATGGAATCCCTGTGCTCTACCTGTACAGGTTGATGCCCACACCAGGGAAACCATCAGACTTAATAAAAAACAAAAACTCAAGCAGCAATGAGATGGCCATTTTGATGTCAATAAAAACATTCATGAGATTCACTGTGGCTGGAAGCACAAATTTCAAGTCTTCTGAACTCTTTTCTGGGCCTGAAAAATTGGTTTCTTGGTGCACAGATTTTTAAAAACTTTGAGCAGTACAAGTTCACAAAGTCTTTCAAAATAACTTACCTTGCTGGACTGACACCATTTATCAAAAAAAG
This sequence comes from Moxostoma hubbsi, assembly GCA_032164185.1. Classification (NCBI taxonomy): domain Eukaryota; kingdom Metazoa; phylum Chordata; class Actinopteri; order Cypriniformes; family Catostomidae; genus Moxostoma; species Moxostoma hubbsi. The sequence goes on along the minus strand of JAVLUX010000009.1, from coordinate 10,290,144 downwards.
AGTTCCCTTTTCACGGGCGAACTCCACAAATGCCTGATTGGCAATTTTTACCTGGTTACGGAATTTTTGACAATACTCTTCCGAAACTAATTCGTAAGCTCTAAGTACAGAATATTTCACACATCATAATTAAAGCTGTCCTCAAGGGAGAGAGCAGCACAAACCTCCTGAGCTTTTCCAACCAGTTTGCACTGGAGCAAAAACTTGCAAACATCTCTGGGCCAATGTAAAGATGCAGCGATTCACTCAAACACATTAAAGTAGGAGTCGACTTCAGACTCTCTAAATGTCGGAACCAAATTAATTTGTCTACTAATGTCAAAGTCACTACTTAGAGGGGTAGGTGGAAGAGGAGAAATAGTACTTGCAATAACAGTCTGAGGCAGCATAGTAGTCTGTGAAACACACACTGGCACTGCCTGAAAATGGCACACAGTCTGAGCTTCCAACTCACTCTACCTAAGTCACAAAATCTGTGTGGATTGCTCTTGCTGTTTGACTTCCATGTCATGTTCTTTAAATTGGACTGCCAGTTTGAGGTCCTCCCTATGCAAACACACAAGCGGATGAGGATTAACACTCATGTCTCCTGGTGACACCCCAGCCCTAGCCTACGCTGCAGCCAGAGGGTTCGTCCCAGATGCAGCCTCAACTCCCCTCAAATATGGACCAGTCTCTTTGAATTCCATAACTCCAGCTCTTACCAATATCTCCAGCAACACCTCCCAAATTACCTGCTTAGTAGACGTTTTGGAAACGGTACGTCATAAAAATCTTCAATCAAAAATAGGTCAACCTAACAGTAACTCTTTAGATATTGTGATGACAGTGCCTGTTTAAAAGCCTCAATACTGAATTCCATAATTAAACTACACTTTGTCCCCTCTACACAAGTAAAACTGCCAGTCAAAATATTCACCAGCAAGGCATATTTATGAATTTAAAGGGCGCATGAACAAGTAATGAAATAACCAGACGGACAAACCCCCATTTGTTACGTCCCCCTAGGGGTAGGATGCAACAAGGTAAGGGAACAACTCCTGCACAACCGTCAGACCAAACACAAGAGAACAACAGAGGATAAGTTCAACAATATTTGTATTGAAATTAACATTAAAAGCAGCAGGAAGAAGGACTTCAGTGTGACCCCTGGCCCAAAATAATAAACAAAAATAATCGAGAAAAGAGAATAAATAAATAACCTAAATAGCAGTGTACCGATCGATCGGCCACCGATCGAAACCAGCTGATATTCGTCTTAAATCCGTGATCGGCTGATCATACCTAGATTAGGGCCAATCTTTTTTGCAGTATGCAGGGAATCACACATAATCTGCTACTAATGAATGAGCGCTTACTCAGCCCTTGTTGGCAGCCCTCGGAGTTGTTGGCAATTCTAAACTTTCAGACATGATGTGATTCAGATGAATATGCTTCTTTTTAAAAATGTGTAAGAATTACATGTGGATGAATATTTGTTACATGAAATTGTTACGGTAGTAATTCTGATACATTGCACAGAGAGCAGGAAGAGGATAAAGAGGCTGCTAATGGGTATAAAAACAAATTAAACAACAAATAAACATGCAAATACATAATACGTGATGTGAGTCGTGACAATCAGACGTCATGTTGAGCTATAGAGACTGAGCGATAATGATTGCTTTCAGCTTCACTTCCTTCAATATGAGCACTCTGTGTCAATCAAACATGCGGGCTATGCAGGTGCTCTCAATATCTCAGTCAATCATCTCAGCGCTATTCTGTGTGGATCCCAATTTAAATCAGCTTAATATTAGTCACAATACACCTAATAACAGATGTAACAGTTTAACCTTCAATAACGACACCACGTCTTCATGCATTTGCTTAATTCGTGATTTGTGTTACAACAAGAAGCCAAAGACAGTAAACAAATCATAGATGTTAATGATTTCTCACTGGAGAAGTTTTAGCTTTCATTTCATTAACATTAGTTAATGCATTAGGTATCATGAACAAACAATGATCAATATATTTTCACAGCATTTATTAATCAATGTTAGTTCATAAAAATACAATGATTCATTGTTAGTTCATGTTAGTTCATAGTGAATTAATGTTACTACTACAACTTTTTATTTTTTTAAATGTATTAGTATATGTTGTAGCTAACATTAAGTTCTTTAGTTCATTAGTAATAATATTAACAAATTGAACCTTTTTTTAAAGTGTTACTTTAAAGTGTTCTCCAACACAATAAATTGTCAATCGGTATCAGAATCAGCCCATTTGCTTGTAAAAAGTCTGCAATCGGAATCTGCCATGAAAAATCATTATCAATGCATTCCTAAACCTAAATGTATAAACAATAAATATACAATAAGACTTACCTAACAATTCTAATGAAACAGGAACAAACCATATTCAAACAAAAAGGGCAGGCCACCCCTACACCTGTCTGCTTTAAAGACAGATATTCTAAGAGAGATAAGTTTCAAATGTTAAGTTACACACTGCACATTAAGTACTGCGTTTAGACCACACATGAACAGAGATCAAAGTTTGGTCTGGCAGATGGCAAAGAGTCGGGAACAGCACGGAAAGCCCGGAGTCGAGACAGCTCATCTCTGATGCTTTGCAGAAGGATTTTAACAGGCACACCATCAGAGACAGACAATCGCCTTTGCATTGGTGATGCAATTTGCAGATCAGCTGCACCTGGAAATGAGCACACAGCAAAACAAACCACACACAGATGGAGAGAGAGAGAGTGGAGAAAGATGAGTGCTTCAGGGGGTTTTGGTCTGGCAGTGAATGCACTAAAAGTGAAAGCTAGAAGAGCATTCTATGCTTTTAAGGCCAAATTTACCCAAGTTGACCCAAGTTTATTCCTGTAACAATCTGGTGTAAGATCTTTGATAGTATTATAATGCCTATTGCTCTGTACGGATGTGAAGTTTGGGGTCCACTCTGTCTGGCAGATTACTCAAGATGGGACAAACCCCCCATAGAATCCCTGCATGCAGAATTCTGTAGAAACATTCTAAGAGTTCAGAGAAGAACACCTACTAATGCATGCCGGGCCAAACTAGGCAGATACCCCCTTATTATACATATTGAAAAACGATCCCTCAAATTTTGGACACACCTAAATTTGAGTTCCCCTAACACACAGCAACATGAAGCCCTTAAAACCCAAGAGCTGAAGCCTAAAACCAGTCCCATTTGTCAGCTGGTTCTGAAACTCACAAACCCACCTACAACTAACAAACACCAGTTTCAGACCAGCACTGCTGAAAAAAACAGATCAGAATAAACCAAATCATAAAAGAAAGCAAGAATTCATATTTGGACCATTGGGAAAATGAAAGTAAAAACCAAAGCAAATTGGAATGTTATCGGGCCCTAAACAGAACATATAATCTGGCAGAATATCTGCACACTGTTAGAGATCCAAAACAGAGACGGATCCTCACCAAATACAGACACAGTGATCACAGTCTGGCCATAGAAAAAGGCCGACACAGACAAACATGGCTTCCAAAGGAAGAACCAGTCACTGTGACATGGGTGAGGTTGAGACAGAGACACACTTTCTCCTTCACTGTGAGAAATTTACAGAGGTGGGAGAGAAATACCTCCACAAACTCTCAAACCTCAAGCCACAGTGTCCCAGTTCAGCAGAAACCGATCAGATGCTGGTGTTACTGGGGGAGGACCATCATGCATCAGTTGCAGCAAAATTCATTTTCATTTTCTGTGTAGCTCTAAAATCTCTAAAATACTCTGACAGTGTTTCCTGTGCTACCATTCAGCAGCACCACTTTAGATACAGCAGAGTGACCACTATAGTCCAGTTCCTGAAACTCTGACTCTTATGACTCGGTTCTTTTGAATCTACAGGGCAAAGCTTAGAGTGCGACCAGTGTAACCTGATTCTTAAAACAGTGGTTTAGCCATGGGTGTGCTAGGGTGTGCAAATGCCACCCAAAACTTTAGCACTTCACATCCAAATCAAATTTTTTATTTTATGCATGATAATAGTAGGCATGTGAAAATGCATCCATATGATGAGGAACATTCAACACATCAATTATAGAATGTAAGTAAGGTATAATGTACAGTCAGCCTGATGTTATCGCACAATAAACCCCGAATGGGTTTATTTTGTGATAAAAACCATCTGACTATACATTATCCCACTTATTACACAGCTACCAACCAAATAAATAAATAATTCAACATAAAATATTCATTTGAAATGTTGTAATTTGATAACGAAGAAAATGCAAAACAGCTGAAATCAACTTCAGGTTTGTGTCTGAGTTCTGTTGGTGGTTTCTTTTTGTGAAATTGACTGTCTGTCTCTGACTGTCTTATTCAGCCTATTACAAGACTACTTGCCAAATAAACAAATAAATGGACATAAACTTTGATTTGCGTTAAAATTTTGTAATTATTTGAGAAGAAATAAATCGCTGTGCCACTGAAATAAACCTTTGGTTTGCAAGCTTGAGTATTCCAGGCTGCTGTGTAATAGTAATCGATATTCAATATATAATGGCCATTGATTACATGTGCGCTCTTGCAGAAGACAGGGTGCTTGACTGAGAAAACATGCACACATGTTTATGCAACACTTGAGTTTTTCATTTCTAAAATAGTGTAAAATATATGAATGGTTGTGTGTTTTACATTATGTGCATCATCTTGAGGCTCTCTTGTGATGATGGGGTAGCTGAATGACCACCTTGTTTTTCGGGAAGATGCTACTTTCGGGATATCGAGTTTTATTTCAGGATTGGAGCAATTGTACCTCGTTTTAATTAAATGCTATCTGGAAGACCCAGCAGAATAAGTGTAATATCTGAAATGGCTGCGATGCCCACACACCACCAACTTCCACATGTCTGGGAGAACTCGCTCTCAAAACTGTTCTAGCTGATTATGAAAACCTACTGTAAAGACCAGCTGTGGGTTAAACACTTCTGAATGTCAAGGGCTATGTTCTAAGAATTGTGTGACAAGGTCTGTCCTTCCGTTGGGCCAGTCATAACAAGCTATCGCCCACTAATTTTGTGCAAGCGAATTTTGAATTTGTTCGCATAGCATGCGTTTCCATTCAGGATTTCTTACACACAGTTTTAAGATGTGTATAAAAATAGTTGGATGGAAACCCAGAGTTTCTTCATAATTATTCTGATCTGTAAAGAGCGCATTTTTACAATGGTATTGGTAACTTTTGCTGTTGCGTGCTGCTGCATCTACGGCGCCATTGTAGATGTCAGCACACGTATCATCTGAGGTTGTTACCCAATATTGACCTTCACCCATTTCTTCACAGCTCAGTTCCTGTTTATCTCATGTATATATAGCCATGCAGTTACAATGTTCTGTGTGAAGTATTTCCAGTTTACCCTGCCTTACAGATTGTATTTACATTGCCATTGTTTATTGATTCATTTTATGACCATTGCCTGTTTTTCTTGATTTACTGATTTTTGGATAACCCTTTGTTTTGTTTGCTTGGTTGGACTGTATATTTGGTTTATTGGATTTATCTGCTTGCTTTACCACGTCTCTCTGCCTGCTGTTTTGGATTATTTGCTTGTGTCTCTTTTAATAAACTTCCTGCACATGGATCCTAACAACGTCTCCATGGCCAGTTCGTTACAGAATAATTTGCCTACCATGGATCCAGCAGAAGTGTCACAGCTCCAGGCTGCATTTGCACACCAGTGCAAGGTTTTAAAGGGTTATCAAGACCAGCTGAACAACCTACGAGCTGCCAACGAATGTTTGACTCACTTCATTCACACACTGTCAGCTCCCCATGCTAAACCGGTAAGCCGTGCTCTTCCTGACAAATTTGATGGTTCTGCTGAGAAATGCCGGGTTTTTTACGACAGTGTAAATTTATTTCTCTAATCAAGCTGAATCATTTAATCAAGACGCCAAGAAATGTGCCTTATGATTGCTCTGCTTACCGTTAAAGCACTTGATTGGGCCGCTGCAGTTTGGGACAAATATCCTCAAATCCAGACCTCGTTTGACTACTTTGTTCAACAGATCCACAAAGTCTTTGAGTATCCAGCGGGATGGTCAAGAAATCGCTGTTCAGCTGCTTCATTTAGGGCAGGGCCATCAAACTGCAGCAGACTACGCAATTCTGTTCTAGCGGCTCAAAGTGGGTGAAATGATGTTGCTCTGTTTTCCACGAGGGGCTTTACCAAGAACTAACCTGCTTCGTAATGCTACAGAGTCCCAGTTTCACTCCATTTCTAAGTCACAGTACAGTTTAAGTACAGGCGCAGGCATCCACTAAATCACGAGAACCTATGCAAGTTGTTTATTCCAGTGTTTCTATGGAGGAATGCCAATGTCGACTTAACAATGTCAAAATCCTCCTCACTGTCCATGGGACTGTGCCATTAAACTTCTGCCTATTACTGCTCCACCAAGAAGCAAGGCTTATCTATTGAGACCCTAGCTATGGAAACTTAAATCGAGGAAGCCCTTGCCTCCGGTTACATCTGTCTCTCCACCTCTACAGCAGCTGCAGGTTTTTTCTTCGTGGAGAAATATCATGGAGGTTTACGTCAATGTATCTACTATAGAGGCTTGAGCTCTGTCATCTTGTAATACCGTTACCCACTGCCACCTATCCATCCCCTCAGCCCATGAACAACTCTGTGAGGCTAAGATTTATACTAAGCTCGATCTAAGAAGTGCTTATTACCTCATCAGTATCAGAGAAGTAGTTGAGTGGAAAACTGCATTCATCACCACCAGGGGGCACTATGAATATCTGGTCATGCCGAATGGACTTGCTAACGTCCCCTCTGTTTTCCAGTCTTTTGTCATTGAAATTTTCAGAGACCTACTGAATTAGCGTGTGGCCTACATTGACGACATTGTAATCTACTCTCAAAACCAAGAACAACATATCTAGCATGTCAGGACAGTCCTATCACATCTCCATGAACACCAGCTATTTGTCAAGGCAGAGAAATGTGAGTTTCATATCTCCCATACCATGTTCCTAGATTACAATATCAGCCACCAAGGTGTAGAAATGGATGTCTATAAAATCACAGCAGTTACCGAATGTCATTGACCTTCCACAATTAAAGAACAATTTCTGGGCTTTGCCAATTTCTACTGCCAGTTCATCAGAAACTAAAGTATCATTGCAGCACCACTATATATATATATATATAGCACCACTAAGATATTTTCAACTCAAAATGAGATTTTTAAACTGATGTTTTTTTTATATACAGTATATGCAAAATAATAAATGCAGTTTCAAGACATTTATTGATGGAATATAATGAATTTGACAGTTTTCCAAAAGCTAAAATGCAACCAATATGATGAAAAACTGACAAAATATAATTTGTAAAATTGTACTTAGAAGAGTTACCTTGAAGGTTAGAAGTTCCCTTCATAATTAACAGCATGAGCTGAGAAATAATTTATTTTATATTTAAGTTAAATGGAAATTGATTCCAAAATATACCAATCTGGAAACCTGTAACAATACCCATGCCAGCCCTAATTTTAAGATAAAATGCCTCAGTGGGTCAGTGCTCTTTTGGCCACAAGCGGAGGATCAACAGCATATTAGGCAAGTGGTCATAATGTTTTGGCTCATCAGTGTATATGTACTTGTAAAACATCATATAAATTTGCAATGATCAGTTTAATATTTAGATCAGATTATGAATAATGAGAAAACATTGCCATAAATAATATCTTAATGAAGTGTGATACAAAATACAACTGTCTGCAGATGTGCAGTAGTTATTTATTTGATTCAGCAGAGTCAGCAGCCTGTTCCTATTCATAAAATCATAAAGCGACTCAGTGCCGAGCTGGCTACCATCAACTCTCTTAAGCCTAAATACAGCAAACTCAATATTAGTTGAGGTAATTCCTTGAAAAATGGATTCCGCTTTAGAGACTGAAACAGCAACGCACGCCGTCATGTTCTTCCTGGACCGCGTCCAGCACCATTTAACAAAAAGAAGACTGTGTTTTGAATGAAATGCTGTAAATAAGAATATCTTAGCCTCCCCCCATGACTCTCATGTTTACTTTGGTGGCTGGGAGTGAAGCCAATAGAGAGGGAATAGTTTTCAAAAATAATTGTGAGGCAAAAACTAATTACCCGTGATCCGCCTCTAGGGAAAATTTAAACCTGAATTATACTCTGTATCTCTATAGAGTGGTAAAGATAATAAGTTTTCCAACAATTATTGTGCATTGTTGCCAGCCTCGGGAGGAACCTTTCGCTCTCACAATCAGAGGTCTGTGTAGCGTAATCGTGGAACACCTCGCAGCCAATTGCTTATTTCTGTGTCTCTGCAGGACTAACGTTGTGTTCCGCTTCAATTTAATATTCACTGAGTAATGTAAACCAGCTATGAATGGCACCAGGATGATATATATCTGATTGAATTAGGCTCAAGAATGCCATAGACAAGAAGAATCAGTAACTGCTTGTTACTCTCTCAAGGATGTAGGAGTTGGCATGTACTAAATGAGGTGAGACTTGTGTGTGACCCAGCAACATATATTTGGAGAAAGCATGTAGCCCTACTGTATCTGTGGCCATAAAACTGAATTTTGTCAAATGCGTTCTGTGAATAAAGATAATGGAACATCAAATGGGACAGCCGAAGTATTTGCAGTATATCAAGTGTTGTTTGTTATGACCCCTCCATATTACCTAGCCTTGGAAACTGAAAGGGCAGTTGTGCCAGCACAAAACCACAGTCCATCTTAACAAGTTGCAAAATGTCCTTATGTAGTATTGCATCATGCATATTTATAGGGTTAGTTACATTTACATTTATGCATTTGGCAGACATTTTTATCCAAAGCGACTTACAGTGCACTTATTACAGGGACAATCCCCCCGGAGCAACATGGAGTTAAGTGCCTTGCTCAAGGGCACAATGGTGGTGGCCGTGGGGTTTGAACCAGCGACCTTCTAATTAGCAGCCCTGTGCTCTAGCCACTACGCCACCAAAATTTTAAGTTATCTCATCATTTACTTACCCTCATGCCATCTAAGATGAGTGTGTGTAACTGGTCTATACTTGCAAAATTTGAATAACTGCCCACAGTGGCCGAAGCTGGAAGTGTTGTTGAACGTATGGACGTGAGCTCTTGTTTGTGGGTAAAATATTTCACAGAGTGGCACCAAAAGCAAGTTGTATTTTTAGTCATAAATTATGTAAATCAGACAACAAGAATGCCTAATTTATTACCCATATGCCCTATTCCAAACCCTAAACCTAACCATCAGTGGATTCAAAATGAAATTTTAGAGCTAAAATGCAAACTACAGGTTGTTCACTTGGTTACTTGCACCACAGGAAAAGGTAAAACACACTTGAATTACTGCAAAAATGTTATTGTAAAAAAATCTTCACCGTTTACTGTGTAAGCATAACATTGTAAAAATGTATCTATATTTAAAAACATATCTGTGGGCAGGGCTGGACTGGTAATCAGGCATTTTCCTGGTGGGCCGATGCACTTTGGGGCCGATCAGGGTGGACTGGCCATAGGGAGAATTGAGCGGGCCGATGGGTCTGCCGTGAAACGTGCCGAATGGGCCGTGATAAGCTAAAATGAGCCGCCGTGTTATGCAGAACGGACCACAAAACAGCGCCGCGATAAGGACGAACACACCCCACACCACCACCCTGCGCTCAACAAGTATTGGGCCGGTTGCCATGTAAAATCCCAGGCCGATTTATCTTCCCAGTCCAGCCCTGTCTGTGGGTAAGCCTTCTCCCTATTTGCTTTGGTTTTTGCTAATGTATTTTTTGTTAAATATGTCCTTTGTGCCCTGTTTGTGACTGGCACAGCCTCTGCATTACATTATGTCAATACAGAGCAAATTTATATCTTAGTCTTCTATCCTCACCTGTTTGGATTGGATTCTGGAATATTCTATTTTGCCCCATCCAGAACAGCAAACAAGTTGTATCTATCCTATATTTGCCTGTGGCAAAATGTTGTTCCATTTGTGGTTGTTTACTATGCGTAACCATAAATGTCTTTCCTCTGTACCTCCTTTTAGTGCCCAAAATATGACTTCCCTTTACCTTCATACTTTAGAGAAGAGAAAATATTGATGGATAGAAATTTGCGGTTGAAGATTTGGGCAACAGTAATAAGCTTCAGAAATCCACAGCCTGATTTAGACGGGGGAAAAAGTACTGGAAAAGATGCTGTGAAGCAGCCCGCGATTGCCACTATGCAGACAATTTTGGTTGGCTGGCCCCAATTTAATCTTGATGATTCACAGGCATGTCTGGTCTTCTAGTGCTACTTCAGGAGAGCGAGACGTTGGTGTAACAAGGAGGAGGATTTTCTCTCTTAACTGAATAACAGGACAAAAAACAAAACAGAAATTGGACAGCCCTATTGTCTTGTACGCTCACTGAGCACTTTATTAGGAACACCTGTACACCTACTTATTCAAGCAATTACCTAATCAGCCAATCATGTGGCAGCAGTTCAATGCATAAAACCATATACGGGTCAGGAGCTTCAGTTAATGCTCACATCAACCATCAGAATGGGTAAAATCTCAGTGATTAGACCATGCTGTTTCTGTAGACTGCTAGATCTATGAAGAACTTTGTGATATTGTAAAATATTTTGTGCTCTAGTAATAATTTAATTAGAAACGTATTTGCTTTATAGATATGAATGGTGATGACACGGCAAAAAAGTCACACCCACAAAGCATTTTAAACGAGACAGAGTTTAACACAGTTCACAAATGGTCAGAGCACAAAATCGACTAGAGCAACCATTTGAGCCAGGTCTCGACATTAAGCTTTGTCATTTGCTTGTCCTTCAGACAAGTAAATTGGTCATTCACTTGTCTGAGTTAAAAAGTTACTTGACATGTTACTTTTTTACTTGGACAAGGGCAAGGTTTGTGTTGTATATTTTTCTAAAATTATGACCAATGTCTAACCTAATAGGTTACTATGCAATCAACTAAATTCTCTGCGACAGAAATGTAAACTGCACTGGGTAGGGGAGGAGGCTTTTGTCATATGGTAATTATTTTATGTTACTTATGGTAGTCAAATAAAGAAAAGCCTCCATTGCCACCATTAACAGCAGGGATGCTCATAGTTCTATGGAATGAGATCAACTTTTTGATCATGTTATTTCAGCAAGAGGTACATGTACAATAAAGGCTATACATTATCATAATACCAACATTTGTTCTGGGAGTGGGAGATGCTTTGCCGAAGCAACGGCGCAAAACACAATGTTAGAGATCTTTTTTGTTCTTACAAGAAGTGTACAAATATTTTTGGTTAATTATGAAACTGTGGCAGGACAAATTAGACTGTGGTGGGTAATTAATGGGAAACACTGCTGTAACTGCTGATCTACTGGGAACTGACTTTAGAGTTTACTCAAAATGGTGCCAAAAACAAAAAACATCCATTGAGTGGCAGTTCTGCGGACAGAAATGCCTTGTTGATGAGAGAGGTCAACGGAGAATGGCCAGGACTTGTTTCCCAAAAGCATCGTGAGCCTAAATAGATCTTAGAATCCAACTTTTTCTCTGACACCCAAAGGCTCTCTCGCCAGCACATGCAGCACTGCTGTCTAAGTTATCACATTTGGGAGTAAAGAGCAGACCTCCGCTTTGTGGGTGAATGTTCCTAAAGCACATCTTCCAAACGTCTCCTTATTTTGCGCAACACGGTAAAATGTTGAACCTCGCAATATTAAATAATCGATTGTCATTAGCAGGATCATACACAGGACCGCCACTGTCTTCAATAATCCTGGAAACTTTTATATCAAGAGGAAGTGGTGAAAATTTAATATTTTAAATGCACACCTGATTATGGAAGCAGATAGTGTACAAGAAAAAGATCGTTCTGCACAAAATTATTATAAAAACAATATGTAAATGTGTAGTTAGGTTGAATATTTAAAAATATATTTTAAAATAAATTTTAGTGAGAGGTAAATTACAAAATGATTGTAAAGTTACACACAAATATAATGAAGGTATGTAATGAAGTGTAATGTATGTAATGAAGACAAAAAGCACTATATTTTCACATTTAAGCACTTCTTCTTAAGTTGCACTTAAAGCGCATCCTCGCGCGCAAAAAATAACAAACGTTCGTAAAATTGCTCATAGAAAATGCTCTTAACCACAAAGATCGATTGTTTTGGGAAATGCATCCCAGACTGGTTGGAGCTGACAGAAAGGCTATAGTAACTCAGATAACCACTCTGTACAATTGTAGTGATCAGAATAGCATATCAGAATGCACAACACGTCGAACCTTGAGGAAGATGGGCTACAAAAGCAGAGGACCATGTCGGGCACTTTATTAGGGCCGTAGTGTTACTAAAAAGTGCTTAGTGAGTGTATATCTAAACAGAACCTAAATTATAAATGGAATGTAAGGACACCTACACTGTAAAAAAAAAAAAAAAAAAAAAAATCCTGTTAAATTTACTGTAAAAAACTGTCAGCTGTGGTTGCCAGAAAAAATAAAATAATGTAATAAACATTAAATAAACTACATCAAATATAACACGGAACACCACAATGTACAAAACTGATATTAAAAATAAGTTATTAAACATAACATAATATTAAACATAAGTTTTCCCATAAAATATAATGGGTCACGCAGGGAGTTCTGAATATGTACATCCATCCATCCATCGTCAACCGCTTATCCTGTGTACAGGGTCGCAGGGGGCTGGAGCCTATCCCAGCTAACATTGGGCAAAAGGCAGGGTACACCCTGGACAGATCGCCAGTCCATCGCAGGGCCACACACATATACAGACAACCACTCACATCTAGAGCAATTTTTGGAGACATCATTGAACCTAGCCTGCATGTCTTTGGATGGTGGGAGAAAGCTGGAGCACCCGGAGAGAACATGCAAACTCCACACAGAAAGGCCGGGGGATCCAGGGTTTGAACCCACGACCTTCTTGCTGTGAGGCAACAGTGCTAACCGCTGCACCACCGTGCCGCCCACATGGATATGTACTCTCTTGATAAATACGATATACATTTTTACCATTAATTATACTGGAAAATCTGACTTTATTTTTACAAAAATTTCTCTTTAAATATATAAAGAAATTTTACCGTATATTTTAAGGTAACTACACATTTACCAAATGAAATTTTGAAAAGAAACTAAAAGGTTTTTTTACTGTAGCATTTCCTTTTAAAGTAAACATTACGGTACTATTGTTTACAGTGTAAATACTTTACATTACAAAGCTATTGCATCCATCTACATAGCCTATACATAGAGGAGCAATTATTTTAGTGCAGCTTTAGTCTTGACACAAAACCCAGAAGGGTTTCCCATTGCACAAAGTGAATTATCGATCAACCTGAACCTTGAATCTTGGAACTTAGTAAATTTTGAGTAGAGCTGCGTGATATATTGCTAAAAAAAAAAAAGTTTTGAAGTTGCAAACCACATTCAAAGTGTAATAAAAACAGTAAAAATCTAGTTAAAAATGATCGAGACATGTTTTCCACAATATTGTTTACAAAATGAAAATAATGAAGAATTATATTTAATAATTATGTTGGCTTGGCTACTTGGCTAGCACTGCTGTAGTTTATATTAAAACACTCTCCACAGCAGAATATTAATTTTTATAGGCAAAACAAATGATTCCTTGACAAGTTAGATTAGATTGTTTTATCGGCAATATGTCTCATCTGTGATCATAATTTCAAAAGCTATAGCAAGATGTGCAGTCCACCAATAATGTTAGAGCGACAGCAGTTGGAACGTCCGCTATAAAGCGACATACAGTACACTGAATTGTGACATCAAGCGACAATGTCGCTAGCGGTGTGAACAGGGCTTAAGGGTTAGGGTTTGGACTACATTAATGAAATTACTACAAATGTTTCAGAATCAGATGGCCTGTGCCATTCATGTCAAATCCATTCAAAGAAGGAATTGAAAGAACACGGGTTTTGGGCTCAGTTTTTGTCATACCAGACTTTAGCATCTTCACAATTGGTTAAAAAAAAGGCACATTCTTGTGTGATTAGTGTTCAGATTGGACAGTTCCTCTGTTTCCACAGCGCTGTTGCTGTTGTAATGAGATTTCTCAATATCCATGAAAGGATATCTAGATTTTTAGGTCTTTTAATGTTTTAATATTCCAACAAATATGTCTCAATCAAATCTCTTTTTAATGACATTTCCCTTTTACTCTCAGTCCAAGACATGTTTTTGAAAATAGATAATATTTCAGGTATTTAAAAGCATTCATTCACTACTTTTCCCCCCTCATCCATGGAGCAATAGATTTTTCTGCTGCGTTCTTCTATTATGAATTTATCTGCTTCGATTTTTCCAGGTTTATGCCATTCTGGAACTTCCAAATTAAACAAAACACAATCGCCTATGATACGCTCGTCTCATTATCATATACAAACATGGCAGTGCACAGTCGAGTTGAGAGTCACTCAACCTTTCAGTCGTTAGATAAAAGAGAGACTATTCATTTCGTTAATTTTGGCCGGGCCATTTGAAAACATATTGCGTTTTTAATTTAATGAAACCCTGCCTGGCTACTCTGCTGACACAAGTATAACGCGTTGACTGACATGTACGGTAAAAGCTTAAAGCTATGAAACAAAAAAGCAAATACTGATTTAATGCCTAAAATTACCGGTAATGCATGTCTGTCGGATTTTCATGTTTATACATGAGCCTGTTTACTCATGTCTCTTGAATAATATCTTAAAAACCATTAAGCATGTCACACATGTAACTCCTAATAATATTTGGTGCACCCAAAGTATTTCAATTCATGGTACACAGACAAAAATAAAGAGTGACATTCGACCCACAAACTCCATGAAACTAATTTATATATATATATATATATATATATATATATATATATATATATATATATATATATTAATATATGTTGCAGCCAACATATATGGTTACAGAATTTTCATATTTGGGTGAAATATTCCTTTAAAGACTATAGTTAGTGAATGCATACAATTAAAGGAATTCCATCCAGGTCTTTCAAGGCACTTCTCTGAAATCTAAATGGATCTCTGATAACTACACAGTAACCAGAGCTCAGCTGGATGCAATCACTGTTGACAGACTCCTAACAAATACAGACACGGTTCATTTTCTCTGTCACTGTGTAAGAGATATTCATTTGAGCTGATAAGCAGCAAGGCTGACAGTGTACTAGAAATCATATGCAAATCCTCCCCATTCAAAGGATTGTTGATTTAATTAACTGTGTGTAGAAACGCATCTGAAGCTGTGGTTTGTGAGTATTAACATGGGACCTGCTATTGCTCTGACAGCCATGTAAAGACCTTTTTTTTAAATCTATAAATAACACACATTCTTTTGGTTTAGGTATATGATGATAATATTAATTGTGTGGTTTTCTCAAAATTATAGATTTTTGTATAGGATTTAGAAGGGCAAGGAGGAGGCGAGAACCGGCTCGACAATATAAATTATATTTTAATAATAAACTTAAAACAAAGGACAAACACACACATGTCCGTAAACGATCTCTCTCTCATCGCACCACCGTCTGCCATCGGCCTTTACCCCTCTCGGAGGCTTGATTAGCCTGATACGGGACCGGGCGTGTATCATCACGACCTGGCCTCGCCCTCTGCCATGCCACACTTTTGTTGTCAGATATCATCTTAGTTAGCATGATGGCGTGGAAGTCTTCAAACTTAAATCTGGATAGGATCGTTTTGTAATGTTAATATAGTCTCGGATAGCCAGATGTTTTAAAATAAGAATAAAGTCTGGTCCTCATTGCAGCTCATTCTGACCAAGAATCAACCACTTAGACAGGAAGAGATTATGTTGCTGCTGAAGAGACCACCAGGAATTTCCATGATGGCCCCACCTTGTTTTTGCTGAATAGTGCTGGTTTTGTGCTGGACTAGGCAGCAGAACTTTGCTGGTTAAGATGGCTAACCAACATGCTCTTGCTTGTGATGCTCAAAAAAATAAATAAATAATATATATATATATATATATATATATATATATATATATATATATATATATATACACACATTCTAATGGTTTAGAAGATATGCACTGATACATCTGTTTTTAGTTTTGCCATTTTATTTAGATAGACAGTAGAACATTACAGGAAAAGATGGCGAGAACGAGATTAGGAAATGACGCAAGACAGATTTGAACTTGTGGCACCAGCGTGAGCACCACAGCTCAAGGTGTATTGAACTCATGTTCTAACCTCTAGTCTAATGCTTTGACAAATCTTTAGTTCTTTTCCAATCTCTCACTAAAGATTTATTCTAACACTGATGATCACTTCATCTATGTTGAGTTTTATTGTACCCTTGTGACAGGGTGGATTTAAAGATGAGGTATTTTAGTTACCAAAAAACCTGTGGAAAGACAAAATAAAAGAATTATAGAGATATTGTGATCACATCGCATTGTTCTTTTTATTTACTTGGCAAAAGCCTTTGTTGGAGTGGACTATGCACTGATGTTAAAGCAGATAAAAAATAGTTGGATTTATAAGTGTCTTGCTGATATATGAGGGTGCTATGGGGTCTATTCATCATCAGTGGAACAAAATATGTGCTTTTGTCATTGCTCAAAATAAGCAATAAAATTATTCAATAAAATATTGCTTAAAATAAAAATGACTGATAATAATTATACAGTATATTACCTACAATGAGCAAGGGTGTAACAACCATTACAAATATTTATAATATTGCTTACCCCACTTTTTTGAATATAGTTAATAGATTTTAATAGTTGTATAACCTCGGTCTTAGTGCAAAAAAATTAATAAAATAAAATGTGTAGACAGCTGTATAAGGCAATGCCTTTGAGACCAAGCAAAACCTTCTACCAACTGGCTCAATCGATAGTGGATTGAACGAACAACAGCAAATTAGTTGCTATAACTACAAGGCAAACCTTACATTACCTAATTAATATTAATGAGCCAAGCTGAAAAGGTTTGTAATGTCACCCCTGCCACTTTTCATCATTCTGACGTGAGTGTGGGCTAAACTGATTTTGCTTCATCATTCTGACATTTTTAATTTGCTTAATGAAAAATCAAAACTGTCGTCACATCAAACAGATCACAAGAGATAGTATGGCAAAACATTTTTTTTTTAAATGATGCTATTGTTTGATCAAATATAATACATTTGTAACCAATTATTTGGTTAATACATGTATTTGCATTGTGCTTTTTTTCAGTATATGTAACATTATGTTGTGGATCACGAATAATTATTCATCGATTATGTATATCATATATAGTAACAAATTGTTTCAGTGAATGAAAATAATGCTATAATAGTGACCTCAATGCACAAGGGACAGCAAATTAAATGTACCTTCACAGTACACAGCAAATGCTTGTGAAAATAGCACGACACATGGATGGCACGTATTTGTTTGTTTTTCAGTTAGATACACAAAATCGCATTTAAACTGTGTAATAAGACTTTTAAAAAATACTGTCATGTAATGTTTTCTATAAGCTTATTGAAAACAATTGCCACATGTTTTATTACTTCATGATTGAAAAGGCCATATTAATACATATTGAATAACATATTAATCTTGATTTAATTTTATAGACAATACACACAGAGAATGTACAGTATTTACATGGTTACAAAACAATATACCCTTATAAAGAAAAAAAAGTACTGTACTGGGTCACATTTTACATTAGCTGTCTGCTAAGTGCTAACATTACAATACATATAATACAATGTACTTGTTGTGTAACTACATGTTGTTCTGCAAATTTCTCAAGATTCACATACTGCTGCTGAGGTTCAGGAACAGGTAGGTTTAGGGTTAGGGTTAAGGCTAACAGTGTAACTACATATGTAATTAAATGCAGGTACTTGCTACAAAATGTATGTGCAGTACATAAAGTAGGTATCCAACCAGAATGACCCTTACTATTGCGGGGATTAACACAGTGGTAAAATGAAGGCACAAATGGACACATTTGGCACCTCTGTTTAGTGTGAAGAAAGTGATGTGTAGAAAGTGATTACATTTTATGTGTAGAAGGCAATCTAACAATGAAAAATGAATGGTAGCATTCAAGTTATAGCTTAGTTATCTCATGAATTGTTATAAAGAAAAATAATAAATGAAAACTGATGCTTCATACATTAATAATTGTATTTGTTAGACCTACTGAAAAAATAGCAATACATTTAATTAATGGCTTTAACCCATGTTATAATTGACCTGTCTAGTCGGTAGTGATAGACTAGTGGTTCAACTGAAATTCTGCTCATAAGCGTAATGAAATATATACACTAATAACAATATATTATCAAATGCTTGAGTACATAGTTGTTAAAGACACCTAATAAAAAGTGGGTCCCTGTCCTGTAATGCCCCTTAATGGAAAACGTAATTTCTGACACAATATAATTTTGTGTGTCTTCACAGGTTGATGCCGATGATGTCTTCACAAAGGATGAACAACTCAAGCTGCTCTTCGGTGAAAAGCAGAAATGTGAGCACATCATCAAGTCCAAACATAAAGTTGGTGGTGAGTTATAAAGGTTCTATTCTTCTTTTTTTTTCTTCTCAAATATCGAAAGAAAAGCCTCACGGCCCCTGACAGCATCCAGAATTATTCACTGCTAATCTCACCGTGGCTGAATATACATCCACCATCTCAGAACACTACCTGGAGAGCAATTATCTTCACCCCCACCCCCCATTTTCGCTTTGGTGAGCGGAGAAGTTGTCAATATATGTGTTCCATGGGGACGTGTGCTGGGGTGAGGCCTGACACCCTGTCTTAAACCAGACGCAACGACATGATATGCGATAAAAGGTATCTTTTCCATGTTAATCAGAGTTTTTGTCCTAACCAGCCATGACACATGACAAGGAACAGTGACAGGGCTTTCTATTTTTGAATGGTTTCTATTTCTGTGACGTCGCTCCAGGCAGCGCAGTCAACAAATAGGTCTAAAATTATTCTTATTGTAGTATATTAAAGCCGCCATCTCATTATGCGGTTCAGAACAGGTGTCACACAACTGCCGAATGTTGTGCTTGAAAAAAATATGTCATATACAGACTGGTAAGACACATGTTTAAAGCAGGGTAACAGAATTTAAAATAATATATATATATATATATATATATATATATATATATATATATATATATATATATATATATATATATATACATACTGTATATAGTTTAATAGTTTCATGGCTGCCACATTTTATTGACCAATCAGAGGTGATTTTATTAAACTGGCTTATAATTGAGTAGTTCAACTTCAGAACAGCCTGAAATAACTACCTATTCTCTACTATTACTATAAAGAGAATGAGTGAATGATTCCATTCATAGCAAATGTCTGCCTACTTATCACATTTATTTAGGCTGTGTTCTATTCGTGGTTAAACTATTTTATGGTGAAATTACACATTTTATGGAGCTAAAAAAAGCAATTTTTACTAAATATATCATAATATCAGAGAGGAAAGCAACAACAATTAACTTACTTTGGTAAAATGGACAGTAACAGTTATGAATCACTTGGCGGCATCCATCCATCCATCCATCCATCCATTTCTATACCTGCTTATCCTATGTTGGGTCGCAGGGTTAAACTCATCCTATTTTCTTTTCAAACTTGTGTGCTTCACATCGGTTGCTTGAAGGCTTGTGTAATCTGAGACAATATCTGTGTCACATTAAGTATTAATATTGTAATGATAATCAATTCTGTAATTCCAATGCTTTTAAATATCCATGTCAGATTGATGCATTGTGATGCATTTTTACATCCAGAACTCTAATCCGTGTCTGTCACTGTCATTTAAACTGTTGTTTGGTTTTCGTTTTAGTCTTAAACAACATGCAAACCTTTCAAATCAATTCCAATTAAACATTTGTAATAAATAGATTTAAGGTAAAAATGCTATTTACTCCATAGAGAAATGTATATGTAGTGATGATATATCAACTTTTCAACACAGACCCATCATGAGCTCAGAGGTGGTAAGCGATGGTATATGCTTTTGTAGTAGCCGAGAGTCACTTTGATTTTAGCTTTCTAAAAAAAAAATATATATATATTATTTATTGCCAAATTTCTGGTAAAAAAAACGACACTACCAATAATACTAAAGAGAGATCAACCAATCAGATAAATCACTGTTATCATAGATATTGCGGCCAAATAGTTTATCAATGACTGCCCACTACTGTAAAGCATTGCGTATTGCTTAATTTGTCGCTGTCCCAACACTCTCAAACTACTTTTATATTTGCATATGTCACAATATTTTGCAACAAACTTGAAATATATTGTGATTTATACTCTATTTATATTTGCAATGGTTCATGGGATTGTAATCCATTCCCTTATAAAGACTTTCAGTCTTGTACCTTTGTCTTTGTATTTTTTGTTGTTGTTATTATTGTGATTCATCAATTCCATAAAAATAAATGAATTGGGAAAATACCTCAAGGACCAAGGCAGCTAAAAAATCAGTCCACTGCTGCACTCTATTGTCATTGAACACAAGTACGAAAATTGTTTGTATTGCAAATGCAGCCTTCAAGTCCTCCTGGGAAGTTCCTACTTGCTAGTTCAGAAATCGTAATCACGATGCTTTTGTTGAAGCAATTAGCTTACTGTCAGAAAAGAATGACCCTTTGGGCAAATTCCAAAATATTTCTCTCTCGTTTTTTTAACTTCTGAACAAAGACAAAAAAGCTTTTTAGTGCTAATGCAACAAAACGAGAAGTCAAGAATGTTAATTAGTTAATGTAATTGATGTTTATTTATGTAATGATGGGAAATTTGTTACACAAGCATGCTACCCCATAATCTAAGCTAGTAATATTTACACAATAGTAAATACATTTCAAATTTTCAAAATCAAAATGTATCTTCCACTATGATTTCCCAACTCGGAATGTTTGGGCTTACAGAAAATCCTGAGTTTCCCACTAATAATTATGACACTTTATGTCATTGATGTGTGCTCATTTGGTAAATACTATCATTCAGACATGAAGTAAAGGCAACATCAGACAGATAGAAATAGCTGCTGGAGCCCCTTTCAAGAAATCATGAAATTCTGGTCTCTTTATCCTGACCTAGTGACCTTATGACCTTATCGTGGTGTCTGTAAGACACATTGGCATTGTGATATCAGAAAAAGAAAACCTGCTGCTAAAAGTGTGCAAATTTTCCCCTGGAAAATAGCACAGCATAGCTCTGTGTAATCCCTGTTGGGTCATTTGCCGCATTAAATAGAGATCTGTGAGTAGTAGAGTGTGTGAAAGGGTTGGATTTTTTTTATAGTATCCTCAGTTTCCTTTCACTGTGGTCACTTTTTTCCCCTGGTGGATTGTCTTAAAAGAGTTTTTAAATAACGTTTTTCCGGCCTATTGTCATAGCCAGACTGCCATAATATTTTTTTCTCATTTCAGGCTTATTTTACTCCTGTTCTGTCACTGTTGTCTCACAGCATGAAACAGTTAAAGATGTTTATGTGTGAACTGAAGCGAGAGTAAGGAATCTCGTATCCAGGCTCTCGATGGTATGTTCACACAAAGGGACTTTGCACTAGACATTTGTAGTTTTAAATGAAAAAAATTAATGAAACATGACATGGCTGCAAATAAATTAGTCACACAGAATAGGTTTGAACATGAAAACACATTAACACATATTGTACTTAAAATAGTTGCTCATGCTCATGTCTGAGGAAATTACAGTAATATATAAATAGGATTTTATAATGTTTTCTCAAGAAGTATGCAATTTTATTGGGTAATCTCTGTTAGATTTATTCCTCTGAAAAATAGATGTAATGTATGTATCTTATTTATTTGTTTTAGTTTATGCATTTATTTATTTATTTCGGCTTTGTGCCTCTTCTGGACAGTTTATTATGCTTGTAGCTTTTATGACTTTATATTAATTGAGAGACTACATGGAATATTTTGCTATGTATGCTATGTAATGTATTTTTGGTAACACTTTACAATACATTTTCATTTGTTAACATAAAATTAACAAACAATTAACAATATGTTTTTCAATCTTTTATTAACCTTGTTTAATGCTAATAGAATTGTTCATTGTTAGTTCATGTTAGTTCTTAATGTATTTACTAATACATACAACATTTGTTTTTCAATTTATTAGTTACTGTTGAAATTAACTTTTAAGTGAAATTAAGTGCTGTAAAAGTATTGTTTATTGTTAGTTCATGTTAATTAATGTAGTTACAGTTGAAGTCAGAAGTTTACATACACATAGGTTGAAATCATTAAAACAAATTTTTTAACCACTCCATAAATTTTACATTAGCAAACTATAGTTTTGGCAAGCTGTTTAGGACATCTACTTTGTGCATGACACAAGTAATTTACACAAGTTAACTATGTCTTTAAGCAGCTTGGAAAATTCTAGAATGTCAAGCCTTCAGACAATTAGCTTCTGATAGGAGGTGTACTGAATTTGAGGTGTACCTGTAGATGTATTTTAAGGCCTACTTTCAAACTTAGTTTCTCTTTGCTTGACATGGGAAAATCAAAAGAAATCAGCTGAGACCTCAGAAAAAAAGTCTGGTTCATACTTTGAAGAAGGTACCACATTCATCTGTACAAACAAGAGTATAAGTATAGTACACAAGTATAAACACCATGGGACCACACAGCCATCATACCCCTCAGGAAGGAGATGCATTCTGTCTCCTAGAGATGAACATAGTTTGGTGCGAAAAGTGAAAATCAATCCCAGAACAACAGCAAAGGACTGTAACGAAGACTCAGACAGATTTGGATCCATATGCAGTCTTTTATTGAAAGGCTAGAATCAGGTCAGGGACAGGCTTGGTCAAGTGGCAGCAGACTGGAGTGTAGCAGGCGACAAAGTTCGTGGTCAGGCAAGCGTTTAGTCGGGACAGGCAGCTGGGTTCGTAGTCAGGCAAGCGTTTAGTCGGGACAGGCAGCGGACTGAAGAATGGTCGAGTTCGGGCAAGGTCGGTTTCACAAAGATCAGGATTTAGTGTATAGAAAACGCTCAGTGATGCAGCCGGGGCAAACAAGACTTCGCAGTGGAGGCACGGGAAAGCAAGGCTTAAATAGAGTGAAAGTGATGAGAAACAGCTGTTTGGCAATCAATGCAGGTTAGAATTCAGGTGAGCTGGATCTCCGGTGATCGGCTGTGGGTGCGCCTTCCCCGGCATTTGTAACAGAGTCCCCCTGCTGCGAGCGGCTCCCGAAGCGAGGGTGCGGTCGGCGACGGGGTCTACCACGGGGCCGAGCGGCCGGTTTGTCCGGGTTGGTTCGATGGAACTTGGTGATCAAGTTGGGGTCGAGGATGTCGTCAGCACTGACCCAGGATCTCTCCTTCGGACCGTACCCCTCCCAGTCCACCAGGTATTGGATACGTCCCCGTTGACGTCTGGAATCCAGCAGACAACGCACCACGAATGCCTCCTCGCCGTCCACAAGCATGGGTGGGGGGGTGGAGTTCACTTTATCCTCGGGCCGTGGACCACCGGCCGGTTTCAGGAGAGACACATGAAAGGTGGGAGAGATGCGGTAATTAGAGGGCAGTTGAAGACGAAAGGATACCGGGTTAATTTGTTTAACTATCTTGAAAGGACCCACATACCTGGGGCTGAGCTTTTTACAGGGCTGGCGTCGAGATTGGCTTTGTTCCATACGGCCTCGCTGCGTTGCAACCAGCTGTTCACCCGACCAAGGAAACAGAGGGGGTTGGTACCCCAGCACGCACTGGAATGGGGTGAGGTTCGTGGAGGGCTTGAGAATGGAGTTCTACGCGTACTCGGCCCAGGGGAGGTAGCGACTCCAGTCGGATTGATTTTCTTGGCAGTACACGCGTAGAAATTTGATAATGTCCTGGTTGAGCCATTCTGACTGACCGTTTGATTGGGGATGGTAACCTGAGGTGAGGCTGACACTGATGTTGAGAAGGCGGAAGAATGCCGTCCAGAGCCGGGAGGTGAACTGGGGTCCCCGGTCGGAAATGATGTCCTCGGAGAGGCCGTAAAAGCGGAAGATGTACTGGAGGAGGAGCTCCGTGGTTTCGAGGGCGGTTGGGAGTTTGGGTAGCGGGATTAGGCGGCACTCCTTCGAGAACCAGTCCACGACGGTGAGGATGGTGGTGTGCCCCTGGGAGACCGGTAGATCGGTCACAAAGTCGATGGCGATGTGGGACCATGGTCGTCGAGGTATGGGTAGGGGCAGAAGAAGACCCGCTGGTGCTTGTCTAGAGGATTTGGCCATATTACAGGTTCGCCACTCGCGCACGAAAGAGGTTGTGTCGGCCTGTAGCATTTCCCACTAGAACCGATTCCGTAACAGTCGAACTGTGGAAGTTATGCCCGGATGCACCGAGCTAGTGGAGGAGTGCACCCAACGCAGTACCTTCTCCCGCAGGGCCGGTGGCATGAATGTTCTGTTGGGCGGACAGTTGAGTGGAGGGGGGTTCGCTACGTGGGCCTGGGCGATCTCAGTCATGATGTCCCACTGGACTGAAGCAAGAAGAAGTGCGGGTGGAATGATGAGAGTTCTGGGGTGTCAGGTCATATTGCCGGGAGAGTGAGTCGGCCTTGGTGTTCTTAGATCCGGGACGGTATGAGATGGTGAAATTGAAGTGAGTGAAAAACAATGCCCACCTGGCTTGCCTGGGGTTGAGTCTCTTGGCGGAACGTAGGTACTCCAGATTACGGTGGTCCGTGAGAACTAGAAAGGGGTGTCTCGCTCCTTCCAGCCAGTGACGCCACTCCTCAAAGGCCGCTTTCATGGCCTAAAGTTTGCGGTTGCCCACATCGTAGTTCCGCTCGGCCAGGGTGAGCTTCCGTGAATAGAAGGCGCACGGGAATAGCTTAGGGGGGTTTCCCTGGCGTTGGGAGAGGATGGCGCAGATGCCGGTGTTGGACGCGTCAACCTCAACCACAAAAGGAGCGTTGGGATCTGGGTGATGCACGATCGGGGCTGAGGTAAAGCGGTCCTTCAGACGGTCGAAAGCCTAGAGCGCTTCGGGGGACCAGTGGAGTCTAGACTGACATGCTTTAATCATGGAGGTGAGGGGAGCAGCGGCCGTGCTGTAGTTCCGAATGAACCTTCGGTAGAGGTTGGCGAGTCCCAGAAAGCGTTGGAGTTCCTTCACAGTGTTGGGCCGTGGCCAGTTCAGGACGGCGCGTACCGGCGGGTCTCCTTCAGAGACCCCCCTTTGAGCCGCTAGAATCAGTCAGACTCAGAGCCCTCTCCCTGAAGACGGCCCTCCTTATCGCACTCACCTCCATCAAGAGGGTTGGGGACCTGCAAGCGTTCTCTGTCAGCGACACTTGCCTGGAGTTCAGTCCGGCAGACACTCATGTGATCCTAAAACCGTGACCGGGCTACGTACCCAAGGTTCTTACCACTCCCTTCAGGGACCAGGTAGTGAACCTGTAAGCGCTGCCCCGGGAGGAGGCAGTCCCAGCCCCTTCGTTGCGGTGTCCGGTACATGCTTTGCGAATCTACTTGGACCATACGCAGAGCTTAAGACGTTCTGAGTAGCTCTATAAAGCCTGAGAGTGGACGCCATTACATTGGCCTATCACACCCAGGCCGTGGTACTGGCCAGGGGCACCTCCCTAGCAGACAAATGCAAAGCAGCGGGTTGGGCATCACTCAATACCTTTGCGAGATTATACAATCTCAGGGTTGAGTCGGTTTCATCCGTGTTTTCTCAGGTCCGAGCCGGTAGAACTCGGTAACACGCTGACAAACTGACCGAGTGGATCGCTTGCACCTAGAGCCCTTTCCCTCTGCTGAGGTAAAATCGTGCTCTCTTATCCCAGGAGATCCCACTAACTCAGCTCCCTGGATGACTCCTCCCTAGCCCTCTGGTCCGCAAATTCAGTGGAGGAATTCGCTGACCAAATCCAGTACGGGTACTCAATTTACCCTGTACTGGAATAGGTGCTCCTACATGGACTTCCCCCCTGTGTGTATTTTCCGAGGTACGGTCCCCTTGCGAGCGGACCCGCGTCTCCCATGGGCAGTTCCCACTGGCCCCTGGTCGCTGTGTCTGTAGCAACTCCTCCCTCCCAATAGGCAGGATCTACCACCGCGCCACTTTCCACATGTGACCTAAAAGCCCATGTGATGTATTTCACCACTCTTTACCTCCCCCAGTCTGGGCAGGTGTGGTCTCCACAGGGTCTTTTCCCCCTGAAAGAATAGGAATTGGGAAAGATCTCCTTCCCCCGATGCATATGATGGCCGGCTTGGGTGGCCTGCTCCCATGCTTGGCATGTCGCCTTGTTCCCCCCTGTCGGGGGTAAAGAACCAGAAGGCTCTGACGATTTTATGGGGTGTTGGGGAAGGGTGCGTGAAGTCTGACACAGATAGCGTAAAATGGAGGGAACGAGACGCGTGTCCTCCCGGCCACATCGCTGAACCAAGCCACTGTTGCGGCCGAACCATTGTCGGAAAAAATCCTGAATGAAACATATGCATTTCCCTCCCTTTATATCTGTATGTCCGGGGACGGGACATGCAAATTCTGTCTGCCAATTTCTCATTGACCTTTTCTCATAGATCAGAGATGCAAAAGGCGCTCAAGAGAGACCCCTAGTGTCGCTTCTTCGACACAACGTCTCGTTCCCTCCATCAGGGAACGGAGGTTACATCCGTAACCTACACGTTTGCAAGTGCACTTAGAGACAAAGATCTTACTTTTTGGAAAAATGTCCTCTGGTTTAATGAAACAAAAATTTAACTGTTTGGCCATAATGACCATCATTATGTTTGGAGAGAAAAGGGTGAAGCTTGCAAGCCGAAGAATACCATCACAACCGTGAAGCATGGGGGTGGCAGCATCATATTGTAGGCGTGCTTTGTTGCAGAAGGGTTTGTTCACAAAATAGCTGGCATCATGAGGAAGGAAAATTATATGGATATAAAGGAAATTTCAAGACATCAGCCAGGAAGTTAAAGCTGTCCAAATGGACAATGACCACAAGCATACGTCCAAAGCTGTGGCAAAATGGCTTAAGGACAACAAAGTTAAGGTACACAAAGCTCTGTCCTCAATCCAAAAATGTGTTAATTTTTTGAGTGCGAGCAAGGAGGCCTACAAACCTGACTCAGTCTGGAGGAATGGGCCAATATTCCTGCAAGTTATTGTGAGACGCTTGTGGAAGGCTACCCAAAACATTTGACACAAGTTAAACAATTTAAAGGCAATGCTACAAAATACTAACAAAGTGTATGTAAACTTCTGACCCACTGGGAATGTGATGAAAGTAATAACAGCTGATGTAAATAATTCTCTCTACTATTATTCTGACATTTCACATTCTTAAAATGAATTAGTGATTCTAACTAGTGAATCTAAGACAGGGAATGTTTTCTATGATTAAATGTCAGGAATTGTGAAAAACTGAGTTTAAATGTATTTGGCTAAGGTGTATGTAAATTTCTGACTTCAACTCTAACTAATGTACACAACCTTATTGTAATGTTTCCATTTTACCAATATATAATATGTTACATTTGTTACACCGACTATTTAAAGTGAAATAGTGTAGCCAAAAATGTGATAAAATGGATAAAAGCTAAACCTAAAATATACACTTTTATTTAATCATTCATATATATTTTAACCTAAAATATTAATGATGATTAAAAAAAAAAGTATTGGGATTAAGAAGGTCCTATTAGTAGCTAGAATAAAAAGCTGAAAAAATAAATGGCTGCTGCATTTAATACATTGTGATATGCAAATATTATTATTTTAATATCATTGTATTGATTATTTTAATACTTGAACATGTTATAATTAGATTCATCAAAAATAATTTCTTAATAATTTTAGTTAACATGAACTAAGAATGAACAAATCATTTGCAGCATTTATTAATCTTGGTAAATGTTGATTTCATCATATAGTAATACATTTTTAAAATCAAACGTTGTTAACATTAGTTAATACTTTATGAACTAACATGAGCTAATGATAAACAGTTGTTTTTTATTAACTAACATTAACTAAGAATAATAAATGCTGTAAAAAATATGTTGCTTTGGATGAAAGGGTCTGCCAAATGAATAAATGGAAATGTATATACCTAATGCATTAATTAATGTTAACGAATGTTACCACATTGTAAAGTGTCACCTCAGAGACGATGGCATGGTTGAGCGTTCGTCTGGGGAGAGAGGAAGCGGTAATGGTTTTCACCTGAGATGAATTGCTGGTAATTGCTGTTTTTATGTCACAGTGAGAGACAGGGGGAAATAAAAAGGTGCCCAGTCCATAGAGTGTGCGCGTGTGACTGGGAAGCTATTTTGTGTGTTGGTCATTGCCGTATTTGACTTGCCCTTTGAAGCTTCTCCATTATGACTTATGCGAACGTGTTTATGTTGATGAGAATAAAGAGTGATATACCTGAGTTGGAATTGCCATCTCATGCTTCCACATTCATTGAACCTTGATATAATTTCTATAATTTGTTTTGTCCCAGTGCTCAAGAATCAGAGCAATATAAACATATTTTTTGTACTTTATTTAAATAATTGAAAAGGGCAGTTAATTTTGTATGGAAGCATTTTTTTATTTAGTAAAAAAACAGGATGTGGTAAACATTTGGCAGTGACTGTGTTTATGCGGCAACTATAGCTCAATGTAGAATTGTTCTAAAATAAGCTTTGAGTTGATCCTGCAGCATCAGTGTGAAAGCGTGTGTTATGATGACGGGTTTAGGACACAGTAGACATTCATGGCTCCTATCAGAGTGCATTGATCTCAATGCAGGTGGACACTGATGCTGAGCAGAGCTCTGGCACTTAAATTAATTATCATTCACATGGAGTTAATGTACCTTGTCTGAGCTCTTTCACAACTAATGCCTCCAGACATCTCTTTCGTGTCACTGCCAAGATGGACAACTTTGATTTTTATTTCACTCTTACAAAATCATTTTCACTCTCACTTCGCTTTGAAATTCTTAAATGTTATAGATTTCTTCAAGAATTGACAAATGAATAACAGACATGAATATTACTAATATCAACTAGATTTTCATTTGTTTGTTTTTTTTAAGAAAATGTGGGGTGATGTGGGAATGTAGGGTGGATTTTTGCTAGAGCGTAGCTGTGCAGTTGCTAGGGTGTTCTTGGTGGTTGCTAGTTGTTTTTTTAAAGAGCTAAACAAGTAAATTAATGTCAATATATTTATTGCAACTTATCTGAATAAAAACACATCCACTTTAATGGTACAGACTTTTTAATGTAATGCCCTCTTGAGTGGTGAGGGTTGTTACCACCAAAGTGATCACGTTTACAAGGACACCAGATGGCGGCTTATTGCGAGAAAGTGGGTTATATGGGAAAGCAGTGTTCTGGATTACATGCACTGTATAAGCGGCATACACTTTACTCCCATATACATTCAGCTTGGTCAGTAAGCAGCATTTTTCCACAGCAACATAATTTACCTGCAACACTTGTGTAAATAACAAACATGGTATCTGAGGGAGACTTTGCTATTGTATTTTCTGTTGCTCTGCTTTATTTTCTTATATTACAGAGTTGTTGCTGTTTTTATTTCCTTACCTTTCTATCGCTACCTGCAGCAGAATTGCAATAGACGCTATATATAGTATATATATATATATATATATATATATATATACACTGCAATAGTGGTGTTTCCCTCTTATTTAAACTCTGGGATTCCCCCAGTGTACGAGGGCATATATGCGGACGTAAGGGACAGTCAATATTTTACACTGGTGTGTATGAATGGGTATATGAATAGTTTATAGTGTAAGTGCTTTTCCCACTGTACTCCCACTGTGTTGACTTGTTGTTGGGCTCCATCCTATGACGTTTGTTTTTCTGTCTGTTTCACGCACATGAGCACTCCTCAAACACCCATCAGAATTGCACTTATGTGTTTACATTGCCACATAAGCCGTGTTTTCCGGTAGAAATCCAGGTGTGTTAAACCGCTTTCTTAAATGGTGTAAAGAAAGTAGATTTCTTGTCTACATGAGGTTTCAGAGCGCCGCATTCTGCAAAAAACCTGGAATAAACTATTTTTCTTAAGTGTATGTAAACGTGGTCATTAACGTTTCTACTGAAGTGACAACACTTTGGAGGTTTATGATTAAAGTGGTAAAAAAGTATAGAATAAACTAAATTGCCTTTTTCCAATGAAGTTTTCCTAGAAATTCTGCCTTTTGTTCATAAATTGCATTTAGAGCCATTGTTCAGAGAACAAAACTCCAGTCTCTAATAAGATTCATATAGTCAAGTAATAGCACTGCAGTGTTAAAGGATGAAAAAAGTTCCTGATTTATCAATTCTCTGCAAAGCACCTTTAGTGATATTATATGTACAGTATCTTGGCTGTGACTTATTGCTATCAGATCTTTATTCTGGGCTTTGTGTTGTCAGGCTGGTGAGTCAAATCTGACCTGTTTAACTGATGATGCTACGCTCTTTCTGGAATTCGAAAAGCGTTTAGTATGTAATCTTTCTTCCCAAGTATTGGATTTACATTGTGCATTTTCCCCATTTGAGGACTGAGAAGTTTGACTCTCTTTCGCGCTAACTGCTTGACACTGTCCTTCCTGTTTGGCCGTCAAAGCAATGCTCACATTCTGGTGTTACTGTGGGCTATTGCCAAGGACATTTCTGGCCCCATTACAATAAATTCCGTAGTGGAAAAACCAGCTTAAGCTGGTAGCTGTGTTTTGGAACATGGTAGCTGGTTTAAGCTGACCAGCTTAAACTGGTCCAAACTGGTCATGAGCTGGTCCAAGCTGGTCATTGGTTTTTGGAAGATGGACCAGCTCATGACCAGCTTCGACCAGCTCATGACCAGCTTCGACCAGTTTATGACCAGCTTAAACCAGCTACCATGTTCCAAAACACAGCTACCAGCTTAAGCTTGTTTTTCCACCAGGAATTTCATAAGTTGATTTCCTTTAGTAGTAGCAGTACAAAAAAAATTATATTTTTCCGAGAAGGAAACGGCTGCATGCTATAATCCTCAGCCTCACTGAGAAGGAAAGACATGGGGCTTGATTCAGTAACTGGATGTCTTTGGTTGTCTCCCAATGCTTTGCCAGGTCTTTTATTGACTTTTTAAGTCACTTTTTGAATTCTCTAATAAATGCTATATATGCTATATATTAATTATTTTAATTATGTATTTTTCATATTAAATTATCTTTATTTGAGGGGCTTTCTCAGCAAATATTGATATATGTGATTAATTCAAATATTTAATTGGCATGTCATGTAATAAATTAGATTCAGAAACTTTACAAGCCATATCAAGTGCATAATTTTGCTGCCTGGCATTAGCATCAGCATAGATGTAAATATTGCAGGAAGATTTAGTGCGGGAATGGTAGGAATAGTTTTAACGGCAACACATTTATCTGTAGTCTAAATGGAATGTGCATATCCAATAAGATCTGATCGAGCAAGACAAATTAAGTGTAAATAGGTTCTATGACGTTTGACTTTTTTTTTTTTCAGTGCTTTCTCTTTTCATTTTAGTTTGAATATTTTAGGGCTACCAAAGTTAATGCGTTAACTGACATCATCTAAATATATTTAACTGCATCAATTTTGCTATTTAGTGGCATTTAGGTGTATGTAAATGTTTCAAATTATGTTATCCAATTAAGTAGATTTAATTTCTATTTCAGTTTGTTTCAAAATGTTTTTATTCAGTCTTCGTTTTAGTTTTCATTGATGATAATAAGACTGTGCCGAACCCCTGACCATGTCTTTGTGAGACCACCCCTGATGTTTTTGTGCTGCTGTTTTCAAACCACCCTCCACCGAACGTTCAGCCAACTATTTTTAGACCATTGGATCGGTGGTGTGTTTTTAGATTGTTTGCTCAGCAAATAGTTAGCTGAGTTGGTTTTAGCTATTCTAGACCAGGATGGAGGTGGCGGAGACCAACCTCAAATCAAGGCTAGGCCTCAGAGCTCACTGCACTGCAAAGCTCTCTTATTTGTTATTATTACACATTTGTGCTTCGGTTAAGACCAAGTCTCCATGGCGGGGCATGAACAAGGTTTTCATTGAGAAAGACACTGAGGTTTCATCCTGGGTCGCACAGCAAAGGGATGTGGCTTTCACAAGCCCTGAGACCTTTTAGTCTGTGTGTGAAAATAGACTGAAGTTCAAACTTTGTGGTCGGGGTGTAAAATAACACCAGCTTATTGCTATTAAAGCTTTCATATTTCAAAAGCCTAGCACAATTCATGCCAGGCATCTTGAATCTAATGTAAGAAAGGGGCAAGAAGATAAGTATTATTTAGAAACCCCAAATGACATCATCAATACCCACAACCTCATCAGATACGATTATAGCTTCCTTATAACATTGGAATGCTGGAAAGTGTATATGTGGTGTTTCTGTGCAGAGCTATATCTAAAGCCAGTAGGGTATTGGTGGTGGTCTCAACATTTGGCCATTGTTATTTTGGAAAATTGAAACACACGTTTTGCAGCCAGTTTTCCGAAACTCTCCTTTAATTAGATTCACAAAAAAAGTGACAAGCTGGTCTCCAGGCATATAAAATGCACTCCATCATATCTTTTGATTTTCCCTCAGAAAAGCTTTAATTACAGGCATAGGAAAATAATGGATCTGCAGTAAAGCTTCGTTTATCCTTAACTAGTTATTTGTGGCAAGTTGGGGGCAGCTGGTTTCAATAACAGTGACTGGAAGCAAAGCCATAAATATTCGCTTTGCTAAGAAACTGAAAAAAGGGGTAATTATCTGTCTTCATCAGAGATCTGAAACCTACACTCAAAGGAACAGCTAATATTCAAAAGTGTTTAAACTGGGTGAATAAATCTAAATGCAATAGCATCGATCATTTAGACTCTTTAGTCAAGACCTTGTTGTTGATATATTCTCAGGAAGTTAGGTGGTTCTTTGTAAAATATTTTTACAAAGTTTTTTATTATCATCACAAAATTATTCATGTACAAAGTTTCAAATATTGTAGATTATCTAATTCTGGGTCTAATTCTGAAAGTCTTTTTTGTTACTGCACTTTGTCTTTTTCAAAGAATTGTACAACACGAACCTTTGGTACTAGTTCAACAATAGAAGCCAAAATCAAGTCCAGTTTTTTTCTCAATTGATATCTTTTTTCACTCTGAAATACGTTTGTCACATTTCAAAAGTAAAAGTACACATTAACATTGACTTTAAACATGGACATGAAACAAGGTCAAATATGTTGAATGTGCATTCCAAGATATGCCGCAATTATTGTTTCAGCACAGTCTAATTAACAAATAGAATAATAGAGAGTGCCATTGTCATTCAGACAGAGCAAAAATTCATTTATTCGACTGTTGGAGAAGCCTACTGTCAGCCTCTTTCTCTCCATCTCTCCATTACTCTCTTCTCTGGCTCTTTTCTCATATTGTGGATGGGGGATTTCTTGTACTGCTGGAGCGGGTGGCTGTGTAGGTGATTGCTAAAGGAGTAGAGTTGTCCAAAACTCCTGTTTTGTGTCACAGAGGATTACTGCCTGCCGGAGTGGGATGGCATTGTGTGCTGGCCCGAGGGAGCTCCTGGAAGAACGGTGTCTACTGCCTGCCCGGAGTACATATATGACTTCAACCACAAAGGTGAGGCTGCAGCCGCTGGCCTCTGGTAAACTGACACATGTCGAAAGCACACAAATATCCCCTGACAATAATGGACCCAGAATGCAGAGAGCTGGAAGCCACCACCAAAATCATATGTTTTGCCAAATCTTTATGCTTTTCTCCCCTCACATCATTGTCGAGGCTAAATTTTCAGGAAACCTTCAGGAATTCGGGCTGTGCACCACTAGCTTCATCAAATGAAATCGATGCTTTCAAACAGATTCCAGAAAACTCCCCCATCTTTGATTGGTTGTACAAACAGATAGTTCCGCCTTAAACTGACACCATTGGTCTAGCAAATGTTGCTATGTCGTGCTGGATGGTCTGTTCATCAACAAACAGGAATGTTTTGATAGCACCACAAAGCCACAGTGTTACTTTTAGGTGAAATCAACCTATAAATGGTTGACTAAAGTTGACCATATCAAGCAGGGATATGAGAAAGAATATTAACAAAAAAATGAAAAATCACATCAATGTCAAACTGCACTCAAACGTTTTTCTCTAAAACAAATGAAATTCTAAAGATATGAATTGTAATTTTGCAATATTTGTAGGGAATTATGAGCTATCATATTAAAATGAAGACTTCAGGTATATCCGTAATCTTATAAAAGTTTTATTCTATATGGAGAAGGTCCCCCTTCCCCCCATGGGGGAAGCCATGTTAGAATCACATGAATACTACTTGCTTAATCTCAGTAACCGTCCTGTTAATTGACACTTTCACTCACTGATTAAATTAATCATGGCTGACTGTGTATACACAAATTTTTTCATCAGGTGCTGATTAATTAATTGAATTCATCGCATATATCAGTATTTGCTGAGAAAGGCCCCCAAGTAAAGATAATTAAATATATTTAATAATCAAAATCATTAGAAATATTATATATATAAATCTCAATACCCCTGCATGTGAAGTTGTGCTCCGTCCAGCTGTCTTTGAATGCAAGAATGTGTCCTGCACTGAGAGGCTTCTAACTAATTTTCTGCTGCCTGCTTTCGGTAATTGTGGTTTGTTGCTTGTACAACAGCGCAGTACCTGTACAGCTTGAGCTGTGTTGACTGCCCCTTGCTCACTGTGACTTGCAAAAACATGAAGGTGGTAGCTCGAATAGCTCCTTTGGTAGGAAAATTCTTTATTATGGAATTATATCTTGGTCAAACTTGTCCATTTGTTACACAAATGTGTTTGTTTTTCATTGTATTCCTTTTATCAATAAATTTGTCTGAATGCTAATAGCTGCATACATTGATATTTTTTAACAGACTGTAGGTCTATTCTGTCTATCCTGAGAAATCTGTGTATAAATGTCCTAACTAAAGATGTGATTGGTTTGTTAAAAGATTTTTGTGTTTGTATTTTTAGGACATGCCTACCGTCGCTGTGATAACAATGGGATCTGGGAGCTGGCTTCAAGTAACAACAAAACCTGGGCTAATTACAGCGAGTGTGCAAAATTCCTCACTCATATCCATAGTGACGAGAGGGTAAGCCCTTTGACCTTCCAATCTGCTTACAGTGTCTGTGAGTCACTAAATACTTGAATGTGGATCCACAAACATTTCAGGCATGTAGATCAAATTTGAGTGTCAGAACACATTGGGATTAACCCTCTGGGGTCGATGGATGCGCCGGCGCGTCCTGCTGGATTTTTCCGTCATTACAGCAGAAACAACTTAAAATTTTGGGTATACAGATAAGTGTATGACATCATTAGAGACTATAAAGGGTCTACTTTTATTTGTGTACACTCATAATAACAATGAAACATTGTGCTTTTGTAAAATAAAGAAAATAAAAAGGGTGAGCTTTCAGCAGTCTCTGTGTTCATGAGCATATTTCAGAAACACATCACAAAAATTAACTGAAACTCCGTGAATACTTATCACACAAACATGAAACATATGTCTAAAGAAAGCTTAAAATGTCTACTTTTAAATAAAACAATTCAAATTTAAAACAAATATTCTCCTGCAATGCAATCTGTTTGAAACAAAGCGATGTACATTTTTTAGCGGTCCATCTATTTATCTGTAATGTGATCCCACCCACCAGCAGAGCGTGCCATTAATACGCTAATGTGCTGAAGCGATCAACGCAAATGTACACGCTCCCGACTGCGAGTTATAATGTAAAGAAAATCCATTCAGTTTTCTGTGCGTTTGCAACGATACACAAGTGAGAAGCTCCAGGATTGTAAGGAAGATTTTACATTTTCCTCAGAAGAAGAGCGGGACTCCGATGAACGTTTGTATTTTGAAGAGAGATTTGATCCAACCAAGGATAAAGTTTCGGACGAGTAAGTCAATTCGTTTTCATTAGTTGACATGCTATTTTATATAAACTTGAACATATTTTACTAGTGGGAGTGTTTCTAGACTTGCCAGACAGGATTCAGAGTATTGACATTTTAAATTTGTCCTAATAAACAAGTTTTAGTTACATTTAAATGCTGTTTCGGCTAAAGCAGTCATTTCAATTGTATGCTGTATAATATAAATATGATATGTAATATAATATAAAAATAATATGAATGTTTAGATTATATTTTAACTAGTGTTTATGCTGCCTCATTATCATCAACAAAGCTTGTGCTTGCAAATATGTGTTCAGGTTAAATGATTAAAATGCACTTTAAATATGCCCATATTAGTAAATCACCATCTTATAATGATTTCTGAAGGATCATGTGACACTGAAGACTGCAGTAATGATGCTGAAAATTATTCTTTGATCACAAATTGCATTTTACAATATATTTAAATAGAAAACTGTTCTTTTAAATTATAAAAAGAGTTCAGACATCAATGTTGCTTCAACAACAATGTTGTTTCTGTATTTTGGATCAAACAAATCCTGTCTTGGTGAGCAGAAGAGACTTCTTTTAACGGTAGTGTAGGTCTAAAATTAAGTAAAATCTTTATGTAAAGAAAATATATTGTCAGATTACTTATTTTAACTTAAAACTTGATTTTGATCATTAAGTCTCCTCACATTCATTCTCTTTCTGTCACATTCCTCATTGATAGGCTCAGGGGTGGAGTCATTGTCTCTCAGGTGTGAATCACTTCAATATTCATGATCATTCACACCTCCTCACATATTACCTTTCAACACTAAAATTGTCTTACAAAAGTAAAATTTCTAATATTGTTTTGTATGAATGAGTGATCAGGATGATTTTCACATCATTTCGTAGCAAAAACTCTAGGCTACAAGATCCAGTTCTCAAAAGTCTTGTGGACAAATGTTTAGTAGGTGTTATATGACCTTATTTCAGTGACTTAAAATTTTATTTTTTTCAAAAACCATGCATAAACGTAATTTTCTCAAAAATACAAACCTGTACACACATGTTGCTCGCATATTATTTTAGCCCTGTTTGTGCTGAATACAGTGTTATCAGACTTTAGCCATTAATATGTTTTTAAGCAATTCAAAAAAGCACAAAAAAACCCACAAATGTCAAGGCACGTCAAAATTTCTCCAGGGCCCAAAATACCCTCAGACCCCAGAGGGTTAATTCACTAAACAGTTCTGCCACTTTTGTGAACTCTATATAATAAAGAACTCTGCATCTTTTTCACAAACCGCTCGCAATCCACTTTATCCAGCTGCTAAATGTGCTGGTATAGTGCATATATAAATGAACTCATTGGGTGTGGTTGGTCTGTTACTTGATTAGTGAATCAAGCACTAAACTAATGCAGACAGCATAAGCACATAAACAACGCTATCAGCGGGCACAGTTAATTCTTAGTGAATTCCCACATTTGTAAATTAATTACATTTGACATGCGATCACACCATGTGGTCTCAAGATTGTGCTTCATGAAAGAAAGTCCTACCACCAAATGATGCAAGATAGTGACTCGTATACCTCATTGTAATCATGTATTTATTTAATTTATTTTTGGGAAATGTTTTGAAACATTTTGATTGATTTAATTTATTTTCTTAATTTAAAGAAATAAGTTGAGAACAAGAGAGGTTTAAAAAATCTTTCTGTTGCCAGAGGACAACTTTGTGCAGTAGAGGGTTAAGTAGTTTTACTTTTAATTGAATTAATTTTGTATTTATTTATTAATTCATTCATTCATTAATTACTGGAAACTTAATAAAATTAAATGTGTAAATAAATAAATATATAGTGTATGTTAATTAATATATCAACATCCAATGTAAAATGTATTTAGCATGTTATTTATTTATTTACTGACACATTTCAGGATTTATTTATTTACTTTGTTGGATTACATTACATACTTTATGGATGGAACATCAAATTCCAAAAGAAAATGTATTTTACATGTTATTCGTATATTTATTTATTTATTAACACATCTGTGGATTTATTTTTAATGACTCAATTCATGATTTATTTATTTATTGAAAGATATATTGACATATACATTGATTCTTTTAATGTAAGGTTTATTTATCAATTTGGCACACTGTATCCTCCATAAATAGCATGTTAGATTTTACTTCGGTATCAAAATTAGTATTGAGAAACTTTTGCGAAATTTAAGGAGTATTGGTACTGACTACTAAAATGTTAGTATTGTGTCAACCCTACATCAGTTATTTCTGAACAGGCTGATTTTGTTTGACTTATGTTAATATTTAGATTGAAGTCTTTTGTTGGTTGAGTTTAGTTCAGATTCGTCTCTCATCTGTGCTTTTTATTTTGGTTTAGACTGTCAAAAAACTGAACTGCGGGCAGAACTATTTACCATTTAAAAGGCAAACTATACCCGCAAAAATTCTGTTTGTTCCTTAGAAGTCTGGATTGAATGTAAACATTGGAATCAGCATTATCAATGTGGTTCACCAAAACTTATAACAAAGAATGACATTTTGCTTTTTACATGATCAGTGCATTATCTGACCCTTTGTGGTTTCCCATAAACTTCATAATGTTAGGAACACTATTAGATTCATTGTTTAAACCATTAATTAAACTGCAATTTTCAGAGATTCTCATTGTTACTGTGGCATGTCAAATCAATTTGCATATTAATATCTTAGCTCAAAATAAATTTGTTGGAAAGTTTGAGTTAGCCAATAACCTCAACTTTGAACAGTACCCACAAGGTGAAAAAAAAAAACTTTTTTTGTTTAAGCTATTAAATAAACATGTTTTTGTTTATTTATCATCCAGCTTGCTTACAGATAAACTCCCAAGAGTAAATTATATGTAAATTTCAATGAGTCGACAATCAGGCCCATGTCATTCTACATTAGTCTATTTATGTGCAACATAGTCTATGAAACCCATATATAAATCAATAATAATATATTATATATATATATATATATATATATATATATATATATATATATATATATATATATATATATATATATCAGTTAGTTCCGGTCCTCGAATCTGATTGGACGAGAGACGTTTCAAACCATCAGCACTTGGACGCTTCACTGTGTGTATCACTTTGCTTGTGTTTGTGCCATTCTAAACTAAAGTGTAAGAGCAGTGAAGATGTGATAAGAGCTATCTGTATCTTTACATTTAATTTAGTGACATTACATATTTTAGCCAGCAGATTACACACATTTTTGTGTGTAATATGAGCCAGTTTTTGGCATGAGTCAGCTTCACTCTGTGTTTATATTCAGCAGCGTTCCGTGATCGCTCATATTACTACTACACAACTAAAGCTGGGAAATAGCTTTAAACGGCTTTAAACGAACAACTTCAGCATTATGGCTCTTCACAGCTGAGAGACACAACAGACTGATTAATTACTCTTAACACTTAACTCTTACCGGAGTTTCCACATTAGAGAGGACATACAGTTCAAAATGGTGGAGGAGATTACGGTTTCTATAGTGAAAGACTCTTGCGCACCAGCTACCATGAAATAGGGAGGAATACCCCAACTTGGATGCTATTTTTCCACTGAGAAAATAGGATAAATTTCACCAAAATGACATTATCTTTACTACATATATTATAACAGACTACAGCATCACCAACTGGTGATCACACATGCTCGCTCTCTCTCTCTCTCTCTCTCTCTCTCTCTCTCTCTCTCTCTCTCTCTCTCACACACACACACACACACACACTCACTCACACACACACACACACACACACACACACACACACACACACACACACACACACATCCTTGTTTCTCCGAGAACATGTTAGAAGCATCCCAAGTCATAATACTAGTAGTTCTAAGTGATGTTTTTGAGAGGTTTGGATTCTGATTTGGGGTGTAAGAATGTAGTTCCATGCACAAATGTGTTTTTTATGACCGTACTCAGTTTTTCCCAAATTTTGGGAAATATAACACTCGCAATCATGCTATTTGGCCCTAAATCAGCACTGTTGTGATTTTCTATGGCATTCTGCCTGCAGCCTCGTGCCTGTGGCCAAATCACAGCAGTACTGATGCCATTAATGTCTAAACTGCTGGCAACAAAAGTGAGTACACCCCTAAGTGAAAGTGTCCAAATTGGGCCCAAAGTGTCAATATTTTGTGTGGCCACCATTACTTTCCAGCACTGCTTTAACCCTCTTGGGCATGGAGTTCACCACAGCTTCATAGGTTGCTGGTGGATGTTAGAGACCTTGTGCTCCTCCGCCTTATGTTTGAGAATGCCCCACAGATGCGCAATAGGGTTTAGGTCTGGAGACATGCTTGGCCAGTCCATCACCTTCACCCTCAGCTTCTTTAGCAAGGCAGTGGTCGTCTTGGAGGTGTGTTTGGGGTCGTTATCATGCTGGAATACTGACCTGCAGCCCAGTCTCCGAAGGGAGGGGATCATGCTCTGCTTCAGTATGTCACAGTACGTGTTGGCATTCATGGTTCCCTCAATGACCTGTAGCTCCCCAGAGCCGGCAGTACTCATGCAGCCCCAGATCATGACACTCCCACCACCATGCTTGACTGTAGGCAAGACACACTTGTCTTTGTACTCCTCACCTGGTTTCCACCACACGCTTGACACCATCTGAACCAAGATGACCATGTTGATTTCATCAGGCCACAGGACATGGTTCCAGTAATCCATGTCCTTAGTCTGCTTGTCTTCAGCAAACTGTTTGTGGGCTTTCTTGTGCATCATCTTTAGAAGAGGCTTCCTTCTGGGACGACAGCCATGCAGACCAATTTGATGCAGTGTGCGGCATATGGTCTGAGCACTGACAGGCTGACCCCCCCCCCCACCCCCCCCCCCCCCCCCCCCAACCTCTTCAACCTCTGCAGCAATGCTGGCAGCACTCATACGTCTATTTCCCAAAGACAACCTCTGGATATGACGCTGAGCACGTGCACTCAACTTCTTTGGTCGACCATGGCGAGGCCTGTTCTGAGTGGAACCTGTCCTGTTAAGCCACTGTAAGGTCTTGGCCACTGTTCTGCAGCTCAGTGTCAGGGTCTTGGCAATCTTCTTATAGCTTAGGCCATCTTTATGTAGCGCAACAATTCTTTGCCATGAGGTGCCATATTGAACTTCCAGTGACCAGTATGAGGGAGTGTGAGAGCGGTGACACCAAATTGAACACACCTGCTCTCCATTAACACCTGAGACCTTGTAATACTAATGAGTCACATGACACCGGGGAGGGAAAATGGCTAATTGGGTCCAATTTGGACATTTTCACTTAGGGGTGTACTCACTTTTGTTGCCAGCGGTTTAGACATTAAAGGCTGCGTGTTGAGTTATTTTGAGATGACTTACACTGTTATACAAGCTGTACACTCACTACTTTACATTGTAGCAAAGTGTCAATTCTTCTGTGTTGTCACATGAAAAGATATAATAAAATATTTACAAAAATGTGAAAATGTCACTTTTGTGAGATACTGTATGTGTATATATATACAGTATATATATATATATATATATATATATATATATATATATATATATATATATATATATATACATACATATATATATATATATATATATATATATATATATATATATATATATATATATATATATATATATATATTCATGGAGTAACTTTACCCGGTGGGATTGCTGTAGAAAGTGTATGTCGCAGGATTTATGTTGTGTGTTATGAGTTCTGTTCCAAAGAGTTTCCACCCTCGTTGCCTGGCATGTCGCTTTCAGTGTTGACAGACAGCTGGAATCATGTCTGGTCAGGATATTGTTACTCCATATTTCTTTGTCACTCTCCATAGTCAATCTCACTTATAAATAATGTCAAATATCCCTGCCTACTGATAGCCTTGCGGATAAATGTATAAATGGTATAGAACATTTTCTATGAGTTTCTACACATTTCTGCCATCACAAAATCTCACATGAATTCCAAAATCTATATGAATCGACCAAAAGGAGAAAACAGCATTACGTGGAATCCTGATGAACTGGATTTTAGGTAATTTAACCCTTTTAATGTACGCATCTGAAGTTTGTTATACACAGAATGGATTTAAACAGTTACACGTGTTGCATGCATCATTTCATTGTTGGTTGATTAACAGGCTTAAGCAGGCCGTATGTTTACAATGATATCTGATGCTCCTCAGATCTTTGTTTGCTGAGTCCCCAAAAATTATGATCAAATGTTCAAATATAAAATTTTGGTTTCCATTTTTTAATGCATCAAATTTTTGGAAGCTATCTTCCCTTTGAACTGTAACTCACTGGTTTGAGTGTTGGATCCATAAATTTTTGCTTCCAATATTTACATTTGATGAACTCCCAAGAGTCACTTTTGTAGTTAATGGAAAAAGTCATCCATGCAAATGAAATGCTGTGCAGTGCAGTGACTGCTCAGCACAAATGGAGCACTGGGTTTGGCCATCGCTCAGCACTCTAAATGATAGCAGCTGGCAAATCTCATTCCATGAGCCCCGGATAACCCTCCTCCAACACACACCGCTGATCCAGCGAGCTCGGTTAGCGTGGTCTCGCGAAACTTAAGCTCCCCGGCTGCCTGCCTCCTGAAGTAATCTTAGTTGAAAGTGTGACTGCCTCAGCTTTTGTCTGGCTGCTGAACTTCAAGACAAACTGTTTTCACAAGAGGGCGCGACCAGACACCTTAGTCACATGGTGTCAGCTTGCTCTACAAATAAACAGTCACATTCAGGCAGAAAAGCCACCGAAGGCAGGGATTTACTCTGTAATTCCTTTAGCTATACCTGCTCTGCTTTTGCTTACACACCAAAAGATGCAAAGCGTGTGCTTTTGAGTTTAAATCCATACTGAAATAAAAAAACAGTGCTGACACATTTTCATATGGTGTCAATAGTAATGAACGTATGGAAGTTGTGGAAATATTTTTAGTAGTATCACAATTTCCTAACCTAATTAAAACTGTAGTTTTAGGAATAGTTCACCCAAATGTGAAACTTCTACCATTATTTACTCACCCTCATATTGATCCAAACCCGCTTGCTTTTAATTTTTTTATGAAACAAAAAAGATGTTATGAAAAATCTGCAAGTTTTCCACACAGCAACTGTATATAATTAGTCTGCCAAGCTAAAGAAAATAAAAAATAAATAAATAATATGTAGTCCATATGACTTGGAATATTTTACAAGTCTTCTGAAACTGAAAGTTAAGTTGTTATTTACTGAAGCTCTCATTTTCAGTTTAGCATGCATGTTCAAATTTGAAAAAAAAAAAAAAAATATATATATATATATATATATATATATATATATATATATATTAGGGCTGTCAATCAATTACAATTTTTAATTGAATGAATTACATGGTGTCCCGATTAATTAATTGCATTTAATCGCATATACAAATGTTTGCTGAGAAAGCCACTCATATAACAATAATTCAATATATAATGATAATACATTTTGATATCAATATAAAATTATACATAGTTATCTTTAAATATATATTTAAAAAATATTCAGATAATTAAAATGCATTACATTCTTGTGGCAGAAGAGTTAATAATTGATAAGACAATACAAAAAGCAGCTTTAGAAAACAATGTATTGTTTACTACCATATTATTGAACATAAGTCAATCATTGGCATACAGTTCACAGCAATCCATTTCACAAGTGAATTTGTCAATCAGTTGGAGATTTATTATGAGGGCTTGTTTAAGGATCCGTCAATTTACACCTGCGTCAGACGTCTCGGGAGTGTTGCGTCATAAACATAAAATATTTAGGTTATTGTGTCAAGTTAAATATATATATATATTTAAATTAGGCAAGTGGCATATTTTGAGCTTGTTTTTCCAGACCAGATTGCTTGCTTGTCTTGTGAGATCTGGCAACGCTGCAATTGGTATTTCACCAAGCCCTTAGTGAAGAGTACTATCATTTTAAAAAGAACGTTATTAACCATTCTTTTATTTAGTTCTAACTGGTTACCATTTGGAAAGGAGGCTGCAGAACTTCTGAACCAGAACCAAAAAAATTATGCTTTGAATGAACCGAAATGAAAAACATTTGTTTTTAGTCCCTGGTCATTAGTGCCATTGTGTGATGGCTGAAGAAACCCAAAAAACAGATACATTTACCATTGCGTTTTCATTGAACGCATTACTCAATGACTCATGTTCTCCCATTCTCATATTGTCTTAATGCAGGAGGTTTTCAACCGACTTTACCTGATCTACACAGTGGGCTACTCCATATCTCTGGGATCACTTATGGTGGCGACAGTCATCTTGGGATACTTTCGGTGAGAAAACCCCACCTGCTTCTTTACTAGGACAGGATTCACAGAAACCCTGTACCATCCAGGAATCTTTGAATGCAATTTTCAATGGCTTTGTTTCATCCTGAGGTCTGTGCAGAAAGATTTTTTTCTGGTCATTCTAGTCTGATATCATTCAAGTAAAAGTGTCATTTCAAACAAGACATGTACAGTATGATATATTCAGATACTGCTATCCATCCATCCATCCATCATCTGAACAGTTTTTGATGTTTGCTTTTATTGTTAATGCCTTGAAATGGTTACTGTTTATTTTGTTTTTGAGTGTAGAGAAAGTGACTATTTTGCAGTGTCGTACTGTAAAGTGCTATGTGTTTTGACTTTTGACAAACTATCAGTTTTC
Organism: Moxostoma hubbsi; assembly: GCA_032164185.1. Taxonomy (NCBI): domain Eukaryota; kingdom Metazoa; phylum Chordata; class Actinopteri; order Cypriniformes; family Catostomidae; genus Moxostoma; species Moxostoma hubbsi. The sequence goes on along the minus strand of JAVLUX010000009.1, from coordinate 10,245,287 downwards.
CTAATGAACTGCTTTAAATGAATGTTTATCCATCAGTTCACCCAGTGTGCGTGCTGGCCGCTTGTCAATATTAAGACATATGAGTGCATTTATTACTTTTGCATTCAATCATTCCATTTTCATTACTACTTAATGCAAAGAGGTTCCCTTTGCTATTTATCCAATGGCCTTATTCAAATAAAGGGTCGGGTCTTGCATGTAACAAGCTGCTGACAGGAACTGGACTTTGCTTGACTCGGATCCAGGGCTCCATGTTTTTAAGAGTCGGCCCCTCGCCTGGGCACCAGGAAATGCGAGGAAGGAAAATGACTTTAATAAGGGCTCGTTTGGGCCGCGGCTGACGTGCTGCCAGTCTTTCCATGCTCCACTCACACTGTCAGTATAATGTCTCAGGTGCATGAGCTCTGGGATATCAGCCATGCACCGCAGAGACTCTCAAACAACATTGCCAGTGTTTGAGGCGCACTTGGAAGAGCTCAGCTCTTCACGGATCGGCTCTCCAGGGCTTCCCGATCAATAGTTCCCAGCGGGACGGCAGTTAAGCAGCATTTAGTCTAATGATGAGGAGGCGATGGATTCCACACTGTCACCCTAAACCTCTCCAGAGGAGGCAGAGAAAAAACAAATGGTAAATGATTATCCAAGAGTTTCATTTTTGAACATGTCTGGCTACAGGAGGAACTGAACTGGACTGAGCATTTTGGGGGGGATTGTAAGAAATGGCACAAGCTTTCATTTGAACATTTAGCTGAATTAACAAGTTAGGAATGAATACAGGTTGCATGAATTGTACTGCTCGATATTATAGAGACACATTTCCCATGTCTTGTGAATCAAGTCTGATTCACAAGCTCTCAATTCGATTAAATTCTATTAAATTCCAATTTTATTATATTATGTCCAGTTTGCTTACATATGAAATAAATTCTCTCTTAGCTAATGCTGTTATTAATTATACAGACTATGCAAACTATATTTATTGTATTTATAAATACTTTATACTGTATATGTTATGCCAACTCGTGGAATACGTATTGGTATAATTAGCATGATTACACAATACGTTACAGCACATAATACGTGATACATATGTCACAATCCAATATATTGCAATATCAAAGTATTGTCCTTGAGAGTAAATGTAAATGGGCAGGTTCGGCTTTCATATCTCACCCGCCTCACAGAAGAGTTGCACTGAGAAACACTGGTCACAAAGTTTGTGGTTATTTTGATGACCTACTTATGTTATTGAACTGTTGGGAATGACATGAATATCAAAAAGCTAAACAATTATCAAATCAAGGATCCAAGATATTGATACAATATTGTTAAATAAATCGCATATAATTATATATGATTGTATTAGTATAGTCCTAGTGTATATGCAAAGCTGTAGATTAAGCAGGACTGGGAAGAGATATTGGCCTGGGATTTTACATAGCAACTGGCCCAAAAGTTGTGCGGGGGGTGTTCGCTGTCCTTTTCTGCATATCGTGGCGCCGTTTTGTGATCCTTTCTGCATAACGCGGCGGCTCATTTTAGCTTATCGCGACCAATTCGGACCATTTCGCGGACGACCCACCGGCCTGCTCGGTTCTCCCGATGGCCAGTCTGCCCCGGCTCAAGTGCGTCGGCCCACCGTCAAAATGCCCGGTATGGCAGATTACCAGTCCAGCCCTGAGATTAAAGATTGCAATGGTATGAGATTTTCACTGTATGATTCACGTCTCAGAAAATACTTTAGCAAACACTTTATTATAATTGAAACTTGAAACCATTTTTTTTATTGATATGTAAAAAAAAGTCTCCCTTTTGAAAATAAAATAAATAGAAAGAATAAGAAAGCTAACAGAATTATAATAATAAATTGAATTATAAACATGATAAAAAAATTGCATGTAAATATAACATGTTATATAACTAAAGCATGTTAGTTTACATGTTAGCATAGCATGTTAAATTAACTACTAAATGAAAAATAAGTAATGTCCTCTGATTATTAACAGTTAACATATACTGTTCCTGTCTGTAGCTTTAACTCAGTGCTTCTCAACTGGTTTTGAATTAATGTCCTCTGATTATTAACAGTTAACATATACTGCTCCTGTCTGTAGCTTTAACTCAGTGCTTCTCAACTGGTTTTGAATTAATGTCCTCTGATTATTAACAGTTAACATATACTGTTCCTGTCTGTAGCTTTAACTCAGTGCTTCTCAACTGGTTTTGAATTAATGTCCTCTGATTATTAACAGTTAACATATACTGCTCCTGTCTGTAGCTTTAACTCAGTGCTTCTCAACTGGTTTTGAATTAATGTCCTCTGATTATTAACAGTTAACATATACTGCTCCTGTCTGTAGCTTTAACTCAGTGCTTCTCAACTGGTTTTGAATTAATGTCCTCTGATTATTAACAGTTAACATATACTGCTCCTGTCTGTAGCTTTAACTCAGTGCTTCTCAACTGGTTTTGAATTAATGTCCTCTGATTATTAACAGTTAACATATACTGTTCCTGTCTGTAGCTTTAACTCAGTGCTTCTCAACTGGTTTTGCTTCAGGACAGATTTTACATTGGACATCAAGTGTCAACCTGCCATAGATTAAACATTACCTTTGTTTAATGTATCCTGGGTTGCATTTCCTTTTATGTTGCATCGTTTTATTCATGGTTTTCCATTACAAGGACATGCCTCAGGTGACATTATTTTTGTTGTTGAGGTCAACAACAAAATCTACAGGAAGTTTTCTCTCACCCTTTTTAAAATAGAAGAGTCAAATTTTTGACAATATTTTTACATCTAGCTGGATCAGGGAAATTGGACGGTAGCTTTTACACTCACTTGGATCTTTGTCCTTTTTAAGAATCAGACTGATCCGTGCTTGTGTCATGGTTGATGGAAGCTTTCCATTCTTTAATGCTTCCGTATAAACTTCTAAAGATCAAAAGAAATCAGCCAAGAAAAATGGTTCATCCATGGGAGCAATTTACAAACGCCTGAAGGTACCACGTAGCCATCATACCGCTCAGGAAGGAGACGCATTCTGTCTCCTAGAGATGAACGTAGTATGCTGTGAAAGGTGTAAATCAATCCCAGAACAACAGCAACAATAGCATTATCTTTAAATTACACACAAAAAGGAGTTAATGTTGTTTTAGCAACTGATTCACTAAACACATTGAAAATAAAGAAAATAAACAATGCAATAGTGTTTGCAAATCATTCTTAGTGAACACCCCCCAACCACTAGAGCAACAAAATCACAATATCTTCACATTACTGAAACTGAGACTGGCTTAGTTCATATGCAATGCTGCTAGTGACACAGTGACCTGTGTCGTTAATATGCAAAATTGTCATTGTCATAGGGACAAAATATATTTTTAAACAAGTTGCATACTGTTAGCAAACTGCTTATGCGTTACCTTATTAAACAATAATAAATAAGTTGTTAAAGTAAATGTAAATGAATAACATACTGTTATTGTTAGATAATATAGTGTTGTATTAACAATGAAGGAAAAACGATTTATGAAAAATGAATTAACAATAAACAAAGGCTTAACAAATACTTTATTACATGTAGCTATTATAAAGTGACTGAAAAGAATGACAGTGACTTCCAACTGATAGCACCTGGTTAAACTAGATTGCAGGTGGTTAGTGAGTAAGAATCAGGTGAAATACAACATGCAAAAGTGCCGCAACTATTTAGTGAATTTGCCCCTAGTCTTATAGTTCCCAATAAAATAACCATTTAACTGTTTTATTTAGCCTCCATAGTCAATTTTTACACCCAGTTGATATAAATGTTGTCCCCCTGCCTCTCACTGTTAGCTGTTCACTCTATGTAATGACACTTGTTTTGAACTCATATCTCAGTGTTCCTCTTTTTCCTGTTATTTCTTTCAGGCGGTTACACTGTACCAGGAACTACATCCACATGCATCTGTTTGTATCGTTCATGATGAGGGCCATCAGCATCTTTGTGAAAGATGTGGTGTTGTACTCAGGAACTGCGATAGAGGGAATGGAACGCATCACTGTGGAGGATCTGAAGTCCATCACTGAAGCCCCGCCTGCCAACAAAACCCAGTTTGTAAGTTCAGCACACAAACAATCAAATCTTAACAGTAGAGTCTATGACCGTTAATACGGCAGCACTGGATCGCCAATATCTTGCAATGTGTGGTTGCCATAGAAGCATGCTGGAGCATCATTGTCATTCAAAGCTATTTGTTGTTTGACATGCCACAAACACACGGCAGCAATTTCTGTATGTAACCGTAACCAGGAAACAGGGGTTTCAATTAAGCATTTACATGAATTTAATTATAAATTATTCCTGGGTAATCATTGTAGACACATACAAAGTAGACAGCTCTATTAAATTTCAATATTGCCACTATTGCCAATTACAGTTAAGCATTGAATGAGAGTACCAGACATAGTATCCCTGATCAAAAGTGACATTATCAGTGAAGAATTACTGTATGGGTTTACTCTTCTGTGACATGTGCTTATTCTTATTTTATAATGCTTAAAAGATAAAGGTGTTTGCTAAGGCAACCATCACTGTTACTAATGCTCAAACTTAGGGATTTGGATAAACCCCTATCCCAAAACCTCAGCACGTAACTTATACTGTATCGTTTTATGTCTCTATGTATTTTTTGGGCCAGTAAGCATCTCCTAGCAACCACCCAGCATATCCTAGCAACCTCATAACAGTGAGCCAAAAAACACTTAGAACATTCTAGCAGCTGCATATCAATGCGCTTATCCCTCTCAAAACACATTTGCAGTCAATTCACATCACCCTAGCCACAACCCAGACAAATCTAGCTACCACCTTGCAATGATCTTGCGACCTAACACAACACCCTAGCAACTGCATAGCAATGTGCTTTAGTTCACACAAAACACATTTGCATTGCAGTGCACTTAATACAGAGACAATCCCAAGCAACCTGGAATTAAGTGCCTTGCTCAAGGACACAATGGTGGTGGCTGTGGGGATCGAACCAGCAAACTTCTGATTAAAAGTTACGTGCTTTAGCCCACTACGCCACCACCACTCTGTACACCCAACCCTATCTCAATAAAGGGGTCATGAAATGCTCTTTTTAAAGTTTTATTTTCTTCTCTGAGGTCCACTGATAATATTTTAGCATTAAAACAGTCATCATTTTGTAATTTGTGATCATTTTCCACCCACAGTCTAAAACGCTTGGTTTTGGTCAATGCGCCTCTTTAAAACTTGCAGCCTCTCAAATTCAGCAATTTTTGAAACTCAATCTGAAGATAATGAACAAGCTCCACAACATTATAAAACAAAGGGGTTTCAGGGGTTACACATAACGCTCATCCAACACATTGCATCTGAATATATTAAACTGTTCATCTCAAGCACAACTGTTAACACTCACACCCTGTCTACACCGGACACGAGAGTCAAGTCAAGTGGGGATCAAGTTTTGAGTTCTGAAATGTACAGTATGTTTTTACAGTAGAAAGACCACTTATATGTCAAAATATCAAGGAAAATTTGATTCCTCATGACATGAACCCTTTAAGTATGAATTCGCACGAGTTGGTGAAATCAAATGAAATTGTACAAGTTTGTTCATATGAATTTGTACAAATTCTAGGCAGACAAATACCCAGATGTTTAATGCAGAAGTACTGGTAAGTGAAAGATCTGCGTGTCATAAATTATGTACATGCTTATTAATTTCATGCCCTAACCCAAACCCCATATCTAAACCTAACCATACAGTAGAATCTGTAAGGATAATTTGAAGTGTAAAGAGGTTTTTTAATATGATGGAAAAAAGTTTCACGTTTTAGAAAGAGACGAGGGCGTCTCACCTGATTGGTTGTTGCAAAAGTCAAGATTAGGCCAACAACTCGTAGCCAACTCGTTGAGAGTGTATTGGAACACCTAAGCAACCACCTTGCAACATCCTATCAACCACATTGCAATCCCCTTGCAACCTACCACAACACCAGGCAACCACATAGAAATGCTCTTAAAACCACCCAGAACACCCAACTGCAACTGGCACCCAACCACACCTAGCATCACGGAGTTGGTCTTCCAGGTTCAGGCACCACTAAAAAATGTTTAAGAAAGCAATTTCACTTATACCTCAAAAGCAAATGAAGGTGACATTCAGTATATAGGAGAATGTGGCTAATTAGTTTGTTTAATTGATTTTCCGTCTCCCCTCAAGATTGGCTGTAAGGTGGCGGTGACCCTTTTCTTGTACTTCCTGGCGACTAATTATTACTGGATTCTCGTGGAGGGCCTCTACCTGCACAGCCTTATCTTCATGACCTTCTTCTCAGACAGGAAGTACCTCTGGGGCTTTACACTGATTGGCTGGGGTGAGGAAACGGTTTGTTTACTTATGATCATTTCCAATAAACGGCACTCCAAAATAATTATTCAACTGCTGGCTGCAGAGTGCAAATCATATTCACAAGATTTAATTACAGATTTTGTTAGAAATCTTTTGAAATAAATAATCAGTCAATGAAAATGACTGGCTATAGTTACTTTGAGATAGTGTTGTCATGATAACAATTTCAGTGATACTAACAAGCTGGCATTTAGTATTTTTCAGTTAAGTAAACATTGCCTCAAGTAATTATTCAAGTAAACGGCCATTAATTAAACAAATTAAGTAATAGATTAAATGAAGACAATGGAATTGATTTTTAGGGTTAGATCAGGTTGAAATACTGTAGCTTCTTAAGTTAACAATTGATTCTACTGATTCTGTGGAAAGACTGATATAATTATATGTCAATATCGACTATGTCAGAACTGTTACTTTTGCCATCTCCGCTTTAAGGTATTGTTAATTGCTTTCAGCACAGCACAGTGGTGTGTATCTTTTGAAGACACATTTGTGGAGTCCACGGCTCCTGCATTGTACACACTGTGCGGAATAGTTGAACATGCACAGCGCATACAATGTGGATGCCGTGGAGCTAAACCACCTCAATGAAGCTTAAACGAATGTCATTTTGCTCAGAAATAATGACTACACCTGTTCTTCTGAATGGAACAACTGGAAAGTGAAGGTCATGTCATGTTTTACTAAACAGGTGTTCCTGCAATATTTGTGACTGTCTGGGCCAGTGTGAGAGCCACTGTTGCTGACACTGAGTAAGTATTTTAGCTACAAACTGTTTGCCTACATCACCATATGCACATTTGTACAGAAATGTATTGCTGTTCAGAAATATGTTGGTGTTAAACATGTCAAACACATAAAAAGCCATCAAAATGGTAAATAACACTAGAAAGGCAATTTCTCAATAGGCTCTTGAAATAAAACATGGATGTCTGGAATGGCCCGTTAAAGTGTCTGATTTGGTTTATGGTCAACAGGTGCTGGGATTTAAGTGCTGGAAACCTGAAATGGATTGTGCAGATCCCCATTCTGACAGCAATCGTTGTAAGTTTAGATTGCATTTTAGAAGTTTTAATTGCAAGTTCTGTTGAACTATGATCATTGGTTTGATTTGTTTTATATGATTCGCAAATGTGCCTCTAAATTATTGTGAATATTATATACAGTTACTGAGCCCTTTATTATGAACGCTATGGTCCTAATAAAGAGGACCTTGGCTGACAGAAGAGGAACCTAACGTGGTCTTCTACAGTTGTAGCCCATTCGCCTCAAAGTTCGACGTGTTGTGCATTCTGAGTTGCTATTCTGCTCACTACAATTGTACAGAGTGGTTATCTGAGTTACCATAGCCTTTCTGTCAGCTCAAACCAATCTGGCCATTCTCCATTGACCTCTCTCATCTACAAGGCATTTCTGTCCACAGAACTGCCGCTCACTGGATATTTTTTTGTTTTTGGAACCATTCTGAGTAAATTCTAGACACTGTTATGTGTGAAAATCCCAGGAGATCAGCAGTTACAGAAATACTCAAACTAGCCCATCTGACAACAACAATCATGCCACGTTCGAAATCTCTGAGATAAAACAAATTCCCCATTCTGATGGTTGATGTGAACATTAACTGAATCTCCTGACCCATATCTGCATTGGCTGATTAATTGCATGAATAGTAGGTGTACAGGTCTTCTTAATAAAGTGCTCAGTGAGTGTATTTCCTGACAGTCCCTTTTACGTAAATATAATATAAAATAATCCATTAAATGACTGTATTTACTTTTTCCCCCCCAAGGTAAATTTTTTGTTGTTCCTGAATATAATTAGAGTTTTGGCAACAAAACTTAGGGAAACAAATGCAGGGCGATGTGACACAAGACAACAGTACAGGTAAGATGACCTTGCTTTTTCCATTTGTCTATTCTCAGTATTTGTTTCTTTGTTATTGTTGATCGATAAACTGTATAGCACGTGAAATATTTCAGGTGTGTTTTATTTTATTTTTCTTTAACAGAAAGCTGTTAAAATCGACCCTGGTCCTCATGCCGTTGTTTGGCGTTCACTACATAGTGTTCATGGCAATGCCCTATACAGAAGTTTCTGGGGTACCGTGGCAAATCCAGATGCATTATGAAATGCTCTTTAACTCATTCCAGGTCATATTTTAAACATATATGAATGTTAAATGTTGAGTCACCAAACTATTTTGCAATAATGATGTTCGTAATAAAGTATTAGCATACTGCTTACTGCATACTATTTTGAATGTTTTATATTGACTAAACCTGATATTAAAATTCACACTCTCTTTTCCAGGGATTCTTTGTTGCAATTATATATTGCTTCTGCAATGGAGAGGTAAGAAAAAGATAAGATGCAATAACCCCAAAAAGTATTTGGACACTTAAGCCACACTTAAAAATGTCAATGGCATTTATTTTAAATAAACATAGCATCAGCACACTTTTTATTTTTGAAAGGTTTGAATTGATAAATCAATAAATGTACTGTTCAAAAATAAAGAGAAAATGCCTTGTTGTCAAATGTTAGTGAAACATGTCCATAGTTAATGGTCAAAATTGACTTCATACATCCAATAAAATGATCTTGGGACCAGTTGGTTAAAAGCCACTGCAGCTTCTGTGACCAAGAAATTTGTCAGATAATTGTCATTGTCATTCCTTTTATTTCTTACAGATATTTGGAGTAGAATTTAGATCAACTGTAAAACAACTATTTTCTCAACACTCTTTAGGTCCAGGCTGAAATCAAGAAGTCATGGAGTAGGAGGACACTTGCTTTGGACTTCAAGAGGAAAGCCCGTAGTGGCAGTAACACCTACAGTTACGGACCCATGGTGTCCCACACGAGCATCACAAACGTGACCGCACGGGGCCCTTTGGCCCTGCACCTCACCACTCGCCTGGGGCCCGTCACCATCAACGGACACCGGAACCTTCCAGGCTACGTGAAGAATGGCTCCGTCTCCGAGAACTCAATCCCATCTTCGGGTCAGGAGCTTCATATACAGGAGGAACCTTCAAAGAACTTTCAAGAAGAAAAAAACACACCAGTGGTGGAGGAGGAGCGAGAAACAGTCATGTGACTTTCAAAACGTAAACAAAAATGATAAACATTTTACATGATTTAGAAAATGTTAAAGGATGAGAGATTCCTTTCTTCCTCAGGATTTGCTTACCATTTGGATTGTGGAACGTTCTCATGAGTTGAGCTACAGTGTTACCAGTGACCAATCCAATTGAGCTGTTGGATCAGTGTCTTTTAAATGAGCCACAATGTTCTTGTGAGTCTGGGCGATACTATGGGTATCAGGACCTCTTCACCAACAGTACTTCAACACGAATTTGTGGTGAATACCTTAAGATTTTACAAATGTGTCCGTGCATTGTGAAAGAACAAATCGGTGCTTTCTGGTTGAGTGTTGAGTTTGCTCCAGGTTCAAGCCATAAAAATTATATGGTACTATGGACCGTGAATTGTAAATAAGAAACTCATAATATTTTAAATACATTTTAATAACAAAGAATTGTTTTTGATCAGCACTAATAAACTTTTTTTTTTTTTTTTTTTACACACTGCAAATAGTCCAAACAGATAGCATCTCATAAAACTCCCAGTAGGGATGCTCTTATGGTAGCAGGTTCTTATTAGTAGAATGTTATATTTCTATGTTTCTAGACCTTGAGCAATTGTGTCATGTTTATCCACAGGTTTGTTTGGTAGATTTGCCAAATCTTGCAGAGCTATTCTTTATGTAAGCCAGATCCTGCCATGAAATAAAAAATAAATTAACAAAGTTGATTCTGACTTTGTCTCACAATTTTGGCTTTATTTCTCACATTTGCCACTGTAATACTCAATATCGTGTTTATATATTGCAATTGCAAATTTTCTTCATGTAATCATAAGATAAAATGTCAAATTGTGAGATAAAATGTACAAAATATTATGTTGACTATATTTCACAATTTAAAAATTGCAAGATATAATGTGTGAAGTATAATGTTTCGACTATATATTTCGCAATTTCGTTATTGCTAAGTATAAAGTCGTAATTGCAAGAAATTAAGTTGGAATTGTGAGATATAATCGCACTTTGCAATTATGAGCTATAAAGTCAAAATGTGTAAGATTAATGTTGCAACTATATTTAACAGTTTCAAAAAGTCGCAATTGTGAGAAATGTAAAAAATTACAAGACGTAAATTTAAAATTGCAAGATGTAAAGTTAAAATTGCAAGATATAAATTTGAAATTATGAGAAATAAAGTCAAAATTGCAAGACATAATGTGCGAGATACAATGTTGCAACTTAATATTTTGCCATTTTTAAATGGCAGAAAATAAAGTCGCAGTTGCAAGATATAAAGTCATAAATGCAATATATAATGTTAGAATTGCAAGATATAAATTCACAATCATGAGACATAAGTTACAATTATGAGAAATTAAGTTGAAAATGAAAGATATGTGTGAGATACTTTGTTTCAACTTTATACTTTGCAATTTTATTGCAAAATATAAAGTCGCAATTGCAAGAAATAAAGTTGAAAATGCAATATATAATGAGATACAATGTTGCAACTTAATATTTTGCAATTTCGAAACTGCACAATATGAAGTATCAATTGTGAGATCTAGTCAAAATTGCAAGAAATAAAGCCGAAATTGTGAGATATAAAGTTGAAATTATGAGAAATAAAGTTGAAATTGCATATATGATATAATGTGCGAGATATAATGGTGCAAATTTATATTTTTTAGCAATTTCGAAATTGCTAAATATAAAGTTGCAATTTTAAAAATTATGTAGAAATTGTGGGATTTAAAGTTGCAATTTCGAGATATAAAGTTAAAAATGCAATATATAAAATTGAAATTGCAAGATATAGTCACAGTCGTGAGATGTAAAGTTGCTATTATGCAAAATAAAGACGAAATTGAAAGATATAATGTGGCTACTTAATATTTTGCAATTTCAAAACTGCACAATATGAAGTCTCAATTGTCAAAATTTCAAGATATTAAGATGAAATTGTGAGATTTAAAGTCACAATTGCGAGAAATAAAGTTTATGTTATGAGGAATAAAGTTGAAATTGCAAGATATGTGCGTGATATAATGCTGCGACTTTATATTTCGAAATTGCTAAATATAAATTTGCAGTTGTAAGAAATAAAGTTGAAATTGTGCTATAATGTAGAAATTACGAGATTTAATGACGCAATTGTGAGAAATAAAGTAGAAATGGCAAGATTTAATGTCGCAATTGTGAGAAATAAAGTAGAAATGGCAAGATTTAAAGTCGCAATTGAGAGAAATAAAGTAGAAATTGTGAGATTTAAAGTCGCAATTGCGAGAAATAAAGTAGAAATTGTGAGATTTAAAGTCGCAATTGCGAGAAATAAAGTAGAAATTGCGAGATTTAAAGTCGCAATTGAGAGAAATAAAGTAGAAATTGCGAGATTTAAAGTCGCAATTGCGAGAAATAAAGTAGAAATTGTGATATTTAAAGTCGCAATTGCGAGAAATAAAGTAGAAATTACGAGATTTAAAGTCGCAATTGCGAGAAATAAAGTAGAAATTGTGATATTTAAAGTCGCAATTGCGAGAAATAAAGTAGAAATTACGAGATTTAAAGTCGCAATTGGGAGAAATAAATTAGAAATTGTGATATTTAAAGTCGCAATTGCGAGAAATAAAGTAGATATTGCGAGATTAAAAGTCGTAATTGCTAGAAATAAAGTAGAAATTGCGAGATTAAAAGTTGCAATTGTGAGAAATAAAGTAGAAATTGCGAGTTTAAAGTAGCAATTGTGAGGGAAACAGCAAAAGATAAAGTAGCATTTGTGAGAGAAATTGAAATTGCAAGATATAGTCATAATCGTGAGATATAAAGTTGCAATTATGAGAAATAAAGTTGAAATTCTGAGCTATAAAGTTGAAATTGTAATAATGTTGTAACTTTATATTTTGCAATTTCGAAATTGCTAAATATAAAGTCACAATTACAAATAGTGTAAAGTTGAAATTTTTAGATATAAAGTTGAAATTGCAAGGTACAATGTGCAAGATATAATAGTGCGACTTTATATTTTTTGCAATTTCGAAATTGCTAAATATAGTCGCAATTCCGAGTTATATAGTTGAAATTGCATGCAATTAATGTCACAATTGCGAGATATAAAGAATCGAAATTGCAAGAAAGAAAATCACATTATCTCGCAAGATATAATGTTGCAATTCTGATAAAGTCATAATATTGAGATATAATGTGTGAGATAACGTTGCGACTTTATATTTCGCAATTTCGAAATTGCAAAATATAAAGTTGCAATTACGAGAAATAATGTTAAAATTCTGAGCTATAAAGTTAACATTTTTGTAATCTCAAGATATGAAGTCAGAATTCCCTTTTTTATTTTTTCTTCTGTGGCGAGATCAAGACACAATAGTTGTCTTCATGATTCTGGCAGTGAAAACAAAAATGCTCACCCTAATGCCATTCCAAACTCCTAGGATTTTATTTCTATTTTGGAAATCAAAAGATGTCAGGCAGAATGTTTACAGCTCTTTAACAGTAGGGAAAGGTGCTTTTGTGCGTATATCGAGGGTATATTTCAGTATATTACTCACACAAAAGCTATTGGAAAACATGGAAGATCGCACACCACTCATATGGAGTATGATTAGGTGAAAGATTCCTTAGCATCTGCTTGCATTATTGCCAGTGTTCAGTTGGTGGGGAAATGTGTGTTATAATGTTATTGTTCATTTTTTTCAGGGTCATTTTCAAGCTGCCTTAATCATTGCAGCCATTGTAGATAATTCATCCTATAAAACTTCATAACAACATTAATTAATAACATTTACAGGCATTATTACATTAAAACAATGCTTGACAGATCATTTATGTACAAACATATATTTAGAAATATCATTCAACTTTTATTTACTGTATATATTTTTATAAATATAAATGTGCAGCAAAAACTGATCTGTTAAGCATTATAGAATGTTTATTAAGGACTTATTAATAAAAGTTAACAAAGTGTTATATTTTATTCAATGGCAGCATCTTGTATAACTGTTATGTGTGTGTTTTCTTCTGTTATATTTGTCTGTGTTTTAGATGTCTAGACACATGTCAGACCATGAAAAAATCTTAGAAATACATCTAGAAATGAATGAATGAATTATCCACACCATTGTGATCTGTACTGAGTTTTCAGGGAATTATTTGCTCACTATTATAACCTCATTAGAGCTGTTTATTGAAACCATCCCCATTATCGTATAATGAATGATTCTTTATGCACACATCAAGATTTCATCCTGACAAGCCATTTATTATATGTTCTATCATTTCTTCGATGTCATGCCTCACTTCACTGCCTCTTAAATGACATCATAATGTATTTCATGCATGATACGAGAAGCTAAAAGTCGTCTAATGTCAAATCACATTAATTTCTGCAGCCAGCTAAGCTCAAACAGAAAGATAATGGATTTTCCAGCATTATTACTGTTCAATTCTTGCCCATTATTTATTGGTATTTTACTGGAGTTAGTATTGTATGTTTAGAGGCTCATGTATGATCTAATGTTCTGCTGCTTTTTTGTTTCTCCATGTATGTACATTAATATTGTGGATATATAAATTGATCTCATTGTTTACAAAAACAGATGTCCATCCAGTGATGAGCTAAATGAACATGTTTGTCTGGAAATATTCTGTAATAACTATGAAAGGACAATAATCATGGTTCAAAAATTCAGACTTAAATTTGTAATTGATATCTTAATAACACATATTGGTTTCCAAAAATTAGCACTTTAAATTTAGAGGGGTGTTTTTTGGTATCCCTTATATTCAAACATTCACTCCTGATGAAAGTATACAAAAATGAATTTATCTTTTTTCTATATTACACAACTTTAAACTTGAGCGAGAGGGCAGATGATGCAAGTAGTCAGTACTTTTGTTTTTCTAAAAAAAAAAAAAAACTTTTCACATTATTTTAGCTTTTTATTATTATTATTATTATTATTACTTTTTTTTGTAGTCTATTTTTGCACTTTACTGTATGTGCCTTGACAAGATACCAGTTCTGTCTCGGTTTCCATATTAGTGTTTTTTTTTTTTTATGTTTTTGTTTTTTTTAACTGAAAAATAATTTATACATAATTCAGTATTGAGGTGTTGGAAAAATTTGTGAAAAATGAATTGATCTTGTTTGACTAATAGTCAAGCTTCACTTAAATCCTGTGCATTTTTTAAAGGGGTCATATCATACATTTTCATTTTATTTTATTATTTGACTCATATTAAAGATCTACTTGTACAGTTAAAGTTTTTTTGTGCCCAAAAGGTTTTTATGTTTAGTTTTGCAGCTGTTTCAATAATTGCACTTTTTAGACTGGAATGAAGTTTTGAGTTATTGTACAGCTCTTATCTCAAAAGATCAAGGATAAATTGATTCCTCATGCAATTTCCCTTTTAACACCATTTTCTATTATTCCCACATGTCTCATATTGATTAATTCATTGTTATTTACATCCTCATTAAAAAGGTGATTTTATTTGCTTGAAATATTTGAAGAATATAATTTTGACATACTTTTTGTTGTTTATATGTTACATACATTTTGTAAAAACATCAGTAATGTATTATTTAGTGCTGATCACGTGTATTGTGAATAAGGAATACATGAAAATGTATTATTAATAATAGCATTATAAACATATTCTTTGGAATATGAAAAATGTCACTTTTGAATTTAAGCAAACAAAGGAATAAACAGTTGAGTAATTCAGTCCTTTTTTAAGAGAGAATCATTTATTGTCAGTATTTACAAAAAAACTAAATACATGTAAATGAATGTAAATGTACAATAAAATAAAAAAAATATTTTACAAAAAAACAAAAACAATTACTCGGTAAAAAACTACTGATAAAAATGTAGCACATGCCATTAAAGGAACAGTTACCCAAAAAAGTCATAATTTACTCAAAATCATACAGAACAACAAGAGGATGAGTAAAGGATGACAGAATGTTCATTTTTGGGTGAACTATCCCTTTAAGGTGACTAAATGTTCACTTTTTTGTGGGCTTCTTGGCACTGCCCTTGGCTCCACCTCCTTTACTTCCTTTCTCATCTGCTTTCTCACCTCCTTTTTTACCTTTCCCTCCATCTGATGCCTCTTTCTTTGATGCTCCTTTTTCCCCTTTTTCTCCTTTCTCTCCCTTCTTCTTTGTGGATTCACCCTTGTCTTCTCCCTTCCCTTCTTTCCCCTCTTTCGCTTCTTTTGCTCCCTTGCCCTCCTTGTCCTTTTTGCCTTCTTTTTCCTTTTTGCCTTTCTTTTCGGCGTCAACCTTTCCCGCGACGGTCGGCACCTCTTCCTTCTCCACTGGCTTTGCCGCTAAACCAAAAAGAGAGAGAGAGAGAGAGAGTGAGAAGGGTTTGTTTAACCACTGATTTCAGTCTGACACTTGACTTTGAGAGAAAAATGATTAAGAGGAATGATTATTATAATCAAAATTACTCCCAATATTCACTTCCAGTTGGTAGATGATACCATGTAGTGTTGGCAACAATACTTCTCAGAACTTTAAATCCTGTTTACATATAAAACATGTTGATCAAATTGACCCCTAACACCACCGTAGGCTACAGATTATGAACAGTCTTTTCAAAACACATCTGTGTGAAAGTTTGCATGCACTTTCAGGACCCTAAGTGAGGAAATGTCACAAAATATCGAGGAGAAATAAATAGCTTAACCAGTATTTCAGCAGTTTTAAAATTGTATGTTGTCAAATTGACCCCAACACAATAAGAGTGTTAAAGGAATATTCTGGGCTCAATACAAGTTATGCTCATTCGACAGCATTTGTGGCACAATGTTGATTACAAAAAAACATTTACTTTGACTCGACTCTACTTTCCTTAAAAACTGAGGTTGCAGTGAGACACATACAATGGAAGTGAATGGGGCCAATTTTTGGAGGGTTTAAAACAGAAATGTGACGCTTATAATTATATAAAAGTTCAATTAAATAATCAAAGTTGTTTAAATCTTCATTTTGACATGATCAGAAGGTTTACAGCGTTACATCGTCATGGCAATGAAGTTGTAAAATTGGATATAACTTTACACAGAAAAGGTGTAAGCGATTGTTTTGTTTACGTCTTGTGGCTATAATTTTGAAATGTGAGTATTTTAACATTTACTGATTGGCCCCATGTCCTGTTCCATTCTAAGTATCTCACAGTGACCCAGTTTTTTTCTTCTTTTTTTTTCTTTATTTTAAGAAAATGAGGAACAAGTCGAGATTAATTTTGTAGTAATCAACAATAGGCCACAAATGATGTTGTTTGAGCTTACCTTGTATTGAACCCAGAATATCCCTTAAAGTGTAATATACACTATGTGTATATTATGAAAATGTTTCAAATTTGGAAAATATTGTGACACAGCTATCTGCTCCAGTTATGAACATCACACAATAATTTAAGAATGCACAGCATATAGAAGAAAAATGTTCTAACACCACAAGCATTCCTAGAATTAATATTTTCAAGAAAAAAAATCTTGTAAACACACACACAAAAATTATTTTGTAATCTCAATGCAAACACTTTGTGTAGAAAGAACCTTGTTGAATTGGGTAAACCCAACAAATTTAGACATGTCAATGTAACTCAAAAAAATCTCTTATTTTTTTTATGTACTAACTAGTAATGTAAACGTTAGCACGCTGATTTAAATATTTTTTTTCACATCAATATACATTCCATACCTCATTAAGACAAAGCAAAAACCAGATTTTTGATAACCATGCAAATTTATTAAAAAGAAAAAACTGAAATATCATATTGACATAAGTATTCAGAACGTTTGCTTGAAATTTAGCTCAACTGCATCCCATTTCTCAGGTGCATCCCATTTCTCTTGGTCATCTTTGAGATGTTTCTACACTTTGATTGGAGTCCACCTGTGGCAAATTCAATTGAAAGGACATGATTTGGAAAGGCACACACCTGTCTATATAAGGTATCACAGCTAAATATGTATATCAGAGTAAAAACCAAGCCATGAGGTCAAAGGAACTGCCGGCAGAGCTCAGAGAAAGGATTGTGTCGAGGCACAGATCTGGGGAAGGCTACAAATAAAATGTCATCTATTTTGAAGTTTCCCAAGTGCACAGTGGCCTCCATAATTCTTATATGGAAAAGTTTGGAACAACCAGGACTCTTCCTAGAGTTGGCCGCCCGACCAAACTGAGCAGTCAGGGGAGAAGGGCCTTGGTAAGAGATGTGTCCAAGATCCCGATCATCACTCTGATTGAGCTCCAGAGATCATGTGTTGAGATGGGAGAAACTTGCAGAAGGACAACCATCACTGCAATACTCCACCGATCTGGGCTTTATGGCAGAGTGGCCAGACAGAAGCCTCTCCTCACTGCAAGACATGCAAAAAAGCACCTAAAGGACTCTCAGACTGTGAGAAACAAGATTCTCTGGTTTGATTAAATGAAGATTGAACTGTTTGGCCTCAATTTCAAGCATCATGTTAGGAGGAAATCAGGCACTGCTCATCACCTGCACAACACCATCCATGTGGTGAAGCATGGTTTTGGTAGCATCATGTTGTGGGGGTGTTTTTCAGCAGCAGGGACTGGCGGACTGGTCAGGATTAAAGAAAAGCTGAATGCCACAAAATACAAATATATCCTTACTCAAAACCTGGTTCAGAGCACTTAGGACCTCAGACTGGGCTAAAGGTTCACCTTCCAATAGGACAATGACCCTAAACTCACAGCCAAGACAACGCAAGAGTGGCTTAAGGACAACTCTGTGAAAGTCTTTGAGCAGTCAGAGCCCGGATTTGAACCCAATCGAACATCTCTGGAGAGATCTGAAAATGGCAGTCCACCGACAGTCCTCATCCAACCTGACAGAGCTTGAGAGGATCTGCAGAGAGGAATGGCAGAAAATCCCCAAATCCAGGTGTGCAAAGCTTGTCGCATCATACCTAAAAAGACATGAAGCTTTAATCGCTGCTGAAGGTGCTTCAACTCAGTATTGAGACAAGGGTCTGAATACTTATGTCAATGTGATATTTCAGTTTTTTGTTTTTAATAAATTTACAAAGTTACCTGAAATCTGGGTTGTGTTTTGTCATTATGGGTTATGGAGTGTAGATTGGTATGGGGGAAAAAGTTATTTAAAGTATTTTAGCATAAGACTGCAACAACAAAATGTGAAAAAATAAAGGGGTCTGAATACTTTCTGAATGCACTGTACATGCTGGTTGGAAGCACAACAGATAATAGTTGTTCCATTTACATGACAAAATGTTCTAGAATTGTGTTTATTTAGTTCATTTTAATAAAGTAAATTGAACAAGAAGCAAAAATATGGTATTATTATTATTTTAGTGCACATACTGTATGTGTTGTTCATTTTTTCTTTTTCATTCGGAGAGTATTGGACAAATTCTAGTTTCTGTCTAAAACCATACCCCACATCCCCTCTCCTGACGCAAATTCTCCAATCTATTGAGCACACTGGAGAAAGACTGATAGAGATGCTTTAAAAGGACTCAGAATAGAACAGACAGCATTATGATATCAGTTAATTGGTTTCATATTGATCAGATGACTGAGTGCAGCCCTGTACGACACACACATATTGTCTGACTACACATTGCCATAATCTGAAACAACACAAGCAATAAAACATCATAACAAAAGGATCATTTTACATTCTCTCAGTTTATAGTATAAAATCTTTTTTTTTTTTTCAGAGATTTACCACCCAGAACCTAATTCTTTGCCATTTAAAATAAAAATCTTGTATGTTTAGATTTCTTCATTTCACAATACATATATTTATTGATGTGAATTCTTTAAGCAGTAAAGTTTCAGTGAGAGTATTTTGAGGCAAATCTTTCAATAAAGCTTAATCTCTCATTGAATACAAGCAAATGTGTATTTACAGAGATAGACTCTCCAAGAGAAGGGACGGTGTTGAGATTGTTTGAATCGTTGTGTGACTGCCCTGAATTCCATTAAACATTTTTATAGGAAAATGTTCCAACGGTAATATTTATCCTCCCTCACGTTGATCCGATGCACCCAATCTCAGTGCATTCCTCCTCTGAGGGGCCAATCTTACCAGATGATTAATAATGTGACACGTACACTCACATGCTGATTATAAAATAATAATATTTTTTAACGTTTAACAAGGAATTTATAATTGGACTAGAGATGATAATATCCTCATCTTTTAGTCAAGGAAAGTCAATCCCAAAATATGAAAATATCACTGAACAGTTTTAAGTTCCAACATGATCTCATTAGTATTTGTAAATATTCATATGTACAGTGTGTTTCTCATATTGTATATGTTTGGATTGACACTGATATGTACAAAATTTACATACTGGCAAAATATCACACAGAGAACTATAGAGATGTACAAATGTTCCTAATCCTTTGATGTCTGTAGAAAATTGAATTCATGGGTTTTTATAGATTCATTTTGTTGTATTTGAAAATAGAAACATTTATGTTTAAAGCCATCAGTTATTTAACACCATTAAGCATTTACCTTTGAAATTATAACCGTTTCATTCTGTTCTGTGTGATTTCATCAACATTAAATTGAAGGATCCTTGATGAGTATTAAATTTAGCCATAAAATTGTGCCTTCAACAAGTCTCAATTAGTCTCATCTGGAGTTAATTTATAAATAAATATACCATTAACAAGGTCTTTCTCAGACAAAGTACCTCCATTATTCACTTATAAATGAGTCCCACCATTGAACCCACTCACTTGAAGTGGAACTGTATTTTCATCAAAAGTTACAGTGATTCCAGTTCATCGGAGGATTCATAAAGATTTGTAGTTCCCCGTCTGTCACTCACTTCGACGTCGTGTCGAGGAAGCGACACTAAGGGTCTCTCTTGAGCTCAGAATATGACTCTGATCTATGAAAAAAGGCCAATGAGAAGTTGGCAGACAGTATTTGCATACCCGCCCCCGGACATATGGGTATAAAGGTGGGGAAATACGTCTAGTTCATTCAGGATCTTTCTGAGGAGCCGGAAATGGTCCGGCCACAACAGTGGCTTGGCTCAGCGACGTAGCCTGGAGGACACAACGTCTTGTTCCCTCCAACAGGGAATGGAGGTTACATACATAACCTAGACGTCCCCCGTCTGTCACTCACTTAAACGTTGTGTCGAAGAAGCGACACTAGGGGTCCAATTTAAATCACACCATGCGCTGAGCTGTGTACGTGAACTGCTGACACAGGAGTGGGCAGGTATTTTACATGCAAAGGTGACCAGCTGTGTCAGACTGCATGTACCCTTCCCCAATGGCCCATAAAAGTCAGAATCCTTCTGGTTACTCTAAACAGGGGAACAAGGCGATGCTTGTCAACCTGGGAACAGGCCGAGCCTAGCTGGACCTCTTTTCTCTCTATGTTTCTCGCATAGAGCCAAATGGCTGGGGCCCTTACACGCATCGTGGGACGGGGGTCTTACCCAGTTTCCTATTCTTTCAGGGGGAAAAAACTCTGCGGAGACCACACCTGCCCAGGAAGGGGGAGGTAAAAGTGGCAAAATACATCACATGGGCCTCTTAGGTCACATGTGGGAAAATGGCGCAGTGGTAGATCCAGCCTCAAGGAAGGGGGAGTTGCTACAACACAGCAACCAGAGGGCAGCTGGAACTGCAGGAGGAAGTCCACGCAGGAGTCCTAACCTGTGGAGCACCTATTCCAGTGCAGGATAGAATTGAGTACCCGCAGTGGATTGGGCCAGCGAATTCCTCCGCTGAATTGCAGACCCACAGGACTAGGAAGGAGTCATCCAGGGAGCCAAGTTAGTGGGATCTCCTGGGAGAAAAAACGCACTATTTTACCTCGGCCGAGGGAAAGGGTGCTTGGCGCAAGCGGTCCACCCGGTCAATCCGTCAGCGTGTTACCGAGTTCTACCGGCTCAGACCTGAGAAAACACAGGATGAAACTGACACTAACCTCAGATTGTAAAATCTCACAAGGGTGTTGCCCAACCCGCTGCTCTGCATATGTCTGCCAGGGAGATGCCTCTGGCCAGTGCCCGTGAGGATGCAACACTCCTTGTCGAGTGTGCTTGGACTCGCAAGGGGAGGGGCACGGCCTGGGTGTGATAAGCCAATGTAATGGAGTCAACTACCCAGTGGGAAGGCCTCTGTTTGGAGACAGCATTCCCTTTCCGCTGCCCACCAAACCAGACAAAGAGCTCAGAACATCAAGAGCTCTGCACGCAGTCCAAGTAGGTACGCAAAGCACATACCGGACACAGCAACGAAGGACTGGGCCTGCCTCCTCTTGGGGCAGCTTCGCTTGCAGGTTCACAACCTGGACCCTGAGGGGAGTCGTAGGAACCTTGAGCACGTAGCCCGGTCACAGTCTTAGGATCACATGAGTGTCTGCCTTGTTTGACTGATTCTAGCGGCTCGAAAGGGGGGGGGGTCTCCGAAGGCCTGAGAGGACCACTGAGAGACCCCAGGAGGGGAACAGGCTTGGCCGGGAAGGATTTAACCTCCGGGTGCCGCTTAGGAACCTGATGATTAAGTTGTGCTTACCCAAAGACTTGCCGTCTACTGCGTCGTGGCTGGCTGTGATAGCAGCCACAGCACCTTTGCAGGAAGGCTCACTGGGGGAAATGCGTACTTGCGCAGCCCCGAGGGCCAGCTGTGTGCCAGTGCGCCTGCCCCGAGGGGAGCCTCTGTTCCGGCATACCGGAGTGGGCAGTGGGAGGTCTCTCAGGAGGCAAACAGGTCTACCTGGGCCTTGCCAAATCATTCCCAAATCAGCTGGACCGACTGGGGGTGAAGCCTCCACTCTCCACCGGGCAAATGTTGTCGTGACAGCGCATCTGCTACCACATTGAGGTTGCTGAGGATGTGAGTGGTGCGCAGCTACTTGAGTTGCTGCTGGCTCCAAAGGAGGAGACGATGGGCAAGTCGTGACATGTGGCGGGAGCGTACGCCGCCTTGGCGATTTATGTATGCTACCGTGGTGGTGCTATCTGACCTGATTAGGACATGTTTATCCCGAACTAATGGGAGAAACTTCTGCAGGTCAAAGAAAACAGCTGTGAGCGGCGCACATGCCCACGGAACCAATCAAGAAGCTGTGAGGGGGGGGGGCGGAGATTTCCGGTCCAGCCTCACGCTCGCGGTAGCCCGGGAAAGCATAGCGGACCTCTGTGTGTCAGGCTCAGACTGGGCAAGCAGACACGAAGGTGGCGGCCCAGGCGAGTCATCAGCATCAGATGCCGCTGTAACGCTTTCCAATGCAGCGGCGATGTCGTCATCCAATTCCGGAGCTCAAGGGACCAGCTGGCCGGCCGTGCCGGGGAGGTGGGTGGTTCGAGGGGATTTACCCGGTGAAACGGTACCCGTCATTATCCCCAAATCTCCTTCATCGCCCGTGGTGCCTGCCCCAATTCCGTAGGAAGGAGGCAAGGCGCGGTGGGTGGCTGAAGTGGCTTTATCTCATGACAAAAGAAAGCCACGACCGCAATGCTGCCATGACTATGTTCTCGCACTGAGAACATGAACCATTCATAAAATGCTGCCTGCGTGTGATCGCAGCCCAGGCACGCGAGGCAGCTTTTATGCCCGTCAGAGGTGGAGAGAAATCAACCGCATCCAGGAACTACACAGAGGCGGAAAGACGTCTTTAAAAAGACTCATCCAGAAAAGGACATTCAACGCCAGCTGTGTATTTGCTCTTTTAGAGAAACTAACTCTTTTAGAGAAAATAACTCTTAACTGCGCTGTTGAAGCACCCAGGGGCAAACTGCACTGCAGTGCAGAGAAGGAAAAAGCCACTGAAGTGCATCATAGATCCAACAGCAGATTCAGCTCATTTGAGATACTATACAACAGTTTTTTTTTTTTCATCACAACTTGTTGGCTGCAAATTGGCCTGTTGGTCCTAGCATAAGACTGTTTTCATATTTTAAAACAAAGAGCATCACCAACATTAACCCCTTAAACTTAAAAATTAAATTAAATTAAATTTAAAAGCTCACCTTACAGACATACAGTCGACTAACTGGAATAAATTGGTTTCTTTTTACAGAAAACACCCAAATAATAATAAAAAAAGATTAATAAATAATAGTGTGTATGTTTATAATCTTATGATGAACATAAAAAAATCTCTCTTTTTTGACCTAAATTTATAAGCATGTTATTCTGGCTCTGTTTGCTGTTTCTCCCTGCAAAAAAAGTATTTTTTAATTCTACTAGATGTTAACAAATACTAGGAATATATTTTTTCTCTATTACCTTCCATCACAATATACATATCTGAAAGGTAGATGACGGTCTAACGTAGAAAAGCGCTCTGCAAATGCATGTTCATCACTGTACTTTTGTAAATATCTCACCCTACGAATGGACTAGATGCTTAATCTAGGGGTCATTGGAAAGCAGCAAGCTTTGCAATGATGCATAACATTTAATCATCAATAGCTGATAACAAATTTTGCAGATGTGCAATTTTTCTTCTGGACTGTAAATGTATTTCTGGGCATCTAAGATATAACATTGGATTATTTAACAAAGCACGCTCACAGACCAGTAAACAGTGGCTCATTTGAAAGGAATCAGCCTACGGTAAGAGTTGCTATAGAGTTTGTGGCTATACGGAGCTTCTAGAAGCAGTTATAAGGCAGACATGAGACGTTTGTGTTTGTTGTCTTCGAGATTCTTCTGATAATCATTCGAAATGTGGTATTATGGCAACAACATAAACTGTAGAGTCACATTCCTGCAAATGAGAGCTTTCATTTGATTGTGAACATGATTGTTGGTGACAGATGGCCTGGATTTAGTATTTCTGTAACTGCTGATCTTCTGGGATTTTTACTCACAACAGTCTCTAGTGTAAAGAGAATGGTGCGAAAAACAAAGCACAACCAGTGAGCGGCAGTTCTGTGGGTGAAAACACCTTATTGATGAGATTCATCAGCAGAGAATGGCCAGAATTATTTGAGCTGACAGAAAGACTATGGTTACTCCGATAACTGTTCTGTACAATTGTAGTGAGCAGAATAGCGTCTCAGAATGCACAACATATCAAACCTTGAGATGGATGGGCAACAACAATAGAAGACCTCTTTGGGTTCCACTTCTGTCAACCAAGAACAGAAAACTGTGTTTGCAGTGGGCCTTCTATTTGTGTAGTTCAGCAAAAATTCAGATTTGTCAGGCCAGGCGATGTTTTTCCAATCGTCTACTTTCCAGTTTTGGTGAACCTGTGCCCACAGCAGCCTCAGTTTCCTGTTCTGAGCTGACAGTTGTGGTATCCGGAGGGGTCTTCTGCAGCTGCAGCCCATCCACCTCAATGTTTGACATGTTGTGTGTTCAGAAATGCTTTTCTGCATAGCACTGTTTTAATGCGTGTTTATTTGGGTTACTGTCACCTTCCTGTCAGCTTGGATCAGTCTGGTCATTGTCCTCTGTCCTCTGTCATTAACAAGTAATTTTCGCCCACAGAACTTCAGCTTGCTGGAAGTTTTTTTTGTTTATCACACCATTGTCTATACACTCTAGAGACTCTTGCATGTGAAAAATTCCAGGAGATCAGCAGTTCCACAAATACTCAAACCAGCCCATCTGACACCAACAATCATGCCACGGTCTAAATCACTGAGATAAAAAAAAAATTGAACATTGATTTGAAAATTAGTTGAAGCTCCGGACATGTATGTGCATGATTTTATGCACTGCACTGCTGCAACACGATTGGCTGATTAGATAATCGCATGAAATACATGTGTACCTAATAAAGTGGCCGGTGAGTGTAGATGTATTCAACGTGTTCATTCTGGCTGTCACAAAGGAAAAGAAATGCAACGTGGCATGTCAACTATGTGATAAGTGTGTAATTTGTAATTGACGAAGATTTTCCATTCATACATCAGCTATTAACACAACAGCTACCTAGAACGACAAATCTAAGAATGTCACAATTTCAGTTCATATCTTATTAATAGAACATATTTGAGCATAAAAGAAGAAGAAAGGAAAACAGAAGTGTGGGGGCTATTCTTTTAATTGCTAGTCCCTGTTAAGACAAGTAACTTCATAAAATGTCATTTATATTCCCCAGTCATCTCTGGCTCAGTATGGCACACTTTTGCCTGCATGATATAAAGTCTCTGTACACACAATTTGCACCAAAAGAACAAGAAAACAGTTGTAATAGCTCTGTGCCAGACTTCAACCACCCAAAGGATAACAGGGGTTTTTCTTCCCTCGTAAAGAGCTCTCTGGAGTCGTTCAGCTGCAGTGTGTACATGTGGATGATGTTGTCTTCACAAGCTTTAAACCACTGCAATCATATAACAGCTCATCAATGTGTCAGCTGTTTCTCCGACACAGCAATGACAACACAACACATCTCAATAATGGCTATAAATATTGAGTAATGAAATATTGATATTATTACAGCTGTTATGTTCAATGATAGATTGCCATAAGAAAACACAGGCAGGGGTTTAAAGCTTCAGAATTTTGGACAGTATGATAAAGGGTTTCATATTAAAAATAAACAATCCTTTAGCATAAAACAAACCGTTTTAAAAAGGGATAGTAATATAATTGTTGCGGTCCTGAATTCTCGTACCTTACAGGGGTTGTTTAAAAAGTGGTGCCACAAAAAAAGCATTAGCATTGATTATCCACTAAAAAGTGTGGGGGTCAAATATGTAATGGTTATCATAGTTGCTACGACACACTCTTTACACATTACCATGACCAATTTCAATGCACATAAAATATTTCTATTGATAGCATTTAGCACATCCTGTAATTAATTTCACTTGTTCCCTATCATCATGAAAGCCAGATTACTGTCAGATCTCCTCTAACCTGTGTGGGTGTGACAGCTGCAAGGTTAATGATTTGACCTGGCAGCTGAAATGTCAGAGATTGAATATCAAGGTTACTGGGAGGAATATGTGTGAGACAGATTTAGAGAACCACTGATTTATGGGGCTGAAACTGCCCACACGTTGAGTAATTCATACTGAAAAACAAGGGAAATTAAACAGAGGCAGAAAATGTTTCCTTCATGAAGGAAAAGCTTCGAAATCGTAAGTCGAAATCGAAGTCGTAAACTCTGTTCCCTGATGGAGGGAACGAGACTTTGTGTCGATGTAGTGACACAAGGGGTCTCTCTCTTGAGAGCCTCGTTACCTCTTATCTTTAAGAAAAGGCCAATGAGAATTGGCAAACAGAATTTGCATGCCCCTCCCCCTGACATACGTGTAGAAAAGGAGGGAAGCGTGCGTCTGTTCAGACAGGTTTTGAGCTGAGGAACCGAGAGTAAGGTCCCAGCCATTTCAGCGGCTTAGTATAGTGTTGTGGCAAGAGGGACACAAAGTCTCGTTCCCTTCATCAGGGAATGGAGTTTACAACAGTAACCGAGACATTTCCCTTCTGTCATGTTGTGTCGACGTAGTGACACTAGGGGTCCTTATCTATAAAAAAAATTCCAGAATACTGTTAGGTGTTAAGTGGGCTGCTGATGCAGGTGCAAGCAAGCTGCTGTGTGCGAAAATAGCAGGTTCATCAGATTGCATTAAACTCAACACCCCAAGAAACGTCATATAGTTCCCCACATCCCTGAGGTAGGGAAGCAATGTAACGCCAGCCGCGGCCTTTTCTCTCTCTATGGTTTCTCTCCATAGACTGTTAGATGCGGCTGGGGCCGTCTAACTCCATAACATGCATCGGGGAAGGTGTTCTTTTCAAATCCTATTCTTTCAGGGGGAAAAGACCCTGGAGAACACATCCTGTCCAGCAGGGGAGGTTATATTATTAATATTGAGATATGAAAGTACACATCCTTCAGGTCTACTGCCACGAACCAATCTTGATGACGGATATCTCTGCATCAGCATCTTGAACGGGAGTCTGTGTAAAGCCCGGTTCAGAACTCGAGGTCCAAGATTGGTCGCAACCCACCACCTTCCTTGAGTACGATGAAGTAAGGGCTGTAGAAACCCTTCACCATCTCGGCTGGAGGGACAGGTTCTATCACATCCTTGCGAAGGCGTTTTCACCCTGCAGGTAACGCGGATGGCGCTGAAATGGGGCGGGCATCTGGCGAACTGAATCGCGTAGCAGAGTCGGATGGTCCTGACCAGCCACCGCGATGGGTTGGAAAGCGTAAGTCACGCGTCCAAGCTCTGGGCGAGGGAACCTAAGTGGACAATCATGTGTGACGTACCTGAAGGTGGGGCCTCGCGGCGGGGGGAGCTGGCGATGTCACGTCGGGGAGCGTTGCTTCGTGGTTGTACTGAGGCGAGGCTCAAATCACTTACCTTGCTCCTCATACCCAGCCTGGAGCGGGTAGGCGACTGAGGAGGAAGTTCTATAGCGATGACCTCTAGACTCGG
Source organism: Moxostoma hubbsi (assembly GCA_032164185.1). Lineage (NCBI taxonomy): Eukaryota > Metazoa > Chordata > Actinopteri > Cypriniformes > Catostomidae > Moxostoma > Moxostoma hubbsi. Next base: position 10,217,356 of record JAVLUX010000009.1, on the reverse strand, counting down.
CGCGAGTGTGCTACAGTTGGAGACGTGAAGACTGAGGGTCCGCGTTCATGGGGGCCCGACTGCAAGTGTTCGGTGTCTGATCGCTGTGAGAACAGCGGTTGGGGGCACCGGCTAATTGAGCCAGGGAGTGAGGAACTGCTTCCTTTGTGACAATGTGGGTAAGGAAAGGAAGGGCAAGCAGAGGAAAGGAAACAAAAGATTATCTACCTAGCCCTCCACTGGGGAATGGAGTGGTCTGGATACCAGCTCCATAGCAGACGTCTCTCTCCCTGGGTTGCCCATCTCTGGAGCGCTTGGGAGCCTTCTGGGTCCGGATGGTGGTTCGTGAGATGGGGGGAGCTCTACACTGGTGCTGAGTGCAGGGCTCGGGCTTTCACTGTCGTAGGGGGACACCCTCGGCGAGCAGACAGAGTGTGGGACATTGAGAGCCGCGGCGTGGCAAGATGTGTTGAATGGCCTCCATCTGTTTCTTCACCGTTGAGAACTTTTGGGCAAATTCCTCCATGGTGTCGACAAATAGGCCAACCTGGGAGATTGGGGCATTGAGAAAGCGAGCCGTGAGCCAGGTGGCGGTGTTTTGTGGGCAGAGTTGCACTGCAACTGCCTTTTCCAGCTGTGAGAGTTTCGACACAGGGGTGGGGTGGGTGGGTGGGGTTTGGCGGCTAGAGTAGCTTTCCCTCGGAAGAAGGAAAGCCGTGACCGCAACGTTGCCATGGTCATGTTCCCATGAGCCTCCCACAAATTCTGCCTCTGTGTCATCTCTGCCCAGACAGGCATCTCTGCCCAGACTGCCCACGAGAGGCAGCGCCCATGGCCGTTGGAGGCCGAGAGGTACGACCGCATCCAGGAATGACACAAAGACGGAAGGGCATCTTAAAAAGGACATGTCTTTAAAAAGACGTTCAACATCAATGTGTTTACACTTTCAGATAAATTTATACTATTTTAGAGAGCTGTTGAAGCGCTCAGTGGCGTAGTCTGCACTAGCGTGTAGAAAAGCAGCTGAAATGCGGCGTATTTCCAACAGCATATGCTCTTTAGAGGTGAGTGGAACAGCAGTGGGTTTTACTCAGCTCACTGAAACACAACCGCTTGGGTCCGAAGAAAAAATCTGTCTGAACAGATGCACGCTTCCCTCCTTTTACACACGTATGTCAGGGGGAGGGGCATGCAAATTCTGTTTGCCAATTCTCATTGGCCTTTTCTCAAAGATAAGAGGTAAAAAAGGCTCTCAAGAGAGACCCCTAGTGTCACTACATCGACACAACGTCAAGTGAGTGACAGAAGGGGATCGACTGTTAATAAAACTGCAGATAGTGTAGTTCCAACTGCTCACTTAGAGGTTTTCAAACTGGCAGAGGTATATGCAGTTTTGTGCTCTATGACAGCTCGAATGCTATCAAAAATGACCATCAATTAGCAAGTATTGAATAGAGGCATCAAGTTATTGATTAGCTATATTGATTTAATAAAGGGTGTGAAGTACCTGGGTCTTTGTGCCTACATTTATTTACTTTTTCTAGTCAACAAGAAATCAAAGTGGACCCTAATTACTTTCTTAATGCATATTCCTTGTCCTAATTTTTCACATACACTAAAATAAATCACATTATTTGTGATCTACACAACAAAACTGTATTTCTCATCTAAACTTGTTTTCTTTGCTCTATAAATTATTTAGAGTGAATGTAAATCAGTGAAGTATGCACAACAACAGCAGAATATTTTTTTGCTGCTTGTTAAGTTTCCTTAATTAAAATTAGCAAATGCAACAATTATTTCGCACTATAATTTAATTGTGTTCAATCTACTTAATTTTTAAATGGAAGTTTACTTAAAGTATTTTTTTTCCTCATTAAATGTTTAATTCCTAAAGAATTTTGAAATATATGTACGAAATTATGACCATTCACATTAAAATGAAGACTTATTTCAGTAACCTTATAAAAGTGGTTTTATTCTACATGGAGAGGGTCCACACATGTGGTCAGACATGTTAGAATCACATGACCAGCTGAATACTACTCGCTTAATCTCAGTAACCTTCCTGTTATTGGACACTTTCACTCACTGATTAAAGTAATCATGGCTGACTGTGTATACAACATTTCTAAAATTGCATCTGAAACGGAAAATTGTTGATTTTAAATGATGCTGCATCCAAGCCGCTAGGTGCTGGAAATGCATCTAAGATCCAACAGCAGTGCTTCTTGCCAACAGAGGTGAGTGGAACAGAGGTGAACTTACAGCTCTGCTCCAAAGAAAATATCTGACTGACAGATGAACGCCCGCTTAACTTTATACCGGTATGTCCAGGGGCGGCACATGCAAATTCTGTCTGCCAATTTCTCATTGGCCTTTTCTCAAGTTCAGAGGTACGCGAGGCTCCCAAGGAAGCCCCCTTTTGTCACTTCATTCGACACAACATCGAGTGAGTAACAGAAGGGGAACATACACATTATATTCTGAAATGCATAACATATGATCGTGCATTTGTTTTGTATATCTTATCACTTCTCGTGTGTAGTGAAATGTAATTTGGAGTCCAGGCAGAGTCGTCAGGGGTTGCCGATACCTTGTGTAATTTGAAAACGCCACGACTTCCATGACAAGACAGACAGTTGTGTAATATGAACGATACCATGATCTGACGTCTTTGAGTTACGTAATTGAATTGGAAATGTACCCTAGTACAGTTCCTTTCACACAGCACCGGTTTAATGAAAATGCTATTGTGAGTCCTACAAATTTTAATAGAATGAGTTTGTCATTCTCGTAATTAACCGAACTGTGTGTGAGCGTACCCATATTTAGCCCTCTAAAACAGGACTGTATTCTTCTGTTCTGTGACCATATTGTGAACAATTCATTAGTGCATGTTATTTAGATGGAAATGTCTTCTCTTCTGGCTCCATCTGGTATGTAACGACCACTTTTCAATTCGCAATGGATAAAATCAAGTCCCTACACTTTTTGTCGAATAGTCTGTTAAACATTTCACATTAAGTACATTTTGTCAACTATTTCATGTCAACCAATTTTGAGGAATTTAGACTGACATACTCAAGTACAATTTCAAGGGAAAAAAATATTTAGTTTATTCATTACAATTTTATTTGGAACTTGAAAGTTAAACTAGATATTTTGCAGATCACCATATGACTTAAATATTTCCTTACATACATTTTTTCTCTCCATCTTACTGGGCTAAAAAGCAAATCAAATTTAACCTCAGCTCTTTAAAACAGCCAATGAAATCCATTTCAGCATGTCTTTGATCTAAAGCAGTAAGCTTCAATTATAATCTTACAATCTCGCTGAAGTGCCGAACAAACGTGACTCAAGTGCAAACGGTCTGTTTCTAAAGCAAAGAAAAAAATTATTTTTTTGTTAGTTTTTTAATTAAGAATTTATTTTGATAATTGGAAACAAGTATCACTGGGCTTAAAAAATACTACTACAAGAAGAAAGAGAAAAACAATCACCAGGAGTGCTGTTTTAATCAAGCTTTAATCATACAAAGAACAAATCCTTGTGCTTTATAAGCAATACGATCATAAATCACACAATCCGACCGCTCCTCTCCGTCTGATATTAAAATGGTAATTTTCACAGGTGACCTAATCAATTCAGATGCAGCTGCAGTGGAAATCATTAGCATTATTTGCATAGCTGACTGTAAGAAATGCACGGAATGAAGCCACAAGTGCATAATGTGCTCCATCTAGGAACACATGGAACCCAGGATGACAACATTGCCTGTCGAGGGGCACTTCCTGTGCTAAATGGTCTCGTTGCAATCTGGGAGAATCTCATTAGAATGTCTTTAGCTCTAATGATTAATATAATTAATTCAGGGCTTGTTTAGCTAAGCTCGAGCCTCAGTGGGTTTGTTTATTTGAAACACACCATGTTAGGCATAGTGCGTGCATGCAATTTTTTACGCCTCATTCATGTGTGCAAATAAACATCAACGAGTTCCGAATGTTGTTCTACGTCATGCTAAATTAATTACTTTTTGCGGACATCTATTTACAGTGTGTCAAACAATGCTTTATCAACCATGATCCTCTTGGACTAATGAGACTATAAAAAGTCCTCTCCTTGACAGCTGACCAATGTTGCAATAGTGCAACAGTGGATCAAAAAGACTCACTTGGAGTGGACGAGGGAAGGTTTGACCTCCTGAGCCATTTTCCTGTTCCATGTAGCCTATACTTGTATATGGGTTTAAAGACCTCAGTGAAATACAAATTGGACTTTTGTGGCTTTAAGTCCACATCTATTAACTTTGAGGTCATTGATATTCTAGTGCACTCCTAAAAGTTAACAAAATTAATCATTGCAGAAACATGTATTAAGCACGTCACAGCAAGTTTGAATAAGCAGTATCGCAGAATGAGATATTTGAATGCAACTGCAGAGGGTAAGATTATGAGTGAATAACAATTAAAATGTTGGTCTGTTCCTCACACAAAGCTAACTAATGACTGCAGAAGACTTGGAATATAGTGCTTGTATCATACAGTATGAACTACTCAATTATACTCACTTCCATCTTGATACTTGATGATACGTATGATACTTTTAGGTGCCCAGGTCGCTCTATGTTTTCATATGAAAAATAGCTGTATGAACATTCTGTTGTGTCCTGTGTGTTGGATGTTGGGGGGCGCTTGATGGGCAATAGTGTTGTTCATGCTGGGAGATGAGACATGAGGAACTGAGTAAATGATGACAGAAATGTCATGTTTGGGTGAACTATTTCTTTAGGTGAGATTATCAGGAAGCATTGATATACATACAAAAGCCCTATTCCCAATGTTAGTTAAAGGTTAGGTATTTAATCATGTTTGAAACAGGCTTAAGCAGACACACAGAATCAACTTAGACAGTAAAAGTTTCACAAACAGAGAAAGAGAAGAAAAAGAAAAAGTGCAGCTCTGTGCTTTTTATTCATTCGGAGCTTTATATTTTCTAAGATGTGTCCTTTTGGACAGATTCACTAACATACACATGACAGAAGATTAATCAGAAGCAGAACGACAGTCTCAAAAACACTATGGGCAGCACATTTCACCAGCTTTATCATAAATAGTCTTGAAAGTCTTTAAGTATCTACTCTAAGGCATGAGCTCTCAACTGGTGGATCATAGGATCATAGGTCAGTTTTAATAGTGTTACAAACAGCAGGAAAAAACAATGCACTTAATAAAATAGAACTCATCATATAAGTAGTTAGGATAGCAAAATAAATAGAATTTTAAACTATAGACTAATAGACTATTCAAATAAAATATGACACAGGTGCATTAAATGCATAGTTCTGCTATTTAGCTATACTTCTGTATGCTTAAAAAAAAATTGGTATTGTGTTGTAAACATGCAATGCTTTATGACACCAAGGAGTGCAGGATCAGGATGGACAGGCAGAAAAGCAGAGGAAGTACAGATGAGCAGATTAGAGTGCGTCAATCTAAGCAACCAGATTAGCTGGTTCATCTTCTTCCCTGACCAGAGGAAGTTGTCCACTCCTGTGAGCCTGAACCTGCTCAGAGACTGTCGGCAGTGCAGAAGTTTCCGCAATAGCTGAGTAAACACAAGAGATATGTGAAGAGAAAGGGAAGAATACAGTTTAGCAGAAGAAAAAGATCAATGTCTTTGGCAAAAGACAGATCAGATTTGACACTATAGTAGAAACAAAAGAAAGTAAGGAAGGAAAGAAACAAAAGAAAGATAGGTAGAAAGAAAGAAGGGAAAGGAAGAAAGAATAAAGTAAAGCCAGGAAAGAAAGAAAGAAAGAAAGAAAGAAAGAAAGAAAGAAAGAAAGAAAGAAAGAAAGAAAGAAAGAAAGAAAAAAATAATGTCAGAGAGAAGGAAGGAATACAGAAGAATTAAAGAAAAATAGATAGATAGATAGATAGATAGATAGATAGATAGATAGATAGATAGATAGATAGATAGAAAAAAGAAAGGATTGGAGGAAGAAAGAAAGAAGACAGAAGGAAAAGAAAGACAGAAAGAAGGAATAAAAAAGAAAGAAAGAAGGGAGAAGAAAGAAAGAAGATAGAATGAAAATAAAAACAGAAAGAAGGAATAAGAAAAGAAAGAAAGAAGGCAGAAGGAAAAAGAAAGTTAAAGAAAGAAAGAAGGGAGAAAGAGAGAAAAAATAAAGAATTAAAGAAAGAATGAAGGAAAGAAAGAAAGAAAGAAAGAAAAGAATGGTGTAAGAAAGAAAGGAGATAGAAGGAATGAATAAAGAAGTAAATAAAGAAAGGAAGGAAAGAAAGAAAGAAAGAAAGAAAGAAAGAAAGGATGGAAAGAATCAAAATAAAGAAGAAAAGAAAGAAAGAGGGAAGGAAGGAAACAAGAAAAACAGAAAGAAGGCAGGAATAAAGATAAAAGAAAGAAAAAAGGAATGAAGAAAGGAAAGAAGGAAGAAAAGAAACAAAAGAAAGAGAAAGAAGGGAGAAGGAAAGAAGAAAGAAGGAATAAAGATAAAAGAATGAAATAAAAGAGAGGAAGAAAGAAAGAATAAAGAAAGAAAGAAGGGAGATAGAAGGAATTAATAAAGAAGTAAAGAATGGAAGGAAGGAAAGAAAGAAAGGATGGAAAGAAACAAAAGAAAGAAGAAAAGAAAGAAAGAGGGAAGGAAGGAAACAGAAGGAAAAAAGATAAACAGAAAGAAGGCATGAATAAAGATAGAAGAAAAAAAAGGAATGAAGAAAAAAGGAAAGAAGGAAGGAAGAAAAGAAACAAAAGAAAGAAAGAGAGAGAAGAAGGAATAAAGAATGGATGGAGAAGGCATGAATGAATAAAGAACTAAAGGAAGAAAAGAAAAGGTGGAAAGAAAGAAAGAGCGGAGATAAAGAAAGAAAGAAAATAGATGATAGATGGATAGAAAGAAAGGAAAGAAACTAAATAATTAAAGAAACAAAGGAATGGAGGAAGAAAGAAGGAAGAAAGAAAAAAGAAAACAAGTAAAAAGAAAGACTGAAAGAAGACTGGAAAAAAGAAAATAGATACCATAGAAAGAAAGAAAGAAAGAAAGAAAGAAAGAAGGGAAGAAGGAAGGAATAAAGAAAGAAGACAGAAGGAAAGAAGGGAGAAAGGAAAAAGAAAGAAAGAAGACAGAAGGAAAAAAGAAAGATAGAAAGGAATGAATGAATGAGAAATAAAGGAAACAAACAAACTAAAGAATAATAGAAAGAAGGAAGGCAAAAAGAAAGACAGAAAGAAGGAATAAAGAATGAGAAAAAAGAAAGAGATAAGGAAGGAAAGAGAGAAGGAAGAAGAAAGGAAGAAAATAAGTCAGTATCAGTACAGTATTTGATCTGCCACATGTTATTTGATTTTTCACGTGTTTTGTGATTTGTTTTTTTACAATGATACACTAATATGTTTTGAATGTATTGTGTAAAGAATGATCTATAATGTTTTTTCATTAGTGTAGTTTTTTGTTGAATGAATAAATAAATAAAATTATTGTAAAGTGAGATGAAACAAATGTATTAACAGCATCTTTACAATAGTCAATCTCGGCCTCAAACTCCCAGCTCTTCCCCTTCAGCCTCCCTTCCACCAGCTGTTAGTGAGGATCTCGTAGACAAAAAAAAACTTCTCATAGGATCTCTTAGATAGAAACATGTTACTTGTTACAGAGTGTTGTTAATAAAAAGACCAAAACAAAAGAGACAATAACAGTGCGAGTTTCTGAGAACTGAAAGAACAAACAACGCATGTGTCCCTTACCTCCCGGCACATCTGTGAGCTCGTTGAGGGGGGGCACAGTCTCCAGTGTGTTGGCATATGTTTTCGCGGCTAGTCTTTGTGCGTGCCGAGCCTCAATCTCTTTTTTCGTCCTGGGAATTCGGCATTTGAAGATGCAGCAGAGTGTTATTACTGTGAAATGAGGCAGAGGACTTTTAAATCTTTGAAAGAAAAATGTCCTTTACTACAGACAGCATCATGGGAGCACCTCAAATCCCTTTGTAAATTCTGTAATGGTATTTTGCTCTGGTGGAATTTCATTAACATTCACTTGAGTTCTTATTTTGATATCATTTAAGGTGAATCGGAATGCCAAATCTTAAAAATGTTCAAAATGAATGCATAATTTGCCATCTTTAAGGTGAAGTGTGTAATGTTTCATGTTCAAATACTTACTCATAGAACAGCTTAATAATCTTTGCAGAGACAAATATACTGTATTGCAAAGGAAAACACAGTACTGTAACTACACATTTTATCACAATTGACTAATGACAGAATTTGTGTCCCTTTAGTCTATAATCTGTCAACTTTATGATTAGATTAAGAGTGTAAAAACTGAACTACAGAATCCACATTTAAACTACTGTAACTCTCATGCCATTTTACTTAAGAATATAAAATATACTAATATATAAATATTCTGTACAGTACAAATACCTACAAATAATAATGAGATCCACCTCTTGTCAAATATCATGCTTGACCTTGGAAGCAAAATGTTTTGTGAATGCCATTTCATGTTGATTTAAGATAAAGTAAGATAAACATTTGTATTGATGTAATCTAAAAACTTTTAGACACTTACTAATTGCTAAAATGAACATGGAGAAAATGCCCACAACCTGCCATAATCGTAGACCCCAAAACACCACAGTTTCTGAGGTGACTGGGTCTGGTTTTTTCGGAGGATCTGTTGGCAGGAGCTGTAGAAATACAAGAAAAATAATTGTCATAATACAACAGCAGCAGTTATAAACAACTCCAGTAACTACCGGTGTGATTACAGGGGAAAGAGATTCAGAAACATTTGAAAGCCTCTCAATTGCTTGCAGTGCAATTTTAGATATTAAAAAGTAGGAGAAAAGTGAAAGTTAGAGGAAGTCTATAAAAAAATTAGATTCTAAGAAAGCACCCAGTTAGCTTTTATGACAAGCTGGAGATCATGCATCAACATGAGTGAAAATAAGTAGCATTTAAATGAAAATTTGTCATCTTTTTTTAAAGATGAACATTTTTATTTACATTTACATTTATGCATTTGGCAGACGCTTTTATCCAAAGCAACTTACAGTGCACTTATTACAGGGACAATCCCCCCGGAGCAACCTGGAGTTAAGTGCCTTGCTCAAGGACACAATGGTTGTGGCTGTGGGGATCAAACCAGTTACATTCTGATTAACAGTTATATGCTTTAGCCCACTACACCACCACCACTTTTTTTTACCACCACCACTATTTTTAATATACAGAAAAAGAAAACATAAATATACAAAATCAACTTTTAACACCCCCTACTACTACCACCCCTCCTCCTCCACATCCCCAACCCCACCCTGAACCCCAACAAACATGCCTGTAAATAATGAGTCTGGGGCAAAACAAAACCAGAGTGCCCAAGACGTCACATACAAAATTCTGAACTCTCAACCAAAATTCTTGGATCTTAATGCACCCTCAAAAAAATATGGGTTGTATCTCCTTCCTCTGATTGCATCGCCTGCAGGTAGGTGTGTCTTTAAGACCAAGCCTATACAGTCTAGAGGGGGTCCAATATAATCTATGTAAAATCTTGAACTGCATAAGGTGAACCCTTGCATCTCTTGATAAAGACTTGACATTTTTTAGAATCCTAGCCCACACTACCTCCTCCAATACCAAGATTAAATCTTTCTCACATAATCTCTTCAGAGAAGTTGAAGCTCTGTCCCCAAGACTTAACAGGGAGTAATACACTGATGCCTCATGACCTTTTCCAAAAGCAATAATCACCTCTCCCAAAGCATCTGCCACTTTAGGGGGGGTGTGAGCTACTCCCCAAAACAGTACAGAGCATGTGGCGCAGCTGTAAATACCTATAAAACTGAGATCTGGGAATCCCAAAATGATGACACAAATTCTCAAAAGTTCTGAACACTCCACTCTTACACAGTTTGCCGAGTTTAGTAACCCCCCTCACAATCCACTCGGACAAACTCTGAGTGCACGTGATCACCTCAGTGGGGGGCTTGGATGGGACGAGACTGACTCAACCCTGAGATTGTAATATCTCGTAAAGGTATTGGGTTTTTCCCAGTCCGCTGCTCTGCATATGTCTGCTAGGGAGGAGCACAATTCTTGGTGAGTGTGCTCGAATTCGCAAGGGGGCAGGCACGGCCGGTGTGATAGGCCAATGCGATGGCATCAATGACCCAGTGGGAAAGCCTCAGCGTTCCCTTTCTGCTGTCCACCACAGCAGACAAAGAGCTGCTCAGAAAATCTAAAGCTCTGCGTGTGGTTCACATAGGTACGCAAAGCATGTACCGGACACAGCAACGAAAGGCTGGGTCTGCCTCCTCCTAGGGCAACACTTACAAGTTCACTACTTGGTCCCTGAAGGGGGTCGTAGGAACCTTGGGCACGTAGCCCCGTCACAGTCTTAGGACAACATGGGTGTCTGCTGGACCGAACTCCAGGCAGGTGTCTCTGACAGAGAATGCTTACATCTCCCCTAACCTCTTGATGGAAGTGAGTGCGATCAGGAGGGCCGTCATCAAGGAGAGGGCTCAAAGTGCGACTGATTCTAGCATCTCGAAGGGGGTCTCTGAAGGCCTGAAAGGACCATGGAGAGATCACATGTTGGGAACAGGCATGGCCTGGGAGGGTTCAACCTCCAGGAACCTCTAAGTAACATGATAATCATAATATGCATCAACCCACAGGATCAAGCCCCAGGAGCCTCTGGAATTGTTTTAGAGGAATCACTGTGCCTAGCTTCAATAAGGTGAGGCATTTCAGCATCGACTGAGCATGCTTGTTGTTGAGTCGCGATGTCATTGAGTCTAACTCCATGCCGAGAAAAGAGATGCTCTGAACCGGGGTGAGCTTGCTTTTTTCCCAGTTAACCTGAAGCCTTAGATGGCTGAGGTGCCTGAGCACCTGGTCCCTGGGGAGCACAGTGACTCTCGAGAGTGGGCTAGGATGTGCAAGTCATAGAGGTAATTGAGTATGCGGATGCCCACATCCCTTATCAAGGCAAGGGCTGCCTGTGTGACATTCGTGAAGACGCAAGGTGAGAGGGACATGCCGAAGGGGAGGACCTTGTACTGATACACCTGGCCGTCGAACGCGAAACGTAGGAAGGGTCGGTGTCGAGGCAAGATAGAGACATGGAAGTACGTGTCCTTCAGGTCTACCGCTGCGAACCAATCTTGATGCCGGACACAAGTTAGAATGTGACTTGGCGTGAGCATTTTGAACGTGAGTTTCTCAAGTCCAAGATCGATTGTAAGCTGCTACCTTTCTTGGGTATGATGAAGTAAGGGCTGTGGAAACCCTTCTTCATCTTGGCTGGAGGGACAGGCTCTATCGCATCTTTGAGTAAAAGGGTCGCGATCTCCGCATGCAGGGTGTTGGCGTCTTCACCGTACACCAAGGTAAAGCAGACTCCGCCAAAAGGGGGCAGGGGCCTGACAAACTGAATCACGTAGCCAAGTCGTATGGTCCTGGCCAACCAGCGTGATGGGTTGTGAAGTGAGAGCCACACGTCCAAGCTCTGTGTGAGGGGCACTAAGGGGACGATCATTTTTGATGTACCGGAGCAGGTAATGTGGTGTTCCGAGTCTTTGGTGCTGAGAGAAGACTCGAAGCACTTACCTCCCTCCAAAAACCAGGCAGGGGGTGGGTTAGTGACTGAGGAAGAGGTCCCGTGTAGGCGTTCTGTGGACAAGTCAGAATCAGCCGGATGAGGGGCAGCAGTTGTGGATCCGGAGGCGAGAGGTCCGGGGTACCGGGACTGCTGGAGTATGGCACCGGGTTGCCATGAGAACAGCAATTGCAGGCCAGGTGACCCAGGGAAAGAGGAAATTGCACTATTATCGAGAATGTGGGTACTGCAGCCCGAAGGGCCCCCCACCAGGGGACGGAGTGTTCTGCTTAGCAGCTCCAGAGCAAATGCCTCGTTCTCTTGGTCGTCCATCTCAGGACCACTTGGAAGCCTTCCGGGTCATGCTCCATACAAGAATCGATGAAGACTATGGGAAACATGAGGGCTATATATACACACATGAAGACTAATGACTTAACAAGAGACAGCTGGAAACAATGAGGGATGAAATCAGGAACACAGGCTTGACGAGGAGCATGGGCTCCTCATCTCCTCACTGGTGCGGTGGCAGGGCATGATGTGGGAAATGGCCTCAGTCTGTTGATTCACCACTGAGAACTGCTGGGTGAAGTCCTCCATGGTGTCACAGAATAGACCGAACTGGGAGACGGGTGCGTTGAGGAAGCATGCTTTGTCCGCATCCCGCATCTTGACCAGGTTCAGCCATAGATGACGCTCCTGGACCACGAGGGTGGCCATTGCCTGCCCAAGTGTCTGTGCTATGACCTTCGTGGCCCTGATGGCGAGGTCAATCGCAGAGTGCAGTTCCAGCAACACGTCAGGGTCAGGACTACCCAGGTGCAGATCTTTGAGTGCCTTGGCCTGATGAACTTGCAGTAGGGTCATGGCATGCAGGGCAGAGGCGGCCTGTCCAACAGCACTATAGGCTTTGGCATTCAGTGACAACGTCATTCTACAGGCCTTGGAGAGGAGTATAGGGCGATCCCGCCAGCTGGCAGCGTTCTCGGGACACAGGTAGATCGCAACTGCTCTGTCCACCTGGGGGACCTCCAAGTACCCGTGGGCCGCCCTGCCATCGAGGGTAGTGAGAACGGATAAGCGGGGAGGTCGGTTGCAGGCAGTGAAAGGTGCCCTCCACGACCTCGTCAGCTCATCATGCACCTCCAGGAAGAATGGAACCGGGGGGGGTGGGGGGGGGGGGGGGGCGTGTGAGCGGCACCCGGAACAGAGGAATCAATCGTCTAGCTGTGAATGCTGTTGGGAGTATGGACGGTTCCAGTTCAGCCCCATGCTGACGGCGGACCGGGCAAGCAAATCAGCCATCTGGGCGTCAGCCTCAGAATGGGCATGCCAACCCGAAGGCGGCAGTCCAGTAAAATCTTCCGTGTCAGAAGCCGGAACACTCTCCGTTGCACCGGTAAACTCATCATCCAACTCGGGGGGCTCGAGGGAGTAAGCAGACTGGCCGTAAGGCAAGCCTTTCTCACCTCAAGCTTGGATGGAAGTCATGCCGTGTGGCGGGTATTTTGTGGGGATCTACCCGGCGAAACCGAACCCACTGCCATCTCTAAATCGCCTCCATTGCCAGCCGGGTCATCCTCAATCCTGTGGGAAGAAGAAGTGATGTGGGGGCGGAGGGATGGGTCTTGTTGGCTGGTGTGGCGTTCCTCCTTAAGAACGACAGCCGTGACCACAACGTTGCCATGGTAAAGTTCTTGCAGTGAGAACACTGCCCAGACACACGAGAGAGTGTCTGTGACTGTCAGGAGCAAAGAGAAATCGATCTACACAGGGGCGGAAGGGCATCTTTATAAAGATGTGTCCTGAAAAGGACATTTAACACCAGCTGTGTATTGCTCTTTTAGAGAAAATAAACTCTTTTATAGAAATACTCTCTTTAAGAAGCGCTGTTGAAGCACCCAGGGGCAAAGAGAAGGAGAAAGCCGCTGATATGTGCCGTATCACACAACCGCTCGGCTACGAAGAAGAAATCTGAATGGACAGATGCATGATTCCCTCCTTTTATACCTGTATGTCCGGGGGACGGATATGCAAATTCTGTCTGACAATTTCTCATTGGCCTTTTCTCAAGTTCAGAGGTAACCGAGGCCTTCAAAAAAGTCTCCCTAGTGTCGCTTCATTTGACACAATGTCGAAGTGGTCGACAGATGGGGAACTCCAGTATCCGCAACAAAATAGTATTATATTTTAATTTCAATCAGGTCAATTCTCTGAGGCCATCAAATGACATTCGTCACTTCAGCTCTGCCTTGGCCCTTTTAATATTTCCTTCCAACTCCGGAGTTCTCATGCTTTGGATTTTTTGGTGAATGATGCATACTGTATGATCCGAACCCCTATCAACCACCTTAAGTGCCTCCCAAGCCATGCCCACAGAGGATACTGAGGACCAGTTAGTCTCCATATAGACATTGATTTCAGCCTTTAACATTTGTTGGAAATCAGGATATTGCAAAAGGGATACATTAAAGCACCAAATATATGATTTCTTTTTCTCCATATTGCAACACCTCTAAACTCACCAGGGCATGATCTGAGCCTAAAATGTTTCCAATTGAGCAATCAACAACAGATGAAATAAGGGATTTAAATATATAAAACAATCTATTCAAGAATAAATCTTATGGGCTCATGAAAAGAATGTATAATCCGTACCAGATGGGTTCAAGAGTCTCCAAATATTTGTAAGACCAAGATATTTACATATCCTGTGAAGCGATAGTACTGCTCTAGGGAGCTTACACACTTTTGCTTCACTACGATCAAGGACTGAGTCCAACAATAGATTAAAGTCTCCTCCCAATATTGTAACATGAGGGGTGCCAGTGGATTACAACATCCCTTCAAGATCTATAAAAAAGCCCTGATCATCAGCATTAGGTGCGTAAATATTAGCCAAAATCAAACTTTGCCCCTGAATTTCAGTTAAAACAATTAGGACTCTTCCTAAGTTATCTTTAATCTGATTGAGAAATTTGAATTGTAGATGTGCATTTATCAATATAATGACTCCCTTGCTCTTACTTGAGCCAGCACTCTTACTATGTCCACCCCAATATTTTCCCTACTTTTTCAGCTTCCTGCGGGGAAAGATGAGTTTCTTGAAGAAACACTATATCATATTTCTTATGTTGAAGAAAATAAATAACCTTCCTTCTATTTATGGGTGCCCCAACCCATTTACAGTCCATGTGGAGAGACAATCCACACATATTAACATTTTGATGTAATAGAAAAATAAATTGTGTCCAAAACAAAATTATAAAGACCACATTTTAACATTAGTGCAACAATAAAACCCAGTTCTCAGTACCGGGCTCGGTTTTGTTGGGTAAATCCCCGCAGACAACCTCGTAGATCGCAACACTTCTACGCAAGTACGCGATAGAGCCTGTCCCTCCAGCCAAGATGGAGAAGGGTTTCTACAGCTCTTAATTCATCTTACCCAAGAAAGACGGTGGGTTGCGGCCAATCTTGGACGGTTGCACTGCTCGGGTTGATGTATATTATACCACTTAAGCATTGGCTTCAGACTTGAGTCCCAAGATGGGCATGGCGCCACGGCACATACCGTGTGACCCTCACCCCTTCCTGCTGTCACTTATTCAGCCCTTGGACAGACCTCTGTTTTCATGCACGAGTCCACCTACAGCAGGTATCCAGACACTGGGGCACCATGTGCAATGAACTGGGGCACCATGTGCAACAGGCACGCAGCCGCTGACTCCTGGATGGGACCCCGGCTGGGTTGGCACATCAACTGCCTGGAGTTGTTGGCTGTATTTCTTACCCTGTGCAGGTTTATGCCGTTGATCCGCGGCAAGGACCTACCACCGTGCTACTTCCATGTGTGGCTGGTAAGCCCATGTGACATATTTGCTGGGCAGGATGTAGTCTCCGCAGGGTCTTTTCCCCCTGAAAGAAAAGGATTGGAAAAGAACACCTTCCCGTGTTATAGCGTGTTATAGCGTGTTATAGCGTTAAATGTCACCAGCCGCATCTAAAACTCTATGGAGAGAAAACATAGAGAGAGAAAAAGCAGCAGCTGGCATTACGTCACTTCCCTCCCTTAGGGATGTGGGGAACTATATGAATTCTCTTTGGGTGTTGGGGAAGGTTACGTGCAGTCTTGCAGATGCATCAGCAGCCCACGTAACACAGTCTCTTTTGGTACCACCTACACTCACGTTAGTTTTTCCCACACCTGAAGGTCTTCTTCCGTTCAACAAGTCCTTCAGGTTCTTGTGATCCAAAGTTTTTTATTGAGGAACTGACATTATGGGACCTGTATTGTCCACACACTGTGTCAATGTCTTCAACGAGTGACTCCAAGAAGATCCCCCAGTCTCTCACCTCCAAGACATCCTGTCTCCTTTGACCAGTTCCTCATAGTTGTGGTGGTGACAGGCTTGTACAGTATGTTGGGATGTCATGTAAAAAGCTGTGATCAAATGTGCCCAGTGGTAGCAAATAACAATATAATGCCATATAACAAGTCCAGAGTGCTGTTTTCTTCAGTAGTGCAAACACAAAGTAATTTGCATTTGTATGGGTGGACATTAATACATAAATATATAGGTGCTTGAGGCATTTGAGTGATTTGTGGTGAATCTACTGACAAGAACATATATTGCCTCCGGTGTCTGCTCAGGCCAGAGTGAACATGAACCTTCCAATATTATGTGAAAACTCAGCAGCAAACATCTAGCAATACAGCCATAGTTCAGCAGTGAACTGCTTTATATTTGGGTCAAAAACTGTGCTACAGTACGTCCACACCACAACTCAGTAAGTTCTTTTCTTTTTAAGTCTGAACTCTTATACATGTAAATACTTTAAGTAATGCCTACACTCACATGAGTTTTTTACTGTTCCTTCATGCCCTTGGTGATAATTTTTTTTTTAAATGAGGAACAGCACCCTGTCTTCATGGGAAATGTTTTGTCCATTTAAAAATGTAAACAATGACTTGTTTACACCTGGCATTACATCCATTTTAGGCAATCCATTTTAAATGTAATAATGCTAAATACAAGTGTAAACATGGTCCAAAACTTTTTGAGATTCTGATATTTTCACCACATTTGGAGGTAGTTGAAAACACTTTGGACATCATTGTGTTTGTAGAATATGTGAAGGACCGCCTACTCACTTGTCAGTCAATCGTTGCAATACATCAAGTGTTTTTGGAAAGTGTATTCACATTTCCAAATATCAAATTTACAGTACAGTATAATGCAGCAATACAGTATAGATGCAAACGACTTTACAAAACTTCTTAAGTGTGCCTAATATCATTATGGAGAGACACAGGTAAGAAGCACCAACTTGGTTTCATAGTATACCTAAATGTTTTGTTACATTATTTTTACATGGCTCATTGTACATATTGTGGCAGTTTTCTGGTGAAATAAACACGAGAGGCACTAAAACAACAATGACTTTAATTTACTTTCACACCAATCATGAGTTAAATGGCAGATTATCTATTCATAAACACTTAAGGCCAAAACACCCTCTGCGCAAGTACGTGAACACAGACGGAAGCACTTAGCCACAGGATTACCTACAAGTGGTGTGACGGAACATGCTTAATGCAGTGGTTCTCAACCCTGTTTCTGGAGGCCCACCAACTCTGCACATTTTGTACATCTCCCTTTTGTGCCTCACCCAATTCAGGTCTCAGCCAGCTCTTTTGGCTCGCAAACGGCTCTTTAAAAAAATATGTTTTGCATTTTTTCAAATCAAACAGTTTGCGATAGTTTGACTATAATTGGTGTTAAAACAATTCTAATTACACACAAGTTTTATCACAGAGGAACTATTTACTTTTATTTCATGTCACATTTGCTTTTATGACACTATCGTCTGGGTTTAAGTTTATGGTACAAAAGTAGGTTTTCTTGATTTAAAACTCAATATGGCATTAATCTGTTTGGGAGAACATTTAACTTGCTTTTAGCACCATGCAGTAAACATTTAAGAACTTCTGCAGTATGTGTCACAGTGTGAACCCTTTTGTCATCTTTCTGTGTCCAAAGACTCTTATTTTGAAATGTTCCGGGACTCTTAGTTTGAACTGTATTTTTGTCTTCCTCGAAGCCAAGCTTCTTCACTCTCTACTCCACTCACAGCTCTAGTGGTCCAGGAGACCCTCTCGCCAGAGACCATTCCCCTGACGCTGCCTGGCACGGTCAACAAACCAATGGCCATGCCTGTTATGGTCATCGAGCCAATGACCACGCCTGCCACGGTCAATGAGCCAACGGCCACGGTCAACGAGCCAACGCCCAAGCCTGCCACGGTCAATGAGCCAACAACCACGCCTGCCACGGTCAAAAAGCTAGTTACTGAAGCTGTGTTCATCCCAGAGCCAGCGTTTGAAGCCTTGTCCATCCCAGAGCCAGCGTTTGAAGTCTCACCGGTCCCAGAGCTAACGTTTGAAGCCTTGTCCGTCCCAGAGCTTGCGTTGCAGGCCTCGTCTGTCCCAGAGCCAGTGTTTCAAGCCTCATCTGTGCCAGAGCTAGCATTGCAAGTCTTGTCCATCCTAGAACCAGATTTCATGCCTGCTCTAGCCCTAGAGGAATTTTCTTCTGAGTTAATAAATACTGCATTTGAATCCACACCTCTCTCTTCGTCCTTCCATACAGCGTGACAACATTTAAGGAGCAGCATAATATAATGTTGTCAGCACAGTCACATCATTTTCATGAAATCAGGATCAGAAGCTCAATGAGACGATAAAACTCACACTCATTGTGAACTTTATTAAGGAGACCTGTACTTATTCATGAGACTACCTAATCAGCCAGTCATGTGGCAGCAGTGCAATGCATAAAATCATGCAGATACGGGACAGGAGCTTCATTTAATTTTCACATCAACCAACCGAATGTGGAAAAATAATTTGATCTTAGCTATTTCAACCATGGCATGATCATTGGTGCCAGACAGGCTGGTTTGAGTATTTCTGTAACTGCTGATCTCCTGGGATTTCCATGCACGGCGGTCTCTAGAGTTTACTCAGAAAGGGCAAAAAATAAAAACATCCATTGAGTGGCAGTTCTGCGGATGGAAATGCCTTGTTGATGAGAGAGGTCAACGGTGAATGGGCAGACTGGTTCTTGTTGACAGAAAGGCTAAGGTAACTCAGATAACCACTCTGTGCAATTGTTAGCTGAATATCATCTCAAAATGCACAAAACGTTGAACGAGGCGGATGGGCTACAACAGCATAAGACAATGCAGGGAACTTTATAAGGACCATAGTGTATCTAATTAAGTGTTCAATGACTGTTTGTCTTAAGCAGTTAACACCGTACACCACTAAAATAACTGAGAATCTTGCTTCAAATGTCACGTTTTCTCAGATTAAAATTAAAGTATAACTGGGATAAATAGTACATTATTTTGTTTTGTGCTTTCTTTTTTTTACTTTTTTGCACTTTACTATCATACATTAATACACTGATGTGTTGAATGATGCATACAGTCTTGAAATAAAAGACTTTTGCTCCCCTCGAAATCTGAACACAACTGGACACCGGAGATTCGTATTGCTACCAAAAGTAAATGTGTCTCACCTATCCACTTGTCACCTAAGGCCACATGATCACCTAAGACGGATCATAATACCAGGTGTAAACAGGACCTGTGTCAGTGTCTTCAGCTTGTTACTCCAACATGATCTCCAAGTCTGTCATCTCCAAGACAGCCTGCCTCCTTTGAACACTTCCTCATAGTCCTTGTGGTTACAGGCAACTGTCAGATGATTGTCTTGTATGTTGGGATGGCATGTAACAATTTGTGGTCCAATTTCCCAGGGGTGATTCCCTTTTGACACTGCCATATAACAAGTGCCGTTCTCTCCAGTAGTGCAACCACAAACTTATTTAAATTTGTGAGGATGGCGAGTACAACATTATTATAATGATGGATGCATCTGGTTGATATGTGTCTGCATAGGGCAAAGGACACACAGACAATGCAATAGCATGTGGAAACTCATGGACCAGGCCATACAGCTACAGTCCCACAGTTTTGCTCGTGCAAAAACGCACTGCCATGATGCTAATGTGCTCTGTATGGTTGGTTCTCCATGGTCCGAAGAGTTCCTAGGTATTTACTATGGTTTTAGTGAGTTGCTATGTGATTGATAAGGTGTTCTTTGTGGTTGCTAGGTAGTTGTTTATTGGCCCAATTAAAAAGCACCCACCCCCAAGTCTCTATGATATTCTAGTCCCTATGTCGGTCGTTCCTTCAAAGGAAGTCTATAGAATCTTTTTGTCCATTTTATCATACATCAGGTAGAAATTTGTTTTTGGCATGACCAATAATAAAAGCGATGCTCGCTTTATCTCTAATTGTTAGTATTGATCTATGAGCATTATATTTCACTAGATAAAGGGTGACACTTCCTAACAGTAATGCTGGAGACAGCAGATGTCCCTTCATCTAAGAGTAGATTGCAATTGATTTGTAATATTATTCAGTAAAGCTAGAGATTTACACATGGTCTCTGGCTATGTCACATCGACAGATAGTGTACTAAAGGCTCATTCATACTGCCAGTGTTTGGTATGTGTGTTTGTCCAGTCTGAATAGATCTACTGAACAGCAAAGCTTTACATCTGGGACATTGACAAATAAATATGTCTGAGATTATTTATTTTAAAGCAATAGTTCATCCAAACATGATCATTCTATCATAATTTACTCACCCTTATGCCATCTCAAACTCATATGACTTTTTTTCTTAACATAAACCAAGATTGCTTTGAAGGATATACTAGAGATGCACAGATTGCAATTTTCTTGGCCGATTCCGATTTCCTATTTTTTTCCAAGTGTGACCTGCTGATACTGATTTTTTCCGATTCCGATTTTCTTTCTAAGAACTATTGACCGCATATACAAACAAAATCTACCTTTCTTAAATGCAAAATGTAATTTTCATAATAAAATAAATTATTAAACATTACAATTTCCAGGATCTTCTCTGACTTCTGATATATAAAGTGCTCTGTGACTGGAAAGAGGTAGAAATGACAATTAACTGCAAATGAGTTGCTTTATATAACAAAACAGATGTCATTTTCCGCTATTTTTATAAATACATTTTTATATCTAACAAAACAATTCCAAATATTACAAGCCTATGTCCAACACGCTCAACATTGACATTAAGCTTACGTTAGATACCAAATATCAGAGGTAAAACTGATTGCTGCTTCGGGATCGGCTTGTAACCATACCTGTCGTCACTCACCCCCGTTTTTCCCGGGAGTCTCCTGTATTTCACACCCATCTCCCACCCCCCTCCCGTTTTGTTATTTCTCCTGGGAAACTCCCGTAATTTGTATGGCCCAAACCATGTTATATGAATAATCACATCAATATATTATTCCAAGGTTGTCCAGTTGCCAGATCTTGTATGAAACGCATCCTACTCACACAATCGATGCACCGTACACATTTCTAATAATTTGTGACCTCAACCTGGCAACCAAAACCCAGCTGCTCTGTTGAAATCTGCGCAGGCAGTAGACGCGATAAGTTGAATCAAGCAACACTGGTAGATGGGAGGAGACTCAGCTGGTGCTCCGGCGAAAAAAATTAAATAAATATATATATACATGTAAATTTAACAACAGCTGGACGAAAGCATTTAATTTCATATCCCGAAGCCATATCAACAATACCCACGCCTTTTGCAAAGTGTGTCGCACTGATTTTAATATCGACACGGTGGGAAAAATTACGTTACTCAGCACATTAAATCACAACGGCACAATTTATATGTATTTAGCCTGCCTCTGCCATCCAGCACCCCCTTCACCTCCCTGATTTGTTTTCCCTAAATGTTGAAAGGTATGCTTGTAACAGGCTGCGTGTGTGACATGACACAAGATTAAACAACTAGGGCATCGTGATGTGGGAAAAGTACCACCTACTCTGTATCAAGGAAATTTATCAGATTTCTGAACCCTCTGTCCTCAACTATGGAGAACGGCTGGTCATCCAGGGCCACGAATTCCATAATTTTCCTCGTAATTCCTTTGGTCTTTTCGCTTCTCATACCAAGTAAAGATAGGAGAGGCTGCTGACTTCTGGCTGGCTCTGAGCTCTGGCTAGCTTTAGCCACTTAACTTTTTTAGCTTCTTTTTTAAAAGCAGTATTTTCAGCTGGGTGAGGGTGTTGTAAGTGTCTAATTAGGTTTATTGTTCTGAACGTTATCGTGGTGGTTCCCCCACGGTTTACTTTAGCCTTACAAATATTACAAATTGCGAACTTTATGTATTTTTCACTCACAGTGAAGATCTTCCACGCCAATGTCATGTTTCCATGCAGCTGTGACGTTATTACCTTCGCTGCTGGCAAAAAAAACGGACCGGCTCGGAATCGGAAAGATGTGAGACTGACCGGCTGGTCACCGGTCCAGGCCGAGCATGCGGAAGACCGGCTGATTCTGGTCCCTGGCCGGTCGATCTCTAATTTTTACATACAATGCATGTCAGTGGGGTCAAAAATGTTCAAGCTCCATAAAGGTAATACATACGACTTGAGTGGCGTTCTCTGAAGTGATAAGATTGGTTTTGGGAGAGAAACAGACCAAACTTTAACTCCTTTCCCACTATAGATCTTGACATCATGAGAGACTCATTCATACTTTCTTGATGCATGCATTTTAATGTATTTTTTTAATAAATTTATATAGATTTCCCTCTTTGGCTAATCCAGTCCTTACTATTATTATGAGCTACATGTGCTATGACATTGACTTCAAAAAGTTGTAAAGACATTTGTAACAGGTAAAATTTGGTACTGCCCCCTTAAGATCAGCGTGCTCTTTACTGTTTCCTTTTCCGTTGAGTGCTCAGTCTACGTAGTGATCGCAAGCTGAGCACACTGCATGTCTGCGGGGCACGGGAGTTATTCATATTTCTGTTGCTCTTTTTTTTTAATTATTTTGTTTATTCTGTAACGCTGTTGACAGTGGAGATTTTGCTAACTGTAACTTCGTGTGAGACTGATGGTGATCTGCAAATTAATGCCACCCGTGGAATGCCAGCCACGTTGTGAGTCTCAGGTTTTGTGTCGACTACAGGGGATGAAATCAAATTTCATATCACATTATGGCATCTTTCAGTTCAAAGATCTTCCTATTGTATTTAGCAATACCCCCTCTACATTTCAAAAGGTCATGAACACTTTCCTCACTGGCCTAATCTATAAATGCTGCTCAGTATACTTGGATGACATTGTCATCGCCTTGCAGACCTTAGAACAACACCTAGAAGTCTTTCAAGAAGTCCTGTCAAGACTGGAGTCAGCGGGTCTATCTCTGTACCTGAGCAAGTGACAGTACTGTTTAAGTGAGCTCGTATTTCTTGGCTATCATGTCACACTAGAGGGTATATCACCAGACCCAGCGAAGGTGAATGCAGTCAAAACACCAAAAGATGTGAAACAAGTCAGAGGATTCCTTGGCCTCTCAGGCTATTACCGACATTTCATACCAAATAATGCCCGCAAAGCAGAACCACTTTTTGCTCTCACCATGAAAGAGATTCAGTTCAACTGGGATGAGAGTTGTCAAGCTTCCATGGATTTCTTGAAAGAGTGCCTCACATCCGCACCGATCTTGTGCTTCCCAGACTTCAACCGCATAATCTTCATTCATACAGATATCTGCGACTTAGGTCTTGGGGTGGCCTTAATGCAAAAAGATTACATGGAATGAGATGTTGTTGAGATGCTTTACACAAGGCTGAGAAACCTTACTCGACACCTGAAAATATTGTTTAGGAGTGATTTGGTCTCTGGAGTATTTCATACCTTACATAGAAGGCCTTCATGTGACAGTCTATACACACCACAGCAGCCTGAGATGGATGATGAACCGCTCAAGGCCATCTGGACGACTAGTGAGATGGTCATTGCACCTACAGGACTTTGATTTCAGTATTGTCGATAAGCCAGGTGTTCAAAACAAAGTCCTGGATGCTCTGTCCTGCAGCCCACTTCAAAATTATGATAACCTCATTGACATCCTACCAGACTATGCCATCATAGGAGTAATGGATCTCCGTAACCTCTCCTCAGCCATGATAACAGACCGAGCACAGTTTAGACAATTTCAGAGTAATGACCCAGTTGTCAGTGATCTTCTCCATGACCATGAGAGTAATGAAAAGGGAGGCGAAAAGTTCTTCATTCAAGATGATCTGCTTTATTTCAAAGACCCTTAAGATGACTTGTGGCCTGCATCCGATGAAGCAGCTCAAATTTTATGCCCTGACAGCCATTCGAGGTACTCTGCTGAATTGGTCCTAAAGGGTCCCAGGCAAAAGTTTAGGTTCTTTTGGCCATAAATGGCAGCAGATGTCAAAAGATATGTTGTTTCCTGCTCCGTGTGTCAGTTGACAAAGTCGAACCAAAGAAACCCAGTAGGTCTGATGGTCCCAATCAAACCACAGAAGCATGGGAATAGAGAAGAGTGGATTTTGTAGGCCCTCTGCCTCGTACACAAAATGGAAATGAGTACATACTTGTCTATGTCGACTATTTCTCGAAATGGGTCAAAGTAAACGCAGTAAGAACAGCGACAGCACAGGTAGCAGCAAACACATTCCTCAGCGAGGTCTTTGTCCACCACGGCGCACCAACTTACCTGATATCGGATTATATTTGTGAGCAAACTCTTTTAACATGTGGTTGCTGCCCTTGGTGTAGAGCACAGGCTGATGATGGGGTATCGTGCACAAACACATGCAACAGAGAGAGTGAATCGTACCTTGAACACATTGAATACGTTGGAAAGAAGCATACTTCATGGGACAGAAACATACCCCAGATCTGTTTCGCTCTTCGTAATGCACCTCTTGAGAGCACAGGCCTATTTCTGTCAATGATGTTATGTGGACGTGAATTAGAGACCCTACTTGATTTAATCACACAACCAAGTGTTAATGGAACCCCAATGTGCCTTACCCAGAAGGCTTGAGAGCGTCCTTGCAAGATGCTCATGATCATGCTATAGCAGCTCTGGACACCACCCATAAGCATAGAAAACACTTCTATAATCTGAAGCGGCGTACAGTTTCTTATGATGTTGATGATTTGGTCAGCATGAAAACTCATCCTAAATCAGATGCCCTAGCAAACTTCACAGCTAAACCGATCTATCTATAATCGCTCCGATATACTCATACCATGTAACAAATAAACTGTCTGATGTTAACTACAGACTCTCCAAAGACATTGGTGAAGATGCTGGCATGTTTCATGTAGTAAATCTACAGCCATTTCACACATGGGATACAGCCTTGTCCAAGAGAATTTTCCATGATGATGACGATGAGCCACTATCACTGAATCAAAATATCAGTTTTCAAACCGACACAGGAGAATCTGCAAATGCTGACCCTAGTGTTAGTGAAGACTTCTCACATTAACTCTCAAATGAAAACTTACCTGAACATTCACTTGAAATGACACCTGACGGTACTGATGTTGTTGCAGACTCTGATTGCTGTGACATGATACCTGACACTGATACTCATGAACCAGTCTCTTCTGACTCTGTCTAGGGTACTGACCATTACGCACTTAGACTAAGATGGGTCCCTCGAATTACTTATGACTGGATGGTCAATAGGTGGGCTAACCCCCACCATACACTAAAGATTGACTTGAAATGAAGACAAATGATACAGGAATGTTGGTGTTAAATGTAGATGTTCACTGACAAATGTTCAAGTTTTGTTCCATTTGTTTAAAAAAAAGAATTAAAAAAATTGTATTTCACATTTGCGTCATACATTCAATATGTTTTGTTAAACAATTGTACACTGTACGGACATGTATGCCTTTACTGTTTGTGCAATATTTATTCCTCTACCATAGTAGCTTTTCAACTTTAATAAGTATGAATGATTGTTTAGTGTAGGCCTGTTCCTCGGTTGTGTACGGCTGAGGTCAGCAGAGGGAAATCTGTAATGGGTAGAATTTGGTACTGCCCGCAGCACACTCTTTACTGCGTTCTTTCTGTTGAGTGCTCAGTCTACATAGTGTTCTGCATGAGAGTTTTTCATATTTCTTCATATTTATGCTCTTTTTTTTAACAATTTTTGTTTGTTCTGTAACACTGGAACTTGTGGAATACCAGCCACATTGTGAGTTACTGTCTATCTCTGCTGCAACTACTTGGGTGAGCAATCCCCATTAAAAAGCGCATTAAAAGTTGGTGCCTTTCATTGTGTATCACAAATATTCAGCCACTTGAATTTCAAGCATAACATTTAAGCAAGCATATTCAAGAGTAAACAGAACATGATGTGTCAAGATGCTTTCTTTCTTGACAAATGATACTACACAAGAATATGCAAAATAGCTGAAAAGCTAAACATGTCCAGTTTAGGAGGGTTATGGGGGTTTGGAGTCTTAAAGGGGCCATGACATAAGGAATCAAATATTCTTTTAACCTTTTAACATATGAGAGGTCAGTCAAGAGCAGAAAGCCAATCATAACAGTTGGCATTTACTGCCAAGTCAGTGTTTCTGACAGAGGGTCAGAATGAGGGTGGAAAATTACAAATATATGACTGTTTTTTGTGCAAAAAAAAAAAAAAAAAAAACCTTTACTGATATTATATGTGAACCAAAAGGATCATATAAAAATTATTTTAAAAAGCATGGCATGACCCCTTTAAGCAAAAGTGACGAAAGCTACTTACATTTGTTAATTGGGAATCTATTAGGTCATGCAATTTATTGAGAGCTAAAACATGCTTGTGAAATCTAACAAAAAAGACACTGCAGTTTAGGGATATAAAAAATACTGTATACATTTGTTTTGTTCAGGGAGTGTCAAACTATTGATGTCTTAGCAACTAAAGAAAATTTTGTTTATAAGTGTAACACCACAAGTTCATGTAAAAGGCAGTAAAGCGTGACCTGTAGACTTTAAAGATTTATTGGGTCATTGAATGTACTTGACAGTCAATCAATCATGAGATGCAATTGCTATTGTGTATGACATGCACTGTTTGGTGAGTTCAGCTGGCAGCAGGTCAAATACTGATATTTTTCTATGAAATGTACTTCATCATGTCCCCTATCTTATATCCTCCTGAGAAATAAAAGTCTAATTTCTAAATAGAAAGAAAGCCTCTTACTTGAATTTCTATTCTTAACAGCTCACGACAAACAGCAAACAGAGACAGACTGAATCAGTCTCGAAATTTAAATTTCACTTTAAATGTACAGATTCCTAGATGTCAGATTTAGTGCATTTAGTGCATTAAACAGCATGAAGGCAAAAAAAGAAAGGGGGAGGGGTGCAATACATATAGTTTTTCAAGTTTATCACATGTTCTTTCTGTTTGACAGCTGTGACAAATCTAACACAATGACAGATGGCACAAACAATGCATGCGTCACAGTGACAAACAAAAATGGAAAAACAACTGTGTTTCTTAAAATACTGCACACAGATTTCTTGCATTGCAAGAAAAAAACTCTCTCTCCCTGTGGAGTTTTAAGGTGATTATAGTGTTTCTTAACTAGATGACCTTTTATCTCACAAGGGTTGATTTTTTTTGTAACTTTTTTCTTATATGAATGTCACATTAAAACCATGTCTTTTTTTATTTTTTTACAACTTTTACAACAATGCCTTTTACTGTATGAAAACATTTGTTTTACCCTTTTCCCAGACCCAGACTTTGAATCTTCAAATATGTAAATTCACTATATAAGTATAAATTGCTACATTTGCTATTATTAATTTGTTAATTTAAATTATGGTTTTATAAACAAAGAGAGAAAATAGCACTAATTATTTTCATATTTATTGTGTGAAAATAATTTAGATATGTATTATTGTACTTTGTTACAAAGGAGAGGGAAAAAAAATCTGTAACACTTTTCAAAAAGGCCATATTTGTTCACATGATTTAATGCGTTATGAACCACAAATTTACAACGGACAATAATATACATATATTTTATTTTACAGCATATTATTCCTGGTTAACGATAATTTATCAAAATACCATAGTTCATTGTTCATTCATTTTGTATTAACTAATGCTTACATAAGATTATATTAATATATGTTAAAATTAACATTAACCAAAATTAATAAATATACAAGTATAATTTCCACCACAGATTGCTATAAAACAGAAAAGATAATTTGAAATATGGTGGAAATTTTTTAGTTCAGAAAAATGATAGAATTCCACTATGATGCATGTACAGTACATCCACTGTTGGGAATTCTTTGAAGCTAAATTAAATAAACAAGTGAGAGTACGAGAAGTGTGTTTTAGAGAGTGTATTTGATAGAAGTCCACAGAAAAGTCCCCATGGTTGAAGAATCGCCCATTTTAGTGTAATCTTTTTTCCAATTCAATTCCGTTACTTGGTGGGTTCATTGGTACAAAAAGACTTTCCTGAATCATATTTGTGATCCTTAAAATGTTTCATGCTGGAGTAAAACATTAGGCCACTGGGAAAATTGGAAGCACCTGGACAATAGACCCATAAACTGTCTCTTAAAATTTGCAATCACCTTGAACAATTTCTAATGGGCTCCTAAAGATATTTCAGAGAAAAACTGATATTTTAACCATTAGTGGTTTTTCCTAGGGCAAGCATTACTATTACTCATACGGTAGGATAGTTATTAATCTTTGACATGTAACTTTGTCCCATCTCTGCAAGCGACTTCAATGACATTGTAAATGTTGAATAGCTGATGAGATGGTCTGTTGGCCTGGATGGTGGGGATATAATCCTATGCAGGAGTGCGGAGGTTTTCTTCGCTACTCCAAAAGTAAAGGCTGAACCATTCAGTAACAGGGCATAGTCTTTGTACTTACTAGAGTCCAAGTTCATTAAGGTTCATTAAGGTTCATTATAATGTCAGCTTAAAAAAAGTCCTTGAGGGAAACCTCTCCAAATTCCACCCAGTCACAGAGTGCACATAATTCCACCACAAAGTCCTCATGGGGATGATTCCCCTAGCGGAGACTCATGAGTGCTCTGTATATACTCTGTAAATTTGAGCAGCTGACAAGACTCGAAGCGGCAAAGTGAAGGCGGCCGGGTACTTAGCAGCAAATTCAAGGTGGCCGGGGATTTGGGCGGCAAAGTCAAAGTGGCTGGGGAATTGGCCGGCAAAGTCAAGGTGGCCGGAGACTCAGGTGACGGCCGGCAACTGTGATGGCGAGGTCAGGATGATGGACAACTCTGACATGGTGGCCAGGACGGTGGATGACTCTGACGTGGTGGTCAGGACGGCGGACGACTCTGACGTGGCGGTCAGGACAGCAGATGACTCTGACGTGGCGGACAGGATGGTGGGGATATAATCCTCTGTAGGAGTGCAGAGCTTCCCATTCGCTACTCCAACTGAAAAGGCCGAGCCACTCAGTAACATTACATAGTCTATGCACTGTACCAGAGTCCAAGGAATTCTGCCTTAGTTTACACCCGCATGAAAAAAGTCCTTGAGGGAAACCTCTGCAAAACCCACCCCAGTCACAGAGTGCACTGAAGTCCACCACAAAGTCCTCAAGGGGACGATTCCCCTGGCGGCAATGCATGAGCGCTACTGCTGTGTTCATAATAGGATGAGGATCCTGTAACATTAAGCAGCTGAGGAGACTCGAAGATTAGGTAAAGTGTGAACCCAAGTGCAGTTTTATTTACAGTCATATCAAAAACAAAACAAAGGCAAAAACTAAACAAAAAAACTAGACTGGACTGGACAATACTAAAGACAGACTTGACTAGACTCCAGCATTGGTAAATGGGCTTAAATACACAAGGACTAACAAGGATAATAAGACACAGCTGGGGAACAATCAAGAGGAAACAGGAACAGGAAACAGTTACAAGACAAGAACCCAAATACTAAACTTCAAAATTAAAGTTCAACTTGACTAGTGCCCCTACTGGCCACTAGGGAGAACACATACGTTACAAATACCTCCAATCTTGGCTTGTTGAGGAGAGGTGTGCTGTTACCAAGTGATTAACTGTCCGATTTTTGCCTGGTGCAAAAATCCCATAGACTTGCATTAAAGGAGGGACCCAAGCCAAATCTAGAGGCCAGAATGGAGACTATGTGTTGGGCTCTTTTCACTTGAGTAAGTAACCCCATAGCAACCAACCAGAACACCCTTGTAATGCCCTAGCAATCACCCAGAACACCTTATCAACTTCATTTCAACACCCTGAAAACCACCCAGAATACCCTCGCAGAGTTTTTTTCATCTAAAATGCTTTAATATTCTTCCAATTAAATGTTTGATGTTAATTTACTGTATATGATGTTTAGGAACTTTGACTAGTGTGGAATTCATGGTGCAATCACAGAGATGTTGACCAAAACTCTAAAAAAAAAAAATCTATATTTTTTACACAAAACTTTAAGGATGTCTCTTAAGTTTCTTAGGGGAAAATGTTTCATAGAAATGTCTCCTGGTGACATCAGATCCAAAGATAACCATTTTTTACATGGCAACAGAAACATGTTGCTTGATGGACAGAATGGAAAATGGAAGAATGTCCTTGAGGAGTTGATGATGCAATTTAAACAGTCATTCGTTGCCTGAATCACTCCTTTCTTGTTTAACAATGAGAGCACTTTGTATGGTGAAAATCCTTCTCCTTGCTTGACATTATCACATTACCAGGGAACAATGTAAACACAATTTACATTTACAAAACACAGCATTTTCTCAATGCATTGCCAGTGCTGTATTTTGCTATTGGGATGTATTCCCTTATGTGTGAACGCAGATGTATTACACAGACACATAATAGAGGCTTGTTCATAAACCACCAAACAACATGCCAAGCAAATGAGGATATGTGATTCCACAAACCTTAATTAAAGTCACATGTGAGGGTGAACACAATGCAAACTCTTAGATCAACCTTAGACATAACTAAAGTTTTTGTTATGTTTTCTGAAGAAAATGTGAGTGGTATTTCCCTGTGCAAAACTTGTGGCCACAATGTGTTGCTATGCAGTTGCTAAGGTGTACTTGGTGGTTTTAATTGCTGTGCTATGCAGTTGCTTGGGTGTTTCTGGGTTGTTTTTTGCTTCCTCAAGTCAAAAGAAGAGCCCATCCAGGCTTTTTTTTAATAATATTCTTGACTCTAAAATGTACTTGTTTCCCTTTTTTAATAAAAGTCTTTAGGAATTTTTCACCCGTTGAATCATCCACCAGTTATTTCAAATAACAAAATAATATTTGTCCATGTAATCTTATATAATCATGTAATAATGCAATACCCACCACTTATGATTCGATCAATGCCCAAAACTACATTTTTCTCACACTACATTTTTTCTAATTTGTTCAAATCCTTAAACCTAAGCAATAGCAATAGTGATGCTTGCCTTTACAAACACAACTAATAATTTGTTTAGTCATAACATTGTTCCAAATCTTACAGAAGGGCACTCCAGATAAGAAATATCCTCTGTGTGCATGTGTTAATGTGACTTACGGTCTTCAAGGTTGAAGTTGAGTCAGGCATTATACAAAGTCTGGTATTGCATTAGTCCCTTTCATCACTTTGGGTGAAGGAAGCATAAACAGTGTTCTGCAAATGCTTTGTTATTAATCAATTAATCTATTATCTACCAGTTATTCAGGAGATTTTTTGGCAATGACCTGGGTTAACGAAACTGCATGCTTATGTCACTGCACTTACACTTCTCTCTGAGATTTAATGGGCTTTTAATAAAAAGTAAAACTGGCTAGATTGTGATAAATAAATGTGTCCTTGGATGCCTTGATTTCCATTCTATTTTGTCAGGCTTCTTTTTGTCTGAGAGACACAACACTGTCAAATTCAGTCCTTGCACTGCTATACATAACTTTGAGTGCGCTGTACAATTCTGTTTGATTATTGATAAAATCTTGCTTAAACACCATAAGCAGCATACTGCAGGAATAGATACGTATATGGAGTACATTTGTAAATTTTTTAACCTATTGTGGCCACTATTTAAATAGCCATGCAGACCACTGCAGTCTAGCCATTTCCAGAACAAAGCACCAGTGCCATAAATACACAAAGCGATTTACGCCAACCTGTTCAATACAAAGCGCTCCACAACAACAGTGTGGTTTAGGGGCTGTAAACTCTAACTGAGTCTTACCTCTGGGTCGGGGATCTGGGCGGCGGCGTTGAAGATGTGGTGTGAGATCAACACAGCCACTATGCTCATCAGCAGCGGGACCAGGTCTGGGGATTGATGTGAAGGCCCCACGGTGGCCATCTTCCCTCTTCTTTTCCAACGCTTCATTCCTCCCCCTTCCTCTTCCTTCTGCCGGGAAAACTGTGTAGCACCACAATAGTCCAGGTGATTTATAGTCGTTCAGGGAAGAACGGCCACCGCCTCCCCTACATTAACGCTGCTCTGGTCTTCTCTTGTCCTAGCGCTCCCACTCTTTTACCCCTCCACAGAGATACTGCGCTCTCCTCTGCAGAGCCCTAACCAGAAAGCCAGCCTTTCAGCTGAAAGCCATTAATTAATTAATAGCCCCGGTGTTGTTTACAGCCTAGCCTTCCTGGAGCACAGAAAGGTTACAAAAGTGTGGGGGGAGGGGACGCTATTGGACTAATGGAGTTGTGTAACACTGTGTATTTTGATGTTTAACAGTTAAAGTTGTATCAAGCTTTTGATTCGGGGTCTGCTTTTGTTGCTTTTTGAGGGATTCTCTTATTATTTACTCACCCTCATGACATCCAAGATAGGTATGATTTTCTTTTTCTGCTGAACACAAATTAAGATTGTTAGAAGAATACCACAGCTCTGTTGGTCTTTTCAATGCAAGTGAATGGTGGCCTGAAATCTGAAGGTCCAAAAAGTAGATAAAAGCAGCATAAAATGAATCCATATGACTCTGGTGGTTAAATCCATATCTTTAAAAGCGATATATCATATATGATATGTGTGGGTGAGAAACAGATAATTATTTGTCATTTTTTACTTTAAATCTCCACATTAACTTTCACTTACACATTTGAAAGTCACATGAGGCACCTGTTTAGTTACACTCTCACATCTGAAAGTGAAATTGGAGATTTATTGTAAAATGTAAATATTGATCTGTTTCTTACCCACACCTATCATCTTTTATGCTGCTTTGATCTACTTTTTGGACCTTCAGCCTTAGCAGCCTTTTGAAACCGAATACCAACACAAAACAAAGAGGCTTCATGAACAAACAAGCCCCAAATAGCTTATTATAAGCAGACATGGCAACACTGCTTGGGCCAATAAGCACAACCTGATCTCACTGGGAATTGGTCAAAAGTTAGGCTGCTGAAATGGGTGTGTGATTACCAAAATTCTAATCACTACCCCCGGTGGCCAAAGCTGGAAGTGCCGTTGAGTTGAAATGTCCACAGAGTGTGGCGAAAGAAGCAAATTGATATTTTAGATGTAGATGATGTTTTACAGTCAACTAGAATGCATTTTTTTTTAGCCCCATCTAACCATTAGTGGAAAATGTCTTTATTTTTTTTCAAGCGAAAATGCAACCACCAAATCACGCTCATCGCTGTTTATGTGAACACAATTAATTCCTGGTTTCCATAAGACCAGAACCTGGGGTAGAGGTCTGTAACCCGATCCGGGCCTGACGGGACCCGAGAACCCAATGTGTTTTGGGCAGGGTTCAGGTCAGTTTTCATGTAGGACTTCAGGGATCATGTCGGGTTTTAATTAATTAAAAAATTATCAAGCTTATTGAATTTGTTTCATACATGCGCTCACACTCACGGACAAACGCGAATAGACGAGTTAGGGTCCGTTCACATCGAATGTGTATTTGTGTGCGTCTGTTCTGTTTTCCCGTTGTTTAAACAAATGCTGGATGAAAGTCTTTGACATTTGCACTCCGTCTCGCTTTTTCTTCAGCGTCTCACGCAGGACCGGCATATTTTAAACACCTTGTCAAGTTAAAAATCTGATATCTCATTGTTGTTGAAAACTGATGTTTCATTCTTTGGGCTACGTCTAGATAGTTTTTTAACATAGTTGTTGGACTGTTGCATTGTTTCATATTATTCCGATTGTTCTGCACCAAGTGAAGTTTCAGCAAATAAATATTAAGCCAATGCTTTTTCCCCTTCTGCTCTAGTGTTACGAATGTTGCCTATATGCTACATAAATTACAGCCTATTACATCAGCACTTGCTAGGAGAAGAATTTAGATAGTAAACAATTTCGGGTTGGGTTCGAACTAAAAATGTGATGGTATCATTCGGGCTGGGCCCGAACCTAACCCAAAATTGGACCACACGGTCTCGGGTACAGGTCGGGTTTCATTTTAAGGCCTGTGTAGACCTCTAACCTATGGCTCTGAGGCTGCTCTCACAAGGAACAACATACAGAGCACCACAGGGAAATGGAAACACGTTTGCACACATTTTATTTTTAAAATGTCTGAGGGGGTATGACGCTTGTTAGATACTCTGCTAAATGGGGTCGAAGCATGTCGATGTGTGTGTGATCATGTTGGTAAGCAACCATCCAAAACATCCTAACAATACATAATATGTGCTTTATACAACTCAGCGCTATCTAGTTTTATTTAATTTTAAATTCTTTAATATACTTCCAATTAATTGTTTAGGTTTGAGTGTTAAAGAATGGACCTCATGTTTGTGTTATTTTGTCCACTTTTATTACCCAAAGAATCTGCAACAAGTTTCCCAATAACCTCATTACAGTCACACTGAGTAAAGGAGTATTTTCTGAAAGCAAATGTCTAAAATACATTTGCAAATTTAATGCTTGTTTTTTATAAAAATTGTTAGACCCTTGCACCACCAATGAACTCAATTAGCATGTAACAGAAGTAAAGCTCCAGATGAAACCTGATAACAGTAATGAGTGTTTGTTCCTTCTGCAAGCCTTGTGTTTCAGGATAAGACAAAACAACTAAGGTCACACAAAGTATGAAGCAAGTCTCTTCAGCACCAGGTAATAACCTTATTTGTTCCTGAACTAATACCTACAACATCTAAAGAGGCATTTGCCCTTGTCACAGGAACATCATATAAGTTTTTCTTTAGATAGTTTGTCTTCCAAAATTACGAGGTTTCATAATTTTGAGAAAAGTATTTGTACCAACACTGTTTACAAAAATAATAATAATCTAAATATGAATTAAAAAATAATGCAATAAAACCTCTTGATATGGCTCGGGTTCCTCCTTCAATTTAAGTCTGTTGAGTTGTTTCAAAGTTTTATTGTCCACCACACAACAATCCCAAGTCTGATCATTTGGAAAAGTAAATAGCATCTGTTTTCAAGTTATAACCTCTTCTCAACAAGTTGCATGATTTAAGGAATCTTTCATGTCTGTAGCACAAAGAATGCAGGACGAGTTATAGGGTTAGGCAACACAGTCTAATGTAATATTGTAATAATTCATACGAGATGGTGAAATCATAAAGTATTGTACTTACTGTCTCGTACGAAAAAGTTCAACTTTTATACCCATGAAGACAAACCAAACAAAATTATTAATCAATATTGTACAATACAGGCATACATTTTTAGCCAGCCTCCTATCCAACACTTTATTTTAAGAAATGGAACCTCAGTGAATAAATTTGGTTACTCATTTTATATTTAACTATACAAATGAATGATGCAAAATACACTCACAATGGAACACTATGGTCCTAATAAAGTGCTCGATGTGTTCTTCTGCTGTTGAAGCCCATCCGCCTCAAAGTTTGACGTGTTGTGCATTCTGAGATGCTATTCTGCTCACTACAATTGTACAGAGTGGTTATCTGAGTTACCATAGCCTTTCTGTCAGCTCCAACCAGTCTGGCCATTCTCCGTTGTCCTCTCTCATCAGCAAGGCGTCTCCGTCCTCAGAACTGCTGCTCACTAGATGTTTTTTGTTTTTGGCACCATTCTTAGTAAATTCTAGACACTGTTATGTGTGAAAATCCCAGGAGATCAGCAGTTACAGAAATACTCAAATCAGCACATCTGGCAACAACAATCATGCCACGTTCCAAATCACTGATATCTAATTTTTCCCCATTCTGATGGTTGATGTGAACATTAACTGAATCTCCTGACTCATATCTTCATTACTTTATACACTGCATTGCTGCTACATGATTGGCTGATTAGACAATCGTATGAATAAGTAGGTGTACAGGTGTTTCTAATAAAGTCCTCAGTGAGTGTACGTTGTAATAAGTGCCCCCTTCTCCTTCCAAACCCTGATGGGTTTTTTCCCCAGTGGTAAACAAATGTTATTTTCCATTTTAAATAATGGTTTATATATAGGGTTTGGGAAAGGGGTTACACTTTATGGTAAGATTTACAATTGGGTTAGAGGTTGCATTTAAACTCATAATAGCTTTGTTCATTAGTTTGTTCACTTTTACCTTTGGGTGTAAAGTTGTACATTTTTGCATGAGCCAAATAAAACCAAAAATATTCTCCATCTTGTACTATTATTACAACTTATCATGAGTCCGGGCTGGGTTAGTTTGTTAAATTGTTCAAATCCCTAACCCAATTTGAGCAAAAATGATGCTTGACTTAGCCAGACCCACTTAAAATGCCAAGAGAAAAACTGAAATGCTCTGAACTATCCTGTTCTTCCCTCCATTGTCGATGTGACCTTTCGAAATATATTTTTTTCTAAAGTGTCAGTCTCTCACCTGATGCTAACTTTAGATAGAGTCTCATTTGAACTTCCTCTTGTTGGTTCCTGGAAGGAAACACAATTGATTAGTTCTTTGCTTCATGCAACAGCCACTGGCATTCACAAACACACTGTGACATTCCTGCTAATCCCTTTGCCTGAGACACTGATCAATAACTAAGGAGCTTTGCTTCTCTCCAATTTTCTGTAGAACATTCTGCATGACTACATCCAGATCCAATAGATTCACCTTACTGCAACACAATTATTTGCTTCAGTCATTGTAGCACACTAATCGGCTTACACAAATTTGCTACATTGTGGAGAATGTAAGGGTAATTTCAAGGGTCTCACAATGTAATTTTTTTTACATTTAACTATTCTTTGTTCTCTATTGTCTGGATGTGGTTTGCAGAAATCTTTACAAACTGTGGCAACATCTGTAGACTTTTTTCTAAAATTACAATCTTGAGAGCAGATAAATTATTTTTGGTTCCAGAGCTCGAATTGAGTCTTGATCTTGAGTCCCTCCATCCAAGACAGCAAGAAAAATCAGTTTACCATTAAAAGCTGAGAGCTGGACGAAAAAGTGAAATTACTTAAATGAGCATGTAAATATCAAATAGTATACAAGTTACATTTTACTGGTTATTTTGTATGTTACATTGTCTAAATTAATTTAAGAGCATCAACTATTACTTAGTTGTACTTGCTAAGGCAAGCATTATTATTATTATTATTATTATTGTTCATACTTAGGGTTATTAGCGTCTGCTCATCACCAAAGGGCATCCTCCTGCGGCGACTGCACCGGCTCTGCCGCAGCCCGCCCTGGCGTCAAGCCCACCGCAGGAAGCAGATGCCACGGCTGGCCACCAACAACCAGAGGAAGCACCCCTGAGACAGGCGACCCAGGGAGAAGGAGACCTGCTGTTCCGGAGCTGGTGAACTCTATTCCCCGGTGGAGGGCCGGGAGGAGAATATTTTGTTCCCATTTAAATTTCACTGCACGCTCAAGTAGCTGTGGTACCCAAAATTTCAACAAAAGAGCGGTTTACTTATTCCCTGGGTCACAGATCTGGTGTGCACGGCCGTCATTACGACCACCGTCCACCATTCCATTTGGGCAGAAACACACCCACACCTGGATGGTTTCGACGGACTGTGGGGATGATGTACCTCCTCCCCCCTCCCCAACTGATCCTCCGGTGGGTATCAGGAGCCAGGTAAGTGCTTTGATGTCCCTCGATTCAGCACCGCAACGGGGCTCAAACCCCTTCAACGTGGCGCCTTAGGCTCCTGTGACTTTACTGTGTCCGGCTATTTGGATCGCAAGCAGAGGTTTAGAGTCTCTGAGCAGCTCTTTGTCTGCTTTGGTGGACAGCAGAAAGGAAACACTGTCACAAGTAGAGGATCGCCCACTGGGTCATTGACTCCATAGCGATGGAATATCACGCCCAGCACGTGCCGCCTCCCGCAGGGCTAAAAGCCCATTCTACCAGGAGTGTGGTGGCCTCCTGGGCCATGACCAGTGGCACCTCTCTAACAGATATTTGCAGAGTAGCAGGCTGGGCAAACACCCAACACTTTTGCGAGATTCTACAATCTCCGGGTTGAGCCGGTTTTTCCCGTGTCTTGGCAGAAATGAACAGGTAAGTCCGGGAGAGTTGGCCAGGTGCATCGCTTGCGGACCTCCCCTGAGCTGAAGACGTGCGCTGTTGACTCCCAGTAGTGTTCAAAAAATGTGATCCCTGGATGACTTCCTCATAGCCCTATGGCAGATGAGTTTGCGGAGAAACTTGCAGCCGGCTCAGTACATGTGCTAACTAAGCCTTGTACTGGAGTAGGTGCTCCGCATGTGCTGGTTCCCTGTAGGTGACCCCTTACGATGTATATCTTCTGCTAAATTGTTTCCCTTGTCTTCCTTTGGCAGAGGCCCCTCTGCTCCAGTCACCATGTTTGTAGAAACTCCTCCTCCGTTGGGTAGGACTTACCATGGGACCATGTGATGTATTTCCACTCAAAATAACCCCTCTCTCTCTGGGTGGGGTGTGGACACCGCGGTATCTTCCCCTTGGGAGTGGTGACCGTGACCCCCCCCCCCCCCCCCCCCAACATAGACACTGGTGGTCACAGTCGGTTGACAAATTTCACTCTTTTTTGGGGAGAGAAAAAAAGAGGAAAAGAGGCATGACTGGGCTAGCATGTCCATATTTTTTGGGCAATTCCTTGGTACATCACTCCATCATTGTTCCAACATCTACTGGCATCCTGTATAATCTATTTGCGTCAATATTTTCTTTGCCAGGACGGTATTTGATGGTGACATGGAAATCTGTTCTGCTACCCACCTCCATCCTGTGGCGTACAACTTAGCGCTTGTCAGTACACACTGAACGGGTTGTTGTCGCTGTAGACAGTGAACGTAGGTGCATAGTACAGATAGTCGTGAAATTTTTCTGTGACGGACCACTTCAAGGAGAAAAACTCCAGCTTTCCTGAGTGCAGATGGTAGTTGCGTTCAAACGCCGTCAACATCCTGGATCCATATGCAATGACTTGAAGCTTCCCATTCGGCTTCTGATATAACACGGCCCCAGGTCCACTGTACAATGCATCAGTATGGAATATGAATGGTTCATAGAAATCAGGGAATCCAAGCACAGGAGGTTCTGCTAAGCAGTCTATTAGTCTCTCCAATCTTTGTTAATGTCGATCCGTCCATGAAATGGGCTTTTGAGGTGGGACTCCTTTTTTTCCCTCTTTGCATACTTGGCCGTGGTTCCATTCCTTCCTTCCTCCTCTGTCTCAGCTGTTCCTTTCAACAGATCATAAAGTGGGCCGGCAATTTTGGAAAATCTTGAATGTATTGTCTATAGTAATTCAACAAACCAAGTACAGCTCTCAACTGACCCACAATGCTGGGTGATTTCTCTCTCAATGCTCTTACTGCCGCAGTGTCTGCAGTTCCATACTGCTTACTTCAGCGGACACAACCCTTCCCAGATAACGTACTTTCTGCTTGAACATCTAACATTTACTAGGCATTAAGTTTTATTCCGTATCCTCTCAAATGCTGTAGTACTCTCCTCATGTCTTTAACATGATCTTCAAAGGACATGCTAAACACTTGCGTGTCGTCCAGGTAAGGGACACAACAATTGTCTCGTAGATCCTATAGACACTCTTCCATGCAGCGTTGGAAAGCCGCATCAGACCAAAGGGAATAAAGATCCAATCGTACAATCCCCATGGTGGTACAAAGGACATCAAGGGTATACCCTCTTTGGTCATAAAGCCCTGGTGATATGTCTTTCCTTAGTCAAGAGATGAAAACCATGAATTTCCTCTGAGACTGTCCATTACATGTTGAACTTGTGGAATGAGTTGTCAGTCAGGGTTACTCTTATGATTCAGCTCTCTGTAATCAATACATAATCGTAAACTACCGTCCTTCTTGCGAACGCAGATGACAGGTGAGGCACATGGCGAATTTGACATTTGCACCCATCCCTGAGTGATTAAATCATGTAAGTAAAACTTAATTTCTTTATAAAATGGTCTAGGTTCTGACTGGTAAGTACATGCAACTTGGGAGGTGTCTTTTATACAGATGGATAAATGTAGTCCTTCTATACAGCCAGTTATTGTTGTGCCAATAACTGTTCTGCCAGCTAAAAATACATCATGGTTGGTAGGGTTTTGAACTCTAACTATTACAAGTGGCAAGGCTTGTTGGCACAACTAAACAAGTGTTTCACAGAACTCTAATCACTCAGGCCATGTCGGGTTCACGTTAGGCTCAATGATCAGCATTACTTCTGTTTTTCGAGGAGCCTGTATTCTACATTCAACTTTAATGGAAGTATGTTTGACACTTTCTTTTGTGGTTTTGACTACAAACTCACAATGTGTTCCACACGGACTGCTCAATGAATGCTTGAACCCAGGAGAGGGCATATGAGTATATTAGGACTTTGTGTGATCCAGGAGAGAGATTATGAGGTTATCAAATGTGTTGATGCTGCAAGAAACACACAGTGCAATCAGCCATAGCAGAAACAATGGTACCTGGGTACAAGAAGACACTGGGAAACACATCTAAGTTAATGATTAAGACAGCCAATGGTCAAAGTGACCGTATTATGCTCAGACTGTTATACTATGATTAGACATTTATATTTTATTTACACAAAATGTATACTTTAATAATAAATGAGTTTAAAAATGTTATTTTTAGAAAATGGACGAAAAGCCAGGTTTCCAACATTTAAAAAAGTCAGAGGCTCTGTGAAATAATGTTGGTGGACAGTAACCTTTGACTACAAAAAAAAAATTAGGCGTATGCATGTGGTAATACCAGACAAGAAACTGCATAAAATATGAGGGTCTGCACCAAGAGAGTCAGATCTCAGCTGACATCTCATGTTTGTTGGTTTGCTCAATAAAATTGAAACCTGAAACTCCGGACTACTGAGAGTTTTCTTACTGAGAGGAAAGAACTAGTCTTTTGACGTTCCACAACACCCCAACCAAATCTGAAGTTGACAAATGCAGCATACTCACTCCTTTTTCAGAGGAAGGAGTTCAGAGTGATTTGGACAAGTGCTCATTTGTCACATTGACTGTGGATGCATCCAATCACAAAGACATAAAATTGTTCCCTGTGTTTGTGCGTTACTTTATTACATCAGATGATATAAAAGATAACTGAGTTTCCGTCTCTGCCAGGTGAGACGTTGGATTTGCAAAGTGACTACATTTCCAACATCATTGAAAAACATGGCTTTGATCAAAAATGTATTGCCCTCTGCACCGACAACACCAACACAAACATTGGTGGTGTTATGATAGTTTGTAAAGGCAAAATCTGGAGAAAGCTGCAGTCAAAGCTAGGAAGGGAACTTTTGGGTATTGGGTGTAATGCACATATCATCTATAACACATTGCAAATAGCATTGAATTCTCTTCCGATAGATTTAAAGAGTTTTTCTTTCTTTCTCAAGAAAAATGCCCAAAGTTTCTAAAAGACATTTTCAGTGATCCTTGCACTAAACTTTAAGATTTTCTTTTCACTCAAGCAAACAGCCACTTTTAATCATGCACTGGAGATAGTAGAGCAAGGCCACATATCAACCACAGAAGCGGCTTTGCCCATTCATAGCCTTAGAAAAGTCTTGCAGGCCAAGCTGTAGGAATCATTCATACCCGCTGACATTAAAAAGCAGTTGGATGCCCTGGTTGAAAGCTGGTGACATGAGAGCTGATGATTTTTTTTTTGTGCAGTCAGAAACTTTTATTCAGAATCAGATTACTTCCAAAATTGGAGAACACAGAAAAACTTGACTGGGCCCTACTGAGAGATATCCCAGAGTGGAAAGACATTCAGAGCAGTATAAAACACTTCTACTCAAGAATCCCCGCTTTCAAAATGACTGACGAAACCATGCTCTTTGATGAGTGGGCTTGCACGAAAATCTTTGTCACTTGTCGCATCACTGATTGGAACATGAACAAGATGGCTATGTCTGAGAGACGGACAGACATTTTTCGTGAGCTGAAGAGCAAGATTATCAACTTCGGAGTCTTAGACAAGGTCGTGGAGTTTGTTTTATGTTGGGACATCTGCTACTGTGGCTCGTGAGTTCTCATTAATGAATGCAGCATGGACACCAGATAAACCTTGACTCAGTGTAACAGTCACTGCTTTTCGTATGTCTTAATTTTGGACTGGATTACTCTACAGTTTGCGACTTGAAAGACAAGCACACACTGAGAGAAATTGCTGCCAGCGAAAAGTACAAGGTGACAACAGTTACAGATGTGGATGCACCACCTACTTTTGGATCCAATTAATTCTCAATGTGAAAATGCACGGTGAATATATGATATTTTAACTGAAATTGAGCATTCAGTCTAAGAATGTGGTCTAGATTAAAAAAGATTGTGTTTAACAGCGTGCCATTTTGCAATAAATCACTATATCGCATATATACAGTATATATGGCATATGGGATGAAACTAGAGACTCTAATCTTTTGACTCAAACAGGTTTCAATGTAAAAACGTATTTAGGTTTCTTACCATATGTAGTTTTGTTGGCGTTTCAACCAAACACAAACTCCTCTGCGATCGCCACCCTGTTGTTTTGTCACATGACTCAATATGTCAAATGTTTATCCCTTTACAGACAGCACAGAATCTCCTGAACTGAAATCACTCAGTTTAAATTACATTAAATTATGCCTTGCGTATAGCGAAGCCAAAATACAACATCCATGCATGTGGACACAGGGTCACATGAGGTTAAATTAATGCAAGGATCTAAGTGATTATTTTTGGAATACTACACATAAATTGTCCCTTTGACGTGACAGATATCACTGAAATAGGTGTCTTGACTAATCACAATGTAAAAAAAATTTGGTGTAATTTTAATGGGAAAATAATGTAAAAATGGCAAAATAAGAAACAATTAATTGGAAGTTACCTTACTATATAAAGACATCACATGCAATATTAAAGTAAAATAAATAAAGTATTATGACTATTATTATTGAAAATGTATATTATGAAATGTTACAATTTCTAGTAAGATTTCATTTTTATTTTGCTAATTTTTTGCACAGTTTTTGTAAATTTTAATGATATAAAATTAAGTAAAATCTACTTTATTTCATGACATAATGTTGGTTAAAGTGAGTATGTTTAACTTAAATATTACAGTTAATATAATAAGTTTTACTTACAAATCTGATGAACATAAAATGTTATTAGATCATTTCACATTTTGAAGT
Source organism: Moxostoma hubbsi (assembly GCA_032164185.1). Taxonomy (NCBI): domain Eukaryota; kingdom Metazoa; phylum Chordata; class Actinopteri; order Cypriniformes; family Catostomidae; genus Moxostoma; species Moxostoma hubbsi. The sequence continues at coordinate 10,174,220 of JAVLUX010000009.1, read as the reverse complement.
TATTTCATGTACCACATGACATTAGAGGCATTCCACAGAAAAGCTTCATGTGTGCTATGTAATCTATTACATTACATTACCTACATGATGACAGTAACAATCAACAGATTATTTTTTATTTATATTTTTTTTGATCGTGAACTTCAGACTTCACAAAATAGGAAAATAACAAATGTAACAACAAAATCAACAATAAAAATGATGCAAATAAACTTGCAAAGAGTGAAACCTTGCAAGAGCCTGGTGCATGCTGGGAACAAAAGCTTCGAAAAGTTAAGTAAAATGTACTTATTTTATTTACCTGTGAAGATAACTCAAATTAGCGAATACATACTGTATGACAAGATTTTTTTTTTTACTTTAGGACTCACAAACATAAATACTATTTACTTTCAAGAGCATTACTGTAACAATCGGAAGACCCAAGAGCCCAAGTATGATGTAACGGGGTAAGCACAGGAACAAAGAAATCTCCACAATGGGAAAACGCAGAAACAAAGGAAACATTCACGATGGGCATAGGTCTTACACAGGAGGTCAAAACACATAACAACTGACAAAGACTAGGCCAACAACAGGGCATTAAATACACAATGGATAATGAGTAATGAAAGACCGGTTAAAACTATCTAAGACAGCAGGCTTTGATGAGGGCAGGGAATTATGGGAAGTGTAGTCCATGGGAAACAGATGACATGGGCAAAACACAAGGCAAACAACAAATAATCTTAACCCAGCCCCCCTCTAATGGGTTGCTCCTGACGCCAGAGCAGATCAGATCTGGCGGACAGCCAGGAGACCCAGGGTTGTGTAAGAGATGTTACACACATGCTGCACATGTACACACACACACAAACAGACATACATACACACAGACATGCATGATGCAAAACAAAAGCAAACCTGTATTTGGACACTGAAAAGAAACAAGCATTCAAATACTCAATGGTTTAACTATCAAAGCTCTCTGCAAATGGGTTTTCAGAAATATTTTCAGTTCACACCAACAAAAACACAGCTAAAAAAGCTTACTGAACATATCCATGCCACACAGCTAAGAAAGGTGTAGATAGCGGACACACACACACACACACACACACACACACACACACACACACACACACCTGAAGATACTACTGTGTAGTATTTGTATTATTTGAGATAAGAAAGTTGCATTTTTGGAAATTCATTGGATCTCTTTAGCCAAGTCATTTGGTCAATATTAAAGTACTAAAAGAGCTAGTAGAATCACATTTGGGTTTAGTAAATGAATTAATTTCCAGATTAAGTCATTAGTAAAGTAATCTAATTACAAATTGAAAAATCAATTATAAATCAGTAGTGGATTACTATTTTGAAAGTTACTTACCTAACACTGGTTACAGCCGCATCTATACAGCTGGACTGACAAGGTTTTCTCTGCCTCCTTTGAGGTGCTGTCATGGAAGAAATTGGATAAACACCCAAGGAAATGTCATGCTAATGTTGATCAAGGAATTACGTGGTGGGTACTACATTGGCGTAATGAAAAAGAGGGGTGGGGAAGGATTGTATTAGATATGAATGTCATGCCTCCTCTCAATTACCCATTCTATCTATCAGATTTAACATAGGTGCACAGATAATGTAGAACAATTGTGCCATATATGTGAGTGCAGCGTAGTTCTAGCGGGAAGACTAGCAGCTGTACATCATCACACTATTAGCTGGGTAATTCCTAGCTAATCGCAGGTAAGCCATTGCTTTTATAAGTCTGCTCACAATCTATCACATGTGCTGTGCGCTAACACGGCAACCTCCACCACCCCACCACCACCAGTTGAGCCCCATCCCGCACGGGGGTAGGCTCCTTGCCCCTGCCTCCTATCTCCGGCAGGATATGATGGTTCCGAGTACAACTCCCTCGGACCGCCAGACGGGGCCTATGCCAAAGAGAGACATTACTTTTCTGTTCTACATTCATCAAATAAATGGCATCTTAAACCTCCCTCAAGCCTGCGTGTCTTCCCGATAGAAAAATACTTATTTTCAAAACTGACCAGTTGGTGGGTTGTTTGACTACTCGACTAGTCTGTCCAGTATAAAATGCTTGATTAGTGACATGTCCACCAGACCGATGTTTAGACATGTTTATTAGGCCTGAAATATACTCTATTCAAGTAGTGAAGACAAACACTTGATTTTGTGCATTGCTGCTTTATAAAAATGTGTCAGACCAACAAAAGTATGTATTGCATTCTCTTTGTTGTCACAAGGGGTGCAATAGTTGACATTAACACACTCTTTCTTTTCCTATGGTCACTTTTATCAATTACTGTCGAGGAGTAACAGTTTTCCGTGAATCTTGCAGAGCAAGTTAGTTAAAGTTAGCTAAACTGTCATCATGTTATAGACACCTGAATCATAACACATCTGGTTTAACATTGAGATGTTAAACAAAAGCAACCCAATAGTTTACAGGAATATTCAGGGTGCAACACAAGTTGAGCAGCATTTATGGCATAATGTTGATTACCACAAACTCGGCCCACATTTAAAAGGCAAAAATCATGGTTACAGTGAGGCACTTACAATGGAAGTGCATGGGGCCCGTCCATAAATGCTAACACTCTTTCAAAAGTATAGATACAAGAAGTAAACAATATATGTGTTAACATGATTTTACCAGTGTTGTGTTGTTTATCAGATTACAGGGTTTGCCAGCATTACAATGAAGTTGTATTGGATATAACTTTACACAGATTAGGTTAGTAAGCAAGTTTATCATCCAAAATCATGTTAACATTTGCAATGTTTACCTCTTGCATTTTAGCTGTTAGGGACAGGCCCCCATTCACTTCCATTGTTAGTGTCACTCTGTAACCTCAATTTTTGCTCTTATTTTATTATAAACTATGAGTCTATTTTTTTTTTTTTTTTTTTGTGAGAATCAACATTATGCCACAAATGCTGTTGTTTGAGCTTAATTTGTATTGATCCCATAACATTCATTCAACAGGACCATGCACTTTCGAAGCATTGGCCATGCAATTCAATAAACATCTCTATGGAGCAGTGATGTGTGGTGGACTTTTAAAATGAGGAGGCAGAGGCCATCTCAGTGGGGTTTTTTTCAATATAAATTCATATTTCAGTTCCATTTGACGTTTACATAGTTTTCAGGTGAAACATACAGATTTATCAGATTATATGTAAAACATACTGTACAGTACATGTATGTTTCTGGATGTTTTCACTGATATAGAAAGCCAAATTCTCTTTCACATTGTTTAATAGTCACAAAATAAAAGTTAATTTATTCTGTATCTAATCCTCCTACTTTCAACATTTCACTCCTTTCACGGCAGTCTAGAGATCCAACCCGATCTCACAAGAATACGTCACAATAGTGCAAGGTGGAAAATTCGTACCAATTATATCCCAACAATGAAAGATGCTTCCCTGTTCCTTCATGTCCTTGTAGTTCATGATGTGGTGTTTGTTCTGTGTTAATTCATGTGTTTTCATAACTTTAAACCCAAAGCCCATCCTTAAACCTAACCATAGAGTGCGACACCCTACACTACCTACCCTGAGCGTAAATCATGATATTACTGTTAAATTCTGAACACTTATTCGTGAAGACTTTGTGATTGGTTGATATGCAAGTTGTACATTTCCGTACAAATGAAGTTGTACAAATTGGAACAAATTTGCATGAGACTATGCTAACGGATCCACTGCAAGCATGATAGGAGGGCTTGGTTGTTAGGTACAATCAAAAACAGACTCAGGTGACTGAGAAGAAACCAAAGGTTTTGATAAAGTGTCAAGTCAGTTAATTAAATAGTGGAATGGAGGTGGAATACAATGCAGGAGTAAAGCAGGAAGATGATGACTGCAGCGTGGATAGCGATGAGTCAGATGGTGGGTCAGAAAGGGGCGCCAGTGGAGGTAAGGCTGCGAGAGAGGTTAGGCGGGATCCCTGAGGAGGGTTATAGTCTAACCTAGTCCGACTGCAGAAAATGAGAGGGGAAGTACAACCCCAGAGACAGGTAAGTCGGGAGGCAGAGACAAGACCAGCACGAGAAGTGAGTAGCCAAGCTGCTGACAGGGATTGATGTGAGTTTCCAGGATGGCAGAAGAGAACAAACACAGACACACAGAACAATCTGGCACAAGACAGCACACATAAGGGAGTTAAATAGGCAAGACTGGCAATCAACTAACCAGGAACAGATGACACTAATTCAGCGATAAGCCAGCACAGCCACTGCCCCTGCAGAGAAACCCTGTGCTAATTGCCAGCACAGAACACAGAAGAAATATAGGGAATCTACAGACACAAAAACAGACTCACCAACTGCCAATCCTGACATGGGTATTATCGCCTCCACTGCTCTCACGTGACTTTTTGCTTATACTTTGTGGTCTTCCTTGCCTCCTCGGACGAAACGCCACTGCTATGGAGCGCAAAATGTAACAGAACACTCTAGATGCCTTTCTAAAAGTTAAAAACTCTTTGTTGTTTACCACAGCACCTTACTAATGAAGCAGTTATTGGACTAGTCAACCTCCCAGAGTCATCAGGAAAAGCCCAATTAACACCTTATTACAAAACAACACTTATAAATGGGATAGTTCCAAATGTAATTTCTGATTGGATGAGATGAACTAGGAAGCTGTAGTAAAATGTCGATAAACCCACACCTGTTACCGTACATTCTATACAGTGGTGCCAAGTTGCTATGTGGATTGACAAATGTAGACAGGCTAATGAACTATATAATTTGGCAAATTAACTCTTTGTTATGATTATTTGAACAGCGAGAGTCCAGGCTGTTATTCAGGTGCTGCATCAGCCACACATTCATTTTCTCTGATAAATCCAACTTAATTCCATGGGGAGCTATTATCTTACAATTATTGTATCAAGGCCAGATTTCAGATTCATAGTCGCTGAGAACACAAAGAGCATACTCAAGATAAGTGTGTCATGGAAAGATTCAGAGAGTGAAAGGAAATTATCTTGAAGTGGATAGATATAAATGGACTATGAATCATGATGTTCTTGTCCATCGAAAAAATATGAACATCCTATAGTTCTTTAAATTAACTAATAATAGGGACTAACATTTTCCTTTCAATGCTTTCATTAAAAGTAATTAAGCTAAAAGAAAGGGAATACACCCGTGGGATTGTGGAAAAAATGGCATATCATGGCAAAGTCATGTGCATGAGCTGCCACCCAGAAGGCCTCTCGTAAACCATGCTGCCTAACCGTAATGTTGAGAAACATGCTTTGGTACCACGAGCTTCAATCACAGCCCACGGTGCCAGCCGAAATGCTGAGCCTCTTAAAATGCTACACTGCCAGTTTATTGTGCTATTGTTGCATGATTTGGGATTTTGGGGTCAGGGAAATAAAATATCTGCCATTTTGGGACATTACAGTGTACTATTAAATTGCTTGGCAGTAATATTGCGTCTCTCTAAAAATTCACTTAGCGAAACTAGCAATGACAGCCAGACTTATGTATACATGGAGAGATGCAATTTATGCAAGCTCATAATCATATCCTCTGTTAATGTGGTGCATCATTTAATTTGATGTTAATTAAGGGATGCTGTGCGAGGCTGGGAAGACTATACACCCAATTACTCACCTGCCACCTCATCCTGGTCAAATTTGACATATGCTGCCATCTTGTGGTAATAAAATGGTTATAATCCTTAATCAATAAAACTGTCAATTGCAAAGTTGTGGGAAATTAAAACAAATACACAAAAGACATAATATAAGCAAATTATTTGACATTTATTGGTCATATTTCTAACAAGCTATTTTTAATGATGATATTGATTTCTCAGAATAAAGACTCCACTGAAACTGTGCACCTGAAGAGTAAGGACAAACCAACACTAACCTGTTTAAGTTTAAAACCTGAGTTTTCAGTTTCATACCTCTATAGTTTTCCAAAGTATGTGGTTATGGAGAGCGTTCTCGAAAGTATGCATTTTTAGTAGAAGAAAACGCTGTTCTAGTGTGGTTGAGAGGTGTCAACTTAGCAAAATCAATGCATTTTCAAACAAAACATAAATGTATAGATTTGGCCTTTAACGCAATGGGATATGAGCTCCAAAAAAAGTCCCTGTTTAAAATAGCCATGCTTGCTTGCATGCATGATTGACTTACAGTCAAAACTGACACACCAGGAAGAGATCATCGTAATTTTCTCATGTGTTGAAACACAAAAAATACAAGATACTTTAAGCATTGTTAAATACTGTAACCATTTATACTACAATATTCATGCATTAGAGTAATTGATGACAATAATGAAAGTGAATTACCAGTGTGGTAAGTTATGCCTTGTAAGTTATGCCAATTCATTACAAATTACTATATTTCTCTAAAACTGTAATCAGATTACACTTTTCATTGTATCATAAAAAAACATAATCACAATTATAAGTTTACTTTAAAGTTACTTTCTAAAAGCCTTTTTAAACCAAATAGTATTTCAATTCCTTTATTTATTGTTGCACACAAGCCATACTCTCAGCACCACATATTTAGCTCTCACAGAAACAGACGTACACATAAGCATAATTCATGTTTTAAATGTCTTCTACGTAAATAATATGATTTTAGAAATATGTGGAATTACTATAATTGAAAGTAAGTAACTGTGATTACAAGAATTTAAAATGCAATGCGTTACACTAACTTTTGACTAATAGGTCATTTGATTACAGTAACTAATTACTTTAATCAAATTGCACCAAACTCTGGTAATTACTAAGTATTGAACAAATTATCACATTAATTGCACATTTTTCACGTGCATTACTCAGTAATTTCCCTTAATTACACTGTAGCATGAACACTAATGTAATGTAAAGTGTGGCATGCTTTAGTTTGCTATCATCTGTGGGTTTTATTTATTTCATACTCATAGTTTATATGGCGCAAACTGAACGCATGTATTCACGTGGCCGTGATTTGGTATCGCACTCTTTCGCAACGCCATCAAAACTGGCATAGTCCACTTTAACCTCTGCCTGCACAGCCAGGATGTATTTACCCAAGTTCCTGGATGTAGTCAATGGTGTGGAGGAAGCAGTGGTCCGGAACGAGGGAATACCTCGGAGAAGCAGTGCTGAGAAAGGGCTCATTCAAAGATGGAATGACAAATAGGTGAGTCTGTTTACATACAGGCTGTTGACACAGGTATGCATTTGGCTCAGTGGGTTATTGCTGGGTATTCGGGAATAAATCTACACCTTTCACGGCCCACTGAGATCTTGTGAAACAATGCCAATCTTGTTTGGTTCAAAGCCACTTATTTCAAAGTGATGGATTCCCAAATGACTCACTTATTCACTTGTTCTTACCAACTGTTGAAATTTTTCTTAATAAAGTTCATAGATAAGCTCTGAAATAACAGACCAATCTAAATGGTTTTATGATTTTATTCTTAAATATAAAATACGTAATATGTACAATATTGGTAGCATAACATACATTGGGGTCCAAAAGTCCGACCACATTGAAAGTTTTGACATAAAAAAATATTAATATTGAGATTCTGCACTATTTCTAGGTCACAAATGTATTTAGAATTTTGTAAGAATAATAATTGCAAAATACTTTATAGAGACTGCACTCACACAAGCAATGAAATGTTTTAGAGCATAGCATCATTTAAACAGCTTATATTCGCTATAGACATTTCCATGGCGTTTGCATGACATCTTAAGGTTTACCCAATTTTAATGACCTTTCCAAGCCTGGAAATCTTCATTTAAAAAATTGCCTGATATTACCAGGTTTTTCATGACCGTTCCTTTGAAGCACATCTCCTTTGAAGATGCTCCTAGAGCTTTCCAAATCATGCTGAATAACATGGACCAACAGATTTAGAGTCCATTCCAGCTTGAGTGGATGCTGTCATTAAAGCAAAATGGGAACTGCCGCGATTGTATTTATTTAAAAAAATATAATAATAATAATTCAAACTTTTCACTCTCATTGTTATACTGAGAATGTATTTTATGGTGAACAAATGTTATGAAATATGTATAATAGAATTATTTTCACTACTGGTCAGCGACATTTAGACCCTGCAGTACTGTGTATGTTATCATTATACTTACATAATATACCTATATAAAATACACTTATTTTGTCTTTAAATGGTTATTTTTCTTGTTTTGTCCAGTGCTGTAGCAGATAACGCATGTAATTCACATACAAATGTAAAGATTTTTTTTGATTTGTTTTTGTTTTTTTGCATCTAATTAAGTATTTTTGTGTTGGCAATAAATCCATTACATGGCTGTTTTCTAAGCAGAGACTGTGACTCTCTCAATGTACTGTATGAACAGGGTCAATCTGCTTGAATGTGATGATCAGAGAGTCCAGTCAGTTTTCTTTGCCACAATAACATTCACAAAACAAGAGGAAAATAAAGGTGTGGTTGATTAATTTTAGATATCCCCTCTAAAGCTACAGCCAGGGTTGGGAGGGTTACTTTCAAAATGTAATCCACTACAGATTACAGAATACATGATGTAAAATGTAATTTTTACATATTCTGTTACATATTACTCTATGTCAGTAAAGTATTCTAAATACTTTGGATTACTTCTTCAGCACTGGTACATTTTTTCACTTGTTTTGACTATAAAAACTCTGCCAGTACAGTAAGACAAAATACACATGTTAAAAATACATAGCGTGTGTGGAGGCTTCATACTATTCTCCATGGCATCCATGCACAACTCACCACGTGCCCCACTGAGAGCGACCCACATTGTAGCGACCATGAGGTGGTTACCCCTTGTTACTCTAACCTCCCTAGCAACCGGGCCAATTTGGTTGCTTAGGAGACCTGGCTGGAGTCTCTCAGCACACCCTGGATTCAAACACACGACTCCAGGGTTGGTAGTCAGCGTCTTAACTCAGGCCCCTAATGTGAATTTTCTTTATAAAAAAATACGATCGTGCCTGGTAATGTGCATGTTAACTGGCTAGAAATAGCATTTTAGCTTAGCATAATACTGACAATTTACACAAGGTTTATTTCTATTTCTTCTGCTCCAAACTTACTTCAAACTTACTTCAAACTTCCTTCTCTGTCTGCTCGTATGAATGTAACACATCATAAGAAAGTGTTTCACCACTGTTCAAATGCACTTTGGATCGCATCATTTATATGTAAAAATGTTTTCCATTTAATAGGACTAAATATTAAATTAAACAAATGACAATAAAATGCAAAGTAATCTCTTCAGTAATCAAAATACTTTTTGAATGTAACTGTATTCTAAATACCAATGATTTAAATTGTAACTGTAGTGGAATACAGTTACTAATATTTTGTATTTAAATACGTAATCGTATTATATGTATTCCGTTACTCCCAAACCATGGCTAGAGCAAATAACAAGTCACTGCACACTCAGGGAAATGCAATTTTCACTTGTTCAAACAGCACTGCTGTTATCCCTAGGAGTCAATTAAGACTGAAAACAACATGCTAGCTGTTTCCAAACCATAGTGAGCTGCCTTGATTTTTTCTGCCCACTATACTGGAATCTCTTAAGTGATGCGGAATGCTTAGACAACAACTCTGTGCATCATACGAAAAGTGCACAGGAGATGCGACTCATAAGTCTGTCATTAGCATTTTGCTAAGCTAACAAAGATGTACTCCAATAAGCATAAATATAAATAGCACACACAAATATTGGGTTATAAGTAACATTCTTCCTAGTCTCTAACCGTCTGATGCAAGTAGCACACATCTGGAAAACACTTCTTGAACTACTCAGCACAAATCTGATTGGCTGGTATGATGGAACTTCCACGAGTCCACCTGGAAGTCGAGTTCTGTTCAAAAGGTTCCATGTTGACGAAGAGTGCTTTTGAGGACAAAATAATCACAGAGTTTGCCCAAGTTTGCCAGGTTAGTGACATCAAATCTTTAAAAGGTATTCAGAGTTTAGTTTGAGTCATGTAGAAGAAAGTAAAATGGATATCCACGAGCTGAGCTGCATTTTCTGCTTTGTTTATTTAGTAATGTCTATGAAATTCTCTATAATGAGCTTTTCTGTGCTGTACTTAGGCGCTCTTTTTCTGCTATTCTCCTGTGTGTTTTCTTTGCAATCACTTGCAAAGTCTGTCTTTTATAATGGTATGATACATCTCAGATATCCTTGACCCTAAACACCCATAATGGCAAAACTGACTTATTGGTCGTACACAAAGATATACTGTACATACGAACAGTAGATGCCTCATTCGGCTGGTTCGGATACGTCAAACATGAAGCCATATTGGAATGGTCAACAAGGAGAGCTGTGAATGTAAGTGAATGAAGAAGAAGCTTCAGATTGCTGCATAAACTGCTTTTGTGTGGAAACAGTTCATCATGTAATGAATAGACTGACTGGGCGCTAATTTTCAGTATGTTTGCCATGATAAATTCATTTGTAAAGTCTTTTACAGCATCTAAAATATTGTCCAATGTTTATGGAATATCAGATCAGCTGAAAGTTGGCTGGAAAAGACAATAGAATTTGCACACCACGTTTGTCAATTTACATTCATGTGTTGACGGACGGCTCTTGACCTAGCTAATATGATGGACATGCCGATGTGTCGTGGTCCATAGAAACAGCTGCTAATAAGGTATCTACGCATAGATATCTATGGCTTAACATGTCAGTTAGATGGCTTTTCCTGTCGAAATGGGCAGTTCTTGACCAAATAAAGCTACTACAGAGCCAAAACCTATGCTTTAGTCATAGGTCTGGCTACGTGAGACTGCATTCTGCCCTACAAAGCCAAAACTGGAACTGTGAAAAAGGCTTTTTGGTTTTAGTGAATATTCGTTAGCTATTTTTACACTCGGTTTGAGCCAAAACTGTCTGTCACAAGACTATGAGACCCATTTTAATTTATAACTCAGTTTTGAAAAATATACGTAATCTCTCCGTTTTGCCTTTGCACCACAGTACTGTTTTAAGACATTTTTGTGTTACTACCACAAAAGTCTTTTCCAAATGCTTAAATTTAAATAGTGGTGGTTTTACAGTTGTGGTGGCCTTGAAGTATTCAGGCATATGAAGTTCATTAATCACTGCTCTAGCTGATTCTATATTTAACAGATTAATTTAAAGCTTTTATTGAAAAAGAAAAATATATTGGATTCAGAAAATGACAATTGAGTGCTCCTCTACTTTGCAGAACAGTGTAAACTTCTCTTGAAAGTGTTTGCAAGAGTTAACTCTCCTGGTCAGCCTAAATGACTTACAGCATATCTCTTTCCTTCTCAAACAACCCATACCTGAAATCTCATTTGAAACACAAGCTGCTTTTTGTTTGGATTTCCAATCCTAGACGATATTTTTGTCTTGTGGTGCCTTTGCACTCGTTACAGCCTTGGGCTTGCCAGTGTCCCTCAGAGTTCTGGGAAGATGAAATAATGTGCTGTTTCAAGAGGAGTACACTGCTTCAGCCACAGGTTTAAATTAAGCGTGGTGGACTAATGTAGGGAGGGGGGCCTCTAACCCCCTCTGGCCGCATAGGAAAGAGAATAACTCATGTATGCCAGCATGAATGCACAGGCTGATAGAGTAAACGTAAACAAGATGAGAGCCGGCAAATGAGAGGTCAAGTCATCGCACACATATCGCTTCGGTTAGACAATGAGCAGAGGGGCGTTTCACATTTTGGGAAGTTTGTTTTGGTTTTACTTTTCGTGCTGGTTTCACACCACGGCACACAAATCAAATATTAATGAGCAATGTGCGTCAGAAAAGGACGCAGGAAAGTTTGTTTCCACTTTACATTGCCAAAAAGAGAGAAAAAACTTCTTGGTTTACCTGAATAATTTCTTAAAATGTTGCTACCTTCATTAAACAAACAGTGTTTCTCTCTGTGGTATAATCAGTCAAATTGATTTATCTGATCATTGTATTAACTGGATAATAAAGACCACTTGTTTTATGATATGTAGAAGTTATATGAATATACCTTAAAAATACTATTGCAAATTAAATGACGATGAAAACTTGTCATTGTGTAAAAGAACAGTCTTCAAAGCCAAAAGGAAGGTTTGGTCCTAACTAAAGCAGCTCATGCTTTCTGTGGGCCTGCTGGAAGCCCTGTTTGGTTTGGTCCATCATGTCCTTGAAGAATTGCAAACCTTCTGTCTTGTCCTTTATAGTGTTCCTCAGATTGGTTCATAAGGCCTTGTTTTCCTCCAGTTGCAGTGCCAGCCTGTATGGACAAGATAATATGCTTATGAAACCCCTAAGCCTAAATATTAAACTTGCGTGTAACTCGTCCCACACTGTTTGTGCAACTGATATGAAGGATACTTTATTAGATCTACTAGAGATTTCTTCTCGTGCACGGTCAAAGCGGTGCAAAAATATCTTGGACTTATATTGAAGAATTGACCGGAATCATATCTAGGGAACGGAACATCAAAGAGACTAGGGGGTGGATTCTTTTGACTTGAGCCAGCAAACAACCATCTAGCAACCACAGAATACCCTAGCAACCACATAATACATGATCACAACTCACATTTTCTCCAAAGAATTAAAAAATCTAGTTTACTCTAATGTCTGAAAACATTTAAATCATGAACTCTTTTTGTTGTTGTTGTTAAAGGAATTCTCTGGGTTCAATACAAGTTAAGCTCAATCAACAGAATGTGTGGTATAATTTTGATTACCACAAAAAATGTATTTTGACTCGTCCCTTCTTAACTTAAAAATAAAGAAAGAGCAAAAACTGAGGTAACAGTGAGGAACTTAGAATGGAAGTGAATGGGGCCAATTTTTGGAGGGTTTCAAGGCAAAAATGTGACGCTTTTAAGTTTATAAAGACACTTACATTAATTTTTCAAATTATTTGAGCTGTAAAGTTATTTAAATCCTTGTTTTTGTGGGATTAGAGGGTTTACAGCGTTACGTTATGGCAACGAAGTTGTAAAACTGGATATAACTTTACACAAAAAAGATTAGTAAGCCATTTTATCAAACTAAAACCATGATAACATGCATACTGTTGACATCTTGTGGCAGCTTTTGAAACAATGAGTACTGTAACTGGAAACTGAATTATATAACTTTTTTGGTGTTAAAAAAAACCCAGTTTAATGTGCAGAGACAACTATAACAAAACCTGAAAACACTGTATCTCTGTGGCGCTATGAAAATTCTTCTGTTTGTTTTGAGCAACATGTCTCAAGAGAGAAAATAACATTGACTCGACCAGTGGCATGAGTTGGGGGCGGGACTATCTGTTTGTTCAATCAACAGCAATAGGGGAGCGTATTCAGAAAACTGTGTTGAAAACAATATTTTGTTTTGCAATTCTGTTTGTTGGCACAGAAACGACTTACTTTAGCTTTAACGAATTGACCCTCATTCACTTCTATTGTACGTGCTAACTGTTACTCAGATTTTTTTAGTTTTTTTTAAATACATTTTTGTGGTAATCAACATTATGCCACAAATTCTGTTGATTGAGTTTAACTTGTATTGAACCCAAAATATTCCACTAAGTTATTGGTAGGCTTGTACAGAAAACGTTGCCAGTATCTGCAGAATTCAAACGCCTGTCATTCAGTAAGTTCTACACACCAACATTTTTTGTTTTTGTATGAAGGTTTTTGGCTAATTTCATCATGCTTTCTGCACTTGTAAGACTGTGGCTCAGCTGAAAACATTTTACCACATTATAATTCACTGCAGATTTCCCCTTTTTTAATCATCTAAAAAAAATAAAAAATTTGAAGAAAGTGTGCAGATTCCATGTGAGAGTAGTTATTGGGCATTATTATTATGTGGTAGTTCTTTAGATCATTTGGTGCTAAAATGTGATGGCTTCAAAACACTGAAGCCAAATGTTGTTTGGGGGTGGGGAGGGTTTTGGGTGGGGGTGAGAGACTTGGACTGTGCGAAGTGCATGTACGCTGCTTGTACACGCTCAATGCCAACCTGAATATGAAAAAATAATATTCAAATAAAGAGTGTTTTCTTACTGTTAATGATTTTTGTTTTATTTATTTAAAAACAAACAACAACAAAAAAAAAACAGCAAACATCAACTTACTGCGGCAACGCCCTCATCTACACCCACTCCAGCACCTTCTACCACCACCCACCCATCCTTGTGTTACTCACTCACTCTCTGTTTAGGGACTGCTCGTCTCTCCCTCAGTTTCTGATAGAGGATGATATTATAGGAAGAGTCTGATTATTTTCTTGTTCGCTTCAGGCCTAAAAATGAGCTAATTGCAAGCTTTAGTAATTCCAGCAGGTGGCAATATAATTGCCTTATTAGTAAGTATGGGTATCATTAGGATTTTATCAATACCATTACTCTGACTGATACTCCTTATCGGTTTGTTTTTTATCAATGATTAAATAATTGATAAAAATATATTATTTTTAAACGACTGTTGTTTCTAGAGTAGCAACAGTAATGTTTACAACAGAAAAGTCACTATATATATATATATATATATATATATATATATATATATATATATATATATATATAATAATTGCATCCAATGGCTGTGAAGAAAGCAGGGAAGGCTGTCATCAAGGGGCTTTGTTTGATGTCAATCAAACTGCGCACATGTGGGTCAAGTGCAGGTGGACCGGTCACCGTCTTTGCTGCCTACATAGCACCGGGGAAAATTGCGATGTTTATTTTTTTATTTAGATAGACGTCATATAAAAAATGTAGACTTCTCAGCATTGGTAACGTGTCCCACATTAACATAGCTACTCTTTGATCCACATTTGGTTTGTTGGGATCTGGTCACATCGTGTGTGTTCTGCACATCTGATTGGCCAGGTGTTTCGACCGAACCATTTTCACAATAACAGGGGTATCAGAATCAGATGACAAGTTGAAATGTGTTTTAATGATAAAAATGTATGCATTTATCATGTAAAAACATATGCATCCTATTTTCAGTGATACAAGTCAGTAAGTAAATGGTTGTACTTGATCCCATTAAGGGTCAACTATAGACCTTTGCATGGCCCCCCGGGCATTAGGCCGGGGTCATCTGCACCCTTTGACCCCCCCCCGAGAGTGGGCCTTCGCTGTCCTTTTCTGCATACTGCGATGCCATTTTGTGGTCCGTTCTGCATAATGCACCGGCTCATTTAAGCTATTCTCGGCTAATTACGGCAGTTTTAGGGCCGGCACACCGGCCCCAAAGTGCGTTGGCCCACCGGGAAAATGCCTGGCATGCCAGATTACCAGTCCAGCCCTGTTTTCGGGCCAGTACTGCGTTGTCACAATCATGCCAATCTTCCGTTGATCTTGTAAATATGTTGTACATGTATCCTAGTCTGATTATTAAACCACAGCAGCCTGAGATTTCATTTAAGAAATGTCCAGTTATCTTGTGTTGCACGCTTCAATGTGATGTGTGAAGGCATTGACCCGCTAAAAACATCACATTATGACTTCTGTAAAATGTGTATTAGATTACAGAAAGCGAAATGTTAATTTAATGCGAAGGGTGCAGCACATTCCAGACTATATATTTAATGAAATTGCAGCCAATAATGGCCCAAACATACTCATAAACAGACTCGCAGACGCACCTAACAACACAAGCTCGATTTCATGCATCGTTGCATTGTGAAATGTGTCAGCATTCAGTTCATGACACAACGCAAGTACGTTCTGCATTCTCAGCAGGGGTGGAAAGAGAACTGAAAAATAATACTCAAGTAAAAGTACTGATACATCTTAAAGAATATAGTATTAGTAGAGTAAAAGTACCTGTCCTAAAATCTACTCAAGTAAGAGTAAAAGAGTAGCTCATTTAAAAGTACTCATGAGTAGTGAGTATTGAGTACTGAGTTGTGAAAGCTATGCCAATTTATAAAAAGAAAACACTACTCTGCAATTTAAAAATGTAGCACACATACCGTAATTTATATTCCCTTTTATGGCTGTTTGCCAGTAAAGAATAAAAAATATAGGTATTTTATAGATGTTTGTGATTGACAACTTTTAAAATACATCACTTATCTATGATAATGTAAACACTACATGAATCTGATTTAAAAAATAAATAAAAGGGTGACAGGATTAAAGAAATGAAAAGATGAAAGTTATTTTCAATATCATACTGTATGAAACAATTACATTAAAATCAGTTTATGTGTAGTTCTCTTAATGCCAACAGAGCGTTATTGTTCTGCATAAAACATGTTCAAACAATGAAAAAAAAAAAAAGTTCTTAAAAATTGATCTGTTTCTCATCCACACCTATCATATCACTTCTGAAGACATGGATTTAACCACTAGAGTCTTATGGATTACTTATATGCTGCATTTATATACTTTTTGGAGTGTAAACATTTTGACATCCATTCACTTGTATTGTATGGACCAACAGAGTCGAAATATTCTTCTAAAAATCTTTATTTGTGTTCTGAAGAAAGAAAGTCATAGACCTTAGACATAGATGGCATGAGGGTGAGTTGATGATGAGAGAATTTTCATTTTTGAGTGAATTATTTTTTTAAGTGGCACATGGGGGGCCACATTGTCCTCCTTTTGAGATACAATGTTCCACATTGATTTAGTTTTTGTATCTTTTAAGCCCAGAATTAGTTGTGTTCTCATTCTAAATTGTGATGCAGAATTTTCTGAACTTTGTGTCTGGTGTCATTTTTTGCAATAATGTCAAATAAATAAATAATTATAAATAATTTTTTATTATAAAAATAAATAATCTTTTAATTACCAATAATTTATTTCAAACATCAACATTTAGTAATTAAAGTAAATTCATAATCATGTTAAGCAAATGAACAGTAATAAACAAAAATAAATAGCAATGAACTATGACAATTAAATTAGTGTATAAAACAGAAGTGTCTGCATGCATGAGTGTTTGTGTTGTGTTCTGCATTAGTTTTATCTATTTATTTCTGTGTGTGTGTGTGAGTGAGAGAGAGACAGACAGAGAGAGAGAGAGAGTGCTATATTGTTGATGTGTTATGGTCTTACCCCTTCATTTATGTGTGTGTGTGTGTGTGTGTGTGTGTTCTGCATTGAGGCAAATGTACAGATTTTAGATGATAAAAAAAACTGGTCTGTGTTATAGTGTCACCAATTCATTTTTGTGTGTGTCAAATGTTAAATGAATCAAGTTAAATTTTTTTGTGTTTTCATATGGCAAAAGAAGGAAAAGTAACAAAGTCTTGTACTGCTCAGATAAACAAGACGGACAACTGTATTTACGGAAAAATGTAGGTAAAAAATGACCGAACAGAATAGGATGGTTAAAAGCACATTTAGTGGCAATAATATGCACTGTCTCTCCAAATTAGTACCCACAAACACATTTTCATTTATTATGTATATCAGTCGGTTATAATGTTTGTTCTATCACCTGGTTTGCTGTACTTTGGTCAGCTCCAGCAGTCTGTCTCTCTCCACACTGACAGTCTGAAAGAGAGCTTTATACTCTGCACACTGAGCTTGGAGTGATGGAATTTTAACAGCACACTCTGGACAGGCTGCACGTGCATCCCTGAGATACAGTAGCATGCAATGCTGTTAATCACCATGCTGTACTAGATAACAAATGTTTTTGTTTGTTTGTTTAATTGTCCTCTTGTCCTACTGATCTTAGCCTATACAAAGCCGCTGAACACTTCACAGAATATTACATACTTTTGTTTTTTGTTAACATTTGACACGTCAACTTGAATACACGGCAGAGTTGGACTCCCTGCTGTTCTACTGTCATGATGTCGATGGTCTGATGTTAGCTGGTGTCCTTGAGCCACCTGCTTCTTGTTTCTGCACCAGACACAAGGAGGAAAATGCAGCTGATGATCTGCGGTCAGATGTGTCATACCTTGATGGCGAGCTGTTGGATCTCCTGCTTCAGCTCCTTTACTTTCTTCTCCTTCTCTGACACCATGTGTTTGATCTGCTGGATGAGGGAGTTGTCCTGCTAGGCTTCACATTGTAGCTGCTTCTCCAGGCCCTGCTGGGCCTCCTCGAGCTTGGTCCCTTTCTGGCTCACATGATGCAGCATGGCCTGCCACTGCGTCTGCTGCTTCTATCAGAGGAGGGAGCCAGAGGGCAGCTTTGAGATAGGCTGATACACTGCAATACATGTCATCTGCTTTGATTTGCCTGTTTAGAATTGTATCTTCTCATTGGTTGATATACTATATTTGAAGTATCATATAAATGCTATAAAGTGTATAACAATTTTCAATTTCTGTTTTGTTTCTGTTTTAATCCTTTTTCAGCTTTCATAAATCGAATAGAAAATACACTATCAGTTACTTTTTTTTATTAATTTTTTTGTGTAAATAATCATTAAACTATCTAGAACCTAGGAAATCAACCTGTGGCTTGCAAACCACATGAAAATATGAAAATGGTGCTAGGGTTAGGTTATGTTAGGCTAATTAACCCCAATCATTTATATGATGATGAGTAACTGCATGTCCACACTGTGTCCATGTAATCTCAAGATTTAAAACATCAAATTGAAGAGCGTCAAAATAATGGCACAAATTAAATTGTGAATCTTGTAAACAAAATGAATTGAGGTTGGGTCCTAAACTGGCTCAAGCTAAGTAAGGGTGTTTTCACACTTGTAGTTCGGTTCTCTTGGTCCGTCTAAAAATTAAAATGATACACTTAGTCCTGGTTTGTTTAGCGTTCACACTGGCATTTTTATCACCAAATCCAACAATACAAAACGTCTCGGTTACGTACGTAACCTCTGTTCCCTGAGATGAAGGGAACGAGACATTGGCTTTACTAACGCATATGGGGAGTGCCTTCATACACGACCTATTTGAAATCTCTCTACAATAACGCCAATATTCTAATATTGGCTATGGTGCTCGTTTCGGCGCAAACTGTCCACTATAAAACAGGTGCACACTAGGGCTGCACAATGAATCAAAATAAAATCGAATCCACGATATGACCTTGTGCGATTATTAAATTGCATAAGGCTGCGATTTAATTAAATAAATAAATAGTCTGCTCCCTTCAAAGTGTATTTGAGCTGCTCTGTCCAGTCTATATTAAGTCAGAGCCTTCTTACGGTGTTTTCAGAGCGGTTCTGTGCTCCACAACTCCCTCTCATGCTTAGAGTAACAGAAGTGCTCAGAGTTCGGCTCAGTTTGCTGACATGCGCTAAACGCTTAATTTACACTTAACTGGCACGTCCTATGTGAAGTGTTTTTCATTATTATCTGCGGTAGCAGCATCTCAGTCTCTGCAAGGCATAGGTATCATAACAATATCGCACAATACAAGATGGAGTATAATTCAAGCATCTTTATTAAATATTTGCTGAGCAAACAGCATTAACAGTAACACCTGTAGAGTCCAGAAACATCTCTTCATTCTCCTGTTTGCATCACGAGAGAGCATGTCGCCCTAATTACACTCCCTGGAAACAAGTGAAAGTGGAACTAATATTACCATCATCCAACAAATTGAAAATTTAGGAACATACATATAATAAATCTATATAAAATAGTTAGTTACTATAATATAGTGCATTGCTAAATTAAATATAATAAAATAATGAATAAAAATAATTATATTAAATGGTGACAAACTAATAAACATTATAATAATGTTTATTAGTAATAAATAATGTTTTATTATATGTTATAACAAACTAATAACCGAGGTTACGTATGTAACCAAAACGTTCCCTTACGTCCACTTGACATTGTGTTTACTAACACATATGGGGAACAGAATCCCATCACGCCACACTACATGACATAACTTCCTAAAGAGGAAACAAAACAGCGCAGTCTTATGGGACGACGACCATCATGAGTATGCCGCAGTGAGTGATCCTCATAATGGCCAGGAGGAGAGCACTTATAATGAATATATGAGTTATAGCCATATAGTATGAATTACTCCTTATGAACCCGGCCGGGAAGGGAGTATATTTATAATGAAGTGCTTGTGACTTATGGGATTATAACAGCCTGAAAGCAGGCGGTTGTGTAAATGAAGTGGAGCCTGTAATTAAAAAGGGGGCATAAGTAATAGATAGACAGATAGATAGATAGATAGATAGATAGATAGATAGATAGATAGATAGATAGATAGATAGATAGATAGATAGATAGATAGATAGATAGCCAATGAATAGCAAGTGCTCTAAACAGAGAGGACTTGTGAAGAAAGAGACGTTACGTCTAGGTTGTAAAACCTTGCGAACGTGTTTTGCCAGGACCATCCTGCTGCAAAACAGATGTCTTGTAAGGACACACCATTCGTCCATGCCCATGAGGAGGCCATGCCTCTAGTTGAGTGTGCTTTAACACCAATTGGGCAAGTCTGACGCTGCGATTCGTAAGCCAGTGTAATTGCATCGACAATCCAGTGAGAAAGTCTTTGCTTGGAGATGGACGTTCCTTTTTTGCGTCCTCCATAGCATATAAAGAGCTGATCAGACAGACAATACTGGCGGGTGCACTCAACTTATGTATGTAGTGCCCGCACAGGGCATAACAAATGCAATGATTGTTCCTCATCTGAATTAAATGGGGGAGGGAAGAATGCCTGGAGGTGAACCACTTGCGCTTTGAAGGGTGTGGTCAGAACCTTGGGATAGCCTTTCCTGGGTTTGACAGTGGCTCCTGAAAGACCGGGGCCAAACTCCAGATAAGAATTGTCGACTGATAACGCATGTAGGTAACCGACCCATTTTACTGAGGCCAAAGCCAGCAGTAGTGTGGTCTTAACGGAACGCATGCGCAAATCAAGTCCAAAGGCTCGAAGGGGGGCCCTGCAAGAGCTTTTATGACTAAAGTTAGGTCACAATTGGGATTGTAGCTGGCCGAGTCGGGTTTAATTGTCTTGCTCCTTTTGCCGCTCAGTCTCAGAGGGGCGAGCACTGCATCGATGCACTTCGTAAATGTGCGAGGAGCCAGAGACAGTCCAAAGGGCAGGACTTTGAATTAATACGCTGTTCCCTCAAACGCGAATCTCAAAAACATCCTGTGGTGCTGTACAATTTGGATATGGAAGTACGCATCCTTCAGATCTTTCGACGCAAACCAATCGTGTGGGCGTACATACGATAGAATTAGTTTCGGAGTAATCATTGTGAATGGGCGCTTTTATAAGTGTGAGATTTAAATGTCTCAGATCCAGGATTGGCCGAAGTCCGCCATCTCTCTTTGGGAGAAAATAACGGCTGTAAAACCATTTTTGTGCTCGACAATGGGATCATGGTTGCGCAAAAATGTAGAATTTAAGAACTGGCTCCATTTCAAGTCATTGAGAGTTCTGAGAAATTGAGTGTTCTTCAAACAATGTACATGTTTACTGTGTATTACTCGGAAACTATTACAAATGTGAAAAATTGTCCATTTATACTCTATATTGTACCATATCTTTGGTACAAATTTATAGTAAAAGTACAGTGAGTTTTTCTCTTGTAAAATTTGGCACTACCAAAACATATACTGTAAAAACATTCAGCTACATTTACGGTAAAATACTGGCAGCTGTGGTTGCCATAAATTTACCATAAAAAATATGGCTACCAGTTTTTAGGTTTTAGGCTTTTAGATATGTAGCTTTGATGCGTGTACAGTTTACGGTTCACTACCGTTTATATTATTAAATTATATAAACTTGATATACTAATGTTCTGGAACAATAAAGTTTGCTTTTCATTTTAAAATGTATTGATAATCACAGTTGAAGCTACAAAAGGCCACATGATGACCTTAAGTTTTTAAAGTGGGTTTTTTAAAGCTAGGAACGCCTGATTATTGCTTTTTTTTTTTTTTTTACCATAATTATGTATTATCTTGTTAAATATATTATACATTGTTTCTGTTAATTATACATTACAAACATAGTTTTTACATCTAAAATACAAAATGTGTACAATATTTTACCATAAAATTCAATTTATTGTCTTAAATATAGAATTAATTTTACTGTATATATTACAGTATCTACCCATTAACCAATTCTTATTATTTTACTGTAGCATTTTTACATTCTTTTAGCATTAAGATTATGGACATTTTATACAGTGTAGAAACACACTATAATACACTAATACATATTACATATTATATTTTTTAAAAGAGTTTCACAATTATGTGCATTTTAACAAATTTCAAAGCTTAATTTACAAGATCAACCAAAATCTAAATGCAAAATTGTCTGTAATATACACAAATGTGATCATACTGATCTAAGAGTTAATAACTGATGAAACATCATTATCATAAAATGGTAGTTAATAGCTCAATATTACTTTATTTTCGACAAAACGCAATGTTTTTGTATCAATTGCAAGATTAAGTGGCTTGAACCTGTAATAAGTGTACTACATGTCCCTTTGGATAAGAAAGAGTCTGTTAAATTACAAATTAGTGGTTAAATTAGATCTGGTAACAGGAGATGGTCTTGTCTAGATCACAGCCTTCATAATTATATTTGTGCATTTATTTTTCATGTGTCACCTGGCATTGAACAGACTGCTGAGAGGAGCAGTGTTTGAGATTGTCTGATCTCTGTCCATCTCCTTTCTCATCTCCAGTCTTCTCTGGATGCGCTGAACTTGTTGCTCTTGAAGAGCTTGAAACTGAAGTCTCAGATGCTCCTTTATTTCACTGTCCCCATCCATCACTGAGACATCAAAAACAATATGACACATCTGACAAATTTGCCATTTATATAGGCAATTACAAATGAGAGCTGTACTACAGTGAATGAAATATAGCAATTTAAAGCAGTAGTTCTCCCTTTATGGGTCGCAAAAATGGGCAGCAGGTAAATTGAGGTCTGTTTTTGTCCTTGAAAACCATAAACAGGATTTGGGAGTGAGGTCATGGCCAAGCGTTTGTCAGGGGAGAGAGGAAGCTGTAAGGGTTTTCACCTGAGATTAATTCCTGAAAATTGTGATTTCTGTTCACAGTGAGAGGTGGGGAGATAAAAGGCTACCCAAAACCTCAAAGTGGGGGGGAGAGAGAGAACCCAGCTGACAAGTTGTCTGTCTGTCTGTGGCTTTTGTGAAGCTTTACCTTCAAGCTTGAGGGGGAAGTGTTTGAGTTATAAATGTAATACCTTTTTTTGAATTAGGCTAAGTGTCTGACACAAGAAATCTGATGTCATACATGTGACGTAGAACACTAGATCAGAACTGTACACTAACTTCTCAAGTCAGTTTTACACATACACGTCAGACTTTCAAGTTACAAATTTCTCAGTGAGATATTCACCTTGAGCCAGAGTCATGACTCATAACATCTTGGTTACCTCGGTTCCCTGAGACGAAGGGAATGAGACATTGCGTTTATTAACGACTGATAGTGCATGCACGTCACCTACCTGTTTTACTGAGGCCAGAGCCAGCAGTAGTGTGGTCTTAATGGAGAGCATGCGCAAATCAACAGAGTCCCAAAGCTCGAAGGGGATCCCTGCAAGAGCTTTTAGGACTAAAGTTAAGTCCCAAGTTGGGACTGTAGCCGGCCGAGGTGGGTTTAATCGTCTTGCTCCTTTAAGGAACTTTATGATTAAATTATGCTTGCTTATAGAGATGCTGCTTTCATGTGCATGATATGCAGATATAGTTGCCACATACACTTTGAGCGTTGACAGGGTGAGTCCTGCATCTAATCGCTCTTGAAGAAATATGTATGGGGCATATGTATGGGGCAGTTTACTGGGTCCTTACTGTGTGAGAGTGCACATTTTAGTGCATAGAGGCGTCTTGTGGACGGTGCTCTGGCTTGTAAAATGGTGTTCATGACCGAACGCGTCAGTTTTGGCACGTGTAGTGCACCCCGTTCAGTGGTCACACATACAGGTTCCACAGCTGAGGCTGGGGATGCCAGATTGTGCCTTGCACCTGAGAGAGGAGATGCCTCCTTAGTGGTTTTTCCCCATGGTGAGCATCTCCATTTCCAAAAACCGTGGCTGGTTGACCATTTCGGTGCAACTAATAGAAACTTTTCCTTGTCCACAGAGTGGATCAGGCATACCGGAGTAAATGCATATTTGCATTTCGCCAGCCATTTGTGTGCCATTGCATCTCTTCTTAGCGGGGCTTGTGACTTAAAATAACAGAGAGGACAGTGGGCATTCTCCACTGAAGCAAATAGATTGATTTTTGCTTTGCCGAATATTTCCTAAATCCTCAGTATAGTTTGAGGAAGTCTCCATTCGCCCGGTATCACCCCTTAACGTGACAGTAGGCCCGCGCCATAATTCAGGCAGCCTGGGACATATGTCACTCTCAGGGAGAGATGATGCTCACTCCATAGGAGGAGGTGACACGTCATTCTCGACAGTGGCGGTGAATGAATTCCACCTTGGCTGTTTATATATGCCACAACTGTCATGTTGACTGAGCAAACCAGGACATACAGCTCATTATTTCTGACTGAAAGCTTTTAAGGCTAGAATTACAGCCGATAGTTCTAAGCAGTTGATGTGCCATGCACTCCTCGCACCTGTCCAGGTGCCAAAAGTTGAGCGTCCATTGCACACTGCCCCCCAACCTGTGTTGGAAGCATCCGTGGTCACCACTTTCTGCCTGACAAATTGTGACTTTGAGTACGAGAGGAGACAGTGGGTATTATCCACTGAGCCAAATAGATTGATTTCTGCTTTGCCAGATATTTCCCAAATCCTCAATATAGTTTGTCTCCTGAATTCCGCCTTGGTGGTTTATATATGCCACAACTGTCATATTGTCTGAGCGAACCAGAACAGTTTGATATTTCTGACTGAAGGCTAGAAATACAGCTGATGGATTTAGGCACTGCGTGACACTTGCCCCAGCGACACCTTGCTGTTAAAATGCAGGAGCTGTCCGTTGTGCTAAAGCAGCTGTACAGCGGCGGGATATTGTGATGCAAATTCGTCCTTGGCGCCAAGCACGTCGCGGCACACGGCGCTTCAGCCAGCACTGAAGAGGTCTCATGTGTAAGAGACCTTATGGAATGATGGGTTGCCGCAGCAACCACAAATCCCAATGCTTTCTGAAACAATTTTCAGTAGAAATGTTCTCCCCAGTTTGAACTGAGACAGATACTGTAGAGTCAGTAAGTCTGTGCTGGCATAACAAAGCCTCTGATTGCGGCAGTAACAGCCAATTGGCGAGGTAGTTCAAGATGCATACGCCGCTCAATCTCAGAGGGGCAAGAACCAAATCAATGCGCTTTGCGAATGTGCGAGGAGCCAGAGACAGTATGAAGGGGAGGACTTTGAATTGATACGCCGTTCCCTCGAACGCAAATCTCAAAAAAATCCTGTGATGTCATACAATTTGGATATGGAAGTACGCATCTTTCAGATCTATCAATGCAAACCAATCGTGTGGGCATACATGTGATAAAATTAGTTTCTGAGTAAGCATTTTGAACAGGCACTTTATAAGTGCGTGATTTAAATGTCTCAGATCCAGGATTCCACCATTTTTGTGATTGACAATTTGGCACAATCTCTATCACATTTTTCACAATAAGACTGTGCATTTGTTAACAGACCCGGAGGGAATCGCGGGCTCTGCTTTCCGCTTCAAAGGGTTGTACCCATCAGGAGCGCTTTTGCTGTATGTGCTGATACGCAGGTTCCTGTGAGGCAGCAGGTATGGGGTATTTAGTCAGGCAATGGCTCGAAACAGAGCGAGGGTGAACCGGCTGTGATATACTCCATTTGGGCATAAAGTGCCTCAAAGCTTGTGACTGCTGCTGAATCATGACATAATGCTCAGCAAACTTATTCAAAGACCGGCTGGAGACACTGGATCCGAAAGAGTGGTTTTTCCTTATCACTCATTTCTGCCCTGGAGCACCGCCATAGTTTGGAGTGCTGATCCAGCTTGTTCTGCTGCTGAGTAAGCTTTCTCCGCCAGTGCGGACGTTTGTCGACACTGTTTGGAAGGATGTACTCGCTGGGCAGAGGTGTGCCGCGACTGCCTCCTCCACAGGGGCATTGGGCATAACCATTTTCTTTCCCATAATCCACATTAAAGAGGATGGCGTCACTGAACAAATGTGCAATATAAGGTTGTGCACCAGGACTTGAATAGTTCGTTATGAACTTTGGGGAAGAATTGTCCGGGATACTGCCATTTGACGGCGTCCGGAATGCTGGAACCATAGTGGCGCGTGCACGTTCCTCACCCACGCTGGAGGGAGGGGCGGCAGCATCATCCACTGACCATTTGCCTGATGCAGTGAGAGACATGACATTGTTATCATCCCCAGCATCAGATCCGCCAAATGAGACGAGGCAGCACGCTCCTTCAGATGCTGGAGCTCATCTTGCTCATAGCGTACTGGGAAACATGCGTTTCATGGAGATTTAGGGGCTCGTGGCGAATGTGCCGGTTCAAAACCCACCTCAAATTCATCCTGCTCAACCTCATGGGTCCCCCGTGCCTCCTCGTGCGAACCCTCGGGTACACAGGCTGAATCGTCCCCCCAGGTTTCAAATAGGTTGTGTATGAAGGCACTCCCCATATGCATACATAAACGCAATGTCAAGTGGACTGAGTCGTAAGGGAACATGATATTTTATGATTCGATTAAGCCTTATAACCGACATAATACTTGCCTTGATAAAGATAAACACACTCTTATTTACATATTTTTATCTGATTCTTCTAGTGTTTTATCCATCACACATTTTTATTATAGTCTACAACACATAAAATATGAAAAGAGATTAAACGCTTGATATGGTTGAAATGAGTTTAGTTGAAGACCTTAATTTTTATATTAAAATCTAGAGCCTTAGTGGATAATGCAATAAAGCAACATATTAAAATAATATGCATACAATAAAACTCTAAACATAAAATACAAAAAGAGGATTCAATAATGATAGGAATACTTTATTAAACATATGAAATATGTTAAACATAACAGAAATATGCAATATAACAGTAACAATATTAAAGTTTCCTTAATCGGATCTTTGGCAGTGCAGTTAAAGAAATATTTAAATGCTAAACAGTTTATATGTACATTATTGTGCCACGAAATAGGTTAATGCCTATAACGGAGTGTCTATTTACACTAAGTGCAAATAGCCCATCTTGTTGGCAGAGGCTATTTACACTAACTCCACCCACCACTGCTCAGACCAAACTCAAGACAGCAATGATGGTAACTGCTGATCAAATGAAGGAGGGCATAATTGAATTTTTCACGATGGGGCAGATACATTAAACTGGTTAACAGGTTAGACATTTAGAGGATTAAGAGATTGAATAACTAAAATAAACCAAATATAAATGCGGTTGATTGAACTTAACTTGTATTGAACCCAGTTTGGTGAACTCTGACCTGTAAAATCGTATGACAAAAACTTTAAAAGTTGCGGTGTTGCAGGAATCAACACTACTTATGTCAGTCAATGGCTCAACATGCGCATGAACTTCTAGGAAGGTAAATCATAAAAAGTGAAAATACCTTGAAGCCTTTCTAGCAGAATCTTCATGTTATCAAATCTCATATATTTTATTACATTTTGCCAAGTTTAACATTAGTGCAAAATGTTATTTGTTGGTGTGTGTGTGACATGTAACCAGTTGTCCCAAATTTGAATATGTAGAAGTGCAAATAAGATTTGAAAAGTACAGCTGTTCCCACTGCTTTAATATAGTGAATCTTTTCATTTGTAGACAAAAGCAACATGCAACTAAACATCATTTTTTGTGGATGAGGAATTGACAGAATTTTCTTTTTTGGGTGTCACACACAGCAATAATATGCGCAGTGCTGAAGTACTCCAAGGGCTGGATTGAGAAAGACACACACTTATATCAACTGGCTTATGTTTATTTGTATTACTATTGCTATCCTTTTGGCAAAGATAAACTATTGTAGCAGAGATCTTCCAAAATAGTCACTCTAAAAATAAAAATGTTGATTTGAAATATGAAACATAAGGTGCAAAACTTGTCTTATAACAATGAAATTAATCAATCCACAATATAACACTCTACACTCACTCTGCCAAATATCTATCTATCTATCTATCTATCTATCTATCTATCTATCTATCCTCACTCACTCACTCACTCACTCACTCACTCACTCACTCACTCACTCACTCACTCACTCACATTCTAAATTCAAAAGCCAAAATAAAATAAACATTTTATACGATCATGTTTGGTTTACCATCAGTTTCTCTTCTGGCTTTGTAAAATAGCTGATATTCCGCATTCTACCACATACAATGTTTCATTTAAAAGATATTTCATAAACTGTTCTCAAAGACATCAGGCAAATATGAATAAAATAACCTTGTTTTCCGAAGTTTAAGTTAAATAAGAAAGTTTGAACGCTTTCTTAAAAAATAAGTCCTAAATTATGCAAGTAATAAATACCGAGGAACACCTTAATATGAGGTGGTATTAAAGGTATATCAGAGTGTAACACACTTCTCTTCACTTTTTTCCCAAAGCCTTCTGCTCCAATGCTTTCTGTTCCTCGGCTGGCTTTAGTATGTAGTCTTTGAACATGGAATAGACCACTCCTGCAAAATAACAGAAAATGTTGCAGTCTTTGCATAAAAGTGTACAAATATAGGCTATAGAACTGGGTAAAATCATTGATTCTCCGATGCATTGTGATCTTCATTTGAACGACATCGATTCTTAAATCCCAAGATCGATTGTTTTTACTAAATGCACAACTCTCTAATATGCAAGTAAATCACTTGAATATGAGATCAAATTTGGCGCTATTCGACTAAAATGTTTGTGATTAGCCAATGGCTGGTAAATCTTCAGATTTCACTCACCAGTGATTGTGTAATGGAGTATTCAGCAGTGTCCAAAGACAAGATCCACACAAATATTTTTTCACAGAATAATGTCTCTTTTAATACCCTTTCTGTTCTTTACAGTCAATTGTTGATAAAAATAAATAAAAATAAAACAAATTATAATCAGGAATAGAACAGATGAGGTAAAGAATCCATTTGAGTCCTCTCTTGTTAACATGCGCTAATTTACAGGTGCTCTTTACAGAACTGCCGGTTTTTTAAAGAAACAGTACAAATTTTTAGCGTGTGTTCTCAAAATCATTGTAAATACTTGTAAATGGTATAAATTATAGGGCTGGGAATTGCCATAGACCTGCCGATTCAATATTACAATGATATTTCCTAGCCGATTTGATATGTATTGCGATTCTGTAAGTATTGCGATGTTTTTATATACAATCTTCATAAAAAGAAAAAAATAAACATCCTTTTTCCTCATAAAGAAATGTCTATTGGAGAACAGTTGTGACTGAAATGACACTTGTTTTAACTCTGTAATATATCATTTGCTGGTAAAAGGTAGGGATGTGCAAAACTATCAATTTAAAACTACCAATGGACCAGTCAGTGCATTGTCTGAGCTAAGGAACCCATGTTTAAGGCTGCATTATGTCCATTTGTATTCAACAAATAAAACTATACAATATATCTTTTTAACTTCTCTAAATAATTTTGTTATTTTAAAATGTAAAATATAACATTAATTACCATAATTATCATAATGATAACTCTGCAGCGTACAAATGGAGTCTAAATAGTAAACTTGTTCAAGAACTGTTGCTGGGGCTGTACATGACACACATGACAATTCACCTGCACTCCCGATGTCATTGCATGCTATTTGCATATGCATCCTGAGATAGTCTGAGCTCACACGCTGTGTTCTCATAGACAAAATTATTCTTACAAACTGCTCCCAGATGACTAACAGAGAAAAAAAAGTGAGAACTCACAATTTGTGCGTGTTCCGCGAGACATGATTGCGCTGCGTGTGTTGGAGCTAAAACGCAAATTAACTTCTGAAAACATCTCAAATAATCTTTTGGATTATCCATAATTACAGGAACAATGATCACAGCACAGGATTTTGACGTCTGACAGTGAACATATGGCGCATGATGGCTATAGCAGCGGTGCATTAAAGGACTAAATGTAAAGAATTAAAGAGGCAAAATATCTCAAGAGAGAAAAACTTGTTAATGTGGAACTCTATACAAATATAGCTTCATATATTTATCTATTAATCATTGTAGCATTAAGATAAACATGTATTTTGTTATTAAATAATAAAAAAAAATAATTCATCTGGGAGACGATTTTAAAATTGTTTGGCTCAAGAATCACGATTTTACCCAGAGCTACTAAATTATGCATTGAACAATAAACATGTAGCCTAACAAAATATATAACATATATTTTATCATATTTATTGGTGGAAAACATGTCAATTTATAAAGCTAAAATGAGACCAAAATGATTAAAAACTAATAAAAAAAATATTTTTTTAAATGATAATTTTCATAATGTATCTAGTTAGATAATTAAAAGCATTTATAGTTGAAGTCAGAAGTTTACATACACTTAGGTTGAAGTCATGAAAACTTATTTTTTAACCACTCCACAGATTTGCAAACAGTTTTGGCAACTTTGTGCATGACACGAGTAATGAAACAAGCAATTGTTTACAGACAGATTGTTTCACTT
Organism: Moxostoma hubbsi; assembly: GCA_032164185.1. Lineage (NCBI taxonomy): Eukaryota > Metazoa > Chordata > Actinopteri > Cypriniformes > Catostomidae > Moxostoma > Moxostoma hubbsi. The sequence goes on along the minus strand of JAVLUX010000009.1, from coordinate 10,143,649 downwards.
TTAACTGACAATATCACAATTTCAGAAGTTTACATACACTAAGTAAACTATGCCTTTAAGCAGCTTGGAAAATTCAAGAAAATAATGTCAAGCCTTTAATTCGCTTCTGATAGGAGGTGTACTGAATTGGAGGTGTACCTATAGATGTGTTTTAAGGCCTACTTTCAAACTCAATGCCTCTTTGCTTGACATCATGGGTAAATCAAAAGAAATTTGCCAAGACCTCAGAAAAAAAATGATGGACCTCCACAAACTCTGGTTCATCCTTAGGTGTAATTCCCAAATGCCTGAACGCATCACGTTCAACTGTAAAAACAATAGTATGCAAATATAAACACCATGGGAACACGCAGCCATCATATCGCTCAGGAAGGAGACACAATCTGTCTACTAAAGATGAAAGTAATTTGGTGCGAAAGGTTTCAAATCAATCCCAGAACAACAACAATGGACTCTGTGAAGATGCTGGAGGAAATAAGTAGACAAGTATCTATATCCACAGTAAAGCGAGTCCTGTATCGACATAACCTGAAAGGCCGCTCTGCAAAGAAGTCACTGCTCCAAAACTACCATAAGAAAAGCCAGACTACAGTTTGTAAGTGCGCATGGGGAAAATGTCCTCTAATGAAACAAAAATGTAAATGTTTGGTCATAATGCCCATCGTTATGTTTGGAGGAAAAAGGGTGAGGCTTGCAAGCCGAAGATCACCTTGGCTTGCAACTTGGCTAAGGTGTATGTAAATATCTGACTTCTACTAACTGTATATCTAAGCAAAATGGACAATATAACTCAATATACCCATGAATCGATACTGAATTGAAATCAAAGGCTTGTGAATCAGAATTGACCCAGGAAATGTGTATCAATATCCAGCACTAATAGGCTACATGCAATCATGAAAGAATTAGAAGGTACCTAAAGTCATCGCTCCCACCACAAATCCCTGAGCAGCTACACGCATGTGAATGAGGTGGACTGACATCTTGGTATTGCCTCTAGTCTTTAGTTTGTACAGTCTGTATGCCACAATGGCAAAGAACCCAGCCATCCCTGAAAAAGACAGCACAATTATATTATATTTAATACAGTGTAAAGTCACGTTTAAAAGAGATCACATTTGATTTGATACTGTGATACCACAATGATTGAATACATGAATGCACCATATATCAAGCAATGCAATTAAATTTTAAAATGGTTTACCCGCAGGGACAAATGGATTCTCTTTCGCTTTCCGTAAGAACTTTGATTCATTGTCTTCGTATTCGACGGTTGTCATCTTGGCTATAAGGAACAGAGGGCAAACATAATACAATAGATATCAGAGATAAACCAAAACAATGCCACTATTCTATGACATTTTGCTGCAGATAAATGCTATCAATATATAATGTAATAATCCTTATATGAATACATTTTTGTATCTGGGTCTGAATTGAAAAAGAGTCCAACAAAAAGTATGACATCATCTTTAATTTCACAACACTACTAATTTTAGTTAATATTTGGTTTATATAAGTAGTTCATATAGTACATTCAAGTATGACTATTTATGAAAATGCATGCATGTTTCATAAAATTATTATGTTTTTTAATGTACCGGTACATGAACTACAGCATGTTAAACCTTATGTTTATTAATGACCATGAAGACATACTTTATTCAGTATATTAAGCTATAGCCTACGTATATGACCGTTTTTATTCTGTGGAACTTCAGATATCATAATAATTTTATTTTTTTTAAAAAGAATGACGTATGACCTTTGATTATTTATGAGTTCCTTGTGTATCAAAAGGAGGTTTTTTAAGAAATATATATACAGAGAAAGCTCGTTTGATTCACATGCAAAGCTCCGGAAAGCAATGATAATACCCAGACATGGTTACAAATCTAAATACATTAGTAAAATACCTTATTTAGTAGTTTTCCCACGCTGGATTGAAGCAGCTCTTTCCCCGGTTCTTGCTGAACTCACGTGCGTAACTGTCACTGTGCTGGGAACAGACTGATGTAACACAGGTCTGCGTCACACTGACGCAGCTGCTACAGCATTTTTACAAAATAAAAGTCTTCAGTTTATATTCGTTATCAGATCAAACAAACATTAAATGCGTGTGTTTAGAGTCTAAATTGTGTGTGTGTGTTTTTTTTTATTTTATTAACCATAAATAAATTAATGAATGGAATAAATAAACACATGTGATCACAACATGCAAAACGTTATGCAAAATTAATGAATTAACCTGAGGCAATTTATTTTGAAAAAGTGAATGGTTCAGCACATCTAATGGTTTCCTTATCAGTGGCTAAACTCTCGATCACTAGCCAGGGGGCGTGACCCTTGTAATGTACCCATGTCTCATAAACATTGCCACCATGTTTACATTCATCATCATCATCATCATCCTGATCACACAAGAAAGATGTGTTCATCCACGTCCCTACATGTCCTGCTGCATGTAGAAGTTTGTTTTTTGCTTGTCAATATATGTATTTTAGGGTGCACATTTGAGTGTGTTTTTTTTTTGGGGGGGGGGGGGGTATGTTCAGTTTTATGTTCTGTTCTGTTTCCTCTTGAATAAAATACACAATACAGCGAGATAATATACTGAAACTGTAGTTTTTCTTCATCAGCTGATTCTGGATTACAGAATATTATCAGTAATGGACAGCTATTTGTGCTCAAGAGCTGCAGGTATGCTGTCTGATTCATGAAAATACATAGCTCGTCTAGATGCTGATCATGCAGTTCCACTGTAGAGAAAAGCTGGTAGCTGTGTTTTGGAACATGGCAGCTGGTTTCTATCTGGTCCAAGGTGCTCTTTAGCTGGTCTAAGCTGAGATACCATCTACCATCTGGTCATAGCAGCTCAAGGATTTCTTGCTGGTTTTTGGAACATGGAATCTATCAACCAGCTTGGACCAGCTCAAGACCAGCTTGGAATTGCTTCCATGTTCCAAAACACAGCTTATATTGGCTACTTACTGATCTTATTGTGAACGATTCATCCATGCATATCTTTTTTTTTTTTTTACCTTGAAATCTTTACTCAAATGTAAACTTGATCTCCCAGTGAATCTACAGACTTCTCTCTGTTGACATATGCAGGACTTCTCCAATCATATAGTCCACTAAAACCATTTCTTTTAAATACCACAGTCTTGCATAGAATTAAATCAAATCACTTTATTGTCACACGACCACATGTGGAACAGAGCCTGTTGCTCATAAGTATGTATTATTATCTGAATCAAATGTGGCCCACAACCATGCTGAAAAACAAGCAAACCACTGAAACCAGCCAGAGACGGTTAGCTGGTCTTTCTGGGGCGTGGCCTGAAGGGTGGCACACCCTAAAAATGAGCTTTGCCACCCCAATAAAATTGGAGCATTAAGATTGTTTGCATTGTGATATTATTTTCAGGAAACTTCTGCACTTTTTTCCCTCCTAATTCTCATTGCCATTATGAACCCAAACATTGTACTTTTAATATTCCCATAGTTTTTTAATTGATTCTCATACTGTAACACAGTTATTATTGCATTACAGTTAAACAGATGTTGTACAATGATTTTTAAAATGTAATCATGTAAGAAAAAGTTAAAGTTAAAGTTAACTAAGGGATAACAAGATCAATACTTCACAATTTGTCACGTAATGAGAACACCATGATGACTATCTTTGTTTTTTTATGCGGAAAAGAGAATGGGGGGGGGGGGTTGGGGGGGGGTATATATATTACATTGCATTGACCATAGGTAATCCTTAGCAGGGTCAAGTTTCTTACGGTTGATGACTGTGAGGTATTAGTCCAATTGTATAATTTAACCAGCTCTTCATTCACATTTTAGGTTGACTGGCTGTGTGGCTGTAAGACTGAATCAACTGTTGTGATTTATCATGGAGCTCAAAGCTGTAATATGACTGTATATGACAAGAAAAGGAGGACGGGGCCGGGCCATGACTACGCACGCCCGGCTCCCAGTCGGGCTAATCAGCCGAGAAGAGGGATAGGTGCAACAAGATGCGGCAGTTTGGGAGAGAGAGAGCTACATGCAGCTGCCCTGTATGCATTTACGTTTGTGTGTCTTTGTCTTTAAGTTTATTCAAAACATTCCTTTGATGCTTCGGCCGGTTCACATTGAACCCTGTTACCCTGTATTATTTTCAGAATATCTGTATCTACTATTTTATTAGATGACACAGTTTCACTGTTGATCCATTATAAACTACAAACCCAGGACAGAGAGGTTGAGTGAATGTGGTCTGTGCTCTGTGGATGAGTGACGCTGTAGAAGGACAGAATTCCTGCACTGTGACCCACATACACTCCTATTCCAGAAGAGCTGCAGGACACGGGGGGTTTAGACTCTTTATTATTGTGTCTGAGTGTGTATCTGGAGGGAGAACATTCCAATCTCCAAGACCGATTATTATATCCAAATAAACACTTAAACCCTCCCTTCCTGCTGATGCTCTTATATGACACTGAAATACCCTCACGTTACTCCCACTCAATCTCCCAGTAACAGCGTCCACACACACTCTTTCTACACAACACCTGAGAATAATCATCAAATCTGTCTGGATGATCAGTGTGTTGTGTAAGAGCCACTCTGTTCCCCTCAGACAGATGGAGGTTTTGATTCAGTATGTTTGAATCCAGAGTGAACTGACTGGAATCTGATGAAGATAAAAACATTAGCATGTCATTTCATTTCAAGTTTGTTATTTTGTGAATGCATACGTGTCGGTGAGCAAGGCCATCGCTATAGACTTCAGTGTCATTATTGTGCTCTCAGTGTTCATTCAGTGCTCGAATCAGTGTGGTTCTTCCTCTTGAATAAATACAATTTCCAACATAACCGCTGCAGAGTCCGGATACTAATAACTCTGCCAAAAGAGCCAAAAGACCAAGGATTTCTTTACTGCTAAATCCTATCCTAAAGTATGATTTAACTACATCCTCCACATCCATCTCTTGCATTAAACTGCTGGCTCAGTGTCTGTTCTATTGTTATGACATGACGCACAGTTTAGCCTAATATTGAGATTTTTTCTCAAATATTTCTACGTTATTAACACTATATAGGCCACTACTTTATTATCACAATGCTAAGACTTTATTTTAATAATTTTGAAATTTAATATCATAATGCTACGACTTTATGCTCAAACTATTACGACTTTAATCTCTTAATGCCACAACTTAATTCTCGTAATTTCTTACTTTATTTGCAAAATCTTAAAATTGTATTATCAAAATCGTAATTTTTTTATTTTATGTGGCAATAAAACTCCATCGTGGGATCACCTACGTGGGATTTCATGACTGCTAATAAACATGATTCCAGGCTGTTTTTAACAAAGCATAGTTTCAATGCTTTATAAATGTACTGTTTTTCCCCCGTTTGCTCTGGTGTGCAGATTTAAGTACAATATTTAGATAAGTTCAATGTCATTTGATTTTAAACCATTTAAAAATCAAGGTACCCCAAAGAGGCTATTTAAACATAGCAGTTAAACTCCACCCACACGACATGGAAATGTGACCCGGCACGGGCAGAGCACATATACATGCAGTGACAGCTTGGTCATTTTTGTTTGACTTTTGTGAGATTTATAATTTTAAGACCTACGTATTGTGCTATTTACGCTTGTACTGTAGCTCACTGTGCTGATATTTTGAGTTGTGTTTGAGGAAATTACATTGCAATAAACATTCTTTATTCCTGCGTCCCGACTAACCGAATAACCAAACAAGTTGACTGGCGCACACATTAAAATCTACTTGTGTGTGGATTGTTAAAAACAAATGAAAATTAGAAACGAGGCTTATAGATTATATATTTAGAAATAAGTCTTGCATAATAAAACCTCTGATACAGAAAAGCTTCACCCCTGTGAGAGAAAACAGAAAGCTCCCACTCAATGACGTGTCTGATGAAATTTAGCACAGCAGGTAAAAGTCAAAGTGAAAACTGTCAATTAATGCAAGCTGTGTGTGTGTGTGTGTGTGTGTGTGTGTGTGTAAGGAAGCTTCCACAGCATCTCTCCTCCTCAGGTTTCCTGCTCCAGTCGCTCCAAGAGTCTTTCAGCTCGACTCACTGCAGCCTTTTCCTGATCTCTGATCAGGTGTGTCACCACAGAGCAGCTTCTCTCACTGTCCTCAACTGCTGTCTGTGCAGAGCGCTGTTACACACACACATGACAAACTGCTCTTACTGATTCCTCACACAGTGTGAAACTGCTCATCCAGCTGCCAGCAGATGTTCTTCTCAAAATTCACTTTATGAGATATCACAGCCTCTATCAGCCCGTCAAACTTCTTCTCTCTTTTCTGGATTCTCTGCAACATCTCTCTCTCAAAAGACTCTGTAGAAAAACAAAGTATATCTGTAAAACCTAAGATACATCAAATTACATTTTCAAATCACATAACTTGCTAATACTCATCTAATTTTTTGAAGATAAGGGATTCTCCATTAGCACTTAGCATTAGCATTTATCATGGCAGTGTCTGACTTCAGTTTATATTCTCGGTCCTCGCTGCTACAGCTGTTAATATATCATGGTTTTTATGTCCATACACAGATAACATATTATGCCTCTTATGCCTCTTACTGTATCTTTGAAGAACCTCTCATGTTGTTCAAGATGGGTTTGACAGTAAGAGTTCAGACACTCCAGACAGGACTTTTCTCCAAGTACAGACGTCACACTCCACATCTCCAGGTCCAGTGTAACAGTGAGTAGAATGAGCAATTTGAAGTTTTGTCTTCTTTAGGTCTTATAGTGAATGAGTCCAGCAGTCTGTAATAAAGCTCGCACAGTAACTGGGTTCATAGGGAATCGTCACTGGATCCTTCAGTAGATCCAGACACACAGGACAGCAAAACTGATCCTGAGAAAAACAGCCTTCTGCCATTTCAATATATACAATATACAAACAGAAACAGACACACATACTGTACAACAGCTGGACAACACTGGAGTTTTGGTTTCCCTGAACTGAAAGTTTCTTGGTTGTGTATTTTAGAGACTTGTGCTAAATAGGTATGTCCATAAAATGTGATTCACTTGTATCTTAATCGACATTTACAGCTTAAAAAAATATTTTAATTTTTTTTTTAAATCATCCAGCAGGTGTCAGTGTCACACTAAATGACAAACGAAGATGGATTGAACCACCACGTAAACTCCGAGTCAGTCAACAGTTCAAAAACATTCATTCAAGCACCTTAAAATGTTTTTATTATGTTTATTTGAATTTTGAGATAATTAACTAAATTTGACATTTTTAAAACAATGTGTGACCAGCAGGAAACAACTGACCCGAGCTTCAAATATTGAGATGAAATGTAAATATACTGCATATACAACTGAATTGCTCAAATGTTTTCACAAATATTCATAAGTACCCACGATATTGTCTGGAAAATTGCAACATTGTAGCGTTTGTCATTTTAAAATGTCATTGTTTTCTGAAAAACACCTCTGGGGCCCTTCCTCAGCATGTGGCCTTACATCATAAACAGATGTGATATAGCCAATAATAATGAACAAGACAAAACATGGCTGGCAGAACTGGATATTTCTGATTGTAAAAAAGTCAAAAGTACCCAAAAGTATCCGAAAATTAGTTCTACAACTCATGAATAATATTCCATAATAATATAATATTCCAAATCTGCTGCACATTAATAAGTGCTTTGAGAGAGAGGCTGGTTCACAGTGACAGCACAGCTGATAACAGAGCTAACAAAAGTTTCAGACACATCAATCCAACTTTCAGATTATTTCAAGGTTTAAATAAGATTTTGAATCCCACATTGTCAATACAGTCAGACTTTTGGACTACACTGTACATAAGCAAAATCAGCTCCCCAATAAACTTATACAGATTAAACTGTTTTCTAAAATATGAGGTTAAGGATACATTTCCTCATATTATCCCTTTCCTGCCCCTCCCATTTCCACTGTTTCTGCTTAAATATCCTTAAAATCAGCCACAACTCGCAGCATACCCTTTTTGGACTCTGTGGGATTTTGGATGTGCTCTAAATGCTCAGATTTTCCAGTCTGATTCCACTGTTTACTCTGCAGAGACCCACAAATTGATTTTCCTGATGAATTAAATATTTGTGGATATTTTCGAGTTCCTCAGAGTGCCGTACTGGTGTGAAAACATCTGTTTCATCAAGACAAATTCCTAAAAGCCCTGGAGCTGATTTCCAAACCATGGATGTTTTAATTCCTCCAGAAGACTATTATGAGGACTATTATAATGGAGAGGGACATGAGGAATTCCGACCATGCGAGAAGACACATATAAAAGAATTCAGCAGTACCTTTCTGCCTATATGCTACACTATAACCTTTGTACTGAGTATAATTGCGAATATAACCCTTCTAATCATTTTCATCAAGTATAAAACTCTAAGGAAGATATTTCCTCTGAACATGGTTATCTCTGATATTTTATTTACACTGACTCTTCCATTCTGGGCAGTGTATGCAGCCAGTGAATGGATCTATGGTGATTTTAGCTGTAAGGCAATCACATTTGTTTATATGGTCTGCTTGTACAGCAGCAATCTCTTTGTTGCTAGCCACAGTTTGCAGAGATTTTTGGACAATGTATGTGTTGCTTCTTCCATCAGGATCTTCAGAAATCCACATAAGAATACTGTTATGTGCAGTTTGGTGTGGCTTCTGTCAGGTTTGGCTACAATTGTTCATGTCACCTTTGTCGAAATTCAAGAGTTTGACCAGCAATTGATTTGCACTTATCAGTTCCATGATCAAATGGGTTGGAAAATTTACAAACAATTCCAGATGAACATTCTTGTGTTCGTCTTACCATTCTTAGTTCTTCTCTTCTGTTCCATCAGACTTCCATGTGTTGCTCTCGGGAGGACCACATTCCAGAAGTGTATGTCCATGAGAAATGAATATGGATTCACTGTTATGTTTTTTCTCCTCTGGTTCCCCTACAGTGTTGTTATTTTCTTTCACGCTTTGCAAAACCTTCACATTTTGCATGCATGCACCTCAAACATGCACCTGGACTTTGCTATTCATGTGACAGAATGTCTCGCTTTCACTCATGTCTTCATAAATCCTCTCTTGTATATCTTTTTAAACAAAAAAATCTGGAAACTGGTAAAGAATTCATGCAAAACTCCCAGGGAGGAATCCAATATCTCATCAAACATGTCAGTACAGGATGATACAATTGAGTTGATGTCAGTTTGGAGATATCAAGGTCATGACCTGAGCAGCTTTTGTGCTGAGCGACCTGGTACCTCCCTACCTGAGGCAACATAAAAGCTCAATGCATTTGATTTGGTAAACTGTAATTAATTAAAAATTATGCCATTATAATGCTAATTACCATTTATGCCTCTTACCTTTAATGGTTTCCTGTAATATATAAATATACAGAACATATATTTCTACATATAATATATTTTATCATGCAGATAGCTGACCTGTGTAACATTTATGTGTGTGTGTATGCTAATATATTAAAATTGTTGAGAAGATGGACCTTGACTTTCACAGAACAATGGATTTGTAAAGTTGTTTCAGATGATTTGTAGTTTCATTGTTATTAGGATAAGGATATTGTCAAGTCAAAGGAAAATGTTCATAGGGTTGCAATGCATTTCCTGCTTTTGTCCATCAAATATATGCAGCAATATGTAATGGGATCAGGGGTGTAGATCCTAAAAGAAACAAGTACAAACCCCGGCATCTATATGATTATTGATGCTGCTTTTTTTACTACTATTGCATATAAATGTCCTATGTTCTTCTTGAGCAGTGGCGAATTCTCCGAGCCAGCAAAGCTTTCTCTGCTGGCCTAACACGCCAAATAAATACATATTTTTCATCCTTTCATTCTCAATCTCATTTTTGCCACATGTATTTTAATCGCTTTCCACTCTTATTTAATCTACAAACAAATAGGGAAAAATGAAAAGTTTTTCCAGTCAGAAATTATTCCTTGACGCTTACAAGAATTTCCACAGAATTCATTCATAGCCAATCAGATTGATTTATGTGTTCTTGGTGGGTGTGATCTTTAGGATATGTCCTGGTCGAGGCCTTCTTGCTGGCCTTGAGTGACACAATCCCACTTTAAGTGATGTACGTAATTCAAGAGTGAAAAGCGCGAGATCGTCAACCCTGCTGCTATCGCCAATGAGAAAGAGATCCTTATGGATTATAAAACACACTTTGTGATTGCTTTATTTATTAAGCAGGAAAAGAGGACTGATTTTCACTTCAAGTACATTGGTATGTGCTTTTTGCATTGTTATAGCAACATAAGGAGTTTTCTAAGTGTGTTTAGTGTCGGATCAAGTTTTGAAAAGTACTCAGAAAGTCGAACTTCCTACTAGGAAAAGTGCAATGCAATGCATCTTGAAGTCAGAATTACAACTTGTAGACTCATGCAGAAATTCTTAACTCTGATTTCGTCACACAAACATTTCGACACTCAGGGAGATATACAAAATAAGTGATAAACACTCACTTTATTAAGTAATATTGATAAATGAGACATGATATTAAAACTTGTTTAACAAATGCCTGCAGAAACTGATGTATAAAACATTATAATCTCTTCTGATAATCGTACACCTGAAGCACAAATGCTAGCGCTGCAGCATTGTTTATCAGTAGGGTTGCTAGGAGACATCTCTAATGTGAGTGAAACCCCTGCTAAACTAACGGGAGTGTTGCAGTTCCAAATATCTGGGAATGGAATGCATTTATGGTCAGAGATATCAAGTAGGAAAATCCCTCATCCAACTTGTACCCTGACAAAACAAAATATATTGCAAGCAACATTTAAATCGCAAATATTTTTAGATAGATTTTTCCAGGTATTATAGACCTCCTTGATTTTTGAATGTCTGTTCGGGAGACGTTCATTTATCAAAACAGTCATGCTGCAGTTAAAATTAGGCTTGCTTGAGCATTAAGTGTCGTTTCAAGTTTTGGCTTTCATGCGTGGACGTGTTTTTAAAATGTCAATTGGTATTATTAGTTAGTTGCGACATAATGTATGATGCCCAAAGGCATAGGGTGTCTTATTCATTGTGAAACTGTGTTTTCTTAATGGCATAAATCACACTGAAGGCCTAGACTTAAAATGCACGGCCCGCCACTGTTCTTGAGATATGTGAAAGTGCACAAATCACATTAACATTTTAACCGAGATTGCAAAGAACATAAAGAAGAACAGATGTTAGTGCTAAGACCACTGTCCCATGTTTATGCATTATCTAATTCATCTAATTTTGTATTTCTCTTGTCAGCAAGTTGTTACTGTTACTTGGTTGTAAAGGACATAAACATGCCAGGAGATGTCATATATCACCATTTGTAATGTGGAAATATTTTCACAGAATATTACACCATGCCGAGTCACATGTTGAGTCATTATCCTTCTGCACTAGACTACAGAGGGTGGTAACTAAATAAAGCTACAGAGATTCCATGACAATATTAACAACCATAATATTTGGGTGGAGGGGGTTTGTTTTAATTCCCTAATAGGAACATTTATTCCATGTCATATGCCAAATATTTCCAAACACACATCATATGGTATATTTTCTTATACTCTGTGAGGTGTCCCGAGGGCAGATTTGGTGTCAAACAACATCATTTGTGTTATAATGCTTCTCTTGTATCCATTAACTGTTTTGAAACAAATCACTTTCCAGGAAAAAGAGAAAAAACAAATGAGGCACTTTTGTTTTTGTTGCCGGGTGAATAGGGGTGCTTAACTTATAGAATATGTTTCACATCAATTGTTTAAAACATATTAAGTTTCATAGTAAATTAATTTAAAGTTGGAAATATTTAACAAACTGTATTTAATGGTAAAACAATAAACTGTTGTGTGCCGCTAATGCTTTAAAAAAAGTTTAAACCATATGTGGAATGTAGAAATATTCCTTCAACAAATAAATAAACAGACAAATACATTTTGGCTTAATTTAGAACAACTGTTTTTGTGATTTTGAGACCTGTCGTACTGGAATTCAGTCAGAGGTTTTTCTCCAATGCCCTTATCATAGAGATAACGGCAGCCTTGACCCTTCACTTTTTGGATTAAAAATGACTGTGTAAGAAGCGCAATCACACAATGCTCCAGGGATATTTATTCTCTTTTCTTTATGTGTCTTCAAAGAGGTTGTCCTCAGTTTAAGTTTGGATGGGGAGTGAATCTGAAATGGGATTGTCTATGAAAAAGGTCAACATGTGAGTTGCCAATCTTATCAGTATATAAATATCTTTAGTCTAATCTTTGCTCAAGACAGTTAAATCCCATTATTTCTCAAGTCAAAAGCTAAAGGGTGTGCTTTTCACCATGCGTGGTAATATCTTGATATTATATGAAAATGGGATGACCATCCACAGTTCATCATCTACAATCAATACATCTGTGTTTTAGAAAGCCAAGATTAGACATAACTGCACTTGTGAAGCTTTTGATATTTGCTGTATTTGATTTATATTAATATTATTTTGATATGTATTATTCAAGATCATATTTTATATTATATATTTACATTTATGCATTTGGTAGTCGCTTTTATCCAAAGTGACTTACAGTGCACTTAATACAGGAACGGTCATTCCCCTGGAGCAACCTGGAGTTAAGTGCCTTGCTCAAGGACACGATGGCAGGGGCTGTGGGGATTGAACCAGCGACCTTCTGATTACCAGTTATGTGCTTTAGCCCACTACACCACGACCACTCCTGTATACAAAGTCTGTATACAGTGATATATGCTTCAAAGAGTATGTGTAGTATTCCACTTTTTGCTTTGACATTATATTATGCAGTTTAACTCTTTATGAACAAGCTTACTGCAATTGCTACATAAATATATTAAAAATATATCATTTATATATATATATAAATTATATTTTAAGATTTGTTGTTACTTTAATAAAGGCAAACTTAACATGTAACTATATATTTTATTTTTTAATGGGAAATGTTATTTTTGACTTACAAATTAACATGCAATTTAAAATTCAAAGTTCCCCTTCAGTCACTCACTCGATGTTGTGTCGAATGAAGTGACACAAGGCATTTTCCTGGGACACCAAACGTACCTCTGAATCTGAGAAAAGGCCAATGTCAAGTTGGCAGACAGAATTTGCATGCCCCGCCCCGGACATACGGGTATAAATTGAAGCGGGGCAGCAAGTATCATTCAGAATTTTTCATCGGAGCCGAACGGTTGTGCAGCAACAAGCTGAGTTCATCACTGTTTCACTCACCTCTACTGGCAAGAAGCACTACTGTTGGATCTACGGCGCATTTCCAGCTGGCGTTCTCTCTCTCTGCACGCTGTGCATTCCACGCCCCTGGGCGCTTCGACAGCACTTTCATTGCCTGAAAGAGTGTTTCTCCTCCTAAAAAGAGTTTATTTCCTCTAAAAGAGTTTGAGTTCTCACTCATAAAAGAGCAATACACAGCAGGCGTTGAACGTCCTTTTCAGGACGTGTCTTTTTAAAGATCTCTTTCCACCTCTGTGCAGTTCCTGGATATGGTTGATTTCTCTCCACTTCTGACGGCCATAAAAGCTGCCTTGCGTGCCTGGGCTCCGATCACACACAGGCAGCGTTTTATGACTGGTTCATGTTCTTAGTGCAAGAACATAGCCATGGCAACATTGCGGTTGCGGCTTTCTTCTCACACGAGAGAATGCCACTTCAGCCGCCCGCCGTGTTGTTCCTTCTTCCCACGGGATTGAGGATGACCCGGCTGGCGATGAAGGCGATTTCGGGATAATTACGGGTTCGGTTTCGCTGGGTATATCCCCACGAACCACCCGCCCCCCGGCACACTTGCTTGCTTCCGTCCGAGCTCGGGATTAATGCGGCTCACCCCGTGGCCAGCCGACATTCTCCCTTGAGCCCCGTAATTGGATGATGACATCGCTGCTGCATTAGAGAGCGTCACAGCGGCGTCTGATGCTGATGACTCATCTGGGCTGCCACCTTTGGGTCTGCTCGCCCAGTCTGAGGCTGACGCGCAGATGTCCGCTATGCTTTCCCGGGCCGCCGAGAGCACGAGGCTGGACTGGAAACCTCCACCCTCCCCTCACAGCTACTCGATCAGTTCCTCGGGTCACCACTCATAGCCACTGGTCGGGTCGGGCTCTCACTGCTCTGTACTGGGGTCGGGTCGGGCTCCACGGGCTTAGTTCCCTTCCCCATGTTGGCGTACCCACGTTTCCCTAGGCAGCCCCGCTGCCCCGGTTGCAATGCTTGTAGAGCCCCCCCCCCCATTAGGCTGGACCTACCACCGCACCATTCCCACGTACGGTTTCACAACCCTCGTGGTGTATTTGCCACATGTTACCTCCCCCTAGATTGGGCAGAATGTGGCCTCCGCAAGGTCTTTTCCCCCTGAAAGAATAGGATCGGGAAAGACCGCCTTACCCAACGCAACTGATAGCGTTAAGATGTGAGATGTGGACCGCTCACGTCCTATGTGAGAGACATAGTGAGAGAAAAGGCCGCAGCTGCTGGGCTTGCTCCTATGCTAGTAATGTAGCACCTATTCCCTCCCTCAGGGCTGCGGGGAACCTAAGGTCTGTATGTGACATCTCTTGGGGGCGTTGGGGAGGGCTACACACAGCCGACACAGTTGCCTCTAGCACACAGTAGCCTGCTTGCACAAGTCTCGACAGTTCACATAACACGGCCAGTGCATTCCGTTTTTATATGGGACACCTTGTGTCACTTAATTCGACACAATGTTGAGTGAGTGACAGAAGGGTAATGTCATGGTTACTGTTGTAACCTCCGTTCCCCGAGGGAGGGAACAAGACGTTGTGTCTTGTTTCATCATTACAGGGACATATTAAAGATTGTATTAGTCATAATTATCAAGTTCAGATGTCCATCCAGTTAAATGGGCAGCATCAGGTTGGACATTCAGAGCCACTACATGGTCAGTGAATTATATCTAGGAAACATATTTGTAAACTAATAATTACTGTTAACATAAATACTGTATATTGACATTTTAAATTATATTAATTTCCCATACAGGGTGGACATGTTAAACTTGATCACATATGACTAACAGCACAAAATAAAGAAAACATAAATCACACAATAGAGTTATAAACTTCAAATAACTAAAAGTAATTTTGCAGAATGGCTGATGGGCACTTCCAGTGTGTGTGATGTCTTTTCCTAATATACAGTATATCATCAATGAAAGGTCATGAGTAATATGGTGTGCAATAAATCAAGGGACACCAAAAACCCCCAGTATCAGTGATAAAATGACACATTTACCACAAATGAATACATGTTAGTGAGAGAATGTTACACTAAACTCTTAACTGTATATGGGGAGAAATAGAAATCCAATGATTTTGCATTTATTTTTGTCAAAGATGTTTGACGTGCAGTTTTTGGGACACGAGGAAGTGAAAAGGATTTCAATTATTTCAAATTTAACTTTAAGCCCACTGAAGAGTAACGGGCCTATCAAAATTTTAAACAGGTGAAAATAAACAATATTAATACCACACACACTTTAATGGGGACTTAAATGACACAGAATTGGAGTAATGACTCATATTTAGACATTCCTGTGCGAGACGCTGCTTAACATTGAAAAACAGCTCGGACAGACGCAAAAACAATTTCAGTGTGAACGTCCCCTATTAAACATAAAATGAAAAACATTTCAATACAACGACCAGGAAGAAGAGAGAAAAGGAGAGAAAAGACTTCTCCTTGGAATAGTATTGTTGTTTTGGCAGTAAATAATGTTTATCAGAAGGGAAATGTAAGAAAATCACATTAAGTGTTTTAACTACACCTGTACTACAGTACTTTTATTTTGAATGAATGCAGTAATACAGTTTTTCTTACCTCTCTCTCTCTCTACCAGAACGAGCTCTGACATATGCATTCAAATGTAATGGCATGTCATGAATAGGTGCGTTTACTGGTGTTTTAAAATCCCAATGGTGGGAACAATTAACATGCACTCGAATGCTATGTGATTTTGACTTCATTTTAATCTTGCTTCTGACAGAAAAAACACGCTGATTGTCACCGATCTTTCCCCCAGCCATTTATTTTTCAAGTGTAACATCCGTGTAAAGCAACAGCCGAAATCTCACACAAGTGTGTGTTTCAGGTCCATTTCTCTCAATTTGAACAGTTTGGGTGTGTGACGCTAAAATAAGGTACAAAGAGCATTGTGTATGGATTTCAATGAAACGCAATTTTATATATATATATATATATATATATATATATACTACTGGTCAAACTTTTGAAACACTTCAATGAAATGTTTCTCATGATCTTTAAAAATTATTCTTGAAGACAAAAAATATAATTGTGCTACCATATAAATTTATTTGATTATAAAACTAAAATGTTATAATAAAAAAAAAAAAAGTTTTTGAAATTGATGACAAATAATAAAGAAAGGTTGCCAGTAAGTGCCCAACATAAATGGGAACTCCTTCAATACTGTTTAAAAAGCATCCCAGGGTGATACATCAAGAAGATGGTTGAGAAAATGTCTCGAGTACATGTCTGAAAATTCTAGTCAAAGGGTGACTACTTTGAAGATGCTAAAATATAACACCAAATATTTTGGATTTTGATTAGTCACAACATAATTCACATAGTTCCATTTGTTATTCCATAGTTTTGATGCTGCCTATATATATATATATATATATATATATATATATATATATATATATATTTGTTATTTGTTTTGAGGCCCTCAGTGAGCAAGCCAATGGACCCAACACTCCATAATATGTTAATGGAGGAGAATAAAAACCTTAGGTGAAACCAGGCTCTGCTGGGGGAGTCAGTTACCCTCTGGCTAAACAACATGAATATAATGCCAATATAAAGTTAGCTTAATGTAATACAAGTCATATGATAAATGAGTAACTCAACAACCGAGTTGATGTTGGTGGGCAATGTTTAAAACTAAAGGATATTGATTGAACTGTAAAATGAATGTTTAAGTGTCCTTGAAGTCTAATTGACTGTGGAAGTCCTGGTAAATGCAGTGTCCTTTTTTATTTGGCTGATGAAGGCTATGGTTGGCATTCATTTATTTTCTATGTATTCCATTTTAAGAATTGTGTCAAATGGTTGTAAAACGAAACATACATTTGGGTCTGTTCTTCACAAAAATCTATTGTATGGCTTCAGAATCCTTAAAATTTATCACACAAATAGTATGGACTACTTTAATGATATTTTAATGGTGCTTTTTGCAATTTATGGAGCTCTGTAGCAACCATCCCAATCATCAAATGACACTTTGAGTAAGTTAACATGCTACCATACTACTCCAACTAGAAATGCAGTACAGTATGTATACAGTGCAATAGGGTTGCCTGGACAAATCAACTACTTGACAACAGTCGACACAACGTCAGCCTTAAGTCAACTAGTTGCACACCATTTTTGAAAGGCATCTGTAGGAAACACAGCAGGTGTGAAGCCTGGTGGCTCTGCACTGAAAAGGCGCAGTGGCTCAAAAATAGGCTGTTCCGTGTCCGTTTGCAGTGGTCTGGGGGAGTGATGTCGTCACAACTAGTCAAATTTGACTAATGGGCTCAACTAGTTGACTATTAAAAATCAGTAGTCATGCAAACCCTACAGTGCACAGTCTTCTGTACACTGAATTCCCAGATGACCTTTAACAGAAATCTCCCAAATCTGCAGTACACAACTGTGACAAGGAGGAGGGTGTGACTACGCACACCCGACCCCCATTTGGGCTAATCAGCCGAGGAGAAGGAGAAATGCAGCGGAACGGCCGGTGGGGATCTCCTCTGCCCCTGGCAGCAGTTCCACCTCTCCAGGCGGCCGGCAGCGAGCCCCTCCTCCCCTCGCAGACGACGGCCACGTCCAGGCGGTCGGCAGCAACTCCTCCGTCCCCCGGCTGATTGGAGCGGCTGCTCCTTTGGGTTAATGTCAGTGGTGAGGACTCCACAACAGCGCATCCCTCCTCCTTCCTGAGTTTCGGCACCAATGTAACAGGGTTAACATGGGAAAGGAGAAGTCGGGAACCGACTGAACAGTCAAAATAATATTTAATTTCAACAAAAAGACATACAACACACACATGGCAGTTACATGTGGCTCTCTCTCTCCCGAACTGCCATGTCCCGCTGCACTTATCCCTCTCCTTGGCTGATTAGCCCAATTGATTAGCCCTCCTCCTTGTCACAGTAAATAACCTGTAATATACTGGTGTAATTTGTTAAATGTAAGTATTGAACACTTCTTTCTGAAGAAGTTTATAAAGATAACAAAATGGCTCTAACAAGGCACAATTATTTGTGAACAATTGAAAAAACTACCACATTTTTTATAAAAAAAAGATTTCTCAGGGTTAATCATTATTCCGGCTATAAAAAGAAATAACACACATTTGGTAAAAGGCTGTTAAATGGTCAGTGTAATGCTTTACAGTTCTGTTTTCAGTCCAAACCATTTCAACTGCAAAAATAAATTCAAAGATGTTCCCAATCAAGTCGGTCTCTCAACATGTCAAGAGGCTGATTCAGGGGCCATATACCACAGTGCCATGAACCTGATTTAGACTGGGCCTACATACACAAGATATTAGAATTGTGCAGAGAACGACCTCCACATTGAGGTTGGAAGGAAATTAACAACAAACTAATGTAAAAACCACTGACCAAAAGGACATAAATAATAAAATGGCTTACCATACAGGGAAGCGCTTACTTGGATATGAAGAACACTATTCCAAGGAAAAATTAGTCACTAGACAAAGGGGTAGTGGACACAGAATTACAACTTACAGACAGAGGTTTTGTACAAACATTGCAAGAATGATTTCCACACAAATGTGGGGATAATCAATTCTTGGACAAAGGCAATGAATAAACTATTAGAGTGGCATTTTCCAACAGCAAAACAACCTCCAGGAGTAAAACAGAACAGAAACCATTCAAGGTAAAATACACATTTTACTAACCAAAGGGGTAGTAAACATGATATATACACCAAAGGCACACTACAGCACTGTCTTGCCAACAGCGAATACAGTTCAATCTACATTAACAGAAAAAACCTTGGAAAGAAATGGAAGAAAACTATGTTATCAAACCAAGCAAAAGTATTGGGGAAAGCCCAGGCTCCCGCCAGGCAAATGTCCCACAATGACACGGCATTCACCCACACCCAAAAGGAAGCTGTCCCTCTGGTAGAGTGGGCTCTCACCCCAACAGGGCATTTCAAGCCCTGTGAATCATAGGCCAGAGTAATAGCATCAATGAGCCAATAAGAAAGTCTCTGTTTTAGAGACTGCCAAGCCTTTGAAACAGCCTCCAAAGCACACAAAGAGCTGATCCATTAGCCTAAGCTGACAAGTACGCTCAACATAAATATGCAATACTTGTACTGGGTTGAGCGAGTGCAACATATGCTCCTCGTCTAACTCAAAAGGAGGAGGAGGAGGAAAAAGCTTGTAAGGTCACCACCAGAGACCTGAAGGAGGTGGACAAAACCTTTTGAACATAGCCTTTTCTAGGCTTCAAAATGGCCTTTGAAAGGACAGGACCAAACTCCAAACAGGAACTGTTTACTGGAGAGCCTGGAGATCACCCATGCACTTCACCAAAGCTAGAGTGAGTAACAGCACAGTCTTCAGAGAGAGCATGCGTAAATCGACCAACTCGAGCAGTTCAAAGGGTAAAAATGAAAACATTTAAATAGCTCAGGCGACTGGCTGCAACAGTCATTTTGTCTCAAACGGCTCCCGTTCAGTGACCAGACATGGAGTCTCCGCAGCTTTGGCTGAGGTTCCAAGTTGTGCCGTTTGCCTGAGAAAGTAGATCGCTTCTTATCAGGAGTTTCCACAGTGGAGCTTCCAATAGCTCTGCCAGATCCGGATGCCAATGTTTGTTGGGCCATTCTGGCGCAACCAGCAACACTGTTTCCTGATCTTCTCAACAGTAATCTTGCACAACACTTGTGCAGCAGATGTACAGGGGGATACACATACTAATGTTTCTCTGCAGTCCACTTGTGCATAAAAACATCCAAGCCCAGTGGAGTCTGAGATCTGTATTTGTATCTGTATCTGTTCATATGCCAAAATTATCTGTATCTTATGAAACGTGTAAGAGTAATGTGAATTTTACTCTCACATTTATAGTTTCTATTAATAAAATATGCCTTGTATATGCCTTTTCATAATAATAACCTAATAATAATAATAATAATTATTATTATTATTATCATTATATAATTCTAAAAATATATTAGTTTATTTTATTTTTTTTACCAGATGAAGCTGAATTTGTAGGCTACATTATCTTTGGAAAATGTTGTTTAACTGTGGTTTCTCCAGATATTTCTGGCATTAATATCTGCATATAAATACAAATTCAAACATTAAAAGAAATGAAATACAGATGAAAGTCCTGTAAGTTTATCAATAATTGTACCATTATTTATTTGAAATATAATAATAACGTAAAAATTGATGTAGAGCTTTTTCTATTGAGCAGTTAAGACTTATTTTTGTGATGAAATCTTGAAACCAGATAATCTTAATCGCTGAGGTGGATATACATTTTGTCAACTTTAAGAGACGGATAGATGAGCTCCGAGATGAAATCATCACAGGAATTTATCATCACACAGAGTTTGGCTAGAAATAAATACATGGGAATCTCGTGTGAATCATGTGATACGTTAACAGATATTTCAAGAATTTGAACATGTATTTCAAATTATATCTTAGTTGTTGTTACACTTGACAAGCTCCAGATGCGCACAATTAACAGAGACCACAAACGGAGATGAGACCACACCCATCCAATTTGAAATCACATGGTGTGCATTTCTGTTCACATGGTGTGCATAAGGTTTACAATTTGGAAATACTGGCTGCACAGATTAATAAATACATCGTAATTTTGGATATGTTTATTTAAAATGCCGCTTTATCCTTGTGCTTCTTGGATAATCAGTCATACAAATATTGTATCTTATTTGGATGAATCCATTATTCATTTTGAAGGCATTATTCATGCCTTCCTAAATAAGGTATTTGGCTTCAGGCACATCCCTATTGGAGAGAACCAGAGCCGGCAGTGCATGTTCTCTTGGGAGGCATAAAGATTTGCATCCACTCTCCCGAACACTTTCCAAATCCTCAGAACAGACTGGGAATGAAGTCTCCATTACCCCAGGCAGATACCTTGATGTGAGAGCAGATCAAACTCAACAATGGAAGCGACCAGACTCTGCCCTGGCAATTTACATATGCCACCACTGATGTGTGTCCGGATCAGCACATACCAACACTGGAGTTATGGTTGAAAAGAGTTCAGGGCCATAAATACTGCCAGTAAATACAGGCAATTTCTATGCCACATCAGCCTTGCTCTGGTCCTGGTGCCTAAGGCTGGGTGCCCAACACAAAGGGCTCCCCAGCCCGTGCTGGATGCATCTTTGGTGACTACTTTGCATTTGGTCACCTGACCCAATGCAACACCCATTTGATAATACTCTACTTTCTTCCAAGGAGACAACATGGTTAGACAATGGTGCGTCACCAGAAGACCCACATGACCCTGAGACCACACATGTCATGATACTCTTGCACCAACCCAGAACTTAAGAGTTATCATGTTTAACAAGACCAGAGGCGTGACAGTGGCTGCGCTGGTCACCAACCCCTGCACCCTCTGAAATTCAGGCTGCTACAGCATTTCAAGTGCTGGAGAATAGAATGAATGTTGATGTCTGTAAGGCACGCAAGCATTCAGGTTGAATCAATCTCCATTCCCAGAAAGGAGATATTCTGCACTGGCACAAGAAAACTCTTTGCCCAGTTGACTCTCAGACCCAGCTGCTGCAGATGCGTGGGCAGCATGTCTGTCTTCGCAAACTTGAGCCTTTGACTGCACTAAAAGCAGCTAGTTATCAAAGTAGTTCAAAACGCGGATGCCACTCAGCTCCAAAGGCACACTTCATGAACATGAACAGGGACAAACATAAAGCAAATAAAAAAAGACCTGGAAGAGGGGACATGCACACATAAAGTGTCTTTCAGGTCGAGACATGAACCAGTTTAACACGCGAACATGAGACAGGATGTGCTTCTGAGTAATCATTTTGAACGGAAACCTGAGCAGAGTCCGGTTCAAACTGTGCAAACCCAAAATCGTCCAAAGTCTACTGTCTTTCTTGGGAACAAGAGAGTAAAGGCTGTAAAAGACTCTCTGGGTGTCACTAGTGGGAACAATGTCCACTGTGTCCCTGGCAAAGAGGTTTTTGATCTCTGAGCATAAAATGGACATGTCCCTGACTGTCACAGCAGAGGACAGAATGGACTGTAGCACTGGCATGGTGTACAAGGCCAAACCAGCTTGCCCTGATTCTGCGTACTACTTAGCAAGAGCGGACGGAAGTCTACAGGCTTAAGATGGGAGCCCAAAGCATTTTTTACAACTCAGTGCAGAAGCGGAGCACAGGTGTGCCGCGATCGTTTCTTCAAGCTCTGGGACCTTGGAATAACCCTTCTGCACGGCATGGTCCAGGGTCGTGAAAGAGGCGGTTCCAGAAACATGAGTGCTTGCAGAGTAAGGCCGAGACCAATGAGACAAAGCCTTGCTTTCTGATGCAGCAATGGGCATCACATCATCGTCCAGGAAACAGTCAAACAAAATCAACGTTGGTGCATTCCATGTGGGAAGATGCTTTGTAAGGAGAGCAGGAGAACTGCAAAGCTTACGCTGGCGGTAAAGCCTCCTCGAAATCTCCTCGCTCAATATTGGAGCCTTGCGCACCACCCTTGTGTGTTCCTTCGTCTGTCTCCTCAGGAGACAGAAGGGGCATTGTGGGAGGCTAAGGGACAAACATCGCCCACAGAATCGCAGTTCTCGCTTATTTAAGTAATTTTTTACTATAAATTCTTCTCTCTGCCCAGTAGGGGGCGATATTCATGAAACATGAAATTACTAAAAACAGAAGAATAACTTTTAAGAGAGAAGAGTGCATATGAAAGTGAAAGTGGAGATTTATAGTAAAATATGACTTAATCATTGATCTGTTTCTCATCGCTTCTCATTTACTTGCATTGAATGGACCAACAGAGCTGAGATATTCTTCTAAAAATCTTCATTCATGTTCTGCAGAAGAAATTCATACACATCTGGGATGGCATAAGGGTGAGGAAATGATCAAATATTCCTTTAACATTCACATATTTTTACAACACACAAAGTCTTATGTCATAAAGTGAAAATCTTAGTGAATATCAAATATGATATAATGATATGGAGAACTTAAATAATTTTCAAGTAATTGCATATATTGCATATTTTTGCTGTGATCTTGCATTATTCTTATCATCTTCACCGCCAACCCCTCTTTTGGGTATGGGCTGACTTGGACATGACATCCCAGGCTGAATATGAATCCCACTCCGGCCCTGTCTTAAAGCAAGACAATAATCTCAAACATAAACTGGAGTGGTTAAAAAAAACAAAGAAGTGAATGTCTTACAATGGCCCATATCGTATTATTCTTAAATTCTATTACCAGTTAAAGTTACAAATTTCTTGTGTGTTTCTTGTTTCTTGTGCAGATAATAAACAAAAGTTATTTTGTTGCTAGGTACTTTGAGTTGTTTATACATCCCAACTCACCATATAATAATGTTTAATCATAGTAAAGTCATAGTAAACCAAGACAGAAATCTTATATATGGCAATACTGTATATGAACATATGTTGAAAATTATAGTTCATAAATGCTATATGCTTGTTCTCTGTGCTCATGAATCTTCAACGGAGGATTCCTCGCCTCTGCCCGTGTGTTGGGAGAGTGATTGCCTTCCAGTTTGCTGTGTGCTTGTTCTCTGCACCTCACTATGCTTCAACAGAGGATTCCTCACGAATATGCTCCTGACTACCACGACACACACACTTGCCTACTTGCCTACTAACACAATATTCACAAACTTCTCCCCCTGCTACTACAGCTGGTGCTGGGTTCTCCACTCTGTGCCATCATAGCTTAATTAGCTAGTTATTGTTAATAAACCATTTGAACAGTTCCTCTACTCTTGGGTCTCTTTGTTTCGCTCTGTGACAATATGAACATACTGTATGTAAATTCCACTAGTTTATGAAAAAATATCTTTTGTTGTATTGTGAAATGCAGTATGTTGCATATATATTCAAGTCTGTGACTTTTTACATCAGTGAAAACCGTATAAAGTATAAACAGATTTTTCATATGCTTTGTATATTTTACCATATATCAGATTTCTGTAAGACACATTATCCCTAGTTTTAGTATTTTAAAATCTTTCAAAAGTGGGGTAAGACAAAGGAGGGTTCCTTTTGAATTATTCACATCATTAATGAAATTCAAGATATCAAAAATCACATGCATTCAAAAATCACATTGTTTATCTTGTCATTGCCATTTGACAATTTAACTATCACAGTAAATATTGATGTATTTAGGTATTACTTCTTGTAGGTTTAATTGCAATTAGTAAATGCACCTATTGAATGTTTAACGGCAGCAATTTAGCAACAGGCAATGAATCAAGGGAACCTTTATTCTGCCATCAAGATCATGTCTAACTATCTCAATGATAAGAAAAGAATAATCCTTTACCTTCTAGACTGACACAAGCATTTACTGCAGTCAAATCACTATCAATTAATTTACTAGTAGTAACACTTCCATATAGAAAACTTTAAAGTAAATAATCTAATTTCATTTATTTATTTAGTTTTAGTTTTGAAGGACTGGCGAAATCTCGCTTGGCCTTAAAAGGTTAAGTCATTAGGAATCAGATTTGGTCTGATTATTATAATATGTATTTATTGAATACACATTGCAATTCACCATATGTATAATGATGTCTTCCAGGTGGCATTTCAGTGAATTTATGTCTTTTTTTGTTTCTTCTTTTGTTTACTTATTAATTAATTCAATGTTTGTGACACCCTGGAGGTTTGGATTTTAAGTAGAATTTTTTTTTTTTTTTTTTTTGCAATGAAATGATCCAACAAAGAAGTTGTGTGTTTTTGCCTTGAGTAATTTTATGAAACCTTTCTGTTGGAGATTTTATTTCAGACATTGTCCCTCACTCAGCAAAATATATAGTAAATATAAACTTTGAAATGTATGCTTAATGGGATAACAACAGATTAGCACAATTAATTTATTGTACCCACACATACATATAATAAAAAAATAAAATGACACAAGAAGGTTATGAAAATTAATAAATAACTTTATTAAATTCATTGAATTTATTATAAAAGTCACAATCTGAAACAATTTGTTAAAATTGCAATATTCTGCACTAAAAATCTTACATGATTTAAGTAAGTGACTTACAATCAGAATATTTAATTAAATTATTGTTTTTTTGTAATAAGATAAAGTCACATAACTTTTTTGGAATGCTGTCAACTGATGTTAAGGTACAAAAAATGTAATATATAATATATTCTGCCTACAACAATAGTCTAAAATGATAACTTACCACTACTGTAAACACAAACACAATATTGTAATATTCACGTCTATATATTTGACCATATTTTAGTCATTTCCTGGAAGTGCACAACAGAAATTGAAAAAAGTGAGTCATGTGACTACATGGGGAGGACTAAAAACACAACTGCCATTTAAAACCATGCAGAGTGCTGCCTGCAAAACAGCAAAAGAAGAACATGTGTTACCTCCTTCAAATCCTACTTGCTCTATTCATCTCTGTCATAGGTGGTCTTTACCTCCTGGGGGCTTTTCGCCGCCGAAGGGCTGGAGAGCCCCCTCTGGATAAAGGTCCTATTCCCTGGCTTGGTCATGTACTGGAATTCAGAAAGGACACTGCAAAATTCCTGCAGAGAATGAAGGAAAAGCATGGAGATATTTTCACAGTACAGCTGGGAGGGTTTTATTTCACTTTCATTACAGACCCACTCTCTTTTGGTACTGTGGTCAAAGAGGCAAGAACAAAACTAGACTTTTACAAGTTTGCAAAGCAATTGGTTGTAAAAGTTTTTGGCTATCATTCCATGG